>CM051004.1:6245753-6345753 GCA_027704905.1 Muraenolepis orangiensis | reverse complement strand
TGCAAACCCCTGCTGACTACCCGTTGAATACTTTTACACTTACCTGTATATTTATATCCCTATAATTCTACATACATCTCATACATACTCTATAAGTTATATGCTGTTTTTATACCTAGTATACTGTCTTTTCATCTTTCTTAACCACTGTCAATTATATATTACCATGCACTTTACTGCAACATTTGCATTCTGGTTAGATGCCCAATTATTTTTCGCTGTTCTGTACTTGTGTCGTGCAATGACAATACATTTGAATCTAATCTAATCTTTGAATCAAATTTCCTTTCCACAAGTCCTCCACTGTAGGGGCATTAGTCCCTGATAATGAGGATGTTGATGTGTCACAGAGTGTCCCGGAACAAGTCAGAGAAGAAGCGGAGAGACCAGTTCAACGTCCTCATCAAGGAGCTGGGCACCATGTTGCCGGGCAACACCCGCAAGATGGACAAGTCCACCATCCTGCAGAACAGCATCGACTACCTGTGTCGACACAAAGGTGAGGAACCCCAGGATAGATGGATGGAGGATGGCTTTACATGTATATTGGGACGGCAGTATAGCCCAGGAGGTAGAGCGCCTGGTCGCCTGGTCGTGTTGGTTCGATCCCCGGCTCCTCCTAGCAAAACCTGTCGGTGTCCTCAACCACCCTAACCCTAACTGCTGCTGACCTGCTGGCTGTCTCCTTGATGGCTGACTCCGCCGTCGGTGGTTGAATGTGTGTATGAATGGGAGAATGTGAGGCTTGACTTGTGAAGCGCTTTGGATAAAAGCGCTGTGTCAAAAAGCATCCATTACCATTACACACACACACACACATACACACTCACACGATGTAAAGCCCTTTTGGTGTCTTGAAAAGCGCTATATAAATGCAATGAATTATTATTACATTGATGAAGAGTCACGACAGCTTGCATATGGCAACCTGTGGCCAAGTCCCTTTCTATGTTCATTTAAACTCTGTCTCTCTTTTTGTCTCTCTCTCTCAGAGATCGCTGCTCAGTCAGAGTCCAGTGAAATCCGGCAGGACTGGAAACCTTCTTTTCTGAGTAATGAAGAGTTCACTCAGCTCATGCTGGAGGTGAGCTTCATGCAAATATTTGTAATTGTATTGTATTGTATTGTATTGTATAGTTATGGAATAAGTTATCATTTGTGTTCATGTCCCAATTTGTTCAATGAATGATTTAATGCAGTACAACAATGCTGTCACATTATTAATATCGAGGTCTCCAAATATTTATGATCGATCTAAATATGTCTAAATATTTTCTCCATGCCCTGTACTCCCAGGTGAATGAGAGAATTTATTGAACGCTATTTCACTGTATTTTATCTTATTAGGCTTTGGATGGATTCTTCCTGGTAATATTGACTGATGGCAATATTATCTACGTCTCTGAGAGTGTGACTTCCCTGCTGGAACACTTACCGGTCAGTATCACATGCTTTACATTGTGAATCACACTGTCCTGTACTTTTACTATGCTATGATGCTGCAACCACTCACTACTAGTGCTGCACTACTGTCACTTTAAAAAGCTTTTTGCCACCATATGTACAGTATATATTATCCTTTACACTTTATTCTTCTTTTTTATCGTGTATAGTATTGTTATACAATTGTGTTGTTAACTTGTTTTATGTATTGTGTGTGTGTGTGTGTGTGTGTGTGTGTGTTCCAGTGTGACCTGATGGACCAGAATCTGTTGAACTTCCTGCCTCCTTTGGAGCATTCAGACGTGTACAAGGCTCTGTCTTCTCATGTCCTGGAGGGGGAGACACTCACACCGGAATATCTGAAAAGTACTTTACGTTTTGCATATATATAGTATTTATAATAATCTAACACATTGTCTATCGCTACTATGTTAACCAAGGAAGATAGCACCAGTACTAAGACATATATCTGTTGACGCTCTACGTTACGTTCTGGTAGATACAACTTTTCACTAGAAAGAAAGACACAGCCTGGATGTCCTGTTTGTACCATATAGTAGCTTGGTTGTCTACGTGCCTTTTGAATTAGTTATTATAATAAGGTTATGTTTTAAACGGTATGTACGGAATTGGACAAAACTTGGTGGCTAGATTACGTGGAACAGTTGATTCGATTTTTCAAATCCGGATCGGAATCCAGATCCAGGGGACTTTTTGGTGTGGCGGAGGTATGTGCTCTACTGAGGACCCTCTAGTTCTAAGTGAATTGATGACTTGCAAGTGACGCCAAATCTAGTTTAAAAACGACCGGAGAACCGGAAGTCGTCATGTGGGTGGATGTACAATCTGCTATCAGCTACAGACTCACTTTTAAAAACTCTTTTTTTTCGAGCGCTCTATCAGTAATGCCGAATATTTGCGCGGTGTACAATTGATCCACAATAGCACTCGTGAAAGTGGCCGATTCATGTTTTTTCGAATTCTTTCTATAATCAAAAATCAAGGGGAGCAAACTCTGGCACTCTGGCACTCAGTACTGAAAGAAGGCAAGCATGGCTTAATAACATCGGCAGATCAAAACACGATCTAACGGAGGACAAAATAAAGTATACCCGTGTGTAGCAATCATTTAATCTCAGGTTATCTATTTTTTAGTTCTTACCAATTATTAAACTAATATTCTTCGCGCTACACGAATAATTCGGCAAATAGTTAACTCATTGTGTTAAAAAATAAATAAAAATGTTTAAAAAAACTAGGGTTTTACGCGCTCTCTGGGAGTAATTGTGTTTTAGTGAATTGTGTCATAGTGATTTGTGAGTTACATAGTATAAATATTATGAGGGATTCACAATTGTATTATTATTTTTTCTATTAAAGTACTACTATAAAACTACTATGAAAATACTGTGAACTCCCCCTAGCAAAAACAACTGCTTTATCATCACTGACTTGTTTTGTGAGCGAAGGGTTCACCCAGCAAGAAATTAAAAAGTAATAAGCGTCCTTCATTCGTGCTTGGTTGCCCATGAGGTCTGTAGCACCAGATAATTCTCTAGATCAGGATACTCAACAGCCGGTAAATAACCGGCTAAATCTTTTTTTTTTAACTGTATGGGTCAAAACCACATATATCAACCTTTTTCTTGTATCTGACCTTTTCTGGCCCCACTCAGATTGGTGTAATAATTAGAATATTGGATGAGTGCTTCCGACGACGCATATTTGATGTTGGTATACCCACCAACAGGGTGGACACTCGTGACGTTGCATTTTTGGTCACATGGTTGCAAGTCATCAATTGAATCCATTATCGATGCAATGGTTTCTTTCCCTCCCCAGCTAAGAATCAGTGGTTTCTTTCCCTCCCCAGCTAAGAATCAGCTGGAGTTCTGTTGCCACATGCTGAGAGGGACCAGGGACCCTCAGGAGGACCCGGTGTACGACTACGTCAAGTTCACCGGAAACTTCAAGTCCCTTAACGCCGGTGAGGGCGGAGCTTTTAACATTCAAAAAGAACATTCCATGATCCGGGCAACCCATCTCTGATGGACTCTGTTGACCTTTGTCCTTCAAACCCCCCCCCCCCCCCCCCTCAGTGCCTCACTGTCCTCGGGGCGTCTTTGAGGGAGTGATCCAGCGGTCCCTGCACGCCGCCTTCGAGGACCGAGTTTGTTTTGTGGCGACCGTGCGTCTTGCCAAACCACAGTTCATCAAGGTGACGTTCACACAAACGCACACACATCTCCTGGTGTGGTCAACACCAGCATCGTGCCTTCAGCTCTCTCATCATCATCATCATCGTACTTCTATTCCTCCATCTCTCATCATCGTGGTGCTGATACCTTCCTTCCTCTCTCCACAGGAGATGTGTACTGTGGAGGAGCCCAACGCAGAGTTCACATCCAGACACAGTTTAGAGTGGAAGTTCCTCTTCCTGGACCACAGGTACTTGTCAAGGTTCTGCTGCTGGGCCCAGTCCCCTCCGGCTGGGTCAGCTTCTCTTTGTTCTGGGGTTAAGTAGCTGAAAGCCACAGTTTCCAGAATATTTATGTAATACTAGTTAATACTGCTCATTGGTGGAGAACACACTGCCACACTTCAAAAAGTGTTTGAATGCTTTCTTTCGTTAACTACAGTGCTGCTCGAAAGTATGTGAACCCCTTGAACAGTTAAGAGTTTTCTGTTGTTTTACCATGATTTTCCTATTTTATCATCACAAGTTTTACATATATGAAATGTCAGGTTTATGTTTAACAGTTCCATGTACTTTTTTAGAGGGAATTGTGTGAGTAGCCAAAAAAATACATGAAACATGGAATTAGTGGATGTGCAAAAGTAAGTGAACCCCCAGCTGTATTGGTAAAGTCAAGGAGGTAACAGATTCAGGTGAAACACTTTTGGGTGCTTAATTAGTCAATTAAGCAAACCAATCAAATGAGACATCATTAGGAAAAGGGTTGGACAACACAGATTAAAAGAGAGAGAAAAACAACCAAACGACTGCAGTGCCAGGGTGTACCCATACGAATCAACCATGCCAAGAGGAAAGGAGATACCCGAGGAAATCAAGAAAATGGTACTGACAGCCCATCAGTCTAGAGAAGGCTACAAGACAATCTCCAAACGATTCCAGCTCCATCCATCCACGGTGAGGCAAATAATTTACAAATGGAGGGCGTCCAAGATGACCGCATCTTTGCCTAGAAGTGGACGCCCATTAAAACTAACATCAAGAAGCACCCGTAGAATAATAAATCAGGTAAAGGACAACCCACACATCACCTCTAAAGAGTTGCAGAGCTCTCTGGCAGCGTCAGGTGTAAATGTACATGCGTCTACAATTAGACGAAAATTGAACCAACACGACATTCATGGGAGGGTTGCTAGAAGGAAGCCTCTGCTCTCCAAAAAGAACAAAGCTGCCCGTTTAAACTTTGCCAGAGAGAACTTGGACAAACCAGAGGCCTTCTGGAAGTCCATTCTCTGGACAGATGAGTCCAAAATAGAATTATTTGGTCATAATCGTAAGCGCTTTGTTTGGAGAAAAACCAACACAGCACATGAAGAAAAGAACCTCATCCCAACAGTGAAGCATGGTGGTGGAAATGTTAAGGTATGGGGCTGCTTCTCTGCTTCTGGACCTGGACAACTCCATATCATCCAGGGAAACATGAATTCTGAAGTGTATCAGCAAATTCTTGATAAGAATCTCCAGCCATCAGTCAGGAAGTTGAAACTGGGCCGTAAATGGGTTTTTCAACAAGACAACGACCCAAAACATACCAGCAAATCTACCAAGGAATGGTTCAGAAAAAAGAGGATTCGTACTCTGGATTGGCCAAGTCAAAGTCCGGACCTCAATCCAATTGAAATGTTGTGGCTAGACCTGAAGCGGGGGGTACATGCCAGATGTCCCTCCAACCTTTCTCAACTGGCTGAGTTCTGCAAGGAAGAGTGGGCAAAAATCCCCCACAGCAGATGCGAGAGACTGGTCAGTGGCTATAGAAAACGTTTGATTGCAGTAATGGCTGCAAAAGGAGGTGCCACACGCTATTAACCAAAAGGGTTCACATACTTTTGCACAAGTCATATTTTCAGTTTTTGTGGGAGAAACCACTTTTTTTGAATAAATAATGAAAATACATCATTTTTCTTTGTTTGTGTCCATTATTTGGAAAGTCCTGCTTTACAAATTGGTGTTTGGATATACATTTAATAAGGTTATTTTACATTTTTGTACAATTACAATGACCATGTCTAGGGGGTTCACATACTTTCGAGCAGCACTGTATATTGTCTCTTGTGCGTTTTGTAGAGCTCCGCCAATCATAGGCTACTTACCATTTGAAGTTCTGGGGACATCCGGCTACGACTACTACCACGTGGACGACCTCGGGACCCTGGCTAAATGCCACGAGCACTGTGAGTCTAAGGACACAGGACACAGATGTTACACAGATATCATCCTGTTGTTCTTCACAGTCAGAGTAAAGCTCTCTCTCTATCTGTCTCTGTGTCTCTCTCTGTCTGTGTATGTCTCTCTCTCTCCCTCTCCCTCCCTCCCTTTCTCCCTCTCTCTGTCTCTCTTTCTGTAGTAATGCAGTACGGTAAGGGTAAGTCGTGCTACTACCGGTTCCTGACGAAAGGCCAGCAGTGGATCTGGGTCCAGACTCACTACTACATCACCTACCACCAGTGGAACTCACGGCCCGAGTTCATCGTGTGCACACACACCGTGGTCAGGTACGCCCCAGCATCTTATCGGGCCCCCCTCCCCATGCTCCCATTCCTCCCTTCCTTCGTCCCTCCTCACCCCAAATCTCTTCTTCTCCTCTGCAGCTACGCCGAGGTGAGGGCGGAGCAGCGCAGGGACCTGGGCATCAAAGAAGAGTCTGCGCCCAAGATGGGCGTGGATAAGGTGAGTGTAGTGGTCTCTGCTGCCACACGCTGTTAAATGTTAAAATGGCTACTTTAGGGCTCCTCCCGCCGACAAGGACACAGGGGGATGAGGAGTACACCCGTTTATTGCGTTGAGTTTGTAGATGTTTGACAGCAGAGCAGATGGTCCATGCTAGCGCTCCTCCTGAGTGTGTGTGGTGGTGGCGGCTGATTTAACCTGTAGGCCTTGATTAACAAGGACCCATAGGTGTGCAGCTACAGACTCTAATCAGTCTGACTGGGGCCAGATGAGGCTGCTTCAGCCTAAATGTAATCAGTCAGACTGGGGCCAGGTGAGGCTGCTTCAACCAGACTAATCAGTCTGATTGAGGCCAGGTGAGGCTGCTTCAACCAGACTTTAATCAGTCTGACTAGGGCCAGGTGAGGCTGCTTCAGCCAGACACCAAGCACACACACTCCACAGGGACAAAAATAATAATAATCTTTAGTTCTTTACAAAGGCAACAAAACAAAACAAAACAGTTAAGGTAATATAACACTGTTAATAAGTGGTAGAATCTTAAAATCAGCTCCCAGATGTTTTGAGAAGGGACTTAAAGGAGCTCTCTGACTCCTCAGACCTGATCTCCTCAGGTAGGAGACATTGCCATGTCATGTTTCCCTCAGACTTCCCCTTTGTCTCCCCCTGTTCTCCCTCCCAGCAGCAGTCCTCCCCCGACTCGGATGACTCTGAGTCCCGACTGGACGCCTCAGGCCTCAAGGAGGCGCTGGAACGCTTCAACCACAGCCGCTCTCCCTCCGCATCGTCCAGGACCACCTCACACTCAGACGCCTGTAAGCTGTGTGTGTGTGTGTGTGTGTGTGTGTGTGTGTGTGTGTGTGTGTGTGTGTGTGTGTGTGTGTGTGTGTGTGTGTGTGTGTGTGTGTGTGTGTGTGTGTGTGTGTGTGTGTGTGTGTGTGTGTGTGTGTGTGTGTGTGTGTGTGTGTGTGTGTGTTGGGAGATAACACTAACGTGTGTGTGTCACCCAGCTTCCCACACTCAGCTCCAGGGAGACCGGAGCACCCTGGGGAGACGGTCTGTGTCCGCCATCGAGATTATGTCATCACGGAGGTCCTCCATCAGCAGTCAGGTCGGTCGGAAGGAGGGAACATTACACAAAATTTAAATAATTTAAAAAGAATACTATTTAGTTTAATGTATTATTTATGTATTATATAATGTATTATTTAATTATAATTTAATTGGGCGGCAGTCTAGCTCAGGAGGTAGAGCGGTCGCCTCACAACCGGAAGGTTGCTGGTTCGATCCCCGGCTCCTCCTAGCAAAAACTGTCAAGGTGTCCTTGAGGAAGACCCTAACCCTAACTGCTCCCCGGGCGCTGTATGAATAGCTGCCCACTGCTCCTAATACTAGGATGGGTTAAATGCAGAGAACACGTTTCACTGTATGTCTTCATGTATGTGACCAATAAAGAGGATTCAATCCTCACGATTTGTTGTTGTTTTTTGTGGATCATTCACAGCACTCGATGAGCTCCCAGACCACAGGACACAACATGGCTCCTTCCATGGGGTCACAACCAAAACAACCAAAGCAACAACTGCAACAAAAACCACCAAAACAACAACAACAGCAGATGCAGCCCAGTGGCCAAGTAAGGACCTGGTATACTGTAGTGTCATGATTTTACCTCCACCTGTGGCTCTACATCGGACCCTCCAGATTCAGACGGTCCGTTAGACGTACAGATGGTCTGTTAAATGTACAGACAGTCCGTTAGACGTACAGACGGTCCGTTAGACTTTTGTAGTTTAATGCAAACAGAGCAGATGGTCCATGCTACCACTCCTCCTGAGTGTGTGTGTTGTGGCGTGTGTGTGTTGTGGTATTTTTGATGAAGGACAGGCAGCCTCACCAGCCCCAGACTGTAATCAGTCTGACTGTGGCCAGGTGAGGCTGCTTTATCCAGACTCTAATCAGTCTGACTGGGGCCTGGTGAGGCTGCTTTATCCAGACACACACAAGTTCAAGTTAAGTTTATTGTCACTTCAAAGTTTACACGTTAAGTATAAGCAATGAGTGAAAATCGTATGTGCAATACCCGATGACAGACAGCAGTTATAAAAAACAGAATAGGATAAAAATAAGTAAAAAAGTATAAGTTAAGTATATAAAAATGCAATATATAAAATGCAATATGTCAGAAAAAGAGCAATATATATATATATAAATCAATGTAATAAAATGTACATTGTTATATGCTATACACCCTTGTTCAGCAGCCTGATGGTCTGACTGTGAAAGCTATCTCTAAGTCTATTTGTGCGGCACTTGATACTGCGGTATCGCCTGCCTGACGGTAAAATGAATACAGTTGGTGGCTGGGGTGGGCATTGTCTTTTATGTTGCGTTTGGCCTTGGCCACGCACCGCTTGTTGTATATCTCCAGGAGGGAGGGGAGCTCACCTCCAACGATATACTGGGCAGTCCGCACCACTCTTTGAAGTGCTCTGCTCTCGAGTGCGGTGCAGTTCCCGTACCAGGTGGTGATACACCCTGTAAGAACTCTCGATTGTGCCGGTGTACAATGTTCTGAGGATGCGGGGGCCCATGCTGAATTTCCTCAGATGCCTGACCATGTGAGGTCCTCGGAGATGTGCACACCGAGGAACTTGAAGCTGCTGACCCTCTCTACTGCAACACCGTCGATGGAGATAGGGGCGTGCTCTGCTCTCTGCTTCCTGTAGTCCACGATCAGCTCCTCTTCTTGACGTTGAGGGCGAGGCTGTTCTCCTGGCTCCAGTGATCCAACCTCCTCCCTGTAGGCTGTCTCGTCGTCGCCGGCGATCAGGCCCATCACTGTCGTGTTGTCAGCAAACTTGATGATGACGTTGGAGCTGTGCATAGCCATGCAGTCGTGGGTGTAGAGGGAGTAGAGGAGAGGGCTCAGCACGCATCCCTGGGGGGGCTCCCGTGTTGAGGGTTAGTGGCTCTGAGGTGGTGCTGCTCATCCTCACCACCTGGCGGCGGTCTGACAGCTGCACGTGGATGGGGGCACACCTAGACCTCTAAGCTTGGTGTCGAGCTTGGCAGGAACTATCGTGTTAAACGCTGAGCTGTAGTCCACAAACAGCATTTGCACAGTTCTTTCCCTCCAGGTGGGAAAGGACAGTGTGGAGGGCCATGGCAATTGCGTCGTCCGTGGATCTGTTTTGACCATATGCAAATTGCCATGGGTCCAGCGTGGCAGGTAACACGGAGCAAATTAAGTCCTTGACCAACCTCTCGAAGCATTTGCTGACAATCGAGGTGAGGGCTACAGGTCTATAGTCGTTCAGGCAGGTTACCTTGGGTTGTTTAGGGACAGGCACGATGGTGGACATCTTGAAGACCGTGGGAACAACAGCCTGGGACAGGGAGAGGTTGAAGATGTCTGCAAAGATTCCTGCCAACTGGTCTGCGCATGCTCTGAGGACGCGGCCCGGGATGTCGTCAGGGCCTGCCGCCTTACGGATGTTCAACCACTTGAAGGTGCGGCGCACATCCGCCTCCGAGGTGTTCAGCAGGCTGGTCTCCTCAGGCGGCGCTGGCTTCGGCGGGCTGCTGTTCACGACGAACCGAGCAAAAAAAGATCTCTCCTGGGAGGGAGGTAGAGGAGTTCTCTACACAACTGGTTCTCCCTCTAAAGTCCGTTATTGTCTGTAACCCCTGCCACATACCCCTCGCTTTTGAATTTATCCTTCACTCTGACCTTGTACTCCCACTTGGCAGTGACGATGGTCTTACGGATGTCGTAACGGGCTCTCGTGTATTCCTCCATATTCCCGGAGCCAAAGGCAGTCTTACGCGTGTGGAGGGCAGCGCGAACATCGCCGTTAATCCACGGTTTCTGGTTGGGATATAAACAACGTCATCTATGCACTTCTTGATGAACCCGGTGACCGAGGACGCGTACCTGTGACCTATTGTCCGAGGCGACCCGGAACATGTCCCAGTCAGCGCCATCAAAACAATCCTGCAGCATAGAGTCTGATTGGTCCGACCAGCATTGGACCTCCCTAACAGCGATTGGGTGCTGCTTCAGTCTCTGCATATAGGTGGGGAGTAACTGGATAGAGCGGTGGTCTGATTTGCCGAACGGTGGGCGGAGGAGGGCCTTGTAGCCATCACGGTAGGGTGTGTAGCAGTGGTCGAGGATCCGCTCACCCTGTGTGTTGCTCGTTATGTGTTGGTAGAACTTTGGGAGAACCTTCTTCAGGTTCGCCTTGTTGAAGTTCCCCGCCACGATGAGAGCAGCCTCAGGGTGTGCTGACTCCTGTTCGCTGATAGCCCCATACAGTTCCTTCAGCGCTGTGTCCGTGTTGGCTTGTGGGGGAATGTAAACAGCGGTCACGGACGCAACAATAGTGATGTTAACTGATCATTTGGAGGATCATAAACACAGCCGGCTCCCCTACGGAGCAGCAGTCTCTCACTCTGCTAGTGAAAGCCGTCCTGAACCACAATACTCCTGGGGAGCTGAGATAATTATCCCTCAGAGAGGTGGACCGCCATGGGAAAGACATGAGTCGAAGTCTGACTGTACTGACACAGTACAGTCTTGCCTGTACTGACTAGGGCCTGACGTGTTCCACGGGACCCACGGTACAGTCTGTACTCACACACTACATTACATTACATTACATTATAGTCATTTAGCAGACGCTTTTATCCAAAATGACTTACAATTGTGTGTTTCAACAAAGGAAGGTAAGAGAACAACTCGTCACCAGAAGTCAAAAGTGCATTTCATTCCTAAGCAGTCTGCAAGAACTGAACCAGTGCTCAGGTAGAATTACAATAGGTTCAGGTAAAAACTACAATAAGGTAAAAGTACAATAGGTTGGCAAACAATATAGAACAATATCGACCTAACAATACTTAGACAATCGACTTAGTAAGACACAAGTAAAAAATGATAAGAGGATGTGCTAGGAGGAAGGATCCGGGTAGTGTTTCCTGAAAAGAAGAGTTTTCAGCCTGTGGTGGAAGATGGGCAGTGACGCTCCAGTCCTGACATCCGTGGGAATTTCATTCCACCAAATTGGGGCCAGGACAAAAGAAGCAGAGCGAAGTGGACGGGGCAGGGATGAAGGGCTTGACCATTGCCTGGAGGTAGGATGGAGCTGTTCTTTTTACTGCCTTGTAGGCTAGCACCAAGGTCTTGAACTGGATGCGAGCAGCTACAGGTAGCCAGTGTAGAGACCGAAGAAGGGTGGATGTGTGGGAGAACTTGGGTCGGTTGAACACCAGGCGAGCTCCAGCTTTCTGAATGAGCTCCAGGGGCCTAATGGCAAATTCCGGGGCTCCAGCAAGGAGGGAGTTGCAGTAGTCCAGCCGGGAGATGACTGGATGAGCTCCTGCACAGCCTTTTTAGTGAGAAAAAGCCAAATCCTCCTGATGTTGTAGAGGAGGAATCTGCAGGAGCGTGTCACTGATGCAATGTTAGTTGTCCAGGGTCACACCCAGGTTCCTTGCAGTCCGAGTGTCACCACAGCATCACCAATGGTAATAGCCAGGTCTTGGTGGGGACAGCCCTTTGCCGGGAAGAACACTAGCTCAGTCTTGTCCAGGTTGAGCTTTAGGTGGTGCATCGACATCCACTTTAAGATGTCTGCTAAGCACGCGGCAATGCGGGTTTCCACTTTCCTGTCCGAGGGGGGAAACGACAAGACCAGTTGGGTGTCGTCAGCATAGCAGTGGTAGGATAGTTCATGGGAGTGGATAACAGAACCAAGGGACGTTGTGTAGAGGGAGAAGAGAAGAGGACCCAGGACCTATCCTTGTGGAACCCTAGTAGTCAGTCTGCGTGGTTCTGACACGGACCCTCTCAGTGCCACCTGGTAGGAGTGACCCATCAGGTAAGATGCAAACAAGGAGAGCGCAGAGCTCGAGACACCCTTCCCCTCAAGGGTGGAGAGGACAATCTGGTGGTTCACAGTGTCGAATGCTGTAGACAGGTCCAGGAGTATCAGGACCGAAGAGAGAGAATTTGCTCTAGCAACATGGAGCGACTCCGTCACTGCCAGAAGGGCAGTTTCTGTCAAGTGACCCGCATTGAAACCAGATTGGTGGGGCTCTAAGTGGCCGTGCTGGGGGAGAAACAAGGACAATTGGTTAAAGACAGCACGTTCAAGAGTTTTGGATAAGAAGATGGATCAGGAGGGGGGTGACTCTGGTCAGTCTTGAAAGCAGCGGGAAAGCATCCAGACGTCAGAAATGCGTTGATGACGTGTGTCAGGAAGGGCAGGAGTTCAGGCGCAGTAGACTGAAGCAGAGGGGAGGGGACTGGAACCATAGCATGTGGTAGGCCAGCTGGATGTGATGAGTTGAAGAACATAATTGGTGGAGAGGGGAGAGAAACGGGTAAGGGAGGGATGTGGGATGGTGGGGGGAAGACATGGGTGGTTGATGCGGGCAGCCGGGGGTCAGGGAAGGAGGATCGGATATCGTTGACCTTCTTGTCAAAGAAGTTGGCGAAATGGTCCGGGAGCAGGGAGGAGCTGGGCGGAGGGGGTGGGGGGAGGGGGTGGGGGGTGGAGCAGGGAGGAGCTGGGCGGAGGGGGTGGGGGGTGGAGTAGGGAGGAGCAGGGAGGAGCTGGGCGGAGGGGGTGGGGGGTGGAGTAGGGAGGAGCAGGGAGGAGCTGGGCGGAGGGGGTGGGGGGAGGGGGTGGGGGGTGGAGTAGGGAGGAGCTGGGCGGAGGGGGTGGGGGGAGGGGGTGGAGCAGGGAGGAGCTGGGCGGAGGGGGTGGGGGGTGGAGTAGGGAGGAAAAAGTGTGTCTGTTTGTTAGGGTTAGATGCGGCACTTATTGGCAATCAGCAATATTGGAACAGTAAAATGCAGCTTTGGCAGCTGAAAGAGACAATGAGAAGTTAGACTGGAGCCCTTGAAGATGGAGAAGGTTCTCTGGGGTTTTGCCTTTCTTCCACCTGGGCTCCGACTGAGTCCGACAATCAGGGGGCACGTGGAGTTGGATGTGCAGACCTGGAGGTGAGAGGACAGAGAGGAGGACCGGGAAGAGAGAATAAGGTCAGTGGCACAATCAGGGGATAGAACAGAGAAAGAATCATGAGGAGGGAGGGAAGAAAGAACAGAAGAGGACAGATCAGCAGGGGAGAGTGTGCGGAGATTGCGACGGGATGTCACCATCTGTGTAGGGGGAGAGTGGGAGGAGGGAGAAGGACATGAATAGTGGTCAGATAGGTGGAGAGGAGTAACTGAAAGGTTTACTTTATCGCAGTGTCTGGTGAAGATCAAGTCCCGCTGGTTGCCGGCCTTGTGGGTCGGAGGAGACGGGCGACGGGAAAGGTTGAAGGAGGCGAGGAAGTTGAGAAGGGGGTCCAACTTCTCAGTCAAGATGTTGAAGTCCAGAACCATCAACAGGGAAGTGGGAGATAAGCATGTCAAGCTCCACCAGGAAGTCACCAGCAGGGCCGGGTGGATGATAAACAACTGCAAGATTAGCTTGACTGGAAAACAAACAGTGATGGCATTCAATTCAAATTAGGAGGGGGAGAACTGTGGAATGGAAACAGGGGAGTAAAATCAGCAGACCAGTACCACCGCCTCGTCTTGCGACTCTGGGAGTATGAGAAAAAGAGTACACATCTGACAAAGCAGCGGGCGAGGCAGTGTTTTCTGGGCTGATCCAAGTCTCAGTAAGAGCAACGAAGTTCAGGGCGAGCAAGGATGCATAGCCTGAGATTAACTCAGTTTTCTGCACTGCTGACTGGTAATTCTAAAGCCCCCCAGTTACCACTAGCTCGGCATGGGTAGACAGAGTAGGGTAAATGAGGTTTGTGGGATCACCGCGGCGCCTTGGTGTGACCCAGCGTCTGTGTGACCTCCGCAAAGAACTGTGCACCATGATGCTACACATGATTGATTACAGTACAATAAAATGCCGACCTGAGAAGAAGTCGAACTTGAAAAAGTAGCCTGTAGCCTTACTTTGCCTAGCTGTCTGTTTGCTCCAAAGTTGGCGCTTTCAGGAAGCTTCCTCCAGCTTCACTACCGGTCAAGAGGACACTGTTGAACCTTAGAGAAGGAAAACAATAAAGGGAAAGGGGGCAATCCTAACATGGAACTCAATACACGTGTTAATGTGTGTGTGTACCTTTTTCTGTCTCTCTGTGTGCACCCAGCAGGCTGTGATGCCATTCCCCCAGCAGGACACCATGCAGAACCTGAAGGTCCAGCAGGACACCATGCAGAACCTGAAGGTCCAGCAGGACACCATGCAGAACCTGAAGGTCCAGCAGGACACCATGCAGAACCTGAAGGACCAGCAGGACACCATGCAGCATCTGAAGGTCCAGCAAGACACCACGCACCACCTAAAGGTCCAGCAAGACACCACGCACCACCTAAAGGTCCAGCAAGACACCACGCAGCACCTGAAGGTTCAGCAAGACACCACGCACCACATAAAGGTCCAGCAGGACACCATGCAGCACTTGAAGGTTCAGCAAGACACCATGCAGCATGTGAAGGTCCAGCAGGACACCATGCAGCACGTGAAGGTCCAGCAGGACACCATGCAGCACGTGAAGGTCCAGCAGGACACCATGCAGCACGTGAAGGTCCAGCAGGACACCATGCAGCACCTGACGGTTCAGCAAGACACCATGCAGCACCTGAAGGACCAACAGGACACCATGCAGCACCTACAGGCCCAGCAGGACACCATACAGCACCTGAAGGTCCAGCAGGACACCGTGCAGCACCTGAAAGTCCAGCAGGACACCGTGCAGCACTTGCAGGATCAGCAGGACACAATGCAGCACCTGAAGGACCATCAGCAACAGCACACCATGCAGCACCTGAAAGACCAGCAGGACACCATGCAGCACCTGAAGGACCAGCAGGACACCATACAGCATCTGCAGGACCAGCATGACACCATGCAGCATCTGCAGGACCAGCAGGACACCATGCAGCACCTGAAGGACCAGCAGGACACCATGCAGCACCTGAAGGACCAGCAGGACACCATACAGCATCTGCAGGACCAGCAGGACACCATTCAGCACCTGCAGGACCAGCAGGACACCATGCAGCACCTGCAGGAACAGCAGGGAACCATGCAGCGCCTGAAGGACCAGCAGGACACCATGAAGCACCTGAAGGATCAGCAGCAGCAGGAAACCATGCAGCACCTGAAGGAGCAGCAGGACACCATGCAGCACCTGAAGGAACAGCAGCAGCAGGAAACCATGCAGCACCTGAAGGAGCAGCAGGACACCATGCAGCACCTGAAGGAGCAGCAGCAACAGGACACCATGCAGCACCTGAAGGACCAGCAGCAGCAGGACACCATGCTGCACCTGAAGGACCATCTGGAAGAGCGGACGCGGCTGATCGAGGCCAACATCCAGCGGCAGCAGGACGAGCTCCGTCAGATCCAGGCCGAGCTGCACAAGGTGCAGGGCCCGAACATCCAGGTGAGACCCCAGTCGACCTCCTCCTGGACCGGAGGTTCTCCCAAGGGGGAGCTCCAAACCAGGGGGGCTCCACACTGTCTCATGGGAGGCTCAGTGAATGGAAGAGAAAACATGTGCCATTAATTATCAAAACAAGATCACTTGTGTGTGTGTTTGATTTGGTGAGATAGTTCAAGAGGCCATCCTGAGCCTGACAGTCTTCATGCTGTCTTCTCTCTAGTGGTCTTATTGTGGTCTTATTGCGGTAGATGTTCCTGCAGCAGGGGTCGGGGAGCCTGAACCTGGCCACCGCGTCGGTCACTCAGGGCGGTCCGATCACACAGGGCCAGATGGCGTCCGCGGTGGGCCTGCAGCCGCAACAGACTGTCCAACAGCAGGGCCTCGTGAGGGAGCAGACCACCGCTCTCCCGCAGGTCAGTCGCTAGTCCGACGCCACTCGAAGACTCTCGCTCTCTCAGCATGTGGTGCCTCACTCATGTCATCTCACTGTTAGCTGGAGCTGCACTTCTTTAGAGTGGGTCTCAAGAGGGCTTCACAGGCCCTAGTTTAAGACCCTTAACTCTCCCCGGAGAGAGCAAGGAAAAAAACCCTCGGACACAATACATGCATACACAGGAAAATCACTGGTGTGTTCCTTTTAGTGGACACACAAAATAGCACTGGGAACACATTTTGTGTTTTTGTGTTATTGTGTTACATTCTCAGCTGTGTGTTGTTGTGTTACATCCTCAGCTGTGTGTTGTTGTGTTACATCCTCAGCTGTGTGTTGTTGTGTTGTTACATCCTCAGCAGCTTGGTGTTGTGTTACATTCTCAGCTGTGTGTTGTGTTGTTGTGTTACATCCTCAGCTGTGTGTTGTTGTGTTGTGTTTCATCCTCAGCAGCTGTGTGTGTTGTGCTACATCCTCAGCTGTGTGTTGTGTTGTTGTGTTATACCCTCAGCAGCTGTGTTACATGCTTAGCAGCTGTGTGTTGTTGTTTCACATTTTCAGCTGTGTGTGTGTGTGTGTGTGTGTGTGTGTGTGTGTGTGTGTGTGTGTGTGTGTGTGTGTGTGTGTGTGTGTGTGTGTGTGTGTGTGTGTGTGTGTGTGTGTGTGTGTGTGTGTTGTTATTAAATCATCAGCTGTTTGTTGTGTTACAGTCTCACCAGAATCCTCTGCAGTCTGCTCCGCTGTACAACACCATGATGATCTCCCAGCAGGGGGCCTCCAACATGGTCCAGTTGGCCACCAGCGTGTCCCACAACACGGGCCCCGGGGGCCCCACCTCCTTTTCCCAGGAGCGCTCCAGTCAGATCAGGTACAAAAAGGGTAATAGTACTAGGTATTAGTTAACCAGTCGTTAAGTACCTCCTGTACCTCTTCACCTACTCTACATCCCCCTCTCCTGTACCTCTCCCCCCACTGCTCTACATCCCCCTCTCCTGTACCTCTCCACCTACTGCTCTACATCCCCCTCTCCTGTACCTCTCCCCTACTGCTCTACATCCCCCTCTCCTGTACCTCTCCCCCCACTGCTCTACATCCCCCTCTCCTGTACCTCTCCCCTACTGCTCTACATCCCCCTCTCCTGTACCTCTCCCCTACTGCTCTACATCCCCCTCTCCTGTACCTCTCCCCCTACTGCTCTACATCCCCCTCTCCTGTACCTCTCCCATACTGCTCTACATCCCCCTCTCCTGTACCTCTCCCATACTGCTCTACATCCCCCTCTCCTGTACCTCTCCCCTGCTGCTCTACATCCCCCTCTCCTGTACCTCTCCCCTACTGCTCTACATCCCCCTCTCCTGTACCTCTCCCCCCACTGCTCTACATCCCCCTCTCCTGTACCTCTCCCCCACTGCTCTACATCCCCCTCTCCTGTACCTCTCCCCCCACTGCTCTACATCCCCCTCTCCTGTACCTCTCCACCTACTGCTCTACATCCCCCTCTCCTGTACCTCTCCCCCTACTGCTCTACCTCCCCCTCTCCTGTACCTCTCCCCTACTGCTCTACATCCCCCTCTCCTGTACCTCTCCCCTACTGCTCTACATCCCCCTCTCCTGTACCTCTCCCCTACTGCTCTACATCCCCCTCTCCTGTACCTCTCCCCCTACTGCTCTACATCCCCCTCTCCTGTACCTCTCCACCCACTGCTCTACATCCCCCTCTCCTGTACCTCTCCCCCTACTGCTCTACATCCCCCTCTCCTGTACCTCTCCCCCTACTGCTCTACATCCCCCTCTCCTGTACCTCTCCCCCTACTGCTCTACCTCCCCCTCTCCTGTACCTCTCCCCCTACTGCTCTACATCCCCCTCTCCTGTACCTCTCCACCTACTGCTCTACATCCCCCTCTCCTGTACCTCTCCCCCTACTGCTCTACATCCCCCTCTCCTGTACCTCTCCCATACTGCTCTACATCCCCCTCTCCTGTACCTCTCCCATACTGCTCTACATCCCCCTCTCCTGTACCTCTCCCCCCACTGCTCTACATCCCCCTCTCCTGTACCTCTCCCCTGCTGCTCTACATCCCCCTCTCCTGTACCTCTCCCCTACTGCTCTACATCCCCCTCTCCTGTACCTCTCCCCCCACTGCTCTACATCCCCCTCTCCTGTACCTCTCCCCCACTGCTCTACATCCCCCTCTCCTGTACCTCTCCCCCCACTGCTCTACATCCCCCTCTCCTGTACCTCTCCACCTACTGCTCTACATCCCCCTCTCCTGTACCTCTCCCCCTACTGCTCTACCTCCCCCTCTCCTGTACCTCTCCCCTACTGCTCTACATCCCCCTCTCCTGTACCTCTCCCCTACTGCTCTACATCCCCCTCTCCTGTACCTCTCCCATACTGCTCTACATCCCCCTCTCCTGTACCTCTCCCCCAACTGCTCTACATCCCCCTCTCCTGTACCTCTTCACCTACTGCTCTACATCCCCCTCTCCTGTACCTCTCCTTCTGCTCTACATCCCCCTCTCCATATCCCTCCCCTGGACCCCTCCTCCTCCTCCTCCTCCTCCTCTCCCATCTCTTCTCTCTTCCCCTCCCTTCCCCCCTCTCCTCCTTCCCTCCTCCCTCTCCTCCCCTTCCCTCCTCCCTCTCCTCCTCCCATCTTCCATCTTCCATCTCCCCTCTCCTCCTTCCCCTCTCCTCCTGCCAGGTTCCCGGCAGGCCAGCAGCTCCTCACCAAGTTGGTGACAGGCCAGATGGCATGTGGTGCTGTGATGGTGCCCACCACCATGTTCATGGGCCAGGTGGTGACCGCCTTCGCCCCCCAGCAGGGCCAGACGCAGACCATCAGCATCTCCCAGCAGCAGCAGCAGCAGGGCCAGGCCCAGGCCCAGCAGGGCCAGGCCCAGCAGGCCCAGGCCCAGGGAGCTGCTAGGCTGCAGCCCACGCAGGCCCAGCTGGCCCAGCAGCAGACCCAGTTCCTCCAGGTAACGGTAAACCCTCTAGAGCCTCCAGAAGTCAGGACAGACCGCAGCCGCCGTTACCGTCGGGGCTTAGGGGCCTGCTTACCCCCCTGGTGCCGAACTATAAACAAACTGTTATCCCGACAATACATAATACTGAACCATACAAACTCTCCCAGTACTAGTAAAGCTTTCCTGGTGGAAAGACAAGGAAGGAAGGAATCTGCACTCCTCTTGTCATGTTCAGCTGCCGGCCATCCAACCGTTTCTTTCCGTTTCTCCCGTCTCCAGGCGCCCCGGCTGCTCCAAGGCAACCAGTCCACGCAGTTCATCCTGCAGGCGGCCTTCCCGCTGCAGCAGCAGGGGGGCTTCACCGCCACACCACAGCAGCAGCAGTTACAGTTACAACAGCAGCAACACTTACAGCAACGGCAGTTACAACAGCAGCAGTTGCAACAGCAGCAGCTACAGCAGCAGCAGTTACAGCAACAGTTACAGCAGCAACGGCAGTTACAGCAGCAGCATCAGCACCGACAATAGCAGCATCAGCATCAGCAGCTGGCGTCCCACAGGGCCGACGGTGTGTCTGAGTGCTTGGCCACGCAGTCGCCCAGGGAGAGGTGCGGCGGTCCAGCCCGACCCCTAGAGGGGGCAGGTGAGTGTTCTGGTTCCGGTCGGACGTTCGCCATCACAGAGCAACAGAAGGGCCACTTGAATGGCGCCACCTTCATTTGCGTTTGGACCGGATGCTTGGTTGCGTGTGAGAGAGAGAGAGAGAGAGAGAGAGAGAGAGAGAGAGAGAGAGAGAGAGAGAGAGAGAGAGAGAGAGAGGAGAGAGAGAGAGAGAGAGAGAGAGAGAGAGAGAGAGAGAGAGAGAGAGAGAGATGCCTTGTTACTCTCCATGAGTGGGGTCTTGTTTCCATGGTGACCAGTGGGCAGACCGATGGACAGACCACCACCAACTCCACCACCTTTCCTTTTGTGTGTGTGTGTACGTCCTGGTGAACCTCTGAGGGAATTTTCCCGCCTGAGCGAGCTCTGGATCTGAAGACTGCTCTATCCATGGCACATCATGACTATGGGTCAGGAGATATTTATATTTGGAATGTCATGTAGAGTTTTACTGTACATAGTGTGACGTGTAACATAAGATGTACATTTACGGTGAACAATGGAGAGAGAGAGACAGAGAAACTAATATTTTATATGAAGCATGATGCGCCAATCGTTTCTAGTGTGTGGAAGAAGCTCCTCGCAGGCTGACTTTCCATGGACTTACGTTATCTCATAGGGGACGCGCGTGTGTGTGTGTGTGTGTGTGTGTGTGTGTGTGTCGGGCCCAGGCCCAGGGGGGGGGATGTCACAGTTTGTTTTAAGCCTTGTCCTTAACTGCAATGCATCAGTGCTTTAGCTTTATATCCCAAAGAGATATTACAACCGATTCTTCTGAATCTGAAGGATGTGGTGTAGTCCCTCCAGAGTAGATTGTCGGCAGGTGACGTCTGCAGACGGACGTCCTGCCTCACGTCCTGCCTCACGTCCTGCCTCACGTCCTGCCTCACGTCCTGCCTCACGTCCTGCCTCACGTCCTGCCTCACGTCCTGCCTCACGTCCTGCCTCACGTCCTGCCTCACGTCCTGCCTCACGTCCTGCCATGTCTCACATTCCACATGTCTCAATCTGGAGGATTGAATGCTCTTTATGGGTCACATACATGTGCACACACAGGAAAATGTATTTTTCTGCATTTAACCCATCCTAGTATTAGGAGCAGTGGGCAGCTATTGTATAAACAGCACCAGGGGACCAGTGTAAGGGAGGTCTGGTGCCTTGCTCAAGGGCACCTCGGCAGTGCCCAGGTGTTTCGGGGACTTGAACCAGCGACCTTCCGGTTCCCAAGCCAAGTCCTGACAGACCGAGCTACTGCCACCCCTACGTTTACATTATTCAACCGATAAATGTATAAAGCATCCAAGGTCCTCGCTCTGGACATATTGGAACCAGGACTGAGGTGTTAAACTGAGGATATATATATATATATCCTCATTTATATAACACACATACAGGTTTGTATATCTCCAGCCTGTTTGATAAATCTCCTTCGGGGGCAAAAACAGAATAGCTTTTTATTTTTGAGAGATCTAGTGGGAGTTATATTGTTGTTCTACTGGGCCTAAAGCAGCACAACACGGCAGAGAAGTGTCCAATGTTGTGTTTCAAGAGGTTGAAGCCTATATATGTCTTAATGGAAGTTAGGAGTTGTGGCGGTCAAACAACCACTATGGATCACATCCTTTGCCATGACAACCATATGAGAAAAAAGGAAGCTCTTTCAAAGTAAGGGCGCTGGGATGGGATGGGCTCCAGCTGCTCTTACACATCTGGACGGAGCTTGTCTCGCAAAGAGGCGTTACGTTAAGACCAACCATGGGACGTTTAAAATAAAACCTTATTTTTTTTTTGCCAGGATGACTTACCAATCCAAACTCAAACGCTCTCCTGGGTCTCCTGAGTCCAGAGCATCGTGTGCCCAGAAATACAGAAATACAGAAATACAGCCATACAGCCACAGGGCTGTATGGCTATATATTTATGTTATATATTATATATATATATTTATGTTATATATATTATATATATATATAACATAAATATATATGTATCTATATGTCTATAGATAGATATATCTATCTCCAGTGTTGTTTACTTTTGGACTGTGTGAAATGTGTAGTTTTGTTTAAAGTCGTTGCTATAGCTGGCAATGTATTCTGTCCAAGAGAAGTGGCTCCCCCTGGTGGTTAGCGAGCGAAGGGAACGCGCAACACAGACCGAAGTTTTATCTAAGAGAATAACCCATAATACCACTTCAATTAGACAACGAGGTTCATAACCCGTTTTGTCATTCGTGTTGGAGCAGAGTTCTGGATGAGTGAAATGGTGTTCTCGGGAGGAGGACTAGGTTGTGCAATACACGAATGAATGTAATAAAGTATTGCTCACTGAAGTATAAAGTCCTTACTTTTGACAGGATGTGGTGGATTTTGCACATAATGCACGACTATTAAATTATTTTTGTATCGCCAAGGTGAACCTGTGTTCAGAAGCTGTGTGCTTGGACACACACTGGTGGTATAAAGTTTCTGAAAACTCTGAGCCCAGGACAAACAAACTGTGACATTCAAGGCCGAAGACTCGACGATATGCATCAGTATATTCGTATGTATGGTCCCATTTTGATCTTGTCCTGTGATTTAATGTTACGCTGAAGCTGTACCTTCTAAATTATGATGGCAAGGAGACATGTATAAATGGATGTATGAGATGTATAAAGTTATTTTCATTGCCGTCATTTGTTGTTTTAGCATGAAATCATAATATAGTAATATATAGTAATTGAGTGTATAATGTCATATATAATATAGTGTATATAGTAATATATAATATAATAGTATAATCATATATAATAAAGTAATATATTATATAGAAGTACAGTCATATATAATATAAAAATATAGTAAGAAATAACATAATGATAATATATGTAATATAATGAATATAGTAGTACAGTCATATATAATATAGTAGTACAGTAACATAGAATATATAATGTAGTATATAATAATATAGTGTATATAGTAATATATGATATATTCTTAGTAGTTTAGAAATATTTAACAGTAATATAGTGTATAGTAATATAATATAGTAGTATAGAAATATACAATATAGTAGTATAGTAATATATAATATAGTAGTGTAGAATTATAAAATATGGTGTACTGTATATAGTAATATAAAGTATATAATGATAGTGTATATAGTAATATATAATATAGTGTATTATATAGTAATATGCAATGTGTATTTTGGACAGTCCCAGGATGAACGGATAGGGCACTGAATGTATGAATGTTTTTCTGAATAAGTAATATATATATAAGTAAGTGTACAGCCTCCAAATGATGATTAAAACTAACTAGCTTGACTTTAGTTAAGTCAAACTTCTGGGAAATAACAGCATCAAATGTGTGACAGCACATTTATTTGCGGAAACGAAAAGACATACTATATATATGTAATACTATTTAGTCGTATTGTTTTGTGTATTCCGCATACTAAGACGTTTCATAAATAAAATAAATAGTTAGTGACTTGCTTTAAAAAGGGCCATCCAGCATGTTGTACCCCGTGACCTCATTTGATTGACAGCCAGAGAAACCAATATCGTAAGGCAACGTAACCCAGATAGTGGGCGTATCCCTCGCGCTACGGCCCAATCAGGCTCGGCGTACGCTCGCGTTTTGAAACGGCAAGCCAGCTTTCGTCCCACCAAGTTTTCCCTTTCTCTTTCTTTGATGGTGGACGGTTGGGCTGTGTGGTGGTGTTGTTGTTGTTGTTGTGGTGTTATTATTACCCGACGAGAAGCGACCACTCTTCTTCATTGACTTCACCGCCAGCCGCTAGCCGCCTTCCTTCCTTCCCTCCTTCCTTCCCTCCCATCCTCCGTCCTGTCGGTCTGTTGTCGTCCACCGGAGAAGAAGGAGAAGAAGAAGAAGAAGCGCCGACCGAGAGCTCCGGTTCCGTGATGGGTCCCCCGCGGCGCGGCGGGGCCAGCGTGCTGCTGCTGTGTGTGTGGGTGCTGTGTGTCCTCGGGGGGGTCCAGGGCCTCCCGGAGGACCCCCCGCCAGGGGCCCCGCCAGGGCCCCCGCAACCCCAGGAGGTGAACCACCCCCCCCCCCCCCCACACACACACACACACACACACTTTGGGTTATCAGGCGGATATCGACGTGATTTGAGACACACACACAGTGTGTTCTTTTCAAAGCATGTCTCGTAGTGTCTATAACTGTCTTAGTGTTATTTTTCAGTGTGTTTTCTTATCGGTTCTGTCAGGCGGATATCGTGATTTGAGACAGGAAACGGACTTCCTGTTACTTCTTTTTCTGTGTGGTTTCCAGACACACACTGTACACGTCACTAAAATAGGAAGCAGACTTGCAGCCTGCAGGGTTCTGTGTTATGTTGACATTCATTATTCATCCCCAAACTGGACCTCCTGGTCCTGTTCCAGAACCCTTTTAACGTCATTTGTAAGAGGCTGAAGATTCAAGATTCTTATTTTCCATTTTGCAACAAGTACAATAGACCCATTCTCCGTCCTGCAGTATGCATTTTCTAAAACACTATACTATAAACTCACGAAAAGCTCAATGCCAATCTCCTCGTATAAATGTATAAATATTGTTTATGTTTACCTATTTGCGGTTCCGAGTAGCTCCAATCCACCCTTAATTCTCTCCTTGTGTGTTGGTCCAGAAGGCCCCGAGTCCCCACCCCGTGGTTCGGGCGCTGGGCGACCCGGCCAAGGGGGACCTGGGCTTCATCCACGCCTTCGTGGCAGCCTTCTCCGTCATCATCGTGTCCGAGCTGGGGGACAAGACCTTCTTCATCGCCGCCATCATGGCCATGCGCTACAACCGGCTGACGGTGCTGGTGGGCGCCATGCTGGCCCTGGGGGTCATGACCTGCCTCTCGGGTACACACACACACACACACACACACACACACACACACACACGTGTTACGTGATATCCAGGGAGTCAACTTACTGCACTTTTACCTGAGCACCGGTTCTGCTCTTGGAGGCTTGAAGGAAGGAAGGAAATGGAATGTATTATATAGAATGTTATTATATATGTATGTATATATTATGGTGACTAGTAGTTCCCTTGTCTACGCGTTGAATGACTTTATTGTAATGTAATGTATTGTATTATTATGGTGACTGGTAGTGCTCTTGTCTACCTGTTGAATGACCTTAGGACCTAAGTGTCTGCTAAATGACTATGTAATGTGTGATGTATTTCCGTGTTTCTGCAGACTGCTCACGGTGTGTTGTTGTTTCCTTCAGTGCTGTTTGGCTACGCCACCACGGTGATCCCCAGGGTCTACACCTACTACGTGTCCACCGCTCTGTTTGCCATCTTCGGCGTGAGGATGCTCCGGGAGGGCCTGAAGATGAGTCCCGACGAGGGCCAGGAGGAGCTGGAGGAGGTGCAGGCGGACATCAAGAAGAAGGACGAGGAGGTACAGAATCTCACCCTCATTGAGTCACCCTGAGGAGAGGAGATGAGAGGGCTGGGGCCAGACCAGAGGGGTGGAGCCACAGGAGAGGGGAGGTGAGGCCACAGGAGAGGGGGGTGAGGCCACAGGAGAGGGGGGTGAGGCCACAGGAGAGGGGGGTGAGGCCACAGGAGAGGGGGGTGAGGCCAGTGGCCTGTAGTGGTTTCACGTGTTGCACCCTCAGCCCGAGGTTCGGGTTCAAGTCCATGAGCAAGGCACCCAACCCCCATCTGTGTGACCCCCGACGCTACCATCTCACTGTCATTTAACCTGCTGGTCGTAAACCTCCTAGGTGACTACAATAAACCATAGCGGTGGAACCGGTTAGCGGTGATTAGCACCTCTGCTAGCCACACGCCGTTAAGACTAGTTGACACAGGCATTCATACCGTACATGTGCTTGATCCCAACACCGTTACAGGAACAGAAGAAGCCACTTCTGTAACACAACATGTAACAGGCAGTGTTACAGGAACAGAAGAAGCCACTTCTGTAACACAACATGTAACAGGCAGTGTTACAGGAACAGAAGAAGCCACTTCTGTAACACAACATGTAACAGGCAGTGTTACAGGAACAGAAGAAGCCACTTCTGTAACACAACATGTAACAGGCAGTGTTACAGGAACAGAAGAAGCCACTTCTGTAACACAACATGTAACAGGCAGTGTTACAGGAACAGAAGAAGCCCCTCCTGTAACACAACATGTAACAGGCAGTGTTACAGGAACAGAAGAAGCCCCTCCTGTAACACAACATGTAACAGGCAGTGTTACAGGAACAGAAGAAGCCCCTCCTGTAACACATGTACAGGCAGTGTTACAGGAACAGAAGAAGCCCCTCCTGTAACACTGCCTGTAACATGTAACAGGCAGTGTTACAGGAACAGAAGAAGCCCCTCCTGTAACACTGCCTGTAACATGTAACAGGCAGTGTTACAGGAACAGAAGAAGCCCCTCCTGTAACACTGCCTGTAACATGTAACAGGCAGCTGAAGAGTCTCTGTTTGCGTAGCCGCTGACCCAGTTAGGTATCTTTTATGTGGAAGACCATTCACCTTTGTTGAGAGTCTAGCCGGGGAAACGGGCGTGGCCCGGTGTACAGCGCTGGCTTTATGTAACATCTAGGGAGTAGACTTATTGTACTTTTACCTGAGTACTGGTTCTGGGAGCTCTGGGAGGCTTGTTTGGAAGGAAATGTATTGTAGTATATAGGGATGGGACGATCACGTTTTTTGCCACCGATCACAATGAGAAATATCTGCCCCACCGATCACCGATTTTTTTTAAATTTTGCAGCTATAGCGGTCTACAGTGTATTGCTGCTATAGCAGTCTATTATAGCAGGGGTTCCCAAACGCCGGGCCGCGGACCGGTACCGGGCCGTGGAGGTGTTACTGCCGGGCGGTGTTTATCATCATATTTGACTCAAATAATTTGAGTCTAGGTGAACGGCGGGCGGTATAATCTATATATAGAGATGATATAGCGGTATAATCGATATATATAGATTAAATATATATCGGCGGCATAACGAGAGACTTTCAGTTACACGCGCTACTAAAGAGCGCTAGTGACGTGTCGGTCGCGAATGAGCCGGGGTTTGTGTTACGGGCGCTGCGCGTACATGCGCGTTTATACTGAAATCGAGCCCTGCCGTTTTTGTTAGGGGTGTGTGTTAACACACTTTGACAACCGGTCCGCGAAAATTGACAACCGGTCCGCGAGATTTTTTTCATGTATCTGCCGGTCCGTGGCACAAAAAAGGGTGGGAACCCCTGTATTATAGAACAGTTTCATCCATCATGCATTCCTGGGGTTCTCGTTCTCCACGGTCAGTTTAACGAACTCGCCATGCTGTGATGGGTTTTCAGGTGTCTTATTAAATTAGTCTTGTTGAAATTTTTTACCTTGCTTCCTCCACGAGATATTTTCTCTTTTTTATCTGTATCACACACTTTGAAGAAACTCCACACTGCAGACACCGCTGACATGTTGAGGCAGGGCGAGTATCACTCTGGTTAGAAAAGAGGCGTGTTTTACTCGCTGGTAAAGAGATGAGCTCACGTGTTTCTCACGTGCAGGATCGGCTATGAAATCGGCAACATTAAAGCAAGATCGGCATTCTCCGATTGCGCATTTTTCTTCAAAATCGGCCGATAATGATCGGAAGCCGATCGATCGTCCCACCTCTAGTAGTATATGTATGTATATATGATATTATTATGGCTTGTTAGGAAGGAAATAAGTGACCTTATTGTGAGTCCCTTTGGACCAAAGCGTCTGCTCAATGACATGTCAGGTGATTGATCAGGTCAAGGTGTACTCTTTAAAGCAGAGGTAACCCCTGCTCCGTGTGGCCCCTCCCCCTGCAGCTCCAGAGGGCCAAGCTGGTGAACGGGGCCTCCGACGTGGAGACGGGGCCCGGCGGCGCCCCGCCCCAGAGGAAGTGGCACGCCTTCATCTCGCCCATCTTCCTCCAGGCGCTCACCCTCACCTTTGTGGCCGAGTGGGGGGACCGCTCCCAGCTGACCACCATCATCCTGGCTGCCCGGGAGGTCCGTCTTCCCCCCCCCCCCAACCCACACATTCCTGCTCTGTTTGGGTGTCTGATACTTAATACCTCCGCTGTCTAAGTGTCTAAGATGGGAGGAGGTTATGTTTTCACCCTGCCTGTCTGTCTGCCTGTCTGTCTGTCCGGCAGCAAGATAACTCAAAAAGTAATTGCATAAATGGACAAACCTTGGTGGTGAGATTACTTATGGGCCAAGGAACAATTGATTACATATTGAAGATCTGAATCCGGATCCAGGGCACTTTTTGGTGTTAGCGGAGGTATGCGCTCTACTGTGTACACATCACACTAGAGCTCTTGTTGGCCCAACAAGAGCTCTACATGGGGGATGTTTTCTTTCTCAGAGTAGACCTGGGATGAATCGAATTGTTTATCTTTTTTTTTTTTTTTAATGTTATAGGATCCATTTGGAGTGGCAGTGGGCGGGACCATTGGTCACTTTCTCTGCACAGGATTGGCTGTGGTCGGTGGGAGGATGATAGCCCAGAAGATCTCCGTCAGAACGGGTGAGTGTCTGGTCCTGAAGCCTTCCTACAGTTTTGCTACAGTCTGGTCTAACACCGTAAAGCATGGTTGTATTCTCCCACATTATCACAAACGTTGAGCCCATGTGTTCTAACTGGCTAACTGGTGTCCTCTGTGTGTGTGTTCCTGTAGTCACCATCATCGGAGGAATAGTTTTCCTGGCCTTCGCCTTCTCTGCTCTCTTCATCAAGCCGGATGCTGTTTGATCAGATGCGGGAGCATTTGTACATAACTGTAAAGCTCAGCCGTGTGCGTGCGTGTGTGTGTGTGTGTGTGTGTGTGTGTGTGTGTGAGACACAAAACGTTCTGCAAACCGTCCTACAGAGTCTGGTCTCTCGTAGCTCCCTCTAGTTTTGCGTTGTTCCTTGGCTCCTCCCTCTCCTCCTTCTTATTTAATGTTGGTGAAAAAACACTTCCACCAATCTGCTGGACTTTCTTCTTCGGTGGTTTTCAAGGTGAAGCGCTGTTAGAGCTACAGCACTACAATACATTTCTGGGATGCAGTCATCACTTTATCCATGTTACAGTTTTACGGCGCCTGTTGGATCAGGTCTGAGATTAATAACAAAGTGTTGGGGATTAAGAAGTCCGAAACGTTAACTCACATGCAATTTGACCAATGAAATGACACTTCGTTGAGTCCTGTGACAAGGGAGGCTTTTAAGGTAGAGCTGGAACACCTTTTTTTTTTAACAAAAAAAAACAACAGTTTTTGTATTTATGTTCTGTTAAACTGTTAAATACTTTTCCCTTTTTTAAATGTGCGTACCGTAGTTCAGGAAAAGACTGCAACCGTGACGATACATCACTGTCTGTCACCATTGTCATCAATGCTCCTTTTGTCAATATTTGACGGGTTGCTTCCAGCTGTGAAATGCGTGTTAATTATTTTTAGTGACACCGAAAACCCTGGGACAATAAAGAAAAACACTAAACGTACCAAACCAGTATTCGTCAGACGTTTCATTCCAGGGACCACACCGTGTTCATGTGTGCCAGGAGTTCAGAATAGTTTCTAGGCTCCAGGAGGTGATGTGAGTCTGTAGGTCTAGTTCACATCACGCTCTTGGAAGAAGGAAGATTGAATCGACCCGTATGTCTTTTTATGTATGGGTCTCTTTGGGTTAAGCTGATTGTGGTTGCTGCTAGGAGTTTAGTATTTAAAATAAGGTGCTTGTTTTACAGTAGTGCCCAAGGCGGTCTTTACAATTCTGATATTTTGGATTTGCATCAGCAGCCACTAAACCTGTTTGCGTTAATTTTAAGATATTAAATAAACACTATAATAACGTCAGCAGGGTTAAGTGTTTGTCAACTGGGGTTAGTAAAAGACTATAATGACATCAGCAGGGTTAAACAAAAACTCATTACCAGTTGTCTGTATGCATATGCACTATACATTAATGTATAACTATATACATTATATTACTATATGACTAGATACACTATATACATTACAATAAACATTATATTACTATATCATTCGCTACACTATACATAGGGGCGGCAGTAGCTCAGTCCGTTGGGACTTCGCTTGGGAACCAGAGGTCGCCAGTTCAAGTCCCGGAAACATCTGGGGCACTACCGGGGTGCCCTTGAGCAAGGCACCAGACCCCTACACTGCTCCCCAGGGAGCTGTATATACAATAGCTGCCCACTGCTCCTAATACTTGGATGGGTTAAATGCAGAGAAACAATCTTCACTGTGTGTGTACGTGTATGTGACCAATAAAGAGGATAAAATCCTCACAATTTAAATGATATATTACTTTAATGTACTATAATACTAGATACACACTACTATAGACCAAGGGATCGGCAACCTTAGGCATGCGTTCCACAGTTGGCACGCTGCAGCTTAACCAAGTCAAGTTTATTGTCACTTCACAGTTTACACGAGTATAAAGCAGTGATGTGAAAATATTATGTGCAATACCCGACGACAGACAGCAGTTATAAAAATAAGATAACAATAGATAAAAATAGAATAAAGTTAAAAAATAAAAATAAAAATGCAATTTATAAAATGCAAAATATCGGCAAAACCATTGGCACACTAGTGTTTAGGTAATCAGTTAATAAGTGTGCAAAAGAGAAACTTGTGCTTTCTCATCCGCATGCGAAATGACCTCTTTCACAGACAACCCGATCTCACAAAAATACGTGACTGACCACGAGCCCTTAACACGGAAACAACCCCCATTAAAGTAAAGTTTAATGTCATGGTAACACCATGGTGATACATCTACATGCGGGCTTCTTCAACACACACTGATGTAGTGATGTGTCGGTCGCGAACGACTGCAGCCGGCTCGCACCCGCGAACGAGCCGTTATTTTTTTTACGGGTGCTCTGCGTACTAGTGATGTGTCGGTCGCGAACGAGCCGGCTCAAAGAGCCGGCTCTTTTTAGTGAACGACGGGAGCCGGCTCGCACCCGCGAACGAGCCGTTATTAATTGTTTTACGGGTGCTCCGCGTACATGCAGTGACTGAATGTCACTGTCATGACTGCATGTCATGCTGTGCATCACGTGAGGATAGATAAGGAGGAGGGGCGGCGCGTGCTCAGTGCTGATGGCTGAACAGAGCGAGGGGAGAACACACGGGGAAGTGTCAGTTTGCGTCGCGCAAATAAGATGAGTGAAAGTAGGAAAAGAAGCAGCATTTGGCTGCATTTTAACAATTGTGCAAACACAAAGGCAGAATGCAGAATTTGCAACATGAAGCTCTCATATAGAGCAGGGTCCACAAACCACCTCCACAGGCACTTGAGAACTGTGCATCCAACAGTTCAGTTGGAAGAAAAAAGGCAGGTCAGACTGCCTGCTTCTGCTTCTGTGTGTCTACTCCACCTGTTGTTGCTGCAGCTACAGGATCTACCACCCATGCATCAGGTACCCAAAACCCAACAGCTACACAGACCTCAATAAGCCAATTTATATGCAATGAATGGCAATGGCAAAGGCAATGAATGACCCCAGCTAGACAGAACATAGTGGATGAAGATTTGGCCAAAAATCCCAACCATTTTCCACTGTGGAGGACAAGGGATTCCGAAGCTTCACACAGGCTCTCAATCCAATGTATGTTCCTCCAAGCAGGAAAACACTCAAAAAATCATTCCGAGACTGTATGATAGAGAATGTGCTTCACTGCAGGCCAGGGTTAAGGAAGCTACTGCAGTTTGCCTTACCACTGATTGCTGGACCATGGCGGACAGTTATCGCTGGACAACATCGCGGCATAACCTTCCAAAAGTCAAGACGATATGGTTCAACTAGTGAATGAACACTACAGTGAAGAAGTCTAAATCCGAATTATACAATTCCCCGACATTGTGTCTTGTGGCTCTATCTGGATATATCGCCATATATTTTGATTATTTCAATGTACCTTTTCATTTACGTGTTAATATGTTGTGTGCAGCTGTATATTTTCTAAAAGGGAATGCCTGTTATTCTTGTGAATATGAGTTGTCTTAAAACAAAAGTGCTTGTGAGATACTTGTGGCATTGAGTTAAAACCGAATTTGTATAATATTTTTAGGCTGCATCGCGATATACGATATATATCGATATATATCGTATATCGATATATATCGTATATCGCGATGCAGCCTAAAAATACCGGGTTTTGGTCCGTATCGCCCAGCCCTACTTGGGACCAGGGGCGTTTTTAGGATTTGAAAACATCCGGGGCTTAGCCCAGAGGCAGGGATGCAAACAGGAAACGCTGAAAAAAGAGAATTTTTTCCAAAAAAGCTGTAACTTCCCTCCCGAATCCATGTGACCGAGCGAAGCGTGGGAGCAAACATTTTTTTTTCATTTATTTATTAAAATAACGCATAAAATAGTGTTTTTAACTTACAATCAGATCAGATTTTGGGGTTTGTGTTTAGTTAATTTTATTGCATATACATTCATGTATTACAATCATTAGAGAAAGTTAGTTATTGCTCAGTCAATTGTTGGAATTTTTTTTCTTGCTCTTGGCAAGGGGGTCAGCCATAGACGGCGACCCTGGAGCAACTAGGGGTTAGGTGCCTTGCCCAGGGACACTTGGACATACATGGCACCACAGCCGTGATTCGAACCCTGCGAGCTGCCGACTTTTACCAGCTGAGCTATGTAGCTGCCCAGGGAGAGGGGGGCGTGGCTGTGTGCCAATGCTATATTAGTGGATTTAAAAAAGAATAATAATAATAATAATTCATTGTTATTCTTAACTGTTCAAATATCATTGAAACCACAGCATAAGAGAAGCTTTGAGAGCATGCAATCAAAAAATACAGAAAATGTATATATACATTCGGGGCTAATTACAAAACATCCGGGGCTTTAGCCCCGAATAAAACAGCCTAGCGACGCCACTGCTTGGGACCAGTGCTTTTAATCACACACTTACCCGACATTATGTGGCTCTATTCGGATGAGAGATGGAGTGTGTGGGTCAGGACCAGTGCTTTTAATCATACACATACCCGACTACGATTAGCCTATTCCGCCCACTTTTGGAGACGTATATGCTCTCCTTGGCAAAGTGCAAACTGCAGACATACGTGCTACCCATGAGAACATGAAACGAGGGACCTTCATCCTCCTCATCAGCCTCACACAAGACGTGCGGAGGAGTTTGTCTTTGGGGAAATGGTGTGAACTGAGGTAGGGCTGTCTCTGTTTAGACGTTGAGGGGCCACAGTGTGTCACGTATCTGGGTTAACCACCGAAAGTAAGAGTACACTGCTCTGCGATTTTTAAGGCTCCGGAAGCAGGAAGTGTGATATAGGCCTATTACTATGTACACTATTACTAAACTATATATTACATGTTGATAACCATTATATACATTAACATATACATGTTATGTGATTATAATACATATAACTACCTGTAAAGTTGAGTTAATGTAAATGGATGCCAGCCCGAAAGGGACAGGGATTTTGGAAAGTGGTTTCACGTGGTACTTCATTAATTAAATTAGGATTAAATTATGTCTATATAATATTATAAAGATTGATTGTTCTTATATCTAAATTGATAACATTGATTCTATGAGACACAATTGTGACACTGACACATTGAGCAACATCACTTCTGTCTTTATTATGTTCAAATAAAGACAATTAAAAGGAAGATATAGATATATATCTATATAGATAGACATCTATATAGATATATATAAAAGATGAAGGAGGTGTTGTGTCTTCAGAAGACAAACGGGATGAATGCACAGCGGCTCCTGGGGTAGCCCTCAAACCTCCTGGTGTAATACTCCTGGCAGAGCAGAGCGGCCAGCGCCTGGTTGAACAGGACGTAGCAGACGACAGTCCACCAGGTGAGAGAGAGGCCTCCGAACACCAGGCCCAGGGACACGTAGATGAGCAGCTCCGCAAAGTAATGGGGACAGGACACCAGCTCGAACCAGCCTCCACGCGGGACTCCATGGTCAAAGGTCTTCACCGTTCCTGAAATATAAAAAAAACAAAATAAACATGCAGTAGACCCAAAACGCTAGTTCTCTAAAAGGTAATAGTTTTCTAGTTTTAGTTTTTTCTAACTTTTTGCACATGTGATGTGATAACAATGATATGAGTTATGAGTGATAACAATTCACAGTACCTTATACATGTGACAAATTAACCACATCTGAATTTTAATCTAAATGTTAATCATCACATAGATTAATGTCCAACTCTTCCATACCCAATACAATACTGTTCTAGTGGTGCTGTTGTGAGGACATACATCGGTTTGCACGTGGTTCAACAAGTACCTTCTGATCAGATAATTGATTAGGTCTAATGACGCCACCTTACCCGAGCTCCCGGTACGGAGCCTGGCCAACGTGACCAGCGAGCGGTGCTGGAGCAGGGAGGCCCACATGAAGAGAGCCGCTCCTGACAAGTGGCCCAAATCCAGCTGGTGGAACAGAGAGTCGACACCTGGACGGGATGGGAGGTTACCTTTACTTCCACACTACAAAGTCACAGACAGGGAATAATACAGGGAATAATACTAGCACTAGTATGCACTGCTATACAACATTAGTATATTCACATGGGGGTGAAAATTACCTTTCCCATCATTGGAATGATCGGAACAAAGGACCGTCAGTCCAATGACGATGTAATATCCCATGCCGAATATATACTGGACCAGGTGCATCACCCCCTCGGAGTACACGCTGACAAATAGGCTCTCCAGGAGTCTCCTGACACCATGACTCCAGAGCAGCAGTTGCACCAGCAGAGTGGATAACTGAGGCGCTGGAGGTCAGAACAGAGGCGCTTTAAGACCTGACTCAGACATCGGATTCTTATCGTAATGTAGACGGAGTGGATGTTACCTGGACTCTCATCCCACCGCACTCCACTCAAGAAGCTCAGGGTGTCTGACAGCCAGGGCGGGATCTGACGGGTCAGACTGAGGACCAGAAGGAGGCCGTTCCAGACCACGGACACCGCGTAGAAGTGCCAGAACCATCTGATGGGGGGGGGGGGGGACATGTATTATTTATTAGATATTATATCTCACTTCAGTCTCTGCTCCCACAACGCCAAAACGCTTACAACACGGTGTGTCCTAAGAACACAAAACATCAACGGCATAAATTTAACCATTTATTAGTTCAGTTAACTAACTTAACTAACTTACCCGAGCACTGCTTGTGCTCTTGGAGGCATGTTAGGAAGGACATGTACTGTTTTATGTATTATGTTATTATATATGTGTATGTATATATTATAATATCATGGCTTGTTATGAAGGAACTGCACTTATGACTTCTGGTGACTAGCTGTTCTCTTGCCTACCTGTTGAATGACTTTAATGTGATGTATTATATATTATGTTATTTCATATGTATGTATAATATACATACATATGAAATAACAAGAGAACAACTAGTCACCATCATGGTGACTAGTTGTTCTCTTGCCTACCTATTGAATGACCTTATTGTAAGTCGCTTTGGACAAAAGCGTCTTCTAAATGACTAATGTATCGTAACGTTATGTAATGTAATATAACTAGCGATCAAAACAGTCACCTTTTCGGGACATCGAAGACCCGGAGCCAGGAGTCTCGTCTCGGCTGTTTAGTTTTCCCGTAGCGGAGAAGGTCCTGGAAGACCTGGGAGAGAGGAGACCTCCCGGGTCCCGTCGGGGAGACCTTGTGGACCAGGAGAGCTAAGAGGAAGCCCAGCGCCAGACAGGACCACACCACAGAGACCACACAGCCGCCCATCGGAGGAGGAGCGACCCATTCATTCACCTGGAGGTCCGGACCAAGCGCGTCACCTTGTGTTGTGTGCAGCACCAAAAAGAGTCAGTCGGCAACCATGGCTGAATGACAATGAACACGGTTCCGGGGTACAACAACAAACAAACAAACAAACAGAACAATTAAAATGTCAGCATTTTTTTAATCAATAGTTGATCGTGATAAATGGTGTAAAGGTGTAATCGCTTTTTGAATCGAACGTAACACATTCATGCATACATGGTTTAGGACGTGTGCCACTGGGGGGCGGTATAGAGCTGCTGAGATATTTTATATCTCACAATCTTTCTTTTCATGTGAGTGTTAGCAATGAGTTATGTCTGGTTATTTTTATTTGTATGATATATTAATTTTTTTTGTTGCAGCATTATTATTTAATTCATCACAATTTCGTTTAAATAATCAAGGGCTTTGTGGAGGGTTGATCAACCTCTACCGACCAGCATAGATAGATAGATAGATAGATAGATAGATAGATAGATAGATAGATAGATAGATAGATAGATAGATAGATAGATAGATAGATAGATAGATAGATATATGTGTGTGTGTGTGTTTGTGTTTTTGTGTAAAGGTAGTACAGAGTGTTTTCAGGTTAGACTGTAAAGTCTTCGAGACGATGGACTCCAGGATGCCACAGAGAAGCCCAGTATCCTGTCAGGAAGTGTGTGTGTTCTGCTTCCTGTCCCCCGTGCACACTGATCCTCTCCCTGTTGCTGTGCCAACAGTAAGACCCTCAATTAGGCCCCCTGCCCATAGGAGAACCAACACCACATACAGTTCACTGGGGTTACAGACAGACCCACACACCTCCTGTTACCTGTCTGTCTGTCTGTCTGTCTGTCCGGTGTTACATACAGACCCACAAACCTCCTGTTACCTGTCTGTCTCTTTGTCTGTCTGTCTGTCTGTCTGTCTGTCGGGTGGTACAGACCCACAAGCCTCCAGTTATCTGTCTGTCTGTCTGTCTGTCTGTCTGTCTGGTGTTACATACAGACCCATAAACCTCCAGTTATCTGTCTGTCTGTCTGTCTGTCTGGTGTTACATACAGACCCATAAACCTCCAGTTATCTGTCTGTCTGTCTGTCTGTCTGTCTGGTGTTACATACAGACCCATAAACCTCCAGTTATCTGTCTGTCTGTCTGTCTGTCTGTCTGTCTGTCTGCCTGTCTGTCTGGTGTTACATACAAACCCCTAAACCTCCAGTTATCTGTCTGTTGTTTACTTTTACTTGAGTAGTTTTCTAAAATGGTAGTTTTCACTTTTACTTGAGTCATTTCTTATGGGAGTAACTTTACTTATACTTGAGTATAGATTCTCAGTACTCTACCCACCACTGGATGTTATGGTCCTATAGTAGTATAGAGCTAGCAACTGATGAAGCACTAGGTGCTATTCACTCTAAAACGTGACATTTATTTCAGGTGTAAATCAAATCTTCCATTGATGCTGTGATCTATCTGTGCTGACCCAGTAGCCCACATTGATTATTCAAGAGTCAAGATTCAAGTTTTTTATTTGCCATTTGCAACAAGTACAATGGAATGTTTACTTCCCATTCCCTCCTGCAGCATGCATTTACTATAATGTAACACTATATACTATACTATGTACTATATACTATACTACACTATAACACTAACACTATACAATAAGAATACAATCAAAATAATAATGAAAGTAATGAAGTAATGAAATAATAAAGTGACTGATAGATGATATATACATGTGTTGAATTGTGCAAAAAGCATTTAAAAAAACATTTTAAAGTGCCATTAGTGCAACAACATCATGAATACAGTGCAGTCCAGTGCAGAACAGTGCAGTAACTGTAATGAGTCCAGAAAGTCCAGCAAAAGTATGATAGTGTAATGTTAATGACAATGTTATGATAGTGTAATGTAATATGGATGACAATGTTACGATAGTGGCAGCACTCCTAGCAGTTCAGTAGGCGCACTGCCTGTGGGTAAAAACTGTCCTTGAACCTGGTAGTCCTTGTACGGATGCTGCGGAACCAGCGACCAGACCGCATTGGGGAGAAGTGATGGTACCCAGGGTGGTTGTGGTCCTTTGGGATGGAGATGGCCTTATTGACTGACTTATTCGCTTTATTTCACTTGCCCAACAATCTCAACATGTGTTATATTTCTTTAATATGACATTAGTATAACCCTTGTAGCTGGGGAGATACAACACGATGCACTTGGGGCTACATAGCAATCAACATGGTCATCGTGTAGTAGGCTGCCATTTAGATTGCGTCTTTGTACTTTTAAAGAACAACTTTTGATGCATGTCTTTAAACCCACCGGCCCCTAAATGACTCAGTGGTCCAAGCGGCAGGCGATGAAACACACCAACAGGAAGAATCAGCGCGCTCCTCTGTCGTCGTGACGTTCCTCCCTGCGCGGTCCCGCGTATTGTCCGCCGCGCGTAACCAGCAGCAGCAGCCCGGTCCAGGTCCGCGGGGAGCGCATTGGGAACCAGCAGAACCGACCGGTCTCATCGCTGACTGTTGGACCCGCGGAACTTCACTTTATCCCCAAAATCGACGCACCGATGATTTTTCAACGCGGCTTACGTTCATGGACTTTTCATTAAAGTTAATATTCGGACGCATAACAAGTCAATGATGGACGCGTAAAGTTCGCATAAGTTATTGACGCGCCGCTTGTGGACGATGGTGTATTCATTAAGTCGGATGATGGCTCTGGAGCTCTCCCTCATCTTCCTTGGCCTTATTATTATTATTATGGAAGTTAACGTAGCCGTTGGTAAGTGATGCGAACATATTCAATTAAGTTAATTAAATTTGATAATGAAATGTGTGTTAATTATAGGCTGTTTAGGTATATCAAATTAACCTCCCAGTATAATTAAAAACATATTGTTGTCCGCAAGCATGGATAGTATGTGAAATGCATGTGTATTTGCAGGCTATATTCATATATAGGTATATTTTTATGTTAATATTTGTTATTGTTATTTATTAATTGACAACGTTTTTAAGAAACCTTTTAATAATCGAAAGTAACATATTCCAGAATGGACCATCTAACATTGTGTTTTAATGATGTTTCAACCATTAACGGAACAGGATGAGGTCAGTCGCTCATTTGAAATGCATTGTCCATTGTTTTGTCAAAGCAAGGGTTATGCTGCAGTAGTGAAAACAGAACAGAGATCAAATATATATATATATATTACTGTCTGACTGTGGTTTTAATTCTGCATTCTCTGAGACATATTCATCTAGGGTTCACAATTTGTGCTAAATAATACAGTATCTTTGACCACTTGATTGATCAGCATAGAGGGGGAGGGGGAGGGGGGGGGGGGGGAGAGAGAGGGAGGGTGAAGGTGATGGGAGGGTGGGGGTTCTGTATCCTCTGGAAACGGAACCCCACCCAGAACTAGAGGCAGCCCGACCCTTCTCATCTGTCCCGGCTTCCTGTTTTGACACAGCTCCGCCATTTGCTGCTGCCAGCAGTGGAACAAAAAAGAGAGTGGACAAGCGTTTTTAAAAAGCCATCAGCCCCGAACGGCAGTTCTTTCATACTGTCTCCTCCTCTCGTCTTGTGACCGACCTTGAGCTGGGGTTGATACACCCATTGGGAGTTTGTTGTTGTACAGTCAAATGCCCTCAAACAGCCCACCACCATCCTGCATCACGTGACCTCTGGATCCACACACCTGCACTATGAGAACACAAGTGGACCAGAATAAAACATGTATTGACGGTTGATGGCGTGTGAATGATATGTACGGGAAGATGGCCATGTTGCAGACGCCTCTGCCACATGCCATTAAAATGGCTTCTTTAGGGCTCCTCCTGACGACGAGGACACAGGGGAATGAGGAGTAAACCGGTTTACTGCACTGTTTGTATGTTGTTGTATGAGGACCAGAGCACATGGTTCATGTTAGCCCCAGACTCTAATCAGTCTGACTGGGGCCAGGTGAGGCTGCTTCAACCAGACTCTAATCAGTCTGACTGGGGGCCATGTGAGGCTGCTTCAACCAGACTCTAATCAGTCTGACTGGGGGGCCATGTGAGGCTGCTTCAACCAGACTCTAATCAGTCTGACTGGGGGGCCATGTGAGGCTGCTTCAACCAGACTCTAATCAGTCTGACTGGGGGGCCATGTGAGGCTGCTTCAACCAGACTCTAATCAGTCTGACTGGGGCCAGGTGAGGCTGCTTCAACCAGACTCTAATCAGTCTGACTGGGGCCAGGTGAGGCTGCTTCAACCAGACTCTAATCAGTCTGACTGGGGGGCCATGTGAGGCTGCTTCAACCAGACTCTAATCAGTCTGACTGGGGCCAGATGAGGCCGCTTCAACCAGACTCTAATCAGTCTGACTGGGGCCAGGTGAGGCTGCTTCAACTAGACTCTAATCAGTCTGACTGGGGCCATGTGAGGCTGCTTCAACCAGACTCTAATCAGTCTGACTGGGGCCAGGTGAGGCTGCTAGCAAGTGGTACAAGAGGGGGCCTTCAGTATTGTGGTTAAGTGTGATTGGTTGTTTCAGCTCGGGATCTCCGCTTCATGCCGGAGCCCCCGGTCCTCAGCCCCTCTGGGATCCAGAAGATCAACAAATCAGACAGCCTGGAGCTCACCTGCAGGTAGGCTGAAAACACCTGAATACTTTAATACTTCACCGTCATTCTGTCATCAATCAGCAATCATCAAATGATCAATCACCATTTTGATGCAGGGAAAGTGTGTGTGTGTGTGTGTGTGTGTGTGTGTGTGTGTGTGTGTGTGTGTGTGTGTGTGTGTCTGTGTGTGTGTGTGTGTGTGTGTGTGTGTGTGTGTGTGTGTGTGTGTGTGTGTGTGTGTGTGTGTGTACATGTGTCTGTGTGTGTATGTGTGTGTGTGTGTGTGTGTGTGTGTGTGTGTGTGTGTGTGTGTGTGCGCGCGTGTGTGTGCGTGTTTATGTGTTTGTGTTTTTTGTGTTTGTGTAACACCGTGTGACTGTCTGAGGGTTCAAAGTGACTAACCTGTCTCCCTCCCCCCCCCCAGTGGGCGCCAGAACCTGACGTGGTCGACTCCGTCAGCCGGCGGTCGGGTCTCAGTGGTGGACTGCAGCGGGTCGGGGATGTTCTGCTCCAGGCTGCTGATCGGAAACGCCACAGCCGACGAGACGGGCCGGTACCGCTGCTTCTTCCCGGACCTGGAGGTGGAGGACGGCAAGACCTCCGCTTCTGTTTATGTCTTTGTTCACGGTAGGACTTTGTTCACCTGACCATGTTGACCTGGGGGCTCAGGTGAGGCTGAGGGGTAACCGTGGGTAACCCAGCCTCATATCAGACAGAGCGGTGCACTCTCGCGATGGCTGATTTAACTTGTGGGCCTTGATTACCAAGGACCCACAGGTGTGCAGCCTCACCAGGCCCTGACTAATCAGTCTGACTGGGGCCAGGTGAGGCTGCTTCAACCAGACTCTAATCAGTCTGACTGGGGCCAGGTGAGGCTGCTTCAACCAGACTCTAATCAGTCTGACTGGGGCCAGGTGAGGCTGCTTCAACCAGACTCTAATCAGTCTGACTGGGGCCAGGTGAGGCTGCTTCAACCAGACTCTAATCAGTCTGACTGCGGCCAGGTGAGGCTGCTTCAACCACATGTTGGGGAGTGAGATTCGCTTTTCCCTGACCAATCACCAGAGATTGACGTAACTGCCCGTGGGCACTGATTGGCTGTATCAAAATCCCCCCCCCTTTTCCCCAGTCACCCATTCCCCAGGTTTTGCTTCACGATGCCATCCGTCAACTCGTGGAGTGGGCGGAGTCAAAGAGGGTCTAGATGCCACTCTTATATTATATTATTACTCACTGTATATAATATATCTTGTTCGCCACGTTGTTTGGTTTCAGATTACAAGGTGCCCTTTCTGACACATGAGAAGTACGACGTGGTGTTAATCCAAGAGGGGGAGAAGGTGGTCATCCCCTGCAGGGGCTCCATGGACGACCTCAACGTCACGCTCCACACTGTAATACACTAGTACTTTAATAATAACAATAACAACCTGCTTCTCCTTATTATGCCTCAGATGTCTCAAGTCCTATCTGATAAATACAGAAGCGTCTGGGCTGTCCTTTAGCTCCCTGTGTATTTGAACAGAAAGTGTCTCCTTACAGTATTGGGTGAGACCTCGGTTGAGATGAAGCCACAGAGGTAATTGCTATGCTTCTCTTTGTGTGTTTTCTTGACCTTTGTCCACCAGAGGTATCCACAGAAGGAGCATCGGCCCGATGGGAAGGAGTCGTGGTGGGAGGCCCAGACGGGCTTCACCGTCCCCAGCCACCTGATCAGCTACGCCGGCGTGGTGTTCTGTCAGACGCGCCTCAGAAACCACACCTTCGACTCCCCGTTCTACATCATGGCCGTGATCGGTGAGAAAACATCCACAGAAAAGTAGAGGGTCCTCAGTAGAGCGCATACCTCCACCACCACACCAAATAGTCCCCTGGAACCGGACTCAGATCTGGATCTGCGCCAAAATCAATCAAACTGTTCCTTAGAAGTTGAACAAACAAACAAACAAACTGTTACCTGCCACTGAGGTGGCTTCTTTGAGTGTGTGTGGTGGTGGCTGCTTTAACAGGTGGGCCTTGATTACCAAGGACCCACAGGTGGGCCTTGATTACCAAGGACCCACAGGTGGGCCTTGATTACCAAGGACCCACAGGTGGGCGGCCTCACCAGCACATTTTAAACATAGGTGGAGTATTATATAGTATGGAACAGTGAACAGGGAACAGGGAACAGTGAACAGTGGACAGAGAACAGGGAACAGTGGAACAGTGAACAGGGAACAGGGACAAGTGGAATAGTGAACAGTGGACAAGTGGACAGTGAACAGTGAACAAGAAAAAGGGAACAGTGGAACAGTGAACAGTGGAACAGTGGAACAGTGAACAGTGAACAGGGGAACAGTGAACAGTGAACAGGGGAACAGTGAACAGTAGAACAGGGGAACAGTAGAACAGGGGAACAGTAGAACAGGGGAACAGTAGAACAGGGGAACAGTGAACAGTGAACAGTGATTTGGAACAATCTGCCCAGCGCTCCGCTCAGAGCTCTCCCTCCCGTTCCGCAGGATACAAGATCAATGACCTCCAGTTGACCCCAGCTCAGGTCCAGCTGCCGGTGGGGGATCGGCTGGTCCTCAGCTGCACCGCCTACACGGAGCTCAGTGTGACCATCGTGTTCAACTGGACCCACTCAGGCCAGCGGCTGGTTAGTAATGCACTCTTAGAACCTCACACCACTGCACGTGTGAAGAGGTGCTCTTCACACACCTGAGGAAGTGCTCTACACACACTTGGCTGAAGCAGTCAGTGTGGCGTCAATGTACACATGTCCATGTATATATATATATATCCATGCATGAAAGTTGCACACCCATAATTAGTAATAAGAGTGACACCTGTGTGTGTCCTACAGTGAAGAGGCTCCATCGCCTTGGTTAAAGCGTTCCTGTGTCAGATAAAGATAAACATACCAGAAAAGTGTGAATTATCTTCCGATTGCTCCTCAGACCAACGCCAACGGCTCGGATGACTTCCACACCTCGGCCCGCAAGCTCAAGCTGTGGAACTCTCTGGAGCTGTCCAGCACGCTGACGGTGGAGAACGTGACGGTGGAGCACGGCGGCGTGTACACCTGCTCCGCCAACAGCGGTCAGATGGAGAAGAGCGCCTCCACCTTCCTCAAGGTCCACGGTAGGTGTGCCACGCCCCTCCCCCCTCTCGCCATGATACCTGTGAATCCTCCCAACAAACACACAGATATGCTTCTGCAATCCTTTTTGAATATACCCAGGGTGTGTTTATTTACATTCAAAATGATATTAAAGCAGTGGGTGCTGCCACATGCCGGTGAAATGGCTTCTTTTGGGCTCTTCCAGATGACATGGTCACAGAGGGATGAGGAATCCGGGTTATTGTGAAGTTTGAAGTTGTAGCAAACAGAGCAGATGGTCCATGTTAGCGCTCTTCCTGAGTGTGGTGGTGGCCGGTTTAACCTGTGGTCCTTGATTACCAAGGACCCACAGGTGTGCAGCCTTACCGTGCAGCCCCAGACTCTAATCTCACTGGGGCCAGGTGAGGCCGCTTCAACCAGACACCAACCACACACACTCCACAGACATCTTGATGTGTTTGACCTTGTCATAGATGTAGTCTGCGTCCTCGTGGACGGTTGGCGTGGGTCACACAAACATGATATTGTTTGTGTTTTATTCTGGTCTAATCTAACCGTGCCTTAAGGTTCTTCTAGACTGATGGCTTGTTGTCTTATCTTTAATGGATGACCTGATTAAAATACGCGTTGTTGGGTGAATGCATATCGTAGTGAACTCTGTGCTCACTGAGTGTCTCCCTAACCTCCTGTGCTGTAGAGAAACCCTTCATCGAGCTGAAGGGCCCTCTGGCCGACGTGATCGAGCTGACGGTTGGAGATCACACCACAGAGCCCCTCATCCCCATCAAGTACACCGCCTACCCCGACCCCACCGTCCGCTGGTACGGGGACCACCCAACCATACGCACTCAACACACACACAACAACATATCCATTCAATAGATCAGAAAGGAACAATACATTGTGGTAGCCCTCCCATAATGAGTGATAGCGTGTACATTTTTTAATTGTTACTGTACCTGCCGTATATATTTGAATCTTTAACTGTTGATACAACTGCATATCCCTGCTGTATATACATTTATATATATTTATCCCGTTGATATAACTGCATACCCCTGATCACTACCTGTTAAATACTTGTATACACACCTGTATATATATATATATATACCTATTATTATTATTATGCACATATCTCATACATACTCTCATCATCTAGCATCTAATCTAATAATACAATATTTTACGGCTCACGGTGCCCAGAACGACAGGCTTTTCTTTTGTCCGTGTGTCCGTTCAGGTATAAGAACGGCGTGGCCCTTCGTAAGGACGACTACAGGTTGAGGCCGAGGGCCGAGGGCCTGGTGGTGCACGGGGTGGTGGAGAAGGACGCCGGCAACTACACCGTGGTGCTCAGCAACAAGCTGACCAGGGAGGAGCAGAGCCACACCTTCCAGCTGGTGGTCAACGGCACGTATACCTTCTGTCACAGGCCTTCCTCCCTGTACAGGCAGCCTTTTCTTAGAGGCGGGGTCGAAGGACACACACACGAGGTGTCCAGTCTCAACTAGCTCTGCTGGTAGACTTCTCTTGGCTACTTTAGTCTAATAACTGTTGAGCGTTACGAGTGACACATGTGTTTGTCCTGCTATGACACCTCTGTGTGAAATGGGTCCACGATGAGCAACGATGACTCAGATCACCGAGTCAGACTTACACTTTAGTTATTCTTATTTGTATGAGTGCAATTCATTCTCTGTCTCTAAGAACTGAACCAGCGTAAAAGTACAGAGCTTAATAACAATAAGCAAATATAATATATTATATTTTATCTAATAATAATAATAATATAATAATATACTATATAATATAATATCTAATCTAATGTATTAATAAAATAATAACATCACATATGATATAATATCTAATCAAATGTTATAATAATATAAGATCATATATGATATCATATCTAATCGAATAATAATATAATAATATAATATATGATATATCTAAAGGGAGAGCATTGTCTCCGGGGGTGGGGGGGGGGAGCAGGACTCTCCCGGTTAGTTAACCCCCCTCCTCCACCCCTCCCTGTGCAGTGCCCCCACGCATCATCGAGAAGGAGGTGACGGTGCACACAGACGTGTACACCTACGGCAGCCGGGCCTCCGTCAGGTGCACCGCCCGGGGGGTCCCTGCCCCCACGAACATCGAGTGGACATGGATGACCCAGGAAGACTGTCCTCTGGCCTTTCAGTGAGACACACACACACACACACACACACACACACACACACACACACTCATAGATACACACTCACACACACACACACACACACACACACACACATACAAACATACATACACACACACACTCACACACACACACACACACACACACACACACACACTCACACACACACACACACACACACACACACACACACATACACACACACACTCACACACACACACACACACACTTACACACACACACACACACAAACACATACATACACTGTCATTGTGAGAGAGAGAGAGAGAGAGAGAAAGAGGCCATTTGTCTAGGCTCAATGTGTCTCAGATCTCCATTGTCAACACAGTGTTGTTTTAGCGCTGGACCAGCAGCACTCGAGATGTTGATTAGAACGAGGGGGCGAGAGACAATGAGAGTGAACTGTGACCCCATGAAGACCGTAGCTCTCACAATGTGTCCTTCTGGGAGACAGATGTTGTGTATTCAGACTTGTTGAAACCAAAAGATAATACTCACATATTTAGTGTACCCATTCTTACCCATACTGCACAATGCCCGTCTCTATATATACAGTTAGCTACAGCAGCTAACCGGTAGTGCTAAGATCACAGCACATTGAGGGTCGTTAACATTGATTACACAATCCCACATTGATTACACCAAACGCAGCTGTGAGACGAGGCTCAGTGTTGATAGGAGAGAGCAGCTTATCTCCAGCGCTCACATCACTTCCTCCCCCCCCCCCCCCCCGACACTGGGCTTCCTGTTGTGTCCTGTCACCCTCTCGTATCAAACCAGGCGTCTTCCTGTCCGCTCCACGTCTCTGCTCCGTGATTCCCTCTCCTCCTTCTCCTGTTCTTTGGCCCATAAGTAATCCAACCACCAAGTTCTGTCCAATTCCGCACAGAACTTTTTGAGTTTTAAGAGACAGACAGACAGACAGGGGGTGAAAACAACCTCTGGTAAAAACTGATTGTGATGCAGTGGTGTTGTTTCCCCCTGGTCTTGTTCAACAGGTCGGGTCTGGCGGCGTCAGAGGTCAACCTGGAGGACTGCACCGGCTGGAGGAACATCAGCAACAGCTCAAACCCCATTGACCGGATCACCAGGGACCCTGATCCTGACCAGAAGGTACCTCAGCGAGGAGACGCTGCTATACCATGCCACAAGCTAACCGCTAACTCATCAGTTGCCCTCACATAAGTTGTTGTATTCCTCATTAAAATGACCTGGCACTTACTTTAATTGAGTCTGAATCTATTTCACGAAGAAAATCGGGAGTTCGTTGAAGATCCACAAGGCCGAGGTCCACGCACTGTACAGATGTGTGGCCAGGAACAAGATAGGACAAGACTCACGCATCATCTTCTTCCACGTCACACGTAAGAATCTGCTTCCCCCCCCCCCCGTGTTTCACGGCTCTGGGCAGTGTTCCACACATTCACCAGAGGAACCACAGCACGTCAAGAACAGATTCAACACAATTCAACTGAAACACAGAAGACAAACGGGAATAACTACCCTGACTCTTCCTCTTAGTTCAGGAAGAACTACCCTGACCCTTCCTCTTAGGTCATGAAGAACTACCCTGACTCTTCCTCTTAGCTCAGGAAGAACTACCCTTACTTTTACTCTTAGCTCTTCCTCTTAGCTCTTGCGTTGTATTGTCAACTCTGTTGTCTACTCTATTGTTTGACTGCTAGCCAACTTATTGTACTTTTACCTGTTTTGACTTCTGGTGACGAGATGTTCTCTTACCTTCCTTTGTTAAACACACTATTGTAAGTCGCTTTGGATAAAAGCGTCTGCTAAATGACTCTAATGTAATGTAATGTACCTCAGCACTGGTTCTGCTCTTGGAGGCTTGTTAGGAAGGAAATATATTGTTTTATATATTATGTTTTTATATGTGTGTACATGCTTGCTTGTTGGCTTGTTAGGAAGGAAATGATGCACTTATGACTTCTGGTGACTAGCAGTTCTCTTGCCTTTCTGTTGAATGACCTTATTGTCAGTTGTTTTGGACAAAAGCATCTTCTAAATGACTGTTGTAGCAGGCGACGCTGCCACCAGCCATTAAACTGGCTTCTTGAGGGCTCCTCCCGAAGACCTTGATTAACGAGGACCCACAGGTGTGCAGCCTCACAGCTGATCAGTCCAACTCAGGCCTGGTGAGGCTGCTTACATCAGCCAGCAACCACACACACTCCACAACTGTCATGTAATGTTATGTAATGAACTATAATGTATTGAATGTATTGTACTGTAATGTAACGAATGGAACCAATAACAGCTCCAGGAAACACTTTCCAACAAACGCTCTCTATGGGACCCGTCTGTGTCCTCTCCAGGGGGCCTGGAGCTGAGCGTGTCCCCGTCCGGCGAGCCCATCGAGGAGGAGCCGGTGGTTCTGCAGTGCAAGGCGGACCGGCTGCTCTACCGGAACCTGGCCTGGTTCCGGTTGTCTGGCGCCGTGGACTCTGAGCGATGGGGGGGGCCCTCGGTCCGGCCGTGCCGCTCGCTGTCCCTCCCCCCGCAGCCCCTCCTCCTCCTCCCCGCCCCCGAGGCTCCTGTGGCGTCCGGCCCGCGGGACGGCAAGCTCAGTCTGGAGCTGCGTCTGAGCGGCGTGGTGGGGCGGGACGGGGGCGTGTACGCCTGCCAGGTGGAGAACATCAAGACCCGGGAGAAGACCTGCCTGCTGCGGAGCCTGGTGCTCAGAGGTACCGCCGCGCTGGCCGCTCACTCTCCACGCTGAGCGTCTCCTTGTTGTCAGAAATAAATACACATTTTAAATGAGCTTTTTAATAATAATTTGTTGGGAATGCCACAGTCAGCTGTTAGTAATAATAATACATTCAATTTCATTTGCGCTTTTCTGGACACCCAAGGTGCTTTACAGACGTGGTAAAATTGCACGTAGAGTAAAATAATTGAATAGTTATATAGTTTAAAATAAGACAGATAAATAGATTCAAAAAAGCTAGTGAGTGAAATATCTGTTTTGCGGCGACTCCTGTATTTAGTCCCGGTCCCGGCTGATTTCTAACCAATCAGGGAAACTCTCAAATCTTACCTACCGCCCCTTTAATAAAGTATAGTCTCGTGAAGAAACGTGACGTTACAGTGAATAGCGAAGGTGTGACGGAACAATCGTCCTCGCCCGCAGCTCTGGAGCCGGCCAGGATCGTCAGCAACATGACGGACCAGAAGGTGAACATGAGCGCCACCACCGTGTTGAGGTGTGACGTGACGGGCACGCCGGAGCCCAGCGTGGCGTGGACCAAGAACAACCACACGCTCCTGGAGAGCTCTGGTAGGAGCCCCCCCCCCCCTCACGCCACCTGCACCGTCTGCAGCCGTCATCATTTAGCCGTTCAGCTATAGGGGCTATAACGCGCTGTGGCGTGTCATTTACAGGAGTGATTCTGAGCAAGCGGAACCAACAGTTGACCATCCAGCGCGCCAAGGAGGAGGACGGCGGTCTCTACACGTGCACAGCGTGCAACAAGCGGGGCTGTGACTCCGCCCAGGCCTTCCTGACCACCGAAGGTAAACCCCGCCTCCCTCCCTAGCCTAGCGTTTCCCAGCGGCCGCCATGTAAACAACAACAGCGGCTCAGTCCTTCAAGGTGACCTTCAACCGCTCTCTCTCTTCACACTTCACGGAGGAGGAGGAGGAGGAGGAGGAGGAGGGGGAGGAGAAGGAGGGGGAGGAGGAGGGGGGGGGAGGAGGGAGGAGGGGGAGGGGAGGGGGAGGGGAGGGGGAGGAGGAGGAGGAGGGGGGGGGAGGAGGGGTGGGAGGGGCAGGAGGAGGAGGGGGAGGAGGAGGATGGGGGAGGAGGAGGAGGGGGGAGCGCTTCTAAATATCAGAGTCCGTGTGTAAGAATAGCCTCACTACTTTCCGGTAAAGGAAGTCCCCCCCCCACCTCCGAGTTACCACATCCTTCAGCGGGCGGTCTCGAAAAATACAAAACAATGAAGAGATTTGAGGACAAAGGGAATGTCCCCCCCTCTCTCTCTCTCTCTCTCTCTTTACTTTACTTTACTTTAATTTACTGCACTGCACTGCACTGCACTGCACTGCACTGCACTGCACTGCACTGCACTGCACTGCACTGCACTGCACTGCACTGTACTGTACTGTACTGTAATGGTATGCACTGTATTCATGTTGCTGCGGTACTACTGGCACTTTAAAATGCTTTTTGCACAATTCACCACATGGGGAGTAAGCATTTCATTGTACTTGTTGCAAAATGTGTATCGCACAGATACACTTCCAGAGCAGACTGCGTCTCTCCACCCGAAAGATCACACACGCGCACTCACACAACCCACTACTGTGACGGCGGTGTTGACACCTCCTTCTGATCCAGGGGCGGAGGAGAAGACCAACGTGGAGCTCATCGTGCCCATCGGCTGCGTGGTCGTCGCCATGTTCTTCTGGCTGCTCATCGTCTTTGTCATCCGAGGGAGGAAGAGGGTAGGAGGCACAGGCCAAACGTCTCTCACCCATCCCTTCGCTCAGGAGGACACACGCAGGAACACACGCACACCGACACACACTCCACTCCAGCAGGCAGACAAGGCGCACGGACGCAGGCGGTCAACGCCGTGGACACATGAGCAGCCACACAACCTCCTCTGTTACCGGCTGATTCACACTATTGGGGCTGGTGCAGGCGCCCCTGCTCTCTGCTCTCATACACCCATGCCTTCACACACACATGAACACACACGACAGCACACAGCACACACACGCACGTACGCATCGCACGCATCGCACGCACGCACACACACACACACACACACACACAGTCCCATAGAACTTAGCAGTGATGACCTCTCCGGTGCGTGAATGTTCACTCACTCACTCACACTCATTCAAACGTTCTCTCTCTCTCCCCCTCCTTCTCTCTCTCTCTTCCTCCCCCCCCCCCTCTCTCTCTCTCTCTCTCTCTCTCTCTCTCTCTCTCTCTCTCTCTCTCTCTCTCTCTCTCTCTCTCTCTCTCTCTCTCTCTGTCTCTCTCTCTCTCCCTCCCTCCCCCCCCCTTCTCTCCCTCCCTCCCGTCCCCCTCAGCCGACCAGTGAGGACATGAAGACAGGCTACCTGTCCATGATCCTGGACTCGGAGGACATTCCGATGGACGAGCAGTGTGAGAGGCTGACGTACGACGCCAACAAGTGGGAGTTCCCCCGCGACCGACTGAAACTAGGTGACCCCAGACGGACCCCAGCGCCCCCTAGCCGGGCGCCTATGTCTCTCTCTTGCTCCCTCCTTCCCAGGTGTAATCAAGAGAAGGTCTGATATAGGGAGAGCCTGTTTCAACCCATGCCTGTTGCTGTGTGTGCTTTTGGCCCTTTTTTTTTGCTGGAACATTCCACCATGGTCTCACCGTGGTCTCTGACCGAGTGCTTCATCGTTTCATTTCTATTATCTAAGTTTGTTGATTCATGAGACTGACGCCTGCATGTCCCCTCTCACATATACCACACACACACACAACACAGACACGTAGTTCATTACTTTAATTCATCTACGTTCCTTATGCCTCCTACTATGTTGTCTGTCTCTTTTATGTTAGGGCTTGTCAAGGGGAATCTAGGTACCTTACGTACATATATGTGTGGAACTAAGCACACCCCTCAGCCATCTGAGTGACTCTTTGTTCTTTGTCCCCGAAGGCGATCCTTTGGGCCGAGGAGCGTTCGGTCAGGTGGTCGAGGCGGCGGCCTTCGGCATCGAGAAGATCGCGACCTGCACCACGGTGGCCGTCAAGATGCTGAAAGGTAGGGATACAGAAAATAAATCAAAACTAGAGGGCATACCTCCCCCACACCTAAATGTCCACTGGATCCGGGTTCTGATCCGGATCTGCGCCAAAATCAAATCAACTGTAAGTAAGTAATCTATACGTAATCTAACCACCAAGTGGTTTCACATTCAGTGCATAACTTTTTGAGTTATCTTGCTAACAGACAAACAAACAAACAGGGGCGAAAACATAACCTCCTCCCATCTTCGATGGCGGAGGAGACAAATACGGTAGAACGAAAAGCCTTCAACTGAAAGAGCTGAAAGAGGAACCCTATTGGTTGTTCTCCTCAGAGGGTGCCACGTCCAGTGAGTACCGAGCGCTGATGTCCGAGCTGAAGATCCTCATCCACATTGGCCACCACCTCAACGTGGTCAACCTGCTAGGAGCCTGCACCAAGCCGGGGGGTGAGTCGTCACGGCGACCTGACAAACAGAAGACAAACACGGGCCAATGTTTACATTGACAGAATATCCTCCTACAGATTATAATGTTAGCGTGTTGTCTGTTCATGAGTTACGTAGCGTATATTCACAACTACGTCTATGGTCTGCAGTCTTGCTCGTCCTCCCCCCTCCTCCTCTCCCCTCCTCTTCCCTCCTCCTCCTCTCCGCTTCTCCCCTTCTCCTCTCCCCTCCTTTCCCCTCCTCCTCTCCCCTCCTCCTCTCCCCTCCCCTCCTCCTCTCCCCTTCTCCTCTCCCCTCCTCTCCCCTCCTCTTCCCTCCTCCTCCTCTCCCCTTCTCCCCTTCTCCTCTCCCCTCCTTTCCCCTTCTCCTCTCCCCTCCTCCTCTCCCCTTCTCCTCTCCCCTCTCTCCTCCTCCTGTCTCATCTCTTCTCCCCTCCCCGTCTCCCCTCAGGGCCCCTGATGGTGGTGGTAGAGTATTGTAAAAATGGCAACCTGTCCAGCTACCTCAAGAGCAAGCGTGGGGAGTACAGCCCCTTCAAGGTAATCCTACCAGGCAGGAAACACTCATTTGGTTCGCATCGGAGCTTCAACACTAAACACACAGACCAAACAAGACAGAACACAGACAGAACAATGATCTGATCTGAACACTGTCTCTAGCAGCCCGTGCTGCTCTGGGTCGGTTCCACTCTGTCTCTTTTGGATCTGTGGAAGGGTTCTGGGGTCACACTGTGCTGAAAGGCTCGCTGACTAACAGACTGACTGACTAACAGTGTGACTGATTGACAAACAGACAGACTGACTGACTGACTAACAGACTGACTGACTAACAGTGTGATTGACTGACTGATTGACAAACAGACAGACTGACTGACTTACTAACAAACTGACTGACTGACTGACACAAGAGGATTTGGCACGATTGACACGATTGTTGGTGGTGTTAACAGAGGAAGAGGATGGAGGACACAGAGTGGCCCCGTGGAGAGGATGACCTGTCTGAGGTGGATCTGGGCTTGGGGACCACCGCCCAGCTGGACATCTGCACCGGCACGGCCTTCTGCACCACCCGACACGACGCCTCGCCCAAGGAGTACCAAGGAGGTACCTCTCTCGCTCAGAACCTTTCCTGCTGCTGGTTAACAATGTGATACAAAGGAAAACCAAACCCCAACACTTCTTATTGTACGGACAGGGGTGTGGTGGTTACTAGTAGTGCTACGGGGGATCAGGTCCAAATCTCCACTCAAATGCACACATAAGACATAGGATAGGATATCATGGAAATACAGACTTTCCTTTAAATCAAATCAAATCTATCAAATCAAATCTATCTATGAAACTGTATTCAGAGAGAAATGTATTTATTGAGAGATTTAGAGATTTAAAAACAGCCAGCGGTGACCAAAGTGCTGCACAAGTTCACTGAGTAGATAGCAACACACAAGGACAAACATAATTCAACTTTAAAGGCTTACTGTGCACATAAAAAGGTCGTCTTGGTTGAGTGTTTGAAGACACACAGAAGACACATGACGGTGTTGTGACGAGTGTGAACGTTATTTTGCGATAATGAAGATGATGATTAGGATGATGAGGAAAATGAGGAAGATTAGGATGATGAGGATGAGGAGGTTGCGTTGTGTCCATCGTGCGTGTGATTAACGTGAGCCTTGTCCTGCGACCACAGAGAGCTGCGACTACGACCACCTGACCATGGAGGACCTGATCAGCTTCAGCTTCCAGGTCTCCAAAGGCATGGAGTTCCTGGCCTCTCGGAAGGTCAGCTCCGCCCACACCTCCGCCCTGACCTGAAGTATTCGTCTAGAACTCTGTCGAACCCGAGTCCCGAACACAGAACATCCTTTTGGGTTTATAGTGTGTGTGTGTGTGTGTGTGTGTGTGTGTGTGTGTGTGTGTGTGTGTGTGTGTGTGTGTGTGTGTGTGTGTGCTCCACAGTGTATTCACAGAGACCTGGCAGCGAGGAACATCCTGCTGTCTCAGAACAACGTGGTGAAGATCTGTGACTTTGGTCTGGCCAGAGACGTCTACAAGGACCCGGACTACGTCCGCAAGGGAGACGTGAGTCAGACACACAACCTCCAGACAGCCTCTCCTCACCTCTCCTCTCCTCTCCTCTCCTCTCCTCCCCTCTCCTCCCCTCCCCTCCTCTCCTCCCCTCCTCTCCTCTCCTCTCCCCTCTCCTACTTCCCTCTCCTCTCCTCTCCTCTCCTCTCCTCTCCTCTCCTCTCCTCTCCTCTCCTCTCCTCTTCCCTCTCCTCTCCTCTCCTCTCCTCTCCTCTCCTCTTCCCTCTCCTCTCCTCTCCTCTCCCCTCTCCTCTCCTCTCCTCTCCCCTCTCCTCTCCTCTCCTCTCCTCTCCTCTCCTCTCCTCTCCTCTCCTCTCCTCTCCCCTCTCCTACTTCCCTCTCCTCTCCTCTCCTCTCCTCTTTCCTCTCCTCTCCTATCGTCCAACCAACTTGAAGAAGTTGAGGGCGAGGATGATGACGATGAAGATATTGTTGATGATGATATTGTGGATGATGAGGATGAGGTTGATAAAGATGATGATGATGATGATGATGATGTGATGATGATGATGATGATGATGATGATGATGATGATGATGATGATGATGGTGAAAAATGACATGAGAAGGATAAGAATGAAGATGATGGAGATGGTGATGATCCTCATCATCCTTCTCTTGAAGTATGATAATGATGATGAGGATGATAATGTCCTGTCTCTGGTGTCTCCCCCAGGCCCGCCTGCCTCTGAAGTGGATGGCCCCTGAGACCATCTTCGACCGGGTCTACACCACGCAGAGCGACGTCTGGTCTTTCGGAGTTCTGCTCTGGGAGATATTTTCCCTGGGTAAGATCACTCATCTGGTTTAAAACTAGTACCAAATTTTTACAGCGTTATTTAAGGCAGATGGTTATTTATTTATTTTTTTTAATGTTTTCTCTCTCTCTACTCCTTCTCCTCTGCTCTCCTATCCTGCCATTGCCTTTCATCTCCTCTCCTCTCCTCTCCTCTCTTCTCTTCTCTTCTCTCCTATCCTCTCATTTCCTTTCATCTCCTCTCTTCTCCTCTCCTCTCCTCTCCTCTCCTCTCCTACTCTCCTCTAACCCTGTGTGGCCTACAGGTGCATCTCCATACCCAGGTGTTTGCATCGATGAGTCCTTCTGCAGAAGGCTGAAGGAAGGGACCAGGATGAGAGCACCGGACTATGCCACCACTGAGATGTGAGCCCAGATGCCATGAGATGTCAAACAGTGATTAGGGATGTCCAAAATACACGTTAACATCCTCTCCTCTTCCTCTTAGATACCAGACCATGTTGGACTGCTGGCTGAGCTGTCCCACAGACAGACCCACATTCTCTGAGCTGGTGGAACATCTGGGGAACCTGCTACAGGCCAGCGCTCAACAGGTTTGATCAATGATATCACAAACCACTTTGGATGTGGGCAGAGGATTGGCAGCAGTCGCTCAGGAGGTAGAGCGGTCGTCTAAAAACCGCAAGGTTGCTGGTTCGATCCCTGGCTCCTCCTTAGCAAAGTGCCGAGGTGTCCCTGAGCAAGATACCCTAACCCTGCCTGTGTGTGTGTGTGTGCCTGCCTTGTGTGTGTGTGTGTGTGTGTGTGTGTGTGTGGTGTGTGTGTGTGTGTGTGTGTGTGTGTGTGTGTGTGTGTGTGTGTGTGTGTGTGTAGGATGGGAAGGACTACATCCCCCTAACGACAGACGAGGTGCAGGGCTCCCCTGTGACCCTTGACCCTGGCGGACCCCAGGCCTCTCCTCTGAATGGGGCGGGGCCTGACCCCCACTATGACAACGCCCCCTCCATGACCTGGTCAGAACCAAACTCACACTCACACAAGATACATCTGAATTACATCGATACACCATCTCTTTACAATCTTTACAGGTTCATGTGTGTGTGTGTGTGTGTGTGTGTGTGTGTGTGTGTGTGTGTGTGTGTGTGTGTGTGTGTGTGTGTGTGTGTGTGTGTGTGTGTGTGTGTGTGTGTGTGTGTGTGTGTGTGTGTGTGTGTTCTTCCGTCATATGCAGGAGCCAACCGAGCGGCCGGTGCAGCCAACCCCCCAGTGTGAAGACCTTTGAGGACGTCCCTGTGGAACACAACGGTGTCATGGTGAGTATGTCCCCAGCACACACACACACACACACACACACAGTCCTACACACACACACACACACACACACACACCGCAAACACACACACACACACACACTCCTACACACATCCCCAAGTCAAAAGTGCATTTCATACACCGCAAGACTCACACACACTTCTATACAGCCCAAGACACACATCACACACACGCTCCTACACACACACACATATCACAAGACACACATCACAAGACACACACACACACACACACCAAAAGACACACACACACACCACAAGACACGCACAGACAAAAATGGTCCCTGAGGTGTCCACTGTGTGTGTGTCTCTTCCTCCAGTTGAGACGTCCAGGCAGGCGCTTCTCTCCAGACGAGACCAAGACTCTGGACTCCCCCCTGTCCCGGACCCCCAACTTCAGGTGAGCACCAACACCCACCACCACGCTCGCTTAAAGCTGCAGGAGGTCCGAGTCCAGAGGTGTGAAGAGAGCTCTCCTTCCTTCCTCTCTGCTCTCTCCGTCTCTCCTCCCTCCCTCCCTCCCTCCCTCTCTGTTCCTTCCCTCTCTCCTCCCTCCCTCTCTCCTCCCTCTCTCTCCTCCCTCTCTCCTCCCTCCATCTCTGCTCTCTCCCTCTCTGCTCCTTCCTTCTCTCCTTCCTTCCTCTCTGCTCTCTCTCCTCTCTGCTCCCTGCACTAAGAAGTGTTGCATTCACCCACCTGTGATTGACAGGCCAAATGGGATTCCGCAAACCAATCGGGAAAGAGATGCCCTGACTGGTCGCTGGCTCTAGAATCTAAATGTTCTCCTACAGAGGCAGACACGGTTAACTAGAAACTGATAATCTCGCCGACTGTTTCACTCACTAATATCTGACAGGCGGCTAGCCTATTTCTAACTGATTACACTCAAACAATAGCTCTTAAATCTCACCTACATCACCTTGAATGTTTCACTCCAAGTCATCCATCTGTCATCCATCCACAGGAAGTGGATGTGTGTTCACTGAACACACATCTTTTTCACTGAAACTCCACCACAGGCGTATATGACTTGAGGAAATGTTTTCTTTCTCTCCCAGCCACCTGCTACGCTGCAAGAGCAAGGAGTCTGTGGCCTCGGAGGCGTCCAATCAGACGAGCGGCTACCAGTCGGGCTACCACTCGGACGACGCGGACACGCCCATATATGCTAACGAGGAGGCCATCATGAAGCACAGCGCGGCGGTGATGAAGAAGCCGCCGTTGCCGTCCAAGGCGGACAAGTTCAACGTCGACGTGCGCTACAGCACACCGCCGGTGTGACTCCGCCTCCTATGTGACTCTGCCTCCTATTTGACTCCGCCTCCTATGTGACTCCGCCTCCTATGTGACTCCTCCCCCCCTGCCCCCCCCCCCCCCTGTTGTCAGCCCTGCTCCCCTAGTGTCTCTCCTGTGTTCTGCTAAACGTTCCACTGGAAAAATAAAAAAACCTTTAGGAAAGACAGCGGGAACATGGACATCGTCCATGTTTCTCCTCCCCGATGGTTTTGAGGCGTGTGGGTGATTCTGATTTGGTGGGCCAGTGAGAAGTTATCGTGTTTACTCAGCCCGTGTAAAGGTCTAGGAAGCTCTGCCATGTGGACGCGCCCGTTTCCTGACAGACAATCCACCCACTTCCTCAATTGCAGGAAATAGCAACTGGAGTTTTTTTTCTTTCTTTCCAAAAGTTCTACGTTGTTTTTGGGTCAGTTGTGGCGCATTGTTAAAGTCGGTCGACTGAAACCGTAAAACTTTAAGTTAACATTTTGTCCAGAAAAAAAGAAAGACATACTACTATGTTGACCAATGTTCATTGTACAGTTCACCTTTCCCTATGACTTTCCATTTATATTTCCTTAACCTGTAATAAATATTACTAGTTTTATAAAATAAATACTCTTTTAGATGATGTTATCTCCTGGTCTTATCTGTTACTCACACATTACTACAGAAAAGTGCATGGGTTTTGGGGAGGGATTGTGCCAAATGATCTCATCAATATAATAGTTTCAGTAACGTTTTCCCTGCACTTATCAGTAAGTCTACCCCAGACATAAGTGGTTTAATATCTCATGAATCAAATGTGGGTAAGTGTCGCCCCCTACTGGCGCTGTAGAGTTAAGGCTGACATGGTGGCGGGGAAAAGTCCATATTTTTCTGCTTTTATGTTCCATGTTTATTTTATTAATGATGAATAAGAAGCCACATGACTGACATAGACGTACGTTAAGTCACAAGTGGGGTTAAACCAGTACCAACAACGTGGTGCCGACGGCTGTCCCTTCACGTATGGGGTTACAGCGGCCCACTTGCAATGCCTTCACGGACCACTAGGGGCATCAGGAAGACCACCGACGGGGAGGACGACATGGACATTAACATCGACATGTATTTTTGGCACTAATGGAACCCCATATTCACGCCGTCTTCATCACCGACATGAATGACTGTCGAGAAGAGTGATTGTCGCACATTAGGTACGAATCAACAACATTGAGTTGTGTTCCGTCCTCACACGTGTGTGTTACTGCGGTGTGTTGTTCTCTGTTCTGTACCTGTCTCCCCAGGTGTGTGTGTCCGCCTGTCATCGTCCAATTAGACGACGGTCCGTCGCCTCTACGTGTTGCATGGTGGGCAGGAGAGGTGTGTGTGTGTGTGTGTGTGTGTACAAGATACAAGATACAAGATTTTTATTGGCCATTTGTAACATAGTACATAGGAATGCTTACTCCCCATTCCCTCCCGCAGAATAAATCTCAAAACAACACCATAAAAATAATATGTACAATAAAATAAACAAAAAAAGAGCAGCAAAGTGACTTAAATGATATGTACATGGTTGTTTTTTGACCAAAACATATTTTTACAAAATTATTTTTTACAAAAATAATTATTTTATAAAAAAAATATTTTTACAAAAATATTTGTGTGTGTGTGCGTGCGTGTGCGTGTGCGTGTGTGTGTGTGTGTGTGTGTGTGTGTGTGTGTGTGTGTGTGTGTGTGTGTGTGTGTGTGTGTGTGTGTGTGTGTGTGTGTGTGTGTGTGTGTGGTCTGATAAGTCGACTTGCTCTGTAGTAGCTATGTGTGTTTGTTCGTTCAGTTCATTACTTCAGAGTGTTTTTTCGTTGTGTTGTTCGGTAGGTTTCCACGTGGGCTTTGTCGCCTCCGTGCGGCAGCTTTCTATTGTCGCGGCTTTGTAGGGATGCTTTTTGCCCATTGCATAGTAGTGAGTTCAGTGTATAATCTTACACGGTATAAAACTGTACGGTTAGGCCAAGGTGAGCACAAGAATACATTTGATTCACCCGATATAAGGCTATATCCCACATTTCATCCGAAATGTCCCATTCAACCTCATGCTCATGTAGTTGGAATGGGCCGGACTTGTAGAAACATGGGATCAGATTTAACTGGAAGAAAATAAATGGTTACCACTAAGGACAGACAAAGCAGATCGTGTGGGCGGTGTGTTCCTTTTCACACAAGTCATTTCCCCTGCAAGGGTTAAATGTTACTGTCACACTCCATCTTTGGAGGGCAAGCTTTAGATTATTAATCAGGGGCCAAGTTTTTGTCAAATAGACCAGAGAGAGGGAGTGTGATGTAGGTTCCTTAAGGACATGAATCCTGTCCCAGAGATGGGGAAGGTTAAGTACTTCTAGGCTATATGAACAGCTGAATTATTAAGAGTTCCGTTTTGGAAACATTTAGATAGAGAGAGCATCTTAAAAACCAGTTCAGCGTCCACACATCTCAGAGCCCAGACATCTGTCTTCTGTGGAGGGAAGGCCTTACAGGGGCTCTGGACCTCTGGGAAAAGAGCAATATAACCCGGCCAGTGTCACTGGACTGAAGTAAGGTCCCATAAAAGTGGTTGTCAGCGACATACTCGTACCATAATGTGCCAGCGGAAGGACCAACTCTGGCCTGTGACACATGACAAGACGGCCCAAAGTCTATTGTGTTGACTCGGAGTGGCTTAATGTTTAAACGTGATTTTCCAACAGAAAAACTTTGATTTGTTTGATTCAAGATTTTAATTTCCTGTATGCAACAAGTACAATGGAATGCTTACTCCCCCTTCCCTCCCACAGTATGAATTACCTACAATTTAGCACTATACTATGTTCTATACTTTGTACTACACTTGTAATACTATACAACACTGTACACAATAAAAATAACAATAAAGTTGTTACAATATTGTCGTGATTATACAATCAAAATGTAAACATTGTCCTTTTGATATATGTCAATAAATCAATCTTCTCATAACAAACATATTAGATATATCATATCAGTATTGTTCTCTAAGTCAAAGTGAAATAACCTTGATGAAGAGGTATGAGGTTTTCCTCTTTGCTTCATGTATAGTCTCCGAGACTCAGAGACAGATGTGGGATCAATGTGGATATATATCTATATATCTATAGATATATATCTATATATATACTGTATATATATCTATATATAGATATATATATCTATAGATATAGATAGATAGATATATATATACATATATATATAGATAGATATCTATATAGATATAGATATAGATATCTATATACATATACATACACATATATAATGTAAATGGTTTTCTCAATCCCTGTATATAGGTATATTATTATACTGTATATTGTTCTTTCTAGTATTTAACATGACATTATTATTACATCGTGGTAGTGTTACCTATAGGTAACACTTTGACACAACTACGCCAACATGAGGAGCACTTTACACATAAACTGAGAAGAACAAGAACAGAACGATATAAGCTCATCATTTGAGTGGTTTTAAGTGGAGCCACAGAACCGTCCATCACATCAAACGAGTCGCCGGACAGCAGGACTCAGGACCCCGGAACACGAAGGGGCCACGCTGCACTCGGGTTGCCACGTTACTGAAAACAAGTATTTTCAGTTTATTAAATATTACTAGGTTTATAACCAATGAGGACACCATAAATACACCAATCACCAATGATTGGTGTATTGTATTTTTTTAATTGTATCTCAACATCACACACACACACACACACACATCAATCAACACATCGTATGCTCAAAAGTGTATTGTGTATGAGTATATCAAGAATAATTCAGAATCAGAGTCTGAATTCCTTTATTGTCATTGCACAAGTACAACGAAATTGTGAAGCAATCCTCATGGCACTCAATTGCAATTTAATATTTTGAAACTAAATAAACCGGTCATAAAAAATGGCCATATAAAACATACTATTTTCTGTTTACTGATGTGTCAAACATTTCGTCAACCAACAATGATTTTATTTAACATGTCAAAGTAATATAATGTCGCAGCCTGTGTCCCATAAACACAATGGTCATCCAAATAAAACATTAATTTAATTAGCACAACAATGGAATAACGCTTTTGCAATTTTTTACCAAATTTCTCCCAAAATAAAGATATCCCAAGCACACACAACAAAAAAGCGTTTTTTGGTGTACATGAAAGGAATGAAATGAAAGGGTGGTGGGGTGTGTGTGAACGCCTCCTAATCTGGCAACCCCCCGCACGCAGAGACTGCCATCTTCCATCCAGTGTGTGCTACAGGCCGCGGCGCGAGCGGGCCTCACTTACACCCAGAAGAAGAAGAAGAAGAAGAGAAGAGAAACCGTTTCAGCGCGAGATAACGGGACGACGACGACGTCGAACCACGGGCCGTTACCACAGACAGCCCCGCGTACCCACCCGAAAAAGGACCTCCGACCCCGGGGACGGAGTGCAGCCCCACACGACGAGGCGCTCAGCTCCAACGTCGACCCGCGCAAAAAGTGTTGGAGCGTCTGGTGGTCACCGACCGAGACGAGACGAGCTAGCTAGCTCTTTAGCCGGCTAGCAGCTTTCTGTGACCCGGCCGGCCGGACAACCCCCGCTGCCCGCCACCCGAGAACCCCCCCCCCCCCACACACACACACACATCACCTCCTCCCTTCCCCTGGGTCGTTACGGGAGACCAGACAAAGAAGAAGAAGAAGGGACCGGCGTAGCAAGGTGCGTTGGTTTTTGTGGTCCGTCATGGTGTAGGTCCAGACCGCCGGTGGTGGTGGCGGTCGGTTCTTGTCTCGTTAGCCGCCGTGTAGCGTGCGGTGGTCGGAGACTCGATGGTGGTGGTGGCGAGGTGGACCAGACGACGCGGCTAGCACGGTTGCACCGCTTCTGGCCCGGTTCTCTCGCACGCCTATTATTAATCAAAAACGTGTGCTGACTACGGCTACCGGTGATGATATTTTAGCCGGTACGACACCACTCGGTGGCGGGGCCAAGTCAGGTGAGAGTCGGGGCGGTGAGGCCGCTGTTTCGGTTTCGTGAGCGAACCCTGTCTGGTCTTGTCTCTGTGTGTGATCTTGGTCTCCCTCCGTGTGTGATCCTGGTCTCCCTCCGTGTGTGGTCCTGGTCTCCCTCCGTGTGTGGTCCTGGTCTCCCTCCGTGTGTGGTCCTGGTCCCGGAGAGCCCTTCCGGGACCAGGACCCCACGGAGACCAGACCAGAGCCTCACAACTCGCTCTAAACCCGGGCTGCACTATACCGACCACACGGCCCCACGTAATCCGGTACCCGGTGGTCGTGCTAGTGGTCCTGCTGTTGACGTTCATTGAAGTTGATTTATTTTATTATAATGAAGAATCGTGGGAGATTAAAGTACTGAATGCAGAGCGGTGCATGTGGTGGCTCCATGAGTCAGGGAAGACTTAAAGGAGTCATCTTCATCATCTCCAGACCAGGGACCCTTTGAGGAAGTGTGTGGTTTCACACACACTCTGCCCCTGCCAACACGTGTGTCGTGACTCACTTGGTTTTAGTTAAATGTGGTTCAATTAACTATTGGCTTCCGTGTCTCGCATATCGGCCGCAATGGGTTAAAAGCTAAGCGTTAAAAGGACCGAATGAATTGAACAGATTCGACGCCGCCCACATTTGCATCTGTGCCGGACGGATAATGAAATTGGTGTTCTCTCTCTCCCGTGGGAGTCCAGCCAAACGGTATTGATGGCTCCCGGAAGGATCCAGAGCCTCCACGGTGCAGAGTGGCTGCCATTCATCCCCCTTTCCACCTTGCTTTGTTTCTGCATTGAGACTCAGACCGGAATCTGGGAAGGTCCTTGATTGAGGAAGCCCTCTTTCTAGATTGGCCGTCTAAAGTTCTGAACCATGTTAGTGCTTGTGGATTACCAGGGTTATACATAATCTAAATCTGGAGGATTGAATCCTCTTTATCTAACACACACACACACACACACACACACACACACACACACACACACACTAGTGTATATACAGGGGAGCAGTGTAGGGGTCTGGTGCCTTGCTCAAGGGCACCTTTGGCAGTGCCCTTGTGTTTTCGGGATTTGAACTGGTGACCTTACTGTTCCCAAGCCAAGTCCTAACAGACTGAGCTATACACCCATATTTCCCATTTGAGACTATTGATGGCCATGTATTTACCAGTACATGGGAACAGTTGTGGTGCAGGTTTAATTGGGGAGGGTTTTGGACAGGGTTTTAGGTCGCTGGTGGTCCTGTGACCTTTGAACTCAAGTGCTTATCTTCCTGCCTCCCTGGGATGTCACTTCCTTCCAAGACATGCAATCTGATGCTTTAATTCACAGGCCTTGCTTGTGGTGGCTGAAGATCAATATATATGGTTAATAAAAAGGTCTTGGCTTTATTTCAATATCATTTTATACTATTCATAATAAATAATCTAGTGAAATGGAACATTCTTTAGCATCAGGAGTTAAACATAGTATTTAGCCGCCACTCTTCAAATGAGGGACAGAGTTGTCCATTCATACACCTGGACAGGTGAGATTTAGGAGACACAGACATGCTTAATCAAGTGTCAGGGATGGCTGTTCATGAGACTTCAGGAGAGCAGGACATTTAAACGGGTTAGAAAAAGTTAGGATTTCTAAATCTGGAGGATTTAATCGTCTTTATTGGTCACATGTACACGCAGTCAAATTTTGGTTTCTTTGCATTTAACCCATCCTAGTATTGGGAGCATAGAGCAGCTTTTTTATATACAGCACTCGGGGAGCAGTGTAGGGGTCTAAAGCCTTGCTCAAGGGCACCGCGGCAGTGCCCAGGTGTTTTGGGGACTTGAACAGACGACCTTCCTGTTCCCAAGCCAAATCCCAACAGACTGATATGGATGTATGATGCCATATGTTTTTTTTTGGCATCCTCTTATTGCTGTTGAATTCACCAAGCATAGAGCGACTGGAAGTTCTGCCTAGTTTTTTTAAACTGACTTCAAACTGTTAAATGCAGGTTAATGCAATGAATGTTTAAAATAAAGGGTTAAGAAGGTACTTCCTGATGAGACACTACTCTGTTAACTGAAAGTACACAACCTGTAGCCAGTGAGAGGCCCAAGTGGATGTTTCCTCGTCAGAGGCCAGGTTACACGGAGTACCGTTCCTCCAGAATGCACACAGAACACATCAATTAAACATGGCCCCCGGGTGGCTTGATGGAGAGACGGCCGCCACCGGTCTCTCCGTTTCCTCTTCACCGCACATCGGTGCCCGTCTTAAGCCCAAGTCTCTGGCTCCTTTCCTCGTCGTTTTGCTCTTATTCTCCTTTTTTGATTTGTTTTGTTTTCTGTGCCACTGGTGGGCTCACCTCCTCACCGTCTCTGACCGTTGGTTTGACTGGCGAGGCTTGGATGGTGTAGTCATGGCAACACAGCGTGCCACACGCGTGTAGAGGGAAGCCTTTGTGACCAAGTGTTCCCCCCTCCCGGTTTTTTTGGCTCGGCCTCACTGTCACATGACTCAAGCCCAGCCATGTGACACATTTTGTCACTCAGGTTTTCTCAGCCAGAGGCCCATAAGGCACGTGTTGTAACTGCAATGTAACTTTTGGAATTTGACGGTTGGCTTTCATCCACCTTACTGCGTGTCCTAGCTGGACACTGCTGTCTAGGAGGTGACCCCGGGGTCATCTGTGAGGCGGTTGACCGCTGAGCTTTGTTTAATGGGGTGGCCAGAACTTAAACACTAATTTCTTCCCTTCGGATCTCCAGGGGGCTGGTTCTGGGGGTGAGGCCGGAGGACCAGACTCAATGAGTTTCCAGCGACATGTCCGAGAAGTCAGGGCAGAGCACAAAGGCAAAGGATGGCAAGACAAAGTATGCAACCCTTAGCCTCTTCAACACATACAAGGGCAAGTCTCTGGAAACTCAGAAAACTGCAGGTGAGCTTCCGTTCTTATCTTTGCTTGTGCAAACACAAGGGTCTTTTTAAGCAGCTCGGATAAGGATACTTATTGGACGTATGTGTCCGCGTCGTTTTTGTATAACCAATTAATGGGTAACAAATGTATGGCTAATTAAAAGATACAAGGGGGAATTGGTGATCATTTAAGTATCCAACAATAGTTGTGTCATCTCCCGCCTGTTACTCTGCTTTCTCTTCCTCCTGTTTAACGGTTATCCTTTATAAGGGCTGTGAATCATTTGGCTTCTCACAGTTTGATTCAAAATAGATTCCCGATTCAAACTAGACCCTCAGTTCAGGGGTCTTTATCAGGATGTACTTCAGTCTGCTGTGCGCTTAGAAAGGCTGTGTGGCAAATTATAAAATTATCTTTTGTGAAATTGTTTTTGTACACCCCTAATTCTTGTGTGTCTCTCTCTCTCTCTCCAGTGGCTGCCAGACATGGACTCCAGAGTTTGGGCAAGGTTGCGGTTAGCCGGCGGATGCCCCCGCCGGCTAACCTGCCTAGCCTGAAGGCGGAGAACAAGGGAAACGACCCCAACGTCAACATCGTCCCCAAGGACGGTAGCGGCTGGGCGTCACGACCCGAGGGAGTGGAGGAGAGGTGAGCTGGACCCCTTTTTTATTACTACTACCCCCTTTTTGTTCAGCGAACACAAGGTAGAATCTATTGGAATGTTAGCTGATGCATTGTGGAGGTTGTAGTTGAAACTGTGGGAATAAAGCACACCTCTTGTCCAATCTATGTGCTCAACAGGCAGCAGGAGACCCCGCCACCTCAGCCCAAACCCCCAGAACCCCCAACACCGGAGCCCTCCGTGGCGGCCAGCCGGTCCTGGGCCAGCAGCAAGCCACAGACGCAGCCTGACGGTAAGTCAAATCAAACCCACTTGCTTTACTTCCTCTGCTAAAGGCTTGAGGTCTTCTTCAGATGTCTGGTCAAAGCTTGTTACCCACCTTTTATATGTGGACTAGATGTATTAATCAGTAGAAAGTTCATATCGGGGTTAGCTTCCAAAATAACCATTTCAGAAAGGGGAAGTCTACAACAGAGTTGTAGTGTGGTTGTAAATAGGAATCGGCTGCAGGGGTTAACATTGATATCTTTTTAGATGGGAAAAGCAACCCTGGGTAGGGCTGCATATGAATTGAATCAGCAATTTTGTCCTCTGCAATTAGCTAATAACAAAAAGTCGCAATTCATGTATAAACAACCATCAAGTTTTGTCCAAATCTGTACATAACCTTCCATCTTCGATGGCGGAGGTAATACTTAAAACAATTATGAAAACATGAGTTCATTAATTAAAATAAAATGACGTTTCCATCCCAGCCATTGCTGTATTACTCTTTTCTCTATATACTGTAGTTGCCACAGAATATTGAATCTTGAATCTCTAGTTTGTTCACTGCAGTAAATAAGTCACAATCACAATTTCAGGCAAAGTTGTCACAATTGTCATTATGTTTGTCGTAGTGGTTCAGCCGTTGTGTGTGTGTGTGTGTGTGGTCCAGGCGCAGGAGCCCCATGTGTGAGCAGCCAGTTTCACCAGGAGTTCCCCAGCCTGCAGGCAGCTGGAGAGCCAGAGAAGGCAGATGGCCCAGAGGAGGAACCCTATGGACCTGGCCCAAGCCTTAGACCTCAGAGTACAGAACACACACATGCTATATTCCACCCTATACTTTTGTGTTTCAATTCTGTTTTCTGCATGTATGTATGTTATTGACTGACATAATTGAACGTATATTAAATTATTACAAATACAATTAATAATATAGATTCCTTCTTCGGAACACGATGGGTCAATGAAGTCCAGTTCTAGACTTGTGTTGGTCATTTCTTGCCCGTTTAGTTCTCTCATTAACTAACATGGAATACGTCTCCTTGTATCTTTAGCCTCGGTTACATATTTTATTTAAATTCGCAGTAAAAAAACAAAAACAAAATGATTGTTCGAACCGATTTTAGTTTCAGTGCACTCAGGGCTCCACTAGTCTGGTCTACTTCTCGGGCCCTAATGTCGGCTCCTGGTTCTCATAGATGTCGGCAGCTGGCGGGAAGGAGGAGGCAGGAATCTGAACACTGCTCCCAGCACCCCTGAGATGGAGGGCAGGCCCCTGGAGGAGGGAGCGGGGGCGGCCCCCGGCACCGCCTCGCCCCTGGGGGAGGCAGAGGCGGGCAGGGCCCTGGTCAGTGACCAGGGCCAGAAGGACAAGAGGGAGGTCATTGAGAGGCCGCCCCCCTCCGGGCCCCCTCAGGCCAAGCTCAACGGGGGGCAGCAGCCGCCGCCTCCCTCAGGGGCCCCCCCGCAGTTCCAGCCTCAGTTCAGGAGTATGATGCCCCCTTATGTACGTGCCCTTCATGTATTCTTCTTCACACAGATATCAATTTGTTTCAGGACTGTTTGAGTTAACGTTTGAGTTAATTGTTTTTTTTGTTGTATTTTTATGTTTTAGATGTCCCATGCATATCCTCGCATGCCCATTGCCCCGGGGCAAGCGAACTTCAGGTACCCTGTCCCGATAAAACGGGTCCAAGTACATTCTTGCAACACATTCGGCATGCCGCTAGTGATTTAAAACCAAAGGAAAAGGGGATATTGCCAATATCAATGTTCGTGTGACTTATCTTGTCCCCGTGTGTGTGAAGGGCCCCCAGACCAAGCCGTCCTCAACCGCAGGGCCCTCCTCAGGCGTGGCTCCAGGACCCAGACCGGCCGTCTATCGTCAGTGCCACAGAACTCAAGGAGCTGGACAACTTGGACACTGAGGCGGACGAGGGCTGGGCCGGTACGTCTATTGTGTTATTTGTATAACAATACCCCCTCCCGCGCTGTTTCATATAGAGCTTTGGACTTCTAGGCGTGAGTACCGGCTTGTTGACACTACACCCCTTCTCATGTGTCATCCACCTTCCCCAGGGGCTCAAAATGAAGTGGACTACACCGAGAAACTGAACTTCAGTGACGACGAGGAGAATCAAGCTGCTAAGGAGAAGGGGTCAGTCTCATATGAATATTGTCTATACTAATATTATATGTGCACGGGACAAGGCCGTCTGCCATGTCTGCCATGGTTTTTTTTGTGCACGATGATCCAGTTGGTTATCAAATGCAAATTGGCCATTATTTAGTTTTTTTACTTGACAAAAGCTGGTGAAACATTTCCCACACTGTAACTGTATGTATGCATGGAGCAGAGAATTGAGATGTGCCTCAAGGCCCAAAATAAGCTGGTATAGCTAAGACATTGGACCTTGTAGAAGACGGTGTTCCCAATGCAGTGATGAAATACTATCTCCGGTACAACATGTACACAGAAATGATGTTAAATGTGTCCCACGTGTACTCTATCATACAATGTGTGCACAGGATGAACCAAATGTCTCTGGCCGTCATATCGGTGTGGTTGTTGTTTTTAAGGGAGTGGATGGGTAAGGTGGAGAGGCGGAGACCCCGCCCACCGGACGGCCGGGTTGGAGGGAAGGATGTCTCTGAGGACCACGGTGGCAACAAGGGCCCCGGTGTAGACCCCAGAGCGCCCTCTCCTGGCAACCATGGGCAGTACAGTAAAAATATGGCTCCACAGGACTGCCAGGTGAGGCTTTAAAATGGGGCACACCCTGTAATTTAATCCCTTCTGGGTTTAACATATTTCAGTTAAGAGAAACCTCATAATACAATATCTTCATGTACCCAGGGCCAGAGTGCCAGTCGTTCAGCGGCTGCTGGGGTCTCTCGTGGTGCCAAACCACCGACTGGGGCAGCAGGCGAGGAAGAGTCTGATGCCTGGCGACAGAAGCGCAAGAAGCAGTCCGATCTCTCGGAGGCCGTGGAGCGAGCCAGGCGCCGGCGGGAGGAGGAGGAGCGGGTAATGGACGAGCAGCGGCTTGCTGCCTGCGCCGAGAAACTCAAGCTTCTCAACGAGAAGCATCGCCCCGTTGCCCCCGTTGCCCCTGTTGCCCCCCCCGAGAACAACGCACCTGACAATAACGTAAATGAGGATGCAGGGGCCGCACCCGTCAAAACACCCCCGCTGCCAGCCCCAGTGTCTGCAGCGCCGGCGACACCACTGCCATCCCAGCCCTCCACGATGCAAGCGCCTCAGTCAGATAATGATAGGCTAGAGAGGGACCGGGTGGAGAGGGATAGGGAACGGGTGGAGAGGGATAGGGAACGGGTGGATAGGGAACAGGTGGAGAGAGAGGGTGAACGGGTGGAGAGAGAGAGGGTAGAGCGGGAGAGGCTGGAGAGGGAAAGGGAGCGGGAGAGGCTGGAGCGGGAGAGGCTGGAGAGAGACCAGGAGAGGCTGGAGAGAGACCAGGAGAGGGTGGAGAGGGAGCGGGAGAGGCTGGAGAGGGAGATGGTGGAGCGAGACAGGGAGATGGTGGAGCGAGACAGGGAGATGGTGGAGCGAGACAGGGAGATGGTGGAGCGAGACAGGGAGATGGTGGAGCGAGACAGGGAGAGGCTGGAGGAGGAGGTGGTGGAGCGGGAGACGAGGGAGGCGGCGGAGGCCGGTGTCGAGGAGGAGGTCCGCTTTCTGCCACATCAGCCCAGTCCTCTGGCCCAGAGGTCCGTTGTCGCAGCTCCCAGCCCACAGAGCGGAGCGGAGGGCTCCTTGGCAGACCTGGGCCCCCTGGGGGAGACGGTTCACCCCGACAGGACGCCCATCAGAGATTACTTCAACACAGACGACAACCGAGGTGAGCCCACCGGGAGGTTCATGTGTGACTTGTTCAGGCTTTGGGTCCGGAAAAGCCTACTTGACGAGTATAATGATGAACGTTGAAATATTAAAAAGGCTACACATCATGCCAAGGAACAGGGGGGGACTTTGTTGCCGGGATATTGTCTAATGGCCCCCTCTCCATTGTATTGTTATATCCTACTCCCTGTAGATGAGCCACACCTTTCCTTGCCTCATATGGACCCTCCCAACCCCGAAGACGTGTCCATCGCTCCCTCGGAGCTAGACGGGGAGGCCGGGGCCGCCATGCGACCCCCACTGACCTCGGGATACTCCAAACAGTTCCAGAAGTCTCTGCCTCCACGTTTCCTCAGGCAGCAGGTATGTGTGTATGTGAGGAATCTTCCAGTTGTTCCTTAGCAGGACATCTCTGCCCCAAAACTGAGATTGCAGGAACTGCGGAGATGTTTCTCTTTATGCTGGGTGACCCTCAGCACAATAGGGGGGGGGGGGGATGATGTGGGATCTATTCATTTTGTCCTCTTGTTTTAGCTCATTCTTAGGTGCGACACATTATTGATAACCCTTCATTTAACGGAATACGTCCCCTTGTATCTTTAGCCTCTGTTTTATTTATGTTTTGATTGTTCCACCCGATTTTAGTTTCAGTGCACTCGGGGCTCCACTAGTCTGGTCTACTTCTCGGGCCCTAATGTCGGCTCCTGGTTCCAATCTCTCTCTCTCTTTAGGAGCAGATGAAGCAGCAGCAGTGGCAGCAGCAGCAGCAACAGCAGGGTGGAGGAGGTGGCTCCGTGTCCCCGTCAGCCACCACCTCCACCGGGGTCTCTGCTACCCAGCAGCAGACGCAACACCGCTCCATGTACCAGCCCATGGGCCCCCACCATCAGCACCTGGCCACCATGGGCTTCGACCCCCGCTGGCTTATGATGCAGTCATACATTGATCCCCGCATGATTTCCGGGCGGCAGCCCATGGAAATGCAGCCCAACATGCACTCTGGTATGTGTGTGTATGTATGTGTGTATATATGTGTGTATATATATGTGTATATATGTATGTATGTGTGTATATATATGTGTATATGTGTATGTATGTATGTATGTGTGTATATATATGTGTATGTATGTATGTGTGTATATATATGTGTATATATGTGTATATGTATATATATGTGTATGTGTATATGTATGTGTATATATATGTGTGTGTATATGTATGTGTGTGTGTGTGTGTGTGTATATATATGTGTGTGTATATATATGTGTGTGTATATATGTATGTGTGTATGTATGTATATATATGTATGTATGTATATATATGTGTATATATATATGTATGTATATATATACATTCATATACATATATATGTATATGAATGACACTCATCTGGTACCAGTGTGATGATGGTATCGCAGTGATCACCCCAGCCTAATCTATGTGTGTTTGCTTGCAGGGAGACTGGCCCCCAAGCAGATTGTGCACCGGGAGCCAGGGGACAACTCCAGCTCCAGCTCTGACTCCTTCGACCACCTGACCCGGCCCATCCGAGACCACGGCCTGGCCTCTGAGCCCCACATGGTGTGGGGGTCGGATGCCTACGCCCCATCTGAGCCCCTGCCCTCTGTCACACCTCCTAAAGGAAGGGAAGACGGAAGCAAGGACTCCAGGTAGGAAGGCTGCAAATCCAAAAACAATAAATCTTTCAGAAATCACTCATGAGATTCTATAAACATTTTTGGTCTTTTGATCTTGAGGTGTTTATTTGTTCTACAGGCTGGACACTGGGTTGGACCTGGACCGAGGCCTTTCTGCCATGTACCCTCAGGACCATGGCTCACTGGACTCACGCAAAACTGACTTATTCCGGGACCCCGCAGAGGCACTGTCTTCGTTTGGACCAGGTCCAGAGGACCTCTCGCGTCCCCTGGACAGAGATCCTGTGGGCTCTGGTTTGGACCTGGAGGACCCAGGCTTGCCTAGCGGGGAGGAGGTGGAGGCCCTCGGCCAGGCCATGCTCCAGAGGAGCGTGTCCCACGGCTCCGACCACTCCCTTAAACTTGATGAGCCCAGGTACGAAAGCCTGCCCCTTGGAGCCCAATCCCTGGAGCTCCAAGACGTAGCAGAGAAAGCAGAGGAGAAGCTGCGTAACGAGTCCTTCGCCCAGGCACTGTGCGGTAGCCGTGCCACACCGCCAGGCGACCTCCTCCACAAGCCAGAGAAGCTGTCCTTGCCCGCCTCCAGCAAGCAGAAGGCCGAGCTGCGCTGGGGTGGGAGGTCCGGAGCCGGCCGCAGGGATGGTCCCGGCGGAGAGAGGCCCTTGCGCCGGTCGGGGCCCATCAAGAAGCCCGTCCTGAGGGACATGAAGGAGGAGCGCGAGCAGCGGGAGGAGAGGGAGAAGCGCCATGAGAGGGGCGAACGTGGGGAGAAGCCCAAAAAAGAAGCCACACCTAAAGCCCAGTCCGTCGCCGCCATCGCCGTCTCAGAAACATCCAGGGCTCCCAGCGAAGGCCCTAGAGAAGCGGCCGAGCCCACCGACGTGGCCCACGGACCGCCTAGGGCCAGGGACTCGCAGCCTTCGTCCGGGGCCCCCACCTCGTCTTCACAGGAAGATAAACTAGAGAAACCGGCCGGCCACAGCAAGCATCCTGAACCCAAACTCCCCTCCAGAAAAGAGCCAAACCTCCCTCCGCGGGCATACCGGCGCGAAGAGAGAGAACGGGACAGGGACCGGGATAGAGACCGGGATAGGGAAATGGACCGGAACAGGGAGTGGCCCGCGGATGGCTTTATAGGACAAGCCCGTGGCCGTGGAGAGTATTACGCCAGAGGGCGGAGCTACAGGGGGACCTACGGCGGGAGGAGTAGGGGGGGTCGCGGTCGCAGCCGGGGGGAGTACCCTTTCCGGGATCCCCGCTCTCGCGGCGACCTCCCCGTTGGCGGTGCCTCCGCCTTCCGGAACCGGGAGGAGAGTGAGACACGTAGTGAGAGCTCAGACTTCGAGGTCATGCCTAAGCGCCGGCGGAGGCGCGGCTCCAACACGGACTCGGAGAGTGAGGGCGGTCGAGAGTCGGCCAGTGACACGGGCCCCTCGGACCGGGAGCCCAGCGCTAAACCCAACCGACCGCTCGGGAATGAGCTGCCCGGCGAAGCCAGGCCCGGTGAGGCCAGGCCCGGTGAGGCCAGGCCCGGCGAGGCCAGGCCCGGCGAGGCCAGGCCCGGCGAGGCCAGGCCCGGCGAAGCCCGGCCCGGTCCCCACAAGCCAGGCTTCGGACCCCCTCATGTGGGGGAGAGAGGCACGCTGAGAGGGGATGACGAGAGCAGGCCCAAGCCAGGCTTTCTCCCCAAGGGAGACCTTTCTCGGCGGGGTCGAGGAGGGCTGTACAGCAGGCGGGGGAGCGCCAGGGAGCGTGGCGGCGCCCGCTCTGCTCCCCTCAGGAGGCCCGGCACCAGAGAGTCCTCTCAGTGGCCCTCCAAACCCATGGAGACCTTCAGACTGGAGGACACGGAGTCTGCATCCTCCAGGTACGACCACCAGCCTAACGACCGCCGGCCCCCAAAATATGACGGCAATAAGTTCAGGGAGGGTGCCCCTCAGAGCATCAGGGAGAGGCCTCGTCGGCCCCGTCCCGCACGGCCCCCCAGACAGGACAAGCCTCCCCGTTTCCGCAGGCTTAAGGAGAGGGAGGCTGCGGGGTTGGCCGGTGAAGACGGGGCCCCTGTTCCCCCTGCCCCGCTATCCCCAATGCCCGCCTCCTTGCTCTCCACCGCGGCCCACACCATGTCATCTGCCCTGTCCAGGGCCCCGGGGACCCCCCTCACCATGCCTGCGGAAGCGGGAGCCGGCGTGCCCGGAGAAGTGGGAGCCTGCGTTCCCGGCTCCGATGCCGAAGCGTCCCCACCGGACACCGGCAGCCCCACCGCCACCATCGGCGGTGGCACCAAGTCACCGGACCTGTCCAACCAGAACTCCTCGGACCAGGCCAATGAGGAGTGGGAGACGGCGTCCGAGAGCAGCGACTTTAACGAACGCCGGGAGCGAGAGGAGAGGCGTGGAGCTCTGGAGGCGGCCAACGCCGCAGCTGCCGCGGCTCACGCCTCCGCCTCTGTGCCCGCCGCCCCCCAGAACTCTGTGACGCCCACCAGGACCCCGCCAGATGCGGGGCCAAGGCGGGATGGCAGGGCTGCCGCCGCCACCACAGCATCCAAGAGGAGCTTCTCCAACCAGAGGCCTCAGGACAGGCCTAACCGCCGGGGCAACAGTGGCCCCAAGCCGGGCCGCGGCTACACCGGAGCAAAGGGCGAGAGACGGGGAGGAGCCAAGACCGGCCGCAGGGGGTGAGTTTGAAACACATCGTTACTTCTCCTTTCTGGAGGCTTAACTTGGGTGAACCTGGTTTAGCTTCACTTGGGTTTAACTGGTTTAGCTTCACTTGGGTTTAACTGGTTTAGCTTCACTTGGGTTTACCTGGTTAAGCATCACTTGGGCTACCTGGTTAGGCTTTACTTGGGGTCTACCTGGTTAGGCTTTACTTGGGGTCTACCTGGTTAGGCTTTACTTGGGGTCTACCTGGTTAGGCTTTACTTGGGGTCTACCTGGTTAGGCTTTACTTGGGGTCTACCTGGTGCAGCTTCCTCTTCACAGCCCAGTGAGAGTAAAGACACCAGGGCAGGTTGGTTAGAATAAATGGCTTCAGTTCACAGATCACCCACCTTCTTAATGCTGCTTGGCTGTGTGACAATGCTTTAGGATTCACCTTTTTGCTCCACTATTCGTATATTTCCCTGGTTGCTTCGTCCTAATTGGCTGTCAAAGTTTTTCATGAGCAGCTAAATATGGTCTCTGCCGGAGGTATCTATAGTCTGTTCTCTCTGTTGTGCTGTTTCTGCTGAGGGCAAAATGAAACGTGTGGCTGCTTGATCTACTGTTCCTCCTCCACCTGTTGGGCTGCTGGTTCTATCATAACGATGTGATCATGGGACCGACCGTCCTACAATCATCCCCAATAAACAAACAGCCCCTGAACACGGGGACTCACAGAGAATCTGCATTCAGCTGCCAAATTAGAATTATTCAGGATGTGATTGGCTTGTGCAAAAACAACAACATTGGCCTTTAGTTTTTTTTTTAAATTGTTATACAGTTTAACAGATGGTCTCTATGGAACTCTTCTAGCAGATGCTGGTGTGAAACGTCTTCCCTTAAATAAATCTAATGTATAGTTGATGGTTTCCTGTGTTTGTATTCTTGTCTCTCTGACCTAATTCCTGTCTGCCCCCCCACAGTGCTGCAGGACAGCAGAACCCAGATTCCTCCACGGCAGCTGGGGGCCCCGGGGCTCAGAGAGCCTCTAAAGATCAGCCCGCTCGCCGCAAAGACGACGGCAAGCAGGCCGTCAAGAAGCCCAAGGAGAACGCTCTCTCCCAGTTCGACCTCAACAACTACGCCAGTACGGGAACACGCATGTTCATCTTTCACACAACCGTGCACAAACACAGAGGGGCACGGAAACTTAGAATCTTGTATTGGAAAGTGGAAAAGGTTTCAGGTTTACCCACCATTAAACAATCGGCCAAGCGATTGTTTAATGGTGGGTAAACCTGAATTTATGAACCTGCCGAATGGGGAAAGTCTGTCAGACTTGGCTGGTGGCAGGTGTTCCTGCTGGACCCTGTTTAGGACTATGTTGCATCCCTACATAACCTGTAACCTTGTATCTGAGCGGCGCATCCCTCTCTGTAAACTCCAAACATGAGTGCCGTGTGTGACCCTTAACCCAGGCTCCTCTCTCTATCTCTAGGCGTGGTGATCATAGACGACCATCCAGAGGTCACCACCACGGAGGACCCCCAGTCCAGCGCCGTCGACGACGGCTTCACCGAGGTGGTGTCTCGCAAGCAGCAGAAGAGGCTGCAGGATGAGGAGAAGCGGAAGAAGGAGGAACAGACCACACAGGTGAGACAGTGGCTACTGTAACTGGAGTATTGTGATTCTCTGCCTGGGGTTGGTGTGATGCAGTACTAACGCTCCTATCTCTCTTGCAGAACTGGAGTAAGAAAGGCTCTGGAGAGAAGGGCCGAGGAGGTGGTGGTGGTGGTGGTGGTGGTGGTGGTGGTGGCGGCAAGCTGCCACCGAGATTCTCAAAGAAACAGCTCTCACAGCAGTCCCAGCAGAACCACCAACCGTCATCTCAGCAGAACCACCAACCGTCATCTCAGCAGAACCACCAACCGTCATCCCAGCAGAACCACCAACCGTCATCCCAGCAGAACCACCAACCGTCTTCCCAGCAGAACCACCAACCGTCTTCCCAACAGAACCACCAACCGTCTTCCCAGCAGAACCAGCAACCGCAGCAGAACTCTCAGCCTTTGGCGATCGCTGCATCTGGCGCCCCCTCCCAGGCCCCCGTCGCTGCCCCCCAGCAACCACACCCGGCCCCCTCCGCTGCCGCCCCCGTGCCTCTGGAGGGAGCGGTGGCGCCTCTGCCTCCCATCGCCTCCCCTGCCGTTGACTTCACCACCAAGAGCCTGCTGCCGGCCCCCTCGCAAGCGCACAGCCCCCTTGGGACGGATCTCTGGGAGAGCAAGGGGCCCACGGGCTCCACTGGCCTCCCCGACGCCAAGAAACGTGAGTGGGATTCAAGATGGAACATTATTTTATTCTCTATAAAATTGAAAAATTTGAAGTATAGTACAATGTACTCCCACATTCTGAATTTCAACAATATTATACTGTAAACAACACTATATACTATAAACACTGTACTATAACAATACTACACACAATAAAAGCACTCTGTAGTGAGTGGTAGCAGCGTCATAAACACAGTGCAGTAAATGGTTGTCCTCCCCGGGGTGTCGAGATGGTCAGTAGTTTAAGTCTTGGATGTGGCTTCTGGACCTAACCCTAGCCTGTTTACCAATGCACCAGTGTTGGACCGTGGCTCTGGCTAAGACAATGTCTTGTTATTTATTCCAGTTGGTCCAATCAGCCCACCACAGCCACCCTCAGTCAGTGCCTGGAACAAACCACTCACGTCTTTCACAGGCACCGTGACCTCTGAGGTAAGTCTCTTGCATGCCGTGTCTTAAACCCTCTTTAGGTGTTGGTTCTGGATGGTTAATCAAATCAAGAAGGCTTTACATCGCAATACACCTGAGGTTGGACCGTCACTTGGTTGTGGTCTGACCCAAGGGCAGGAGGTGGTGATATGGCTGAGGCTGTTGTGGTAAACCGTAAGATGTTGAGAGAGCCAGTACAGGACCAATGTCTTTGTTCGCCTTCAGTTCAGTGCATCCTAACCTTCCCCCCTTGCCCTCCATCATAAGTAATGTGTATAACCGGCGTCATTACCGTCCTCTCAGGGTGTGAAGTCTGTGGCGGACGTCGGTGCCGAGATGATCGGGATGGAGAGCATCCAGTTCGGCGCGCCCTCGTCCACCGGCAGCGCGGACAGCGACGGCGTTCCTTCCCTGCCGGAGACTGGAGCAGAGAACAAGCTACCGGCCCCCAAGGAACAGAGGCAGAAACAGCCCCGGGCCGGACCCATCAAGTCACAGAAGGTACTGCATTTGGATACTTGTACTTTGCCATTTTTCATTAATATTTAAATTAATTGTTCAGCTCAAAAACTCTAACCTGAAGTGGTTATTCTCGGCCTTTTTGCTTTCATTTTAAACAGAAATACATGAAAGAATGAAATTAAATTGGTTAACATTGGCCACATGTACACACACAGTGAAATGTGTTTCTCTGCATTTAACCCATCCTAGTATTAGGAGCAGTGGGCAGCTATTGAATATACAGCGCCAGGGGAGCAGTGTAGGGGTCTGGCCTTGCTCAAGGGCACCTTGGCAGTGCCCAGGTGGGGACTTCAACCGGCGACCTTTGGGTTCCCAACAGACTGAGCTATCCTGCCGTCCTAAATGTTGGGGATGCTGAATGTAAACTGATCTGTGAATCACCGTTTTCGTTCCCCAGCTTCCCGACATTGAGCCGGTGGAGACCAAGGAGTACAAGCCGGGTCCCATCGGCAAGGAGCGCTCCCTAAAGAACCGCAAGGCCAAGGACGCCCGTGGGGTGGAGGCGGATGGCCTGGAGGCGGGCGTCCCCGGCGGAGCGGTGAGCAGAGCCACGGACTCCAGCCCTACCGCTGGAGACGCTGCAGTGCCGGAGCTGGGCGGAGACTTCGAGGGCATGATCACGGTGCCCTCGGCAGAGTTCTCCAGCATCTCCAAGGTACTGGAGGGTTTGGACTAACCAGTCTTATTCAGAGATGGATGTTACCTTGGAAGGGTTTGAACTAACCCGTCCTAATCAATAGAGGTGTTTATGCAGTGTGAAAGCTGTGTGCTCAGCTGGGTCCTATATTGGCTGCAAATGACTGTTTGGTTGTGTCCTTGTCCTTCAGGAGTCTGTAACAGACTACACCACCCCCTCCTCCTCATTGGCAGACAGTGTCCCTATAGTAGTAAGCAAGATGGAGGAAAGCCTGGTGGCCAATGTAGGTACCATCCCCATCTTCCACTGGGCTCTGTTAAACTCTTCATTTACTTCAACTCTTGCTTCACATACAAAATATCCAGAGTGATCCAGACACATAAACGGTTAATTCTTCCCTCTAGGTGGCGCTACCTCACTCTCTGCCTCTGCCTCGTAGAGAGGCCCTGCAGCAGGCATCCGGCCTCAGCACGGTCTCTCCTGCCACTGTGGACCTCACCCTGAAGGTGAGCACCATTCACTTTGTATCTGTGTGAGTGGGGGTCCAGCGGCTTTACCTGCACAGGAGATGGGGCTTCCAAACAAAACACTCTATAGAAAGCATTGAGCCTGGCCCTATCTAAAACATGATACATCAGGTTTCATGATTTCCTTATTGGATATTAATATTACAAGTAAGTATTTCTTGCACAAAGTTGTCAAACTGATTTCCGCTTTTACAACTTAACTCGGATAAGTTGGTCCACCACAATTTCTAACTCTTTGTGTTTCTGCTCAAGTTGTTAATGGGCCGTCTGGGAGTGTCTTCACTGACTTCTCCTTGTCTTGGTCCAGATGGAGTCGGCCCGCAAAGCATGGGAGAACTCCCCCAGCCTGGTGGAGAAGAACTGCCCGGCCACCTCCACCTCGCCCCCCACCATCCCCTCCGGCTCCTACTCCTTCTCCCCGGCCTCCATGCCCCAGATCCCCGTGGCCTCCGTCACCCCCAGCACCTCGTTGTCTGGTAAAGCTCCGTCCTGAAGCCCAGTCTGCAACATCTGCACATACAGTTTACGTTCAGTATCCTTGACTCTTGACGCTCACAAGGGACTAGGCAGGCAATTGTTGATCAGGCACACTGAAGTCTCAGACTTTACATTAATAGTTCATTAACGATTGAAGATTAGAAGAATGTCTAAAGTTTTCAGATCAACCACTCGTAGACTGCGGAAATGTTTAAATACTTGAGTAGCTTCATCCACTCACGTGAATGAGAATACAAACTGGGACGGCAAACCAGGTTCTTGGTATCCCCCTCCAGAAGTTGTACTGTAACACAGCAGGACTGCTGGATCAGATACTAGGGACGGGTAAATCCAACAATGAAAACAAACTACAAATATATATATATACAGAGGATTTGTGCATGCTATATGACCACCAGTGAGTTGAGATTGAGCTAGTGTTCCTCCTCCTGCCTGCCTGCAGCTCCCGGGACCTACACTACGTCTTCCCTGAGCACTAAGACCACCACCGCCTCGGACCCCCCTAACATCTGCAAGGTGAAGCCCCAGCAGCTCCAAGGCGTGGGCCTCTCGTCCTCCGGCGGCAGCAGCTTCTCCCAGCTGGGCTGCGTGCCCCCCTTGCTGGCCCAGCAGACCCCCCAGGTCTACGTCTCCCAGTCTGCAGCAGGTAAGCCGGACACCCGGGCGGTCTTCGGGTTCCTCATCACAGAAATCACGCTGTCTGAGGAACCCAAATGGATCCACTGGAGCACACACTTTATGAGTGATGGTAATGTGGTCGTGTGTATGCGTGTTCAGGTTCTGCAGCCCAGATTCCAGCCTTCTACATGGACACTAGCCACCTGTTCAGTGCCCCACACCCCCGCCTGGCGCCCCCGTCGCTGGCCCAGCAGCAGGCCTATCAGCCGGGCCTCTCCCAGGTACGGCTCCAGACCGCCAACATGCAGGGGACTGGGAATATCCTGATGGTAATGATGGCGATTAAGGGGCAGCTTTTTAAAACTCTTTTCACCAGTGAGCGGTTTTGGAGCGCCGTGGATGACCTTTACTGACGCCTCTCTTCTCCCTCGTAGCCTACAGCGGTGCAGCAGATCCCCATCTACGCCCCGCTACAGGGCCAGCCCCAGCACCAACACACCCACCAGGCCCACCAAGCCCACCAGGCCCACCAGGCCCAGCTGAGCCTCGGCACCGGGCCGCCCGTCTCCCAGCCCCAGGACCTGTTCAGCTCCTCGCTGCAGCCCTACAGGTACCGGCTCTGGTCACCGCCTCCATTACCGCCTCCATCTCCTCCACTAACGCCTCCTCCACCACACGGCCAAGCCAGTGTCATGTGGTGTTGAACTTCATAACCCATATCCGATAGATAGATATATATATATCTATATAGATATATATAGATACCAAAAAAATAACAAAAGCACATTTAAGTACATTTTTGATACTTTTTCAAATGAATACATTGTTATTGAATTAATAATAAAAATATAAAACTGCAAGTATACCCTTTTTCTGCCTACCAGTTTAATTAAATGTGATCTTTATAAGGTTTTATAAAAATACATTGAGTTTGATAGCAGCCAGCGTGAGGGGCATGGTCAAATGTTGCCTAAACCCATGTCCCAGCCAGGGTTCACAGCCAACAGAAGCGCTTTTAGCCATGAGTAGCAGAATTCCCCCCGTTTAACATCTAAATACAGCTACATCAACCACTTCACACCAACACTTTGTTCATTTGATTTAACTTCTTCAAGGCGGAGCCACTTGACCTTTTAACCCTGTGTGTGTGTGTGTGTGTGTGTGTGTGTGTGTGTGTGTGTGTGTGTGTGTGTGTGTGTGTGTGTGTGTGTGTGTGTGTGTGTGTGTGTGTGTGTGTGTGTGTGTGTGTGTGTGTGTGTGTGTGTGTGTGTGTGTGTGTGTGTGTGTGTGTGTGTGGTGTGTGTGTGTGTGTGTGTGTGTGTGTGTGTGTGTGTGTGTGTGTGTGTGTGTGTGTGTGTGTGTGTGGTGTGTGTGTGTGTGTGTGTGTGTGTGTGTGTGTGTGTGTGTGTGTGTGTGTGTGTGTGTGTGTGTGTGTGTGTGTGTGTGTGTGTGTGTGTGTGTGTGTGTGTGTGTGTGTGTGTGTGTGTCCAGGTCTCAGCAGGCCTTCATGCAGAGCGGTCTGTCCCAGCCCTCCATGATGCTGTCAGGGCCCTCGCTGCACAGCTACCCCGGCGTCCAGGCCTCGGACATGGGCAAGCCTCAGTCCGGCATGGCCTACCAGCAGCCCTCGTCCACCCAGCACATCCCCATAATGTTTGAGCCGCAGCTCAACCAGCCTTCTGGCATGGGAGGCTCACAGTTCCTAGACGCACACCTACAGCAGGTGGGAGTCAGCATCTCATTCTTTGATTCTGTTTTTTTGTTTTTTTTTGGGATTACCATTATATTCACCGTAGATTCTCGGTTCAGTACATGGGGGGGGGGGGGGGATCTACTCCAGTCTACCGTGCACTATGAAAGGCGGTGTGGAGAATGATTGCATTAAAGTAGAGACTGTATAACACAATGTCGTTTTTATATTTTAAAAAGTTATTATTATTTAGTTATTATATAAGTCATTATCGACTGAGCAATAATGTAAACGCACAAAGGCAAACCGAAGACATTTTTTTTTATCATTTAAAAAAGAGAACCGATTCACATTCATAGAAGATAAGAATAACGACACACAGTGGTCGTGGAGCCTTCCACTTCCTGTACGTTAAGACCAGTGGCCACTTCCTGTTTTGTGGAGTTCTCGGTAACGTGCAGAGAGGTCAATACCGGTGCTGTCCAACTGCCGGGCGACGGTGAGTGCGTATTGGAATGAGAATATTATCAATACAAGAGTGTCGACTGTGACTGTGTTTCAGGCTCGGCAGGGGATGAACCAGCATTCCAACATGTACTCTGGACAGGTGCAGCAACATGGACACGCACACGGACACGCACACGCACACGGACACACACACGGACACACACATGGACACGCACACACACAGAGTAGCTACTACAGCAACACGCAGCCGGCCAGCTCTGCAATGCAACAGGTAAGACACACACACACAGGGCATGAACTATGTGTTGGTCATTGTATGTTGGTTCCAATGATCTCTTACCTGTAGGCATATTATGATATCATTATCAGTAGCATCCCTTGTGTATCGCACCTGGATGAATTATGTCCAGGTTAAACCGGCTCAATGAGAATTATTTTAATATACCAGGATGTTGGAGATTCAAGTGTTTTTATCATCTCTGTATATTTTTCCTTTAATTGTATCCAATATGTATAGTTATCATAGAAAACATCACTACACACACACGCACACTATAATATAAACATGCATATACACATATTTAACATAATATATAATGCATTACCATCCAATGAGGTCATTCAACAGGTAGACAAAATAACTACTAGTTACCAGAAGTCATAAGTGCATTTCCTGCCTAACGAGCCATAATAATATAATGCATACATACATAAACATATATCATTACATAATATATACAACATTTCCTTCTTAACAAGCCTCCAAGAGAAGAACCAGTGCTAGTGCTAACAAGTACAATATGTGGGCTAACAAGACTCTCCGTGCAAAGAGGAAGGATCAGGGTTAGCGTTAGCGGTGCTCTCTCTCTCCGTCCTGACGGCGCTGCGCTGCTCCTCCAGGTGCAGCTGCCCGGCTCCCAGCTGTCCCTGTCGTCCTACGGCTCGGCGGGGGGCCAGCCCCTGCTGGCGCTGCCCCCCACGCCGCCACAGGCGCAGCCCGGCGGCATGGGCCGGCAGCCCCCCGTGTCGCAGGCGTACCGGGGCATGATGGGCCACAACCCGGGCATGATGCAGCCGCCCCCCGGCAAGGTACCCCTGCTCCTCTTCCTCTTTCTTACCGCAGGGGTTCTCCCTTCTCTTTTGAGTAGGGAGATGCCATTATGTATTGAGCTGCTGTAGGGGTGTGGGAAATATCTTATCACGGTCATTTTGTGTCATTTTAACATGATTGATCGATTTTACGGAGGTCAATATTTTTGACTGGTTACCCCTGTCTGACACTGACACACTGACACACACACACACAGTTAACAGGACGCCGGCTTCACACTGGACACAAAAGCAGAACATTTGTGGACAAAGTAAACTGAATTGTCATAGAAGTACTTTTGTATGATTGTATTACAAAAAATAAATGAAGCCGATATAGAATGACAGGATGAACATGACAACATGCTGCTGGTGTGTCTGTGCAGATGGACATGGACCTGAAGCTGTTTGGAGGGGGGATGGACGTGAAGCCTGGGACCTCACCGGTCAACCCCAGGAGCAACACGCCCACCTCTGTCCCCTACAGGTAGACACTCACTCACTCACTCACTCACTCACTCACTCACTCACTCACCCATCATCATCATCATCGTAAACCCTCCTGTGTGTGTGTGTGCAGGGCTAGCTCTACGTCCCCCAGCAACCAGTCCAGTAAGATGAACAGCCTGCTGTACCAGAAGCAGTTCCAGCCCGGCTCCCCTGGCATGAGGATGACTCAACACTTCCCCGGACAGTTCAACCCACAGGTAAAACACGGGGACACGCCCCCTTTTCTAGGGCCTTTTGACATGAGAGACATGTCTCACCCTTCCTCCCTTCTCTCCTCCTGATCAGATGCTGTCCCAGCCCAGTATGGTGTCCCCTCTGGTCCGGCCTCCCCACATCTCCTCCTTTGCTGGGGGCATCCAGCGCTCCGCCATGGGACAGCCCATGTCTGCCGGTCTGGGGGGGGGTCTGATGCCTCACCCACGACCCCAGCACCCGCTGCACAGCCAGCACCCGCTTCGGCCCCCACCGGGACCCTCCCTCGTGCCCCGAGGCCCCCACCAGTCTGCTATGAAGGCGGAGCACGACCTCAAGGTCTGTAACCTCAGTTAACTTAACCCATGTATTTATGTACCCTGCCCTCAGCCCATTACTGACCGTTGTGTCTAATGTACCCTGACCTCGACCCCTTACTGACTGTTGTCTAATGTACCCTGACCTCGACCCCTTACTGACTGTTGTGTCTTATGTACCCTGCCCTCGGCCCCTTACTGACTGTCTTATGTACCCTGCCCTCGGCCCCTTACTGACTGTCTTATGTACCCTGCCCTCGGCCCCTTACTGACTGTTGTGTCCTATGTACCCTGCCCTCGGCCCCTTACTGACTGTTGTCTTATGTACCCTGCCCTTGGCCCCTTACTGACTGTTGTGTCCTATGTACCCTGCCCTCGGCCCCTTACTGACTGTTGTCTTATGTACCCTGCCCTTGGCCCCTTACTGACGTCTTATGTACCCTGCCCTCGGCCCCTTACTGACTGTTGTCTTATGTACCCTGCCCTCGGCCCCTTACTGACTGTTGTCTTATGTACCCTCGCCCCGGCCCCTTACTGACTGTTGTCTTATGTACCCTCGCCCCGGCCCCTTACTGACTGTTTTCTTGCAGGCGAAGCAGAGGGCTGATGTCCTCCAGTCCACTCAGAAGTTCTTCGAGCAGCAGCAGCAGCTGAAGGTCCCCCAGGTCAACAACGTGTCCCGTCTGGACCAGAGCAGCAAGCCCCCCCACGAGGCCGCCGCCTCCAACCACCAGTCGGGGGGCCTGTTGGAGCGACCCGAGTCCGACAAGCCGCCCCTGTCCTTGGGGAAGCCCGTCCGGACCGGCCCCATCAAGCCACAGGCCGTTAAACCGGAGGAGGGAAAGTAAACGCCCTTGGCGTTTACTTGCGGACGGACAGGGAAGCACCGGGGCGACGCCCGCTCCGACCTCCGCCCCTTCCCCCACCCCCGTCAGCCGACGGAGGTGGCGGAAGGGGCGGAGGTCGAACAGGGGGAGAGGAAGGTTCCGGAAGAGCGGTCGCACACCTTTCTTTGTGTCTAGATAATCCTTTCCTTCTCGCGGCCCTGGTATTGGGTTCTGGTTGTCTGGTTAAATTTGCAACGGGCCTTAAAGCCCACATAAAGCCTGCCTTGAGGTGAGGGGGAAAGATGAGGCCCCCACTCTGACGCAGACAAAAAGATGCGCTTTGATGATGATGCTGATTGATTTTCTCTTTTCTTGCCATGTTTCTGTCCCCGTTAGAAGTGATGCCGACAGGGCAGGGCACAATGAATCTGATCTTTGGTTTCCTTTTTGTTTTATTTTGTTTAATTTTTGTAGTAGTCGGAAAACCGATCTTCTCTACCGAGATAGGAACCACCGTAATTACTAATCTTGAGTCGTGTGCATGTGTGCAAATGCTCCGCACAACACTACCACATGTGAACACCACCCCTGACCCCCCCCCCCCCCCCATCTCTCCATCTCGGTCCACACTCTCCACCACATCCACTGAACGCAGAGAGAGTCATCGGGAGACGTTGGTGTGACGGGTTGAGCAGTGGATGTTGATTTACTCGCTGATACACCTGCCTGCAAAAGCCTTTAATGAGTGGTCTCCTTCCGGCCTGAAGGTGTGTCTGGAAGGTACGGGGTGCTGTGGGACCACTTGCAGCTCCTTCCTGTATATTTAGCCTAGGGGATAGGCAGCACAGGAAGACATCCCAAGAGAACCACAGTTGCTGAGAGGCAGCAGGGTTTTTAGAGTGGAGTTGCTGCTGCGGTTGTTTGGATACTGCGGACAGACCCTCGCACCACGTCAACCGCTCACGGCCACCCATGCTGTTTTGCTGTTTTTTCACACACACACACACACACACATTTGACTGTAAAGCACCAGATCTGCTGCTATGGACGGTGAGGCCCCCCCCGGAGATATACGAGAGAGGGCGCTTTCCTCCGTTTTGTTTTTCTTACCCATCCGTGTGTCTGTCACACATGACGAGACGAAGGGGAAGGGGAGACGGGAGGGAGGGAGGAGTGGAGGGGGAGATAAAGATGCCTGAAGATTCAGTAGTTTCAAACACACTCTGGCGAAGACAGACTTCTGTTTCGTTTTTGATTTATGTTTGTTCTTTAATCATCCAAGGAGAGCCGCTCCCTCCGAGCGACGCCCTGCAGGGGGTGAGGAAGGGAGCAAGGGGAAGGGGGCGATTTAACGGTTTAGTTTGTGTTCCTCCTTTTGTGTTGTCATTGTCCTTTGTACAGGGGTTTCATCGCTGTATTAAACAACGTTCTTATTTACATTCTCTTTGGTTTGGTTACAGAAACTAATAAAATAATATGCTGTTAAAATGTTACAGATGGTCGTCGTCTTTGTCCACCGTGAGCTTACGGTAGTGTCCACCTGGGGGCGGTGTTCTCTTTTGAGACTGAACAATTATACCTGCGCTCAGTTTTCTACTACAGCTATCCGCAACTTGGATGACTTAAACTGAAATTATATAGCTTCAACTAACTACAACTCCAGCCACTAGAGGGTGCTAATAGGAAAACGTCCATGTTGCAGATGTAAGCAACAACCTAATCTGATTTCAGTTTCATATTTGAAGTCTGATGGCAGAAGGGCTGACCTCTAGATCAACTTGCTTTCGCTTCATATTTGATTAATGTTGCCGGAGCAGTGGATCTACTTGCTATAACCCAGGACTGATCAGAAGCTCTATAACCCAGGACTGATCAGAAGCTCTATAACCCAGGACTGATCAGAAGCTCTATAACACAGTAGGATTGATCAGAAGTTATATTATAATATAGGACTGCCTGATCCCAGTTACCACACAATCCAGATGATTCTTTAAAAAAAGAAAAAATTGTCAAGGTCTTATTTTATTAAACAACTTTATTGTGAACGTTATCTAGTGGTGACTACAGTGCATTGGCGCATGCAAAAGGACGATACATGAGGGGGCCACACCGTGGCCAGTTAAACATGGCCTTACACCACACACATGGCCTTAAACATGGCCTTACACCACACACACATCCTGCATCGACACAAAATCAACCAAACATCAAAAGACTGGCATATAGTCTGTACAAAAATAATTCCTCTATCAACATGTGTGTGGGCCATGCCACAACAAAACCAACAAAAAAAGAAAAGATGAAATACCCAATCGGCTCCTAAACAACTTTGGTTCTCACTCTGGTGTTGGTGTGTTATGATACACTAGTGGGCATGGGTACGGATCATCACAATCTAACCGCTACCACCAGCACATGGGTACACTCTTAAGCTCAGAGTCTTTGTGGGGATGTGTGTGTGTGAGAGCGAGAGACTACCACTTATAATGCGGGGCAATGTGGCAAATCTGACCCATTGTAACCCGTTGTCCTTTTCCGATAGCCTCTCCTACGGCCGGCCCACTCTGACGTCGTACGAGATCATGTGGAAGTTGTCCCAGGCCAGGAGCTTCCTCTGGGCCGGGTTGTAGTCGATCATGCTGTTGTAGCGGAACTTGTTCCGGAAGGGTATGGCCACGGCCTTGGACTGGCCGGTGGCCGTGTCGTACACGTGGTTGACGGTGGTGTTGGGCGAGGTGTAACTGGCCACCGTGTACAGCTTGCCGCAGATCACAAAGCTGTTGGCCACCGAGTTCTTCCGGATGCTCGTCTCCCAGCTCTGTCGCACCTCCAGGCTGTCGGGGTCCAGTCGGGAGATCACGATGGCCCCCTTGGCCTTGCTGGTGGAGTAGATGGCCCACAGGCCACTCTCGTCCACCGCCAGGTCGATGTCGGTGTAGCCGCCCCAGGAGTAGGGGAACTGGCCGTGGAAGCCGGCGTGCGGCAGGTCCCGGCGGGCGGCGATGCTCTCAGACGACAGGTCGTAGCGCAGGATGGTACGGCTGCGGCGGCGCTGGTAGTACAGGGAGCCGCGGTATACCGCCGCCCCCGTGCTCTCCACGGCCTCCGGCAGCAGCATCACCTGGAGGGACGGCAGGCAGGTTCACATCTAACCTCAACACCTACCTAGGTAGGGTTTTAGGTTTAGAGATGCCGCGTTTCCCAATTTCAGACTTCCCGCCTTCACCAACCGCCATCAAACACAGCATCTTCAGTATGTCATTGCAACAAGGACACCTCACACCCGACGCAGGTGTGTTCGTGTGGTGTGTGCTTGGCTCACCTTTGAGGGGAAGCCTTTGGACAGCTGCTCCATGTCCTCGTACCCGAAGAGCTGGCGTACGTCGGAGCCCACGGTGTCGATCCTCCACACCATGTTGGGCCCATAGGTGGACGCCGCGTCCGGGTCCTGCATCCACACGCCGTACTTCCCGGAGATGGTGTCTGCTTTCCTGTGGACGACCGGCTCTCCCACCGACAGCAGCTGTCCACAGCCTGGGGAGGAGAGGGAGCTAGCATGGGTTTGGGGAGGAAACGTTCTGAGGAAGCGAGAAGACGCTTTGCAGCCGCCGTCGGAGGAAGGAGGAAGAATCAAATGAACAGCGTGGAGTGTGTTTGGTTGGTGGCTGGTTTAAGCAGCTTCACCTGGCCCCAGTCAGACTGATTAGAGTCTGGTTGAAGCGGTGGAGGCCCTGTTCTACGGTCAGAGCCGAGTGATGACTAACATCTCTGTTAACCCAATAAGAAGGCCAGTAGCACCAGCAGCTGGGATACGGCTCAGCGTGGGGCCAGGCAGCGCCTCGCTGGGGGAGAGACCACCAGCGCACGCACACGCACCTCTTCTCAAAATACCCCGGCCGGGCCGCCTGCGTCAGGCCCTGCCTCTGGATTTAGACTTAGATAGGAATACGCATTATAAATACACGCAATCATAAATACACGCATTACTGAGTTACGGCTCATTGTGGCCGGGCCCCTGTCCAGGAGGATGGAATGGCGTGCTTTCCGTATGTCTGTGTGTTTTTTAGAATGTGACTATGAAGACAGGCGTGTCGATCGGGGGGGAAGAGGCGTGGCTAAACAAAAGGAAGCCAGTGATGGGGGGGGGGGAGAGGCAGCTTCATAGCAGGCATAACACTTGTAATGGGTCAAGACTCAGGGCATTAAGACCCGGGCATCGGCCCAGGTTGAAGGGGACTGACCCAGCGCTGGCATTTCCGCTCCTAAATGTTGCAGTATTAATAGCAGTATTTGCTTTGAAGCTGTCAGCGGACAGGGAGGGAGGGTGCGGTGGCGGTGGTGGTGAGGGGTGAGTCTCATGTTTTGCAGGTTTCGATGGACGGAGGGGAGGGATTACATGGACGGAATAAGCAGAACTTGATAATGGAGAGTGTGTGTGTGTGTGTGTGTGTGTGTGTGTGTGTGTGTGTGAGAGACAGAGAGACAGACCTGTGGCCTCTTCCGGGCGATCGGGAGCAGGAACCTCTGTGACTTCAGCCTTCATTTCTTGGAAGCCGGGACCGGGGAACTGCCAGGCCGGGTCTGGAGCACAAGGGGGGTTAGGATGGAGACATCAGGGCGGGGGTTAGGATGGAGATATCAGGGGGGGTTAGGATGGAGATATCAGGGCGGGGGTTAGGATGGAGACATCAGGGCGGGGGTTAGGATGGAGATATCAGGGGGGGTTAGGATGGAGACATCAGGGGGGGGGTTAGGATGGAGATATCAGGGGGGGTTAGGATGGAGATATCAGGGCGGGGGTTAGGATGGAGACATCAGGGCGGGGGTTAGGATGGAGATATCAGGGGGGGTTAGGATGGAGACATCAGGGGGTTAGGATGGAGATATCAGGGGGGGTTAGGATGGAGACATCAGGGCGGGGGTTAGGATGGAGACATCAGGGGGGGTTAGGATGGAGATATCAGGGGGGGGGTTAGGATGGAGACATCAGGGGGGGTTAGGATGGAGATATCAGGGGGGGTTAGGATGGAGACATCAGGGGGGGGGTTAGGATGGAGATATCAGGGGGGGTTAGGATGGAGATATCAGGGCGGGGGTTAGGATGGAGACATCAGGGCGGGGGTTAGGATGGAGATATCAGGGGGGGTTAGGATGGAGACATCAGGGGGTTAGGATGGAGATATCAGGGGGGTTAGGATGGAGACATCAGGGCGGGGGTTAGGATGGAGACATCAGGGGGGTTAGGATGGAGACATCAGGGCGGGGGTTAGGATGGAGACATCAGGGGGGGTTAGGATGGAGATATCAGGGGGGGGGTTAGGATGGAGACATCAGGGGGGGTTAGGATGGAGATATCAGGGGGGGTTAGGATGGAGACATCAGGGGGGGGTTAGGATGGAGATATCAGGGGGGGTTAGGATGGAGATATCAGGGCGGGGGTTAGGATGGAGACATCAGGGCGGGGGTTAGGATGGAGATATCAGGGGGGGTTAGGATGGAGACATCAGGGGGTTAGGATGGAGATATCAGGGGGGGTTAGGATGGAGACATCAGGGCGGGGGTTAGGATGGAGACATCAGGGGGGGTTAGGATGGAGACATCAGGGGGGGTTAGGATGGAGACATCAGGGCGGGGGTTAGGATGGAGACATCAGGGGGTTAGGATGGAGACATCAGGGGGGGTTAGGATGGAGACATCAGGGCGGGGGTTAGGATGGAGATATCAGGGGGGGTTAGGACGGAGACATCAGGGGGGGTTAGGACGGAGACATCAGGGGGGGGTTAGGACGGAGACATCAGGGCGGGGGTTAGGATGGAGACATCAGGGGGGGTTAGGATGGAGACATCAGGGGGGGGGGGGTTAGGATGGAGACATCAGGGCGGGGGTTAGGATGGAGACATCAGGGCGGGGGTTAGGATGGAGACATCAGGGGGGGTTAGGATGGAGACATCAGGGCGGGGGTTAGGATGGAGACATCGGGGGGTTAGGATGGAGACATCAGGGGGTTAGGATGGAGACATCAGGGGGAGGGGGTTAGGATGGAGACATCAGGGGGGGGTTAGGATGGAGACATCAGGGGGAGGGGGTTAGGATGGAGACATCAGGGGGGTGGGAACATCAGAACAACAGGGTGGTGGGTGGATGATGAACGTAACGTGAACTTTTTGCTACGTTTTACTCACCCCTCAAACTCCCCGTGTTCCCCTGGTTGTTGGGTCTGCCCATGAGATGAGACATGGCACTGGAACCTGGAACACACACACACACACTTCAATGTAGAGGACTATATAGTGAAATCCTTCCCTCATTCCCTACTCCCTCTCTAGTAGTTCAATGTAGAGGACTATATAGTGAAATCCTTCCCTCGTTCCCTACTCCCTCTCTAGTAGTTCAATGTAGAGGACTATATAGTGAAATCCTTCCCTCGTTCCCTACTCCCTCTCTAGTAGTTCAATGTAGAGGACTATATAGTGAAATCCTTCCCTCATTCCCTACTCCCTCTAGTAGTTCAATGTAGAGGACTATATAGTGAAATCCTTCCCTCATTCTCTACTCCCTCTCTAGTAGTTCAATGTAGAGGACTATATAGTGAAATCCTTCCCTCATTCTCTACTCCCTCTCTAGTAGTTCAATGTAGAGGCCTAGGCATGGGATGGGATAAATGCTCGGTTAGTGACCATCGGCTGTACACTACTTTTCACAATGCATTGTGGGATACTATGAGTGTACTTTATAGGGTATACTAATTCTCAGTGTCCATCCAGACAGTCAGTGTGTGGTCCAGGTCAGAGCTCTGGATGTGGTCTGAGGGCTGTTCTCAGTAGACCCCCAGTAGGAGGATATGGACCTGTACTGACAGCAGGGAATCTGACATCGGGACTTGAACCTTCGCTTGAACGGATTCCCAGCTGCCAAGGAGCCAGACGGGCGCTAGAATGGCCTTCCGCAACACACACACACACACGCACTCACTCACACACACACACGCGCGCTCACACACACACACACACACACGTGCGTGTGCACTCTCATGGCCCATTACAAGACAGTAAACATTGAGTGTTACAAGCCAAGCGGGCTCCTCTGTGAGCCCTCTAGCCATCAATCAGCCTGACAAGCTACCTAAATGAACCCCTAGAAGATTATCCTCTACTCTTACACCCTCTCCCCTCTCTCTCTCCTCTCTCTCTCTCCCCTCTCTCTCTCTCTCTCTCTCTCTCTCTCTCTCTCTCTCTCTCTCTCTCTCTCTCTCTCTCTCTCTCTCTCTCTCTCTCTCTCTCTCTCTCTCAGCCCTCTCTGAAAGCTCTAAATGTACCCACATTTCTCCTCTCCTGGTCCCCTTCTTAAAGCTCTCACTGCGTTAGTGTTGAACACACTATGGTTTTATGTCAAGTCTCTTGGTTCGATAAACAAAGAAAAAATAAACACAACCACCGGATGAAACGTTGAATGGTTCGCTGAGGCACGAACGTAACATAATAACACACATTATGTGTCTACACGCCAAAGAAAAGGCAGTGATGAAATTGGTACTGGACTTAAAATTGTGCAGTGTGTGTGTGTGTGTGTGTGTGTGTGTGTGTGTGTGTGTGTGTGCGTGTGTGTGTGTATGTGTGCTAATGTGTGTTAATGAAACACGAGCAAGCATATGCTTGCGAATGGATGTTAGGTCAATCCCTGGTGTTTTTTCAAGGAGCCGGCACATGAGTCAGTTGTTGTTTAAAGCGTTCTGCAGCGATGACATCTGAGGAGAAGTCATTGACAACATAATTGGAGAACAGATGAAAGGAGAGCATGTGTCGTGGAAAGTGGCTGGAGGTCAGAGACCTACTTCTGTCTGTTCCCATTCATCTTCAGCAACACACACACTTACACTCTTCTTCTCTGTTTGCACGTGTGTGTGTGTGTGTGTGTGTGTGTGTGTGTGTGTTGTGTGCTTTGCGCGTGTGTGCCACATGTGGCATGTGGCATGTCGAAGTCTTTCGGGAAAAGAGGCCGAACGGGGACCCGAACGCCAGGAATTTGGCGGGAACCAAAACACAGCCAGTGGCTGTTCCCCTCAAGAGGCTGCTCTGTGTGGCGCCAAGCGGTCACCAGCAGGTGGGAGGAGTTCTGCTTGAGTCCACTTCAGGTCTCGCACGTGGCGCTGTATCTGTTGGGTGAAAGGCCTCGGCTGGTCTGACTCCAGATTTATGGATTTCATTTTCAGGCACTCCGACCGCGCTCCAGCGATGCTTCCTTTATCGGGCAGCTGAACGCCAGGTCAGGGTTAGACAATGTGCCTTTGATCTCTTTTGGCAACGTGACAACCTGACCCCGTTTGACCCCAATAATCTCAGAGGGAGGATTTTAAGGGATGAATGAAATCAGGTTCAAAACGAGAGGGCCCTCACTAGAGTGCATACCTCCACTCCACACTTTAAATTCCCTTGAATCCGGATTCATGTCTTGATCTGTGCCAAAATCGAATCAAGTGTTCCTTGGTCCATAAATAAACTAACCACCAAGTTTTGTCCAATTCCTCCATAACTTTTTGAGTTATCTTGCTAACAGACAAACACACAGACAAAACCTAAACCTCCACCCTATCTTCGATGGCGGAGGTCACGCAATGGTCTGGTGGTCTGCAGTCTTGAATTCATTAGAGCGTCTTCCTGGTGTTTTCATAATTGATCAGAGAGCAGGAGGGCGATCAGGGTTGGCCCCCCACAGGCTTCACTTCCCCAAACCCCGACAAACAAGGCTGTCGGTGGGATGAAGAATGTGTTGGATCACAGAGCACTAATTGGAACAATATTTGGTCAATATTTGGTCACCGAAATACCAGCGCCTGACACCCAGCCCCCCGCCCCCCCCCCCCCCAGCCCTGACCTGACCTATCAGGGTTTCTCCCTGGCCTCGTTCAGAGCCTAGAGGTTAGACCTGGCCCGCCGCCCGGGACCCACCAAACCCCCCCCCCACCACCCCCCGCTCTGCATCACATTTCAGCCCCCTCACATCATTCCTGACGCTCTCATGCCACTGAGAGATGGGGTACGAGAGGGGGACCTCCCCTCATAAAGCTGGTGGTCCTCAGCAGCTTCAGTACTGGAGCCCTCCAACACTCACCCCCTTAAACAGGCAGGAAGCAAGGCACTGAAATCTGAACCCGGCACCACGCTAGGAGCATGTGGACGCCAAACACACCAACACACACACTCGCACACACACGCACACACATTCTATTCCAGGTACATAGACATGCGGCCACACATACAAAATGGATTCCAGATACACACACACACACACACACGCACGCACACACATGAAAGCATGCCAATACGATTGTAGTGGAAGCATGAACCTTTCTCACCTCCTGTGATTTACAGGCACTTCAGAGCACATAGCTCCATCCACTCTAAAAGAGACTTTACCCCTTACCTTACCCTCAGAAGAGACACACACACACACACACACACACACACACACACACACACACACACACACACACACACACACACACACACACACACACACACACACACACACACACACACACACACACACACACACACACACACACACAGTCCTGGGTGCTTGTAACTCAGGCATTCTGTGCATGCGTGCGCATGAAGCAGGTTTTGCGTGGCATCAGATCCCTGAAGATATTATCCTCGTGTTCCGTCCCAGAGGACCGCTAAACACATCCACTGACCGCAGTCAAAGATGGGCTCACAGCCAAGCCTTTCATCCTCAGGTCTTAACAAAGTAGCACTCCGAATTATTATTATTATTATTATTATTATTATTATTATTATTATTATTATTATTAATAAATAAAATGTAGAAGCTGTTCAAACTCTTTTTTGATCATTTATATAATTTGAAACAAGATGGGACTATTACCACACAGGTGTAACTGTAAAACTAGTACATGTGAGAAGAGGGTGTCTTACCTCCAGAGGGCCTGACCAGCCCGCTGTCCTGCAGGGCCGGGCTGTGGGTCTGCGGGGGCCTCAGCGGAGGACAGGGTCTGGTCCTCAGCTTCTCCGCCTCCTTCCTCATGTCCTCCACGCGACGCTGCAGAGCCTCCAGCTCCCCCTCCAGACGCAGCTTCTCCCCCCTCAGAAGGTTCCTCTCACCCACCGTCCGGTCCAGAACGTCCCGGAGCTCCGGCTCGGACCCGGGGCAGGACCCGGGCGCCGCCGGAGGCCTCGCCTCCCCCGCGGCCAGCCGGTTCACCAGCGCTTCCAGGAGGCCCAGTCTGGTCTTCAGCCCCTCCATCTCCGGGCCGCCGGTCCCCTGGGGGCAGGTGCCCTCTCCGGGCGCGGCCACGGTGAAGGAGTACTGGCACCGGCCGGCGCGGTCGTTACCCCTCCACATGGAGGCTCGGTCCTGAGCCTGGCTGCCCAGGAGCAGGCTGCACGCCCACAGCAGCAGAAGCAGGTGCATTCTGGCCTGGGGGAGGATCCTCTCCCCAGCACACAGGGCTTCTGGTGCGGTAGATAAAGATCGGAGAAAATATCTCGATCTCCTTTCGATGTCGTCTCTCTGTCTTCCTTTACTTGATGCCGATCAAGATGTGGTGGTGGAGCTCAGCTTGGTGCCCGTTCCCGTATTGTTCTGCCCCTCTACTGGAGGTGTTCCCCTCACACTGCTGCTGATACCTTTCACTTAGTGAATTGTTGCCCTGCTGTTACCTGGAGGTGTGTCTTCTTCCTCTGCTCTGTGGACAGGTCTGTAACTCTGAGCCCCTTTCCAGAAGCTCACAGATATTTATACAATCTGAGAGGGAGGGAGGGAGAGAGAGAGAGAGGGGGGGGGGTGGTGGGTGTGTGTGTGTGTGTGTGTGTGTGTGTGTGTGTGTGTGTGTGTGTGTGTGTGTGTGTGTGTGTGTGTGTGTGTGTGTGTGTGTGTGTGTGTGTGTGTGTGTTTGTGGGGGGGGGGTGGTAAAGACGGGAAGAGGTAAGATGAAATGAGGAGGGGAAGTGAAAGAAAGGAGGGAGGGAAGTGTGGGAGGGAGAGGTGAGAGTCAATGGGCGCTGTGTGTTTTTGGGGATTGTCTCAGCGACAACAACATTCCAGTGTGTGTCCACACATCCAACAGTGTGTGTGTGTGTGTGTGTTTGTATGTGTGTGTGTGTGTGTGTGTGTGTGTGTGGTCTTTTAGTCTGAGTCTTAATTATGTGTGTTTGTGTTTGGGAGCAAGTGCAAGAAAGAGAGAGAGAGAGAGAGAGAGAGAGAGAGAGAGAGAGAGAGAGAGAGAGAGAGAGAGAGAGAGAGAGAGAGAGAGAGGAGAGAGAGAGAGAGAGAGAGAGCTGGAGTACGACATCAGTGTCCATACAAGCATGTGTTGTTCAGTTGTGTTGTGTTGTGTATAAGCTGTTCAGTCATTCTGCTCAAAGGCTTGGCGTCGGTCAACTCACCTCTCCTCTCCTAGAATTGTTTCATCTCATAAATATCTCAGAATAAACACAGCACACATACGACCGAGTGACTCAGGTCTTCTGTTACTTACTTACTGTTTCTCCTGGGGGAACGTGCTCCTATCCAGGATGTCCCGGGGTGCTGGCACCGTCCGGGGCAGGGGAAGCTTGGCCCTGCGTGGGATAGGGTTACCTCTGAGAGGAGACGGTGTCCCCTTTCCCCCCCGGTCGGGGTCAGGAAGGTGACGCAAGCCAGGAACACCAAGGGGTTCAAACGCTGGTGATTAGTACTCAGACATCCGTTGATTACTGATCTCTAATCTGGACAGAGAAGGAGTTTGTAATGAGGATGAGATGAGCCTGTGCTTGGTTCAGTGTGTGAGAGTAGGTGTGTGTGTGTGTGTGTGCATATCAGGAGAAAGAAACTCAGCTGTTGACACCCTGAAACCTCCCAAGTCTGACCCACACGAAGATGTTAACAACCTTCACTCCTCACTCTGTTCAAACTCTCCATTCACCCGCCCATTATCCATTCACTCGTCCATTATCCATCCATCTGTCAATCAGCACTATCCGTCTGTCAGTCCGCTCGTCCCTTAGTCCTTCTGTCTCTCCCCGCCCTGCCAGCAAAACATCACCTGACCCAGATCCTTCACGTATGAGGATGGCCAAGGGTTAAGGTGTTGCGGGGGGGGCATGGGGCATGGGGGGCCCAGAAGAGGGACACAGCAGTATACGACTACAGTGACCCCCTGGGTCACCGCTAGATATCTCCATGACACACTACTCCTCCTCCTCCTCCTCCTCCTCCTCCTCCTCCTCCTCCTCCTCCTCCTCCTCCTCCTCCTCCTCCTCCTCCTCCTCTTCGTTGGCAGGCTCCTGCAGACCTGAGATCTGGCCTCACACCTCCAGTCCTCACTTGTTTACCTGCTGAGACACACCTCCAGTCCTCACTTGTTTACCTGAGACACACCTCCAGTCTTCACTTGTTTACCTGTTGAGACACACCTCCAGTCCTCACTTGTTTACCTGTTGAGACACACCTCCAGTCCTCACTTGTTTACCTGCTGAGACACACCTCCAGTCTTCACTTGTTTACTTGACACACCTCCAGTCTTCACTTGTTTACTTGACACACCTCCAGTCTTCACCTGTTTACTTGACACACCTCCAGTCTTCACTTGTTTACTTGACACACCTCTAGTCTTCACTTGTTTACTTGACACACCTCCAGTCTTCACTTGTTTACCTGCTGAGACACACCTCCAGTCCTCACTTGTTTACTTGACACACCTCCAGTCCTCACTTGTTTACCAGACCTCTCCGTCATGACAAGAGAAAATATTTTCAGGTTTATGACTTGACCACGTTCTCTGCCATGACAATATGTCATGGAAGAGAGGGGGACAGGAGAGGAGGAACAGAGAGAGGGGGGGATCAAAGGGGCACAGCCTGGAGATCACTCCAGGAAAATATGAAATGTGTAAAGAGGAATGTGTTCTCCACTGGCAGGGAGACGTATTGACGGCTCTCTCCCTGAGTTAATCTGCCCGCCGTCACATCGTCATGCCGACGACTATAAACGGCCCCGGTTGCCGTGTAGAATATACTCCACTTCCCCCTAAGCTCAGGGTCCCTGGCCGGCTCTGGACAGGGTGTGTGTTCGGTCCACTCATGTGGGTTGGCAGTAACCTCATCCCTCCCGGAGTCCAGTCCTCTTTCATATGACTCATTTCATCGTCACTGTGTCTGAAGTCATCCAATCCCAGCGCACAGCAGAGGACCAAAACATCCTCGTGGGCCAACGGGGGTGTGTCTCCGAAATCAGGATCACAGGATCACTCAGAACACACCCACCCACCAAACGTGTGTGTATAGGAGAACACCCACTAAAAGGGTAAACACTGCATATTACAACCTTGTACCCTTCTGCACAGATGCAGTCTGTACAGATGCAAAACAATATCTGAACTTGTCTGCTTTTGTTGGGCCGGTGTCTCAGAGTCTCGCAGGCAAACAAAGCGTCGGTGAGATCTCAAAAGGGACATTTTACACGTAACAAGACATTCTGTCCAGGACTTCATTATGTCAGTTACCTTGCCTGTGAGCAGGTCAGCAAGGGAGTCCTTAAGGACGCCTGCCTCTCCTCATGTCATCAGAGCCGAAGCTGTATTTATAGTAAGACTGGAACGTTGACATGATTCAGATGAATGGATGAAAAGGCATGTCAAACTACAGGCCCTTCTACCCTGCCCCACCCCCCTGTCACTCATTTCAAAATCAAGCTGTCATCCCAAAACCCAGTCAACAGGGCACAGCTGGAAGATGGTCATCCACAGGGCTGTGGAAGTGGGGACGTTAATGATCTACTCCATAAAAATCATCATCATCTTTCTTAAAGGATTAGGCTGCAGTTCACCTTCACTGAGTCCACCTGTCTGATGATGGTGTGTGTGTGTGTGTGTGTGTGTGTGTGTGTGTGTGTGTTCCAGTGGGGAGGAACCAGAGGGCCTAGTCTGTTCAGGACAATAAGTCCCTACTGGCCCGGGGCCTTTAAGTCAAGCACCAGCATGGGATTATGCGAAGGCCAGTGAAGCCGCAGACACCATAAACCCTCCTGGAGATCAGACGGCCTTGTGAGCTCCGGAGCAACAGAGGGAGAGCAGCCAACCAGTCTTGAAAAACACCCAAAACGGAGAAAAACAGCCATGGGGATTTGCTCAAATCTCCATTGAGCTTCCTCCCCATCCTGTGTGCATGTCGTCTGGTCTTGATCTCCTCATTCAGGGTTTGTGTTCCTCAATGATCTGCGAGCGGCAGCAGGAGGAGGAACCAGCAGTTCAGAACCAGACCAGAGAACACCCAGACGCCCGTTAAAATGACTTTTATTTCAGAGCGTATAATAAAAGGAACAATAAATCACAGTCTTCCATCGCATGTGCTAGAATATCGTTAAAATAAAAATCGGTATTTACACTTTAAATAAATTATACGTAAACAAGATACACATATTTCATGAAGGAATGACGCTCTGAACTATCAACACGGCACAATCCCCACAGAGCAGCGGCACGACTCCTCCAGCCAAATGAAAACACTGAGAGAACCGAGAACTACAAATGAATTCAAACTACAGACAGAAGTCAAACAGAACCATCTGGAGATCAAGGGTCTTTAAGGGGCTAAGCCGGGGGAACGCGGGACAGGTGTGACCTTGTCCCGCCAGAGGTTCAGGGGCTACACATAAAGAGACTGCTGCTCACACTATGGGATGGATTTAGTCATGAAACCAGTTCTGCCGTTTAAACCAGACCAGAGGGAGACTGTGTGTGTGTTGGGGGCGGTGAAGCTCAGAGAGGCTAACCTACTGGTATGAACCAGAGATGAACCACGTGTTGCCTTCATGTTCACTACAGGAATTTCAGGCGTTTGCTTTCCTTTTTCATCCAGTGTCTTGAACCGGAGGCTGAAGCTGGGGAACCCAGGGCATTGTGGGTAAACATGAACAGCAGTGCCCCCCCGTGTGGGTTTTTGATCTTGGAGGGCCAGGAGTCCCTACTGTTACAAGAGAGGTGACAGGGGCTCCCCCCCATTGAAATAAATACATCTCCTCTATACACATTAAAATATCCCACTCAACATAA
>CM051004.1:6220753-6240753 GCA_027704905.1 Muraenolepis orangiensis | reverse complement strand
CTCTGGGTCCTGTTAACAGTCCCTGTAATGGGTTAGGCCCGGTGGTCCTTATTCAGGTCCATGTTTGTTAGAGTCCCGAGGCTCTGCAAATTGTTAATTTTAAGACACTACACTAGGGCTGAACAATATGGTGAAAAATAAAATGTATTAAAATGATATGACATTTATTGGGGTTCTGTACCAATCATGTTTTCTTACATCTGGGGACATTGTGCTAGAATGTGATTTGTTATTACACATTTAAACTAAAACATATGAACACCTTAATTTCCCTCGGGATAAATAAAGTCTCTTGAATATGACCCCTTCTTCTGCAATGTGGATATTGCAGTTGGCCATATTGTGATTCTGAATATATTTAGACAATTTTCAGCCCTCGACGATGCAACTATAACATTGAGTTCATCTTGGTCCAGAGGTGATTTGGTCAGATTCATCAAGAGGTCACTCTTACAGACTCTTCTTTCATGGTCCCTTCAGACACAGGACCATTTCTGAGCTCAAATGTACACCATTAGAAATACACACATTACCATTCTACGGCGACTATTTTGGATACTACTAGTACCCCTTAGTTACAACTTAAGAGTTAACGTGAATACAGATTCAGGTGAACAGTAAGGGGTTAGGACGGCTACAGGGAGGCCTTAACACTTTGGAGATCAAACCCAGAAGCTTTTGGGCTGGGACTCAAACACCCTATGGTGTCCTGCCACTTTAAAACTATCACACAATTTAAGATTTTTTTACCATTCTGTAAAGGGATAAACTCACTGAAGTATACCAACAGTATGGAGCAGGGATTCTATGTTGACGGAGGTCTAATTCAGGCATGTGCACAGTGAACCCCACTGAACACACCACTGTCTGTGTCTCACCCTCTCGCTCCGGAAGGATCCGGTGACCTCCTCGTCGTTCAGGTGTCGTTTAAACTTGGGGGGCATGTTGTCGTCAGGCTGCTCCTCCCGCTCTGGCTCCCTCTGTAGGACAGGAGGAGAAGTGAGGCCTCGCCGACACATCACAGGGCTGCAGCAAAGCGACTGACCGACTGTCTTTATAACCAGCTGTAAATTAAGTCCTGAGATGCATATAATGTAAAGAAAGTGTAACAACAAGTGTACATGCAGAAGGAACATTTGCCACAATAGCCAACACTGGACAATTTAGCAATTTCTCAATAATGTGTTATGAACACCGTGCTGACTGCTTTCACAGCCCTAACACACCTGCACCTGTTTTTAACCACCGTTGGCATATTTCAACTATTCAACATTGCTTCACAGTAGTAGGCCACAGTTCATGAAAGGAAAAGAAAACAACAGGCCTAAGCAGTGCCTACAATACACATGTCTCCAGCAGAAGGGTGAGCCAAGACAACATTAGAATGGTGCATAAGGGTAAACTAACAAGCATCTCCAATGTGGAAAACAGAATGTTCCAACAGTCCAGCTGTCATGCTCCCACAGGTGCACAAAAACACAAGGACTATTCCAAATGCTGTTGTTTTCCCAATGGCAACCTCTGTTACGAGTTTATACTGCCATAGTGCCACAAAGCCAGTCACAAGTCAGTGAGTGTCTGCTTTAGATGTTAACAACAAAACAGCCGATTCTCACGCACACATCCACCACCATGACCACCATGACCACCACCACCACCACCACCACCACAACCACCTCCAGCCACACGGCTAACGAGACTCTGAATACCATTGAATCCAGCTCGGTCTCAAAATGAGGCTTTTCCTGGCACCAGGGGTCGGAAAAACTGCTGTTCAGAGAACCAGCGCTTCGACAGGAACACTCCCAAGTCACAGAGGAGAAGAGAGGCAAAGGACAGGCTTCTTCTGTGTGAAGCAGCAGCGGCGGCGGCAGCAGCAGCAGAAGAAGAAGAAGAAGAAGAAGAAGAAGAAAGACCCGGTGGGGAAAGAGATGGAATTGGCAATGGAACAGAAGAAGCAGAGAGGAGCATGTTAGTGTAGCTTTAAAGTAATATCCTACTATTATGACTATACAACATCATCTACGACTATCCTACTATTATGACTATACAACATCATCTACGACTATCCTACTATTATGACTATACAACATCATCTACGACTATCCTACTATTATGACTATACAACATCATCTACGACTATCCTACTATTATGACTATACAACATCATCTACGACTATCCTACTATTATGACTATACAACATCATCTACGACTATCCTACTATGAATGCTGTTAGTTGAGTATTTCCCAGGTGTACCAAGCTCAATAATAATTTGATTATTCAAATTTAACGCGTGGATTAGGATTAAGGTCACTGTGTCCACGCGTGACACTCATTCTTCTAACAGAATGGAGGAAACCACTTGGTCACTGATTTAGTCGTCTTATCAATTATATAAATTCTTATCAATTACACTAGGCGCTCAAGAGCCCCTGATCCCCATAACAAACCTGAGAGCCAAGCTTCCCTGTATATCTGATTGGAAGGAAGGTGCCTCCACAATAAAAGTCCCAATACACATCCTATAGAATATACATTTATACATTGATTTATACCTTTATGCTTTTTTATTACCACGTCATTCATATGTCATATCACTTATGTATGTACACAAGCCCTGCCTGGTTATTTGACGTTTGACAGGGTATTCTAGCTGCTGCTGCCCCATTATTAGCAACCCCAAGCTAAAGCTACGGATTCTAGCTCGCTAGATCTACGTCTTCCACCTACTTCTGTCTGTTTGAGGACTTCCTGGTGAATCCCTCTTCCTCTTCCTCTTCCTCTTCTTCCTCTTCTTCTTCTTCTGGGTCCCTGGGGGGCGGCTGATTTTATTATTATTGTTATTATTATTATCGATGCATGTTAGATGGTCCTTAGTGTTGTGTGTTGTGTTGTGTTGTTGTGGAGCTGAGGAGCTAACGCGGCTAGCGGCGGGCTCCTCCTACGTCATCACGTCACCACCAGACCAGGAACAGCTGGAAGAGGGAAACAAGACGCCAGATGTTGACGTTGGCTGACGTCATCGCGTATTTATCATCACGTTGAGATTATGATTTATCATTTTAAATTCCACTACGATTAAATACTAATAAATACATAGTTTAAATAACAATACGTTCAAGAACAAACATCTTCTTGGGAAACTGAACTAACTACAGTTGCGCCTACTTTAAATGTTAATAATATTAAATATTAACATTAATAATAATAATAATAATAATAATAATAATGAAAAATAAATTTAAAAAAACTCCAATGAGGGTGTTTTTCTTTTACTTTTTTAGAGGAGCACGAGTGCGTTATAATCAGTCTAAACAATGCATGTAAAGTGATACGAACACGATATGTATATGTGTTTTCACTTTTTCACTGTAAATGTGTTTTCACATATAATATAAAAACATTGTAAGTGCACACCTTAGTCGGCAGGGGGCAGCATGGTGCCCGCGAGATGAGATACGACGGATTTCCTACCCCCCAGCAGAAGAAGAAGAAGAAGAAGAAGTTACGGTTTGTATTTCAGGAAACACGTGATCCTGTGCACTCCTGCACTTTGTGTATTATAATAATAATAATAACAACAACAACAACGACGACGACGACGACGAAGACGTGTGCTGCGGGCGCCTGTCGCCAGCAACAACACAGCACCCAGTCCACCAGAGAGACTGTTTCAGCACCCAGTCCACCAGAGAGACTGTTTCAGCACCCAGTCCACCAGAGAGACTGTAGTCCACCAGAGAGACTGTTTCATCACCCAGTCCATCAGAGAGACTGTTTCATCACCCAGTCACCAGAGAGACTGTTTCATCACCCAGTCCATCAGAGAGACTGTTTCAGCACCCAGTCCATCAGAGAGACTGTTTCAGCACCCAGTCCGCCAGAGAGACTGTAGTCCACCAGGTTTCAGCACCCAGTCCACCAGAGAGACTGTAGTCCACCAGGGAGACTGTTTCAGCACCCATCCAGTCCACCAGAGAGACTGTTTCAGCACCCAGCCACCAGAGAGACTGTTTCAGCACCCAGTCACCAGAGAGACTGTTTCAGCACCCAGTCACCAGAGAGACTGTTTCAGCACCCATTCCACAGAACAGACCGTTTCAGCACCCAGTCCACCAGAGAGACGGGATGCTCCGCACCGCCGGTGGTCCCGAGGACGGACGCCCTCTGTTCGGAGGAGCCATGTCCGCCCGGATCCCCAACGGTGCCAAGGACGTCAGCGACCTGCGGGAGGTCCCGGACAACCAGGAGGTGTTCGCCCACCGCCACACCGACCAGAGCCTGGTGGTGGAGCTGCTGGAGTTCCAGGGCCAGGTGGAGGACCGGGACGCCGCCAGGTATCACTTCGAGGACCTGGCGGGGAGCAACGGGGCGCTGCGGCCCGCGGCGTGCGAGGTGGCCGGCGTGGCGGTGCCCCTCGCCCGCTCCGACCTGGCCCTGACCCAGTGCCGCTCAGCCTGGCTGCTGACCGGTGCTCAGCGGGTGGCCAAGTTCAACGAGGAGGCCCTGAACGCGGTGACCATCCACTTGGGCCTTTTCCGCCTGCCGCAGTTCTCCACAGACGTCCTGGTGACGTTTAACGACCCCCACGGCATCAGCCCTGACAGCAGCAGCGGCAACAGCGGCAGCAGCGGGGCGTCTGCAGCCCAGTCTGCAGAACCGTGGACTGTGCAGGACTTCCACCGCTTGTTACACTCTGTGACTCTCCACGACCCGGGACTGTTTGGTTAGCTGGGGAGGACCTCCACTCTTCACAGTGAGTGGGTACAGGTTAATAAAACAACCATACAGATTAACCCTGTATGGTGTTAACCTCTCACCTCGGGAATCAAGAATGCTGTTTAGAATGTTATATAGTCTCAGAAGAAAGATGACAAACTTGCCAAAATTGCCTTTCAATATAGGAATGAAATGCATACAAAAACCCCTGTGGTGTGAGAATCGAATTCCATTGTTACTTTGCTTTGATATATGATTGTTAATGCGAAGATGATTGTTATGTGAAGATAATCATTTCAATATGTATTACATTAGGATTGACTAATGCAACAGATGGTTAGAAGGTTGCCGTCTGCATTTAACAAAGGCCTACTGTACGCCTATAGCAAACATATATTGTATTAACAATACGATGATCATTGTTTCATTAGTCCCTTTTTCAGTATAACAGAATAAACATTTTTTGCTCCACAAATTCACCAAATTTACCATCGTCATACCAACTTGGTATATTTTTTAGCCCCTCTACATTTGCTAAGTCCATCACTGGTCTGTTGGATCCTAAAATACCTGAAGTTTGGATCAGGTTAAATGCTTTCCATCATTTGAGTGGATGGCTTCATGGTCAATTCGTTCCTCAGATTGAACCTTGAAGAATAATTACTGAGCAATCTGTTTTGATCATGAAATATATTAATAGAACGAGGCAAAACAGAGTAATGGGTATCACTCATGGCTTCTTTGAAGTTAAAATAGCTCCTCATTAATGTGAAAAGTGTCACCTGACATGGTAGCCCCTTCAGGATGTCGTATTCCACGACATTAAGTATGGGTTTATAATAACTACATGGGTATATAATGTCTCCTCAAAGCCACATCTCTCCATCCACATCTCCTGCCAAGCCCAGAGCGGAGCATGGCGGTGTGGTCGGGTTCCTTTCTTTGGAGGTCTGAGCTGGACTTCTTCTTCACTCTCCGGCTGCACACTTGACCAAAACAGAAGGTCTTTTCTGATGGTTTAAATGCAAGAAAACATTTGTGGAACTACGAGGTCTATTGTTGTGTGGTGATTTCTACCTGGAATTTCATCTTAACTTTAATCTTGATGTAAATCAGTTAAAATGCCGGATTTAATGCTGGAAGGTAAATATATATTTGAATCTCAACCATCAAATTGAATTGACTATTTAACACCAGAATCACCTCTGATTCCAGCCGTCTTGAGCAACCGTCCAAAGTGCTGAATCAAATTCAGCACTTAAACGTGTTCTGCTGGTCATGGAGGCGAGTGAAGCAACAGTAAGATCAGCGTGATGTCCTTGTGAGGATGGCTTCCACCTGGGGTGACCTCCGTGAAAGAGTTGCAGACCATTAAACCACCTTTCTTGATGAGGACACTCTTGACAGCTCGTCTCCTGTGAAAGAAAACTTTGGTTGGGCTCATAGTAATAATAAGTGTTTGCTTTTTGTGATGAAAACTTCTTTAGCTGGCCTGTGTCCCCCCCACCTCACCCTTGGTACTGTGCTCATGTTATGCCAGGGAAATCTCTTATGTCAACAAGGCTGTTGCAGACCATCTGTTGCCTGCATTCTCTTCTCCAAGCATGCACTGTGTGTGTGTGTGTGTGTGTTCGCTCGCTCGCTCTGACAACAAACACAAGAAGCATCATTTAACACCGGAAGGTTCCGGTTCTGGCCGGACGCTTCAGTCATTAGTTATCCTAATCCCACCACACACACACACACACTTATCCCCAAACATGTGCCTCCTGCCCCTCCCCCTCCTGTCTGGAGCTCCCATCAGGGCCCTGGAGCTCCTGCTATATTTATGATCTCCTTCCAAGCCCTTTCCTTGGCAGACCGCGGTAGCATGGCTTTACAAGAATGCCCCCTAAACGATCCACCATGGTACAATGAAAACAAGTCTTGAAATCAGTTTTCAACTTATTTTGTGGGGTATTTTTAACATCATCAGGTTGATTTCAAATGAACAAATGATAAATACTCAATTCCAAACTCCAAAATGGAAACATTTGACAGAACATGCAAACATTTGTTGCACAAAATGTAGCACCAGTCTGTTTATAAAATGTAACACATACTAAATAAAGAGTGGTGAGTGACTCATGAGTGAACGTCACTAGATTTCATTGTTCAAGTAGTAGTTCAAGTTAATCTTCCTGCTTCTGCTTCTTGCTTTCAGGCACGTGGTCTTTCAGCTGAGAGAAGTGCTCTGACATGGCGGCGAGAGCTCTGTAGCGGTGAGAAATGGTGTTCTTCACCTCTTTGGGAAGCTCTGCATAGCTGTGAAGAGAGAAAGTGTTGTCATATGTCATAACCCCTTTTCAACCAATGTTTTGTATTCATAGAGGGCCATATAAAGCTTGTTCAAACAAGTGTTGCGTTGCAGCACCCCCTTGTGGCCTTTTAACGAAAAGCAGTTCCCAAAAAAACAATCTCACGTTTTCTCGTATCCGTCTGGTTGAAAGCAGGGGTCCCATCCGAAGTCTCTCGGTCCTCGAGGGTCCACAATACGACCCTATAATAAAAAGATACATTAGTGGACGTAATAAAACAAAGTAAGTAAGAAGGAGAAAGAGCCATAACCATTGACAGTAACACTGACCTCCGTTATCCCCCTGAAGAGCTGGACTGGTTCTTCCTTTCCAGCAGAGAAAGCGAAGGTGCAGAGGGCCCACGCCGACTTGTCCTCGAAGCCCGCTAGCATCTTATACAAGCCTGGGACCAGGACACCGACCAGACGTTGAAATGACATAACTACTTATTAACTACATAATACCAACTACTACATAACGACTACATAATACTGTATCAATACTACTATTACTTAGTTAGATGTTAACATCCCACCGCACCTTTGTATGTATATTTATACATTTATATATGTATATTCTACTTGGCTTATGTTCCAGTATATAGAAAATCTGCCGATTTGATTTACTTACCTTCCGGTTTAAGTTTGTCCAGAAACCATTTTCTACACAACAAAAAAAAGACAATATTCGAGTCAGGTTATTTGTAATTACCATGTGATACTAGTTTGGTTGTGTCACAATAATCCAACCTAGTGTGTCCTGTACTCAGTCCCTCTGATACGTACATGTAAGGACCGGGCAGACCCTCCAGGGCTCTGAAGCAGAGGCAGGTGTCTTCCACGATCACAGGTCCATCCACCTTAAACAAAATAATACAAGCACAATTAAGAACAATTACCATTCAGACAGGTGTTACAGGTGTGTACATGCACCAGCTTTTCATTTTTGCATAACCAGAAAGGTAGTGATTGTAATGATTAGCACTCTAATCACCTGGCGTGCTGCTTCCTTACACTTCTGAATAGATATCTCATCTGGCTCCCCTTGGTACTCAGGCACTGGAAACGGTTAAACTATTCATGAGAAATGTATGCTTTTATGCTTTTAAAATCACGTGAAATTATTAGAGGATGACTCATTTCACTTTACTTACAGTTAATCTTCCTGGAAGTTAACGTGTATGGAAACCTGTCTCCCAGGATCTGAATGACCTAAAAACATAAAAGACATGATAGCATCATAGGTCAGACATTTACTAAAAAATACAAACCTAGACAAACAAGAACAAATAGCTTTGGTTTAGAAGACTTTTGAGAGTATACTGAGTTTAGCAAAGCAATGTTTCTGATCGTTATGCTATGTTTTTTTTTTATTGCTGCCGTTAATAAATAACTTAATAAATAACATTTAAAATAATATCAAGACCTCCTCCAGTTTTTTGGCATTTCCAGTCACGAAGACCACCGACCTGCCGGCCATGGGTCCGGCCATGCTGAGTGAGTCTCGAGTTCACCCGACTTCCGCCGGACCTCGTTCCCCGACACGCGCAGACAAGACTTCACCCATTGGCTGCCACGATAAAAATATCAACCAATCAACGAAGTTGGTCAAATCACCGACTCAATGAGCTGTGCAACTAAAAATACTGTCCGGCTTGATGCATTTTTCTTTTTCCACCCTCCATGTGTTGCAGAACGCGTGGAGAATAATACACACGAGTAAAACACAGTCTTTAATTCTATTAAAAGTCATACAAATAGAAACATCTCTGTTTTTAAAACACCATGAGTCTGTTGCCCCGCTCCACCGAGGAGTTCAGCTCTGCGGACTACTGGGAGCGCTTCTTCACCAAGAGGGGCGACAAGGCGTTCGAGTGGTACGGAGACTACGGCCGGCTGTGCGGGGTTCTGCACACCTATATCAAGGTCCAACACAAGGTATACCGTCTCCTTCAGTGGTACATGCATACTGTATATGCATACTGTATATTCCCCCTGTTTCAACTGTTGCACCTTAATGTAATAATAAATATAAATATAAATAAAGTCATCTTGAATCTTGAATCTTGAATATCAAGGTCCAACACAAGGTACACCGTCTCCTTCAGTGGTACATGCATACTGTATATCAAGGTCCAACACAAGGTACACCGTCTCCTTCAGTGGTACATGCATACTGTATATCAAGGTCCAACACAAGGTATACCGTCTCCTTCAGTGGTACATGCATACTGTATATCAATGTCCAACTCAAGGTATACCGTCTCCTTCAGTGGTACATGCATACTGTATATCAAGGTCCAACACAAGGTATACCGTCTCCTTCAGTGGTACATGCATACTGTATATCAATGTCCAACACAAGGTATACCGTCTCCTTCAGTGGTACATGCATACTGTATATCAAGGTCCAACACAAGGTACACCGTCTCCTTCAGTGGTACATGCATACTGTATATCAAGGTCCAACACAAGGTACACCGTCTCCTTCAGTGGTACATGCATACTGTATATCAAGGTCCAACACAAGGTACACCGTCTCCTTCAGTGGTACATGCATACTGTATATCAAGGTCCAACACAAGGTACACCGTCTCCTTCAGTGGTACATGCATACTGTATATCAAGGTCCAACACAAGGTACACCGTCTCCTTCAGTGGTACATGCATACTGTATATCAAGGTCCAACACAAGGTACACCGTCTCCTTCAGTGGTACATGCATACTGTAAATCAAGGTCCAACACAAGGTACACCGTCTCCTTCAGTGGTACATGCATACTGTATATCAATGTCCAACACAAGGTATACCGTCTCCTTCAGTGGTACATGCATACTGTATATCAAGGTCCAACACAAGGTACACCGTCTCCTTCAGTGGTACATGCATACTGTATATCAAGGTCCAACACAAGGTACACCGTCTCCTTCAGTGGTACATGCATAAAGGTCCAAGATAAAGTTAGCAGTCTCTAAACAAACCTTCAGTTCTACATACATATATAAAGGTCCAATATACCCTTTCACCATCAATGTCTTCAACAGCCTTGCCTTATTATAACTCCCTAACTCTAACTATAGTTTACATATTTATAGTTTACATATTTATTATTTACATACCTAATATATATATGTTTATATATTTTGATACAACTGCAGACCCCTGTTCACTACCTGTTTATACTTACCTTGTATATATAAACCTACAATTCTGCACATATCTTATACCTATTCTATAAGTTATTTTATACCTGTTTTTACATCTTATTTAACCTCTGTACATTATATATTAACATGCACTTTACTGCAAGATTTGCACTCTGGTTCGATGCCAAATTCCTTTCGATGTACTTGTGCTGTACACTGACGATACATTTGAATCTAATCTAATCTAGGTGTTGGTGGTAGGCTGCGGTAACTCTGAGCTGAGTGAACAGATGTACGACGTGGGTTACAACAAGCTCACCAACATTGACATCAGTGAGACGGTGGTGACGCACATGAACCAGAGGAACGCCACCCGCCGGCCTCAGCTCACCTTCCAGCGGGTCGACGCCACGCAGACGCACTACGAGGACGCCAGCTTCCAGGCCTGCTTGGACAAAGGTACCCTGGACGCCATGGCATCCGAGGAGGAAGGGTCACTAGCCAGGAAGATGCTGACTGAGGTTGGCAGTTCAACACAATATTAACTATCTATCTATATCTCTCTATGTCTATGTCTGTCTGACTGGCTATATCATTTTTTGGTCATTGGTGTTACTTACTGGAGATCCCGTGTCCCGTGTCATTGTTGATTTAACTGCATACCCCTCCTCTCTACCTGCTGTATATACATTTAGATATATTTATTTTGTTGATACAACTGGGCACAACGGGTGCATCTTCTAAAGCTCTAAAAAGCGCTCCCATCCGTCTGGCGTGCAGGTGTCCCGGCTGCTGTGTGTGGGGGGACGCTACGTCTGCGTGACGCTGGCCCAGGAGAGCGTGGCCAAGCTGGCCCTGGAGCACTTTGTGTCCCTGGGCTGGGCCGTCCGCTTCCACTGCCTGCAGGAGGAGGCGAAGAGCGGCGAAGACTCCTTGGGGCTGCCCGTCTTCGTCCTCATCTGCACCAAGTTCCGTCAGCCCATGCCCTCGCCCATCCTGGAGATGTGTCTCGGGGACGGCGACGGCGCCCCCGGCCGCTACGCCACCTCGGCCGAGCTCCTGACCGCTATCCGGGAGATGCAGTCCTACGCCATGCTGAGGAAGCAGCTGCGCACACGCACGGACGCCTCGTCCAGCCCCTCGCTCACGCTGTGTCACGTCAAGACGGGTCTGCCCAGGTACACGCTCACGGTGCAGGACCGCCCCCCCAACGCCAAAGTCCCCAGAAGTAACTACTTTGGGGTCTTCATCGGTGAGCGTGTTTTTGAGAGAGAGGACTGGCATTCCCAGGTGAAGACGAATGTTTGTTTTGGTTGTCCCGTTTGTCGTCTCTGATTGACATCCGAGCGGGCCTTCTTTATTGCCGTCTCCAGTGCCGCAGGGTAAGGAGACCGACTGGCAGTACGGCTCCAGCGAGGGCCGTGGCCAGCTCGCCGCCAGCGCCAACTTCAAGCGGCTGGTTGTCGTGGCGATGCACAGGGACCAGCTGTACACAGACATGCAGGCGGTGCAGACGGAGCTCTCCCAGATGGTGATGGAGCTAGCCCCCCCCGGCATGCCTGACAACCAGCAGGTAACAACGAGTCATACAGGCATGGCTCACACACATACATACATACACACACGTACATACACACACGTACATACACACACGTACATACACACACGTACATACACACACGTACATACACACATACATACACACACATACAAGAACGGGTGATTTTAATGATAACGCCATTTGTTTATTCCTGTGTCAAAAAATAAAGTAGAATCTGATTTATTTGGCGAGTTTGATGGTGGGCAAAGCTGGCCTCAGCCAGAGAACATCCTGATCTCTGTGGATCGTCGGGCACTCCCATTGGAAGCTTTGAGACCTTAAAATGCTTCAACCAATCAGCACTCAGGGGGAGAGGGGGGAGGAGTTTCAGTTCACTTGACCAATGGGGAGTGCCAGTCTTCTGAATTAAAAACAATGCAACCAGACCGGTTTAATCTGAAATATAATCAGAAATTTAACCATGTGAGAGACTAACCGAAATCTGCACGGAAGGCTTTTCTCAGAGAAGAAGGAAGATGTTATTTCTTTACTTCCAACCGGATTCAGCAAGTGCAGAGAGAGAGAGTGCCAGCGTCACTCCGATTGGCTGGTGGCTGCTCCCCTCCTTCCCCTCCCCCTCGGGGGCGGTCCCAAACATGTCTTCTTGCATCTGGATAAAACTGTAGGCCAGGGCATCTCTGCAGCACTACTGTACACATTTGACTCTCTTCAAATAATGGCGGTTTGGATCCTTCCTGTGGCCACGTTCTGTAGTTGGATCCTATGTGTGTGTGGGTGGTTGAGCCCCTGTGTGTCCCTCTCTGTCACCACACCGCCACCAGGTTCCCTTCCTCTCGGTGGGCGGCCAGCTGGGCTGGAGGGAGGTGGTCAGCCGGGGCGTGAGCCAGCTAAGCGGCGAGTACTGCGTGGAGGACGTGAGGGGCGAGGACGGGGAGCTGTACCGCCGGCTGATCTTCCTGTCCAACGCCAGCCTCATCCAGTCGGAGGGACGTCTGATCCCGTCCTCCCACGCTGTCGCCGGTGCGTATTTTCTGGGTCACGACGCCACGCCTCATGGGCCCTGAAGTCTAGGTTTCAATGTTGCCAATGCCGTGCTACCCTGACCACCGTCAGACACATGTCATGATGAAGTGATCCATTGTTGACCTCTCATTCATTCATTCATTGAACAAACATCATAGATAGATGGATGGATACATTACCATACATTAGTCATTCGGCAGACGCTTTTGTCCAAAGCAAACTTACAATAAGGTCATTCAACACGGTAGACAACAGAACTACTCGTCACCAGAAGTCACAAGGGCATTTCCTTCCCTAACAAACCATAGTTATAGAATGTATACATACAGTACATATACACATATATAATAGAGGGTGGCAGTATCTCTGTCTGCTGGGACTTGGCTTGGGATACGGAAGGTCGCCGGTTCAAATCCCCGAAAGACCTGGGTACTGCCGAGGTGTGCACTGCAAGGCACCAGACCCCTACACTGCTCCCCGGGCGCTGTATACAAGAATAGCTGCCCACTGCTCCTAATACTAGGATGGGTTAAATGCAGAGAAACACATTTCACTGTGTGTGTACATGTATGTGACCAAGAAAGACGATTTAGATCATATATAATACATTACATTTCCTTCCTGCTAAGCCTCCAAGAGCAGAAGCAGTGCTCAGGTAAATGTACAATAAGTGTCCTCCCTAGATGTGACACAATAAGTACATCAAACGGGGGCAACAACAACAAATAGTGAAGCTGTAGATGCATAGATATATTGATGGATAGATATATATTTTTGGTATTTTCATGGTTAGTTATAACCTTTGTTGAACGCACGATTGTAAGTCACTTTGGACAAAAGCGTCTGCTTAATGACTGTAATGTAATACAATTACTACAGTAAGTAAGTCGGCCTCTTGACAGGAAAAGGTGTTCCAGGTCTCAAACTAACTAATCTAAGAGCAAAGTGTGTCTCACAGCTTCGGAGAAGAAGAAGAAGACCAAGAAGAAGGGGAAGCAGACAGCTCCTCCTCCTCCCTCAGCTCCTGCCTCAGCCTCCCACTCCTCCCTCCGCATGGACAGCGGCTTCCTGTGCTCCGTTTACCATGAGGTCATGGTCTCTGGCCTCACCATGCTGGACCTGGGCGCACCGCAGAACAAAGGTGTGTGTGTGTGTGTGTGTGTGTGTGTGTGTGTGTGTGTGTGTGTGTGTGTGTGTGTGTGTGTGTGTGTGTGTGTGTGTGTGTGTGTGTGTGTGTGTGTGTGTGTGTGTGTGTGTGTGTGTGTGTGTGTGTGTGTGTGTGTGTGTGTGTGTGTGTGTGTGTGTGTGTGTGTGTGTGTGTGTGTGTGTGTGTGTGTGTGTGTCCCCCCTTCCTTTGTCTCTCTCATGGTGACCGGCCTGTCTCTCATGGTCATCTCTCTCTCTGTCTATCTTCTCCCCAGACCTGCCTGTCTCTCTCTCTCTCTTCTCCCCAGACCAGCCTGTCTCTCTTTCTCTCATGTTGACCTGTCTCTCTCTCTCTCTCTCCCCCCCCAGACCGGCCCATCTCTGTGTTGCAGGTGGGCCTGGGAGGCGGGAGCTTGGCTCAGTTCCTGAGGGACTTTGTCCCGAGGGTCCGGGTGGAGGTGGTGGAGCTGGACCCGGCGGTGCTGCAGGTGGCCGAGGGGTTCTTCGGGTTCCGGGCCGACGAGCGTCTGACGGTGACGCTGGGCGACGGTCTGGAGCGCATCGACGCCCTGGCCGAGGACGGTGGGTCGCTGTTAGCAGAACACTCAGAGGGTCATAGAAGGGCTTGACAATGAGAGGATAGTGGATGCTGTTTTTGAAGTAGTAGACAGTTTTTACATATTTTACATATTATTAACAAATGTAAATGCACCCATGCAATACCATGCACTTTTTACTGCAACATTTGCAGTCTGGTTAGATGCCTAAATATATATATATATGTATGTATGTATGTATATATATGTATGTCATATATATATATATATGTGTCATATATATATTATGTATCATATATATATGTCACAATATGACATATATATATATGTATGTATGTGGTTAAATGTATTTACCAATACTGCAGTAATCAACAATACCTTAGCAAACAAAAAGCTGCAACAATTAAACTCGATGAAATAGTGCGATATTGAAACATGAGGTGTGGCGTATGTTCTGGGTCATAGATTAGGGTCTAACGCTGTAAGTAGCGCCACATCTTTGACCTTCAGTCTTTTTATGATCACATCCTCCCGATACGTTGCAGGTTTACACTGAATTGTATTTGCATTGCTGTTTTCTATACAAGCACAAGGCGGGTTCATTTCTGTTTGGTTCCATTCCTGTTCTGTTCCTCTGAAGGTGGCTGTTTGTTTGACGCCATCATTATCGACGTGGACGGTAAGGACAACACCGTGGGTATGAGCTGCCCGCCGCAGGCCTTCGTACAAACATCTTTCCTGGAGAAAGTCCGTGACCTGCTGAACCCAAACGGTACGGTAACACGACTACGTTACAAACTAGCGTACGAAGGAATGCAGCATTCAGTTTACTATCGCAGATTTTAATCATCGCCCCAAATACAGAGTTTGTGTAATGCTTTTCAAATAGTGTAATAATTAACCTTGAATTTAACATTAATTCATGGCCTCGCCCCTCCACCTCCCCGTCCCCACGGCGACCAGGTGTCTTCATGCTGAACCTGGTGTGTCGTGACTCGGGGCTGAGGGCCAGCACGCTGGAGCGCCTGCGGGTCACCTTCCCCCGGATGTTGTCCCGGACCATCGAGGGCGAGGTCAACATGGTGCTCCTGTGTTCCCGTGGCGGTGGCGAGGAGGAGGAGAGCTCGGCTCCGCCCCCTCTTCCCTCGGCCCAGGCGGCCCGGAGCCTGCAGGCCGCCCTCAGTAGCCGGCCGGCGGGGACCGCGACGGGCCCTAAGATAGACATCGTCGACCTGGTCAAGAACCTCAAAGTCGCATAAAGAGTTTCGGGAGCGATTTTGTAATCGGGCGGGAAAAAGATCATTTTACAAAGCGCCGCTACGGTTCTTCTTGGGCCTCGGGAGAATGACGGGAATCGGAACGGTTCTTGTGTTTGAAAATACTCGAGGGCCGAGAAGTGTTTTGACGGCAGTGCGGGTGCCGCTGTGCAGTGTGCAGTGGAAATGGAACCCCTAACCCTGGTGTGGGCGCCATGCTCAACCAGTGGAGCTCCACGGGGGAAGCGCTCGGAGCTAACGCAATGCTACGTGACTTCCTTTTGCAGTCTCCATCAATTTCAGTTGATCGGTATCTTTTTCTTTGTGTGGCGAGTATGTACCGCGGTGTGTGCGCATGTGCTTTGCCTCTGTTTCACGACAGCCATGCATGTTTTTATTTTCATGTTTTATTTGCAGGGGCTGGTGATTCTTCTTCTGGCTTTGCGTTTTAAAGGGGTTTTTGTTCCTGTTGCTTGCGTGTTTCAAGCTTAATGGGTTGTCCTATACGTCTTGTTTTAAAGATGGCCCATTGGACTTCATTTTTGCAGTTTTTTTGTGATGTTGATATCACAAACCATTTAGATGATTTGAGTATTAATATGATTTCGATGGTTTGATTAAATATAAGAATAGATTGTACCGTGTCCACACGCATGCAGCACAGGAGAGCGGGGAGGAGGCCAGGGCAGCCTGGTGCGTTCATGTTAAAAATACAAATCAATAAATAATGTTTATAAAGATAAGGTGTTTAATTGTATAACACGATAGTGTGTCTTTATGGTTGGGAGGAATCCATGGAGCCGTGTTTACACATGCAGACTGCAGGTTATTCTCATTAGTATTTGACACTGATCCAGAGCCTGCAGTGTCGTGTTGTGCCACCAGGTGGCAGTAACCTTACGCCAAATGACCCTGTGGTCCTAATTAAGAACGGTCTGCTGGAATGTGCAATGACTTAATTACACAACTATGTCGGTCTTGATGTGTTTTAACTAAGGAACATAAGGGTAGGGTATATGACGTTATCCCTGTCCACCAATATTCATCTCTAATACGTTTTCTATGGGAGTAATTTATTTATGTAATTTGTATTTAATTTATAAAACATTTTATGAGTAATTTTTGTGCAATCATGCACATAACTATATTTGCGCAATCATGGAGGCCTACTACCAAAAACAAGCCTCATTTTATTTGTCCAACGCACTTAATAACTCAAATGTTTTTCTTGTCTTTGTTAATCTTAGAAAAGTACTAACGCTGGCCCAGCCACAGCCTTGACGTGTATTTAGTGGTTTTTAACTCATGTTTATTATCAATTGGCCCTGCTGCCAAACGCTTATCTTCTCCGAATACGCGCAGTTCTCAGCTCAGGCGAGAGGTTCACAGACCAGACGGCCTCTCGACGAGGTCCACCCTCCATCCTTTAGCCTTTTTCACTATATTGGTGTGAAAACGCGTGTTTCACAGACCCTCTGTTCAGTATCAATCATACATATAATAATAATAATAATACATTCAATTTCATTTTTTTTAAACATGTTTTCCCATTTAATAGTTGTATAGATTAAAATAAGACTGATAAGATGGGTTAAAAAAATTGTATATAAAATAACAATAATAATAATTAACATTTAAATGAAAATGAAAAATAAAGGAGTATCATTTAAAATGTGAAGTCCTGGGATGGAGGGGGGGATGTTCAGCAGGGGAACGCCAGTTGGAAGAGGTGGGTCTTGAGAGCCTGTTAGAAGGATGGCAGTAGGGGGGTGGTTGGAATGATGGTAGGGTGGTTGCACCATGAAGACAAGGACATTTTGTAAGGTATGCTATGTGTTTGCCTTAGAAGGTGCAAGTGAACTATCAAACAATACAGGGTATGAACTAATACAATCAGGATGGATGGATTAAATGCAACCAGTAGGACACATTAAATAGTGTGTGTGAGTACACTGCATACACACGCAATGGATTGGTTAGTGTGTGTGTGTGTGTGTCTCATTTCATTGAGTTCAGTCCTGATCATTGCAGCTTTTGGTTCGCTGCGTGTTCTTAACAGTGCATGAATGCATCCTTGATGACTGCAGTATTGGTAATTCAATTGTTTAGTCTTTTTTGGGTGGTGACTTAATAACTGAAAACACAGGTGGTTCTTGATGCTGGACCAGGTGAGAAACACTCAGGGTTACGGCATATGATAAACGTGTTGGTCTTGGTTTGAATGAAAGAAAATGAGAGAGAGAGAGGGGGGGGGGGACAGAGAGAGGGAGAGAGAGAGAGAATGCAAAGACTCTTTCATGGTTCTTCCCTGTGCTAATGCATTCTCCACGGAGGCCCGGTTACATCAGCACTGCAGTAGCTGCACAGAGATCAGCCATTAGACAGACCCGTGACCAGGCCCAGTTCCCACTGTTACTACACTAAAGACAGGGAATTAAGCACGGCCTCCATCACACATACTACAGACTACAGACTACATACTACACACACACACACACACACACACACACACACACACATCTCTCTCTCTCTCTCTCTCTCTCTCTCTCTCTCTCTCTCTCTCTCTCTCTCTCTCTCTCGCCAGTCAGGAGCTGAGGGGAAGCAGGGCATCAAAGCAGTGGGAGAAGGAAGTTCTTCCTGTCTGACACATGGCTGGCAGGCTGGGCTGGCTGGGCTCTGCAGGTACACACACACACACACACACACACACACATACACACAAACACACAGCCTCACATCTGTTGGATCCCAAACACACTTTAAAATATATTCTCTCTCTAGGAACGGTCTGTTTGCCCCTTTATATATAGTATATATAAATAAATATATATATATATACAGTCTATATATATGTATAGAAACTATATATATATATAGTTTATTATCTATATAAAGTTAAGAAACAGGAAAATGAGTGTGTGTGTGTGTGTGCCTGCATGTGTGTGTTTGTGTGTGTGCCTGCATGTGTGTGTGTGTGTGTGTGTGTGTGTGCTGTGTGTGTGTGTGTGTGTTTGTGTGTGTGCCTGCATGTGTGTGTGTGTGTGTGTGTGTTTGCACTACAATATATTAGGAGGCTTGAATGTCCAGTTTTTTGATGGAATTGTTTCTTAATTAAGTTCAAAGATTCAAATTAACTTTATAGACACCTTCCTGCTACGAATGACTAAATAACATAACTTCCAGGTATTTAAGGACAAACTGTTTATTCTTTCCTCTCTCTCTCTCTCTCTCTCTCAGTTCTGTTGACCGGTATTATTATACAATCGACCAGGGCAAAAGGATTAGCATTTATTGTATGCATACAAACTTTGAATGCCCCAATCTCTCCGCTGGCCATTTCAACATACGTCCGCCAGAGACCACAGCTGTAGGACGCTCAGAGTTGAAACCCCACACTTTGCTCTTGTGCTGGGATGATGCAACCGTTCCTGACCTCTGACCCTGACTCGCCTGGGATCTTAAGGTTCACTGGATGACCTTTGGCAGCAAGGTGAAGGTGAAGGGGAACTGGTTCGTTCTCCGAATCGTCCGCCACAGGCTGAAAACTCACCTCTTCAAGAAACACTCCCCAGATCCTTCGTCCTAGCGCATCCTCTCATCACTTTTTTACTAGCGTCTTTCTAAGTATATTGTCTAAGTAGATTGTTAGTTTTTATAAATATTGTTGTATTGTTTGCCAACTTATTGTACTTTTACCTGAACTTATCATACTTTTACCTGAGCACTGGCTGAGTTCTTGGAGACTTGTTAGGAATGAAATGCACTTTTGACTTCTGGTGACGAGTTGTTCTCTTACCTTCCTTTGTTAAACACACTATTGTAAGTCTGCTAGATGACTGTTATGTAATGTAATGTAATGTAATGTTATGTAATGTAATGTAATGTCCTCCCAATAGGAAGTCTTTCCTGGTTCATTAGTTTGAGGCTTCATGTTGAAACACACAGGGCTTTGAATAAAGCAAAACTAGGGCTCAAACTCGTATATCTTTCCTCTCATGTTTTTATATTGTTATTCCTTAAATATTTAAAATATGAGTGAAATCAATTATTTATAAATATAATGAGAACATTTTGAATGGCTTTGAGTGGACACAATAAGAGACATGACAATGCAGAGTGCTCGTCAATAAAAGCTTTATTAACACCAATCAACATCTCAAGACGACAGAATTCACTTCTTCTTAATGAGAACCCTGCCACGATTGGTCGGTCTGTTGGGGGGGGGGGGGGGGGGGGGGGGGGGTGCGTCCGTGA
>CM051004.1:6198253-6210753 GCA_027704905.1 Muraenolepis orangiensis | reverse complement strand
GAGAAGAGAGAGAATAGAGAGAATAGAGAGAATAGAGTGAATAGAGTGACTAGAGTGAATAGAGTGAATAGAGAGAATAGAGAGAAGAGAGAGAAGAGAGAGAATAGAGAGAATAGAGAGAATAGAGTGAATAGAGTGAATAGAGTGAATAGAGAGAATAGAGAGAAGAGAGAGAATAGAGAGAATAGAGAGAATAGAGTGCAGTCTCCCAATATAAAATATGTTCAGAGCGTCCGTGTGTTACTCGTAGCGCTGTAATAACGATTAAGTCATCGTTGGCATGGTCGTCCGTCCGTCCCCCGCTGCCCAACCCTGTGTTCTGGCCAGGGCCCCCACACCCATAGGGCCCCCACACCATAGGCCCCCCACACCTATAGGGGCCCCCACACCCATAGGGGGCCCCTATGAGCATTTATTTAGTCTGGTCTTTTGCGTACTGCTGATCAGGTGCTTTGCTCTGGTGTGTGTTTTGCTCTGGTCAGGTAACACTTTACCAATATCCCCCGGCCTCTCACTGTCGTACACACGGGAACACAGGGGTCCATGCTGGTGGAGGTGGTGTTGAGGTGGATGAGGTGGTGTTGAGGGGTGGAGGTGGATGAGGTGGTGTTGAGGTGGATGAGGTGGTGTTGAGGTGGTGTAGGTGGATGAGGTGGTGTTGAGGGGTGTAGGTGGTGTTGAGGGGTGTAGGTGGTGGTTGAGGGGTGTAGGTGGTGTAGGTGGTGTAGGTGGTGTTGAGGGGTGTAGGTGGTGAGGTGGTGTGAGGTGGTGTAGGTGGTGTTGAGGGGTGTAGGTGGTGTTGAGGTGGTGGTAGGTGGTGGTTGAGGTGGTGTTGAGGGTGTAGGTGGTGTTGAGGGGTGTAGGTGGTGTTGAGGGGTGTAGGTGGTGTTGAGGGGTGTAGGTGGTGTTGAGGTGGTGTTGAGGGGTGTAGGTGGTGGTTGAGGGGTGTAGGTGGTGTTGAGGGGTGTAGGTGGTGTTGAGGGGTGTAGGTGGTGTTGAGGGGTGTAGGTGGTGTTGAGGTGGTGTTGAGGGGTGTAGGTGGTGTTGAGGTGGTGTTGAGGGGTGTAGGTGGTGTTGAGGGGTGTAGGTGGTTGAGGGTGTAGGTGGTGTTGAGGTGGTGGTGGTGTAGGTGGTGGTTGAGGTGGTGTAGGTGGTGTTGAGGGGTGTAGGTGGTGTTGAGGGGTGTAGGTGGTGTTGAGGTGGTGGTTGAGGTGGTGTTGAGGTGGTGTTGAGGTGGTGTAGGTGGTGGTGAGGTGGTGGTTGAGGTGGTGTAGGTGGTGTTGAGGGGTGTAGGTGGTGTAGGTGGTGTTGAGGTGGTGTAGGTGGTGTTGAGGGGTGTAGGTGGTGTTGAGGGGTGTAGGTGGTGGTGAGGTGGTGTTGAGGGGTGTAGGTGGTGTTGAGGTGGTGGTGAGGGGTGTAGGTGGTGTTGAGGTGGTGTTGAGGGGTGTAGGTGGTGTTGAGGTGGTGGTGGTGGTTGAGGTGGTGTAGGTGGTGTTGAGGGGTGGTAGGTGGTGGTGGTGGTGGTGTTGAGGGGTGGTGGTGGTGTTGGGTGGTGTGAGGTGGTGGTGAGGTGGTGGTGGTGGTGTAGGTGGTGAGGTGGTGTTGAGGTGGTGGTAGGTGGTGTTGAGGTGGTGGTGGTGGTGAGGTGGTGGTTGAGGGGTGTGGTGGTGAGGTGGTGGTGGTGGTGGTGAGGTGGTGGTGAGGGGTGTAGGTGGTGTTGAGGGGTGTAGGTGGTGTAGGTGGTGAGGTGGTGGTTGAGGGGTGTGGTGGTGTGAGGTGGTGGTTGAGGGGTGTAGGTGGTGGTGAGGTGGTGTAGGTGGTGGTGAGGTGGTGGTGGTGTAGGTGGTGGTGGTGTTGAGGGGTGGTGGTGGTGGTGAGGTGGTGTTGAGGGGTGTAGGAGGTGTTGAGGGGTGTAGGTGGTGTTGAGGTGTGTAGGTGGTGTAGGTGGATGAGGTGGTGTTGAGGGGTGTAGGTGGTGTAGGTGGTGAGGTGGTGTTGAGGTGGTGGTAGGTGGTGTTGAGGTGGTGTAGGTGGTGTTGAGGTGTGTAGGTGGTGTAGGTGGTGAGGTGGTGTTGAGGGGTGTAGGTGGTGTTGAGGGGTGTAGGTGGTGTAGGTGGATGAGGTGGTGTTGAGGTGTGTAGGTGGTGTAGGTGGATGAGGTGGTGTTGAGGGGTGTAGGTGGTGTTGAGGGGTGTAGGTGGTGTAGGTGGATGAGGTGGTGTTGAGGGGTGTAGGTGGTGTAGGTGGTTGAGGTGGTGTAACCGCATGCTGCGAACGTGAGAAGGGACCGAGAAGAACAAGACCGTGATTAAAGAGAAATGTTTAACAGATGCCCCCCCCCCCCCCCCCCGGTGGGCCCCCACCCCCCAGTGGGCCTCAGTGGGCCCCTGTGGGCTCCGGTCGGCCCCCAGCCCCAGTCGGCCCCTGTGGGCCCCAGTCGGCCCCCAGCCCCCAAGGTGGGCCCCAGTCGGCCCCGGTCGGCCCCCAGCCCCCAATGTGGGCCCCAGTCGGCCCCGGTCGGCCCCCAGCCCCCAATGTGGGCCCCAGTCGGCCCCGGTCGGCCCCTGTGGGCCCCGGTTGGCTGTATTTGTACTGCATCTGTGTATTTGTTGTATTTGTCTACACTTGTGTGTATTTGTGTATTTGTTGTGTGTATGATTGTGTCTACACTTGTGTGTATGTGTGTATTTGTATTGTTGTTGTGTGTATGAGTGTGTCTTGTGTCTGTCTTGTATATAGTTCTGTACATGCCTTTGTCTTGTCCCTCTCTGCGCTGGTAGTAGTATCACACTGTGGTTGAATAATGTTGACCTGGTCAGAGTGTGTGTGTGTGCATGTGTGTGCATGTGTGCGTGTGTGTGTGTGTGTGTGTGTGTGTGTGTGTGTGTGTGTGTGTGTGTGAAGCTCTTTCAGACATAGCTGCACTGTTGTAAATGTAGTCCTTGTTGTTGCCAGCTGGTGAATGTAGTTCTTGGAGGCTCTCTCGCAGTATTGAAATGAATTGCAGGAATGTGCGTAAGGACTACAGGTCCCCGAAGCTAGCCCTTGACTCTCAGGAGGAGGACAGCTGGACAGAGGCTCTCACTGTGGGCTACGTTCTACCCTGAGAAGGGGGGGTCAGAGTTAGACCCTCACCCCAACCCTCCCCCCAACCCTCATCACAACCAAGCCTGGTGCACCTGGCCTCACCTTAACGAGAGAGAGAGAGAGAGAGAGAGAGAGAGAGAGAGAGAGAGAGAGAGAGAGAGAGAGAGAGAGAGAGAGAGAGGAGAGAGAGAGAGAGAGAGAGAGAGAGAGAGAGAGAGAGAGGGGGAGTCCCCACCCCTTACATCCAGCTCTGTCGTTGGCTCCTTGGTACTGCATTCTTGGCTTATGATGTCACTGCGAGTGTGTGAGAGAGAGTGTATCCGTCTGTACATTTATGTGTGTTCTGTGTGTATGTGTGTGTGTGTCTGTGTGTGTCTGTATGTTTCTATGTGTGTGTGTGTGTGTGTGTTTCTATATATGTGTGTGTGTGTGTGTGTGTGTGTGTGTGTGTGTGTGTGGTGTGTGTGTGTGTGTGTGTGTGTGTGTATGTGTGAGAGCCTGTGCTCGTCTGTTTCTAATCAGCAGTGCAGTTCGCCCCTCACCCCCGCAACTCTCTCCCCATTCCTCCCCACTCATCCCCCCTCCTCACCTCCCGTCACTGTATCCCCGTCTCTCTCTCTCTCTCTCTCTCTCTCTCTCTCTCTCTCTCTCTCTCTCTCTCTCTCTCTCTCTCTCTCTCTCTCTCTCCCTCTCCCTCTCCCTCCCTCCCTCCATCTCTCTCTCCCTCTCTCTCTCCGTGCCGACGCCCAGTCCTGCAGACGGACGCGGTGGCGTGGTGGCGGAGACTGGTGTTGCATTGAAGCGCTCCAGAGTACCGGGTGGCGTGGGTTGTGTGTGTGTGAAGTGTGTGTTCCGGTCAGCTGGACGAGGAGGGTGTTGGATCTCCCAGAGGCCCTCAGGACCGCTCTGTTGGGCCGTCTCCCGGAGGCGAGGCCAGAGCGAGCGTTGCCAGGTGGGATCCAAAATGTCGTCACCACGACGAAGGAACGGTCGTGGTCACCTCGTGGTCCAATAATAATAAGAAGAAGAAGGGAAACTCGCCGTTTCAAGCATAAGCTAGGGGCCCAATTTCATATACGATGTTTCATGTCGGTTTTATATCGAACAAATGGCGGATAATCAAACTTCTTCTTACCCCCTCAGCACTGTTCCCCCCGCCGCTGGAGGCGCTAGAGGCCTCTAGAGGCTCTAGAGGCCACTGCTCACCCTGATGGGGGCTTACCTGGGGACCACATGTTGGGTTAGTGGCAACCAAGCACCAATCCACTGGTTCAAACTCACCCAGGACACATCACCGTCGCCCAGCCTCCACCCAGTCTGACATTCATACACACATACATACATACGGCGCACGCACGCACGCACACACACACACACACACACACACACACACACATACACACACGGTGTACGGTGCACACACACACGCATGCACACACACACACACACATACGGTGCATGCATGCATGCACGCACGCATGCACGCACGCACGCACACACACGTGCGGTGCATGCACGCATGCACACACACACACACAGGATGTGTACGGTGAATGCGCACACACACACACACGTGCATGTGTACTGTGTGCATCTATGTACGCACGCAGACACACACACACACACACACTCACATGCATGTGTATAGTGCACACACACACACACACACACACAAACAAACCCACACACATACAGACACACACACACAAACCCCAAACGCACACGTACGTACACACACACCCGTAACCAAAGCTTGTGCTCCAGAGGCAGAGGGGGGAACGAGTGTGTGTGTTATTTGAGCTGGGTGGTGGGGGTCTGCTGGAAAAATGTGTTTCTCATATTCCCTTTCCCATCAGCCGCGGCAGACAGGCCAGCACCGGGTCCAAGTCCGCCAGCGAGGGAGCCAGAGACAACAGGCTGAGCCCCCACTCCCCCCCCCCCCCCAAGGTACCACACATTTGTTTTACTGTTCCCTCATGCAACATGTCGTCTCTCTCTCTCTCTCTCTCTCTCTCTCTCTCTGCTCTCTGTCTCTCTCTCTCTCTCTCTCTCTCTCTCTCTCTCTCTCTCTCTCTCTCTCTCTCTGGCTCTCTCTCTCTGGCTCTCTCTCTCTCTCTCTCTCTCTCTCTTCCACTGTGTTTCGTTTCTTCTTTCTTCTGCTCATTTTTCACCATTGTCGGGTTGCACCCCTGTCTCCTGGCCAGGGTCTCTCTCTCTCTACCCCCCCCCCCCCCCCCCTCTCTCTCGCTCTCCCTCCCTCCTCTCTCTCCCCCTCTCTCGCTCTCCCTCTCTCGCTTTTCCCCCTCCCCCACTCACTCTCTCTCCCTACCACTCCCTATTTCTCTTCCCCCCCCCCCCCCCCCCACAACACACTTTCTCTCCCCCCCCCTCACTCTCTCTCTCTCAGCTCCATTTCCTCTGTGCTCTCCTGGCGGTTTCTTTAGGGCCTTTCCCGCTTTTTTTGGACTTTCTCTCGTCCTTCCTTTCCCTCACATTATTTTCCCTCCGGTCTAACCTCTCCCTCCCTCCCTCCCTCCCTCCCTCCCTCCTCCTCTGTTTTAATGTCTATCACACGACGTCTGGGTGGAACTGACCCATCAGTCTCATCATTATGCCGTTCGTACCTGTAGTCGTCGTGCAAAGCGGTTAGCGTCACTTCGCCGTGCGACAGCTAACAGGCGGTGGAAGTGTTGCTTCGGCTACACAAATGGAGCTGGCCTTCATGGCCTTCCCATCTGGTTCCCATTTCACTAAACAATGAAAACCTAAATGTCACAAAATCGTACAACTATGTCTCCCCCCTGTCCTGACTTCTTTTGCATTTATGATAATAATGATGATACGATTAAGACAGGAAAGTTTGAAGTTTGTGTCTTGCATTCTTTTTTTAAAGTCGACTACATAAAATAGCCCATACTGCTTTGCACGTTATAACAATTTTTAAGGACGCAGCGTCCAGCTTTCCACACATGAGGCTTTTCTACCAAACTACACCCAACTACACCACCCATCACTCAGGCGTCCCACTGCTTCTACGCTCAACGAGGTGCGTGATGCACAAACCAGCTGTTCCGCAGCGAGGCTCTCCCCCGCAGCGAGGCCCTCCTCGCAGCGAGGCTCTCCCCGCAGCGAGGCTCTCCCCTCAGCGAGGCCCTCCCCGCAGCGAGGCCCTCCCCGCAGCGAGGCTCTCCCCCGCAGCGAGGCTCTCCCCTCAGCGAGGCCCTCCCCGCAGCGAGGCCCTCCCCCGCAGCGAGGCTCTCCCCCGCAGCGAGGCCCTCCTCGCAGCGAGGCTCTCCCCGCAGCGAGGCTCTCCCCGCAGCGAGGCTCTCCCCAAGCGAGGCCCTCCCCGCAGCGAGGCCCTCCCCGCAGCGAGGCCCTCCTCGCAGCGAGGCTCTCCCCGCAGCGAGGCTCTCCCCAGCGAGGCCCTGATCGCAGCGAGGCTCTCCCCGCAGCGAGGCTCTCCCCGCAGCGAGGCTCTCCCCGCAGCGAGGCCCTCCTCGCAGCGAGGCCCTCCCCGCAGCGAGGCTCTCCCTCAGCGAGGCCCTCCTCGCAGCGAGGCTCTCCCCAAGCGAGGCCCTCCCCGCAGCGAGGCTCTCCCCGCAGCGAGGCTCTCAGCGAGGCCCTCCCCTCAGCACAATACGTTTGGACGCATTCAAAAAAACATCATTGTCCAGAAAAGGCTGGACTGTCTCTCGAAAACCTCATCAATTACCTGAGTGATCTGTAAACAAAAATACTCAATATGCTGTAATAATACTTATATTATACTATATAGATATATATAGCCTTATATAATACTATATCGATTAGATTCTAATGTATTGTCATTGCACAGCACGAGTACAGTGAAAATTATTTAGCATCTAACCAGAGTGCAAATGTTTCAGTAAAGTGCATGGTGATATCATTTACAGTTTAAATTACGTCTCCTAGGTGATATATGAGCATAATAATACGTATATATATATATGTATATACAGGTAAGTGAGTATTTAACAGGTAGTGATCAGGGTTATGCAGTTATTGAAAGCAGGATAAATATATATATATATAAATGTATATACAAGTGAGCATATACAATATATCATATAATTGATTCAATTGGATACATTTAACAGTGGAAAAAGGGTTAGTTTATTTTAAGAGCAACCATTAAGCAAAAAAAATAGTAATAGTAGTAATACGTTTTTATTAATAACGGATTCATCATTTATAAAAAAAAATTGGCGTCGGTTTGGTTGATTAAAAAGGAGACTAAAAAAAACCAGTGTGCCCATCAACTGCTAACAGAAGTATTTCTAACGGTTAGTTGAGCTGAGAGGAACGAGTTTCCTTCAGCGTCACAGAATCATTCATAATCACCTTTTAAAAAAAGAAAAGACAGTCAAGCGGACAAGAGGTCAAGCTACGCCACCCAGTGGTGTGTCCGAGCTACTGCAGCACGGCGCACCCGGCTCGCAGACAGGCGTTCATAAAACGACACGTTTGTGGTTTGTCCTTCCCGCAATATAAAACTACTACTTCAAAATACTTCTAAAACTAAATTATAACGTAAGATATAAAGATAACCCGTATTTACAGTGGAATTGCAAGCCCTTGTTCATAAAAAGTAAACATTAAAATAGAAATCTTAATAAATAAAATACCGGTACATCTATGGAGATTTACCATGTAGTATAAATGTGTATAAATTAGTAATATTTGTGATATTAGGCAGTTCAATAGCAGTTCTATATCTTGCATACAAACACTTTAAAACCGTAGCAGCGTTGGGTTTAAAATTCCTCAAGTTTCACCAATGGTCTTGTAGTCTCTCTTAAGTGAGAGCAACACAGGCTTGTTAATAAGACATAAGACCGTCCATCCCCGACAGTCCTTGTCGGGCCCCTCACCCTAGACCCCTCAGTACGGGACCCGACAGATCCTCGTGGATCTCCGCCTCATCCCAGGGCCCCTGGATGTTGTCCTTCTGTCTCTGTAGCGTGACCAGCAGCAGGGGACAGAGCAGGGTGACACTCAGCAGGGCCAGGGCCAGGAGGGCGGCCCCCCCCGGCCACAGGGACCCCAGGCCCCCGGTGCCCCCCAGACACACCCCCACGCACAGCCAGGCCGAGGGCCCCGGGGCCCGGTCCCTGATGCGCTGCAGCAGGCAGGGCCACAGGGCGAAGGTCAGCAGGGCGCAGCTGAGCATGGCGAAGGTGTGAAGGGCCCCCGGGAGCCTGGAGGCCAGACACACGGAGGCGAACAGCGAGGCGTTGAGTGACAGGCTCCCGGTGGGCGAGGGACAGCCGTACGGGAAGGACGCCAGGTGGGCCAGGAGCATCAGCGCCGACATGGCGTACACCGTGTCCGTGCTCACCGACTCGGTCAGCGTCTTCAGCACCGGCGAGAAGCCGAAGGTGAAGGAGAGGAAGATGGCGGCGCTCTGCAGGTCGGCCAGGTGCGTGCGGGGCTCCCGGTCCGAGCCCGGGCGGGGCCTCAGGGCGTGGTACAGCCCGTAGCCCAGAAGACCCACCGACAGACTGGACCACAGCAGAGCTTCTGGGGACAGCAGGCCCTGCAGGAGCACACAGTGAAGACGTTTGATCACAAACGCCAGAAGAAAAACCAAAGGGCCCTCAGTAGAGCGCACACCTCCGCCACACCAAAAAGTCCTCTGGATACTGGTTTTGTCAGATTCCGTACAGAACTTTTTGAGTGATCTTGCCAACAAACAGACAAGACAGAGAGGTGTGAAAACATAACCTCCTGCCATCGGCGATGGCGGAGGAAACTAAAGTATTGAACAACTCCCAGAACAAAGTGAACATGGGGTGGAGGACTCCTCCATGTACCTGCTCCATGTAGAGCCAGAGTGTGATGAAGACCGCCACGCAGGACAGCTGCTGGCCCACCAGGCACGCCTCCCTCACCACGGGCCAGTACCGGTACTGCCGGATGCCTTCGTTCCTCCGGAGCTCCTCCAGGAAGCGGTGGTCCACGTAGTTGTCGGGGAACGGCTGGCGTTCCCACAGAACCTTCCGCCAGGGGGCAGCGGGCCCTGGAGGGCAGTCCGGCCCCATCAGGAGCTTCACAGGGGCCGAAGACACACCGCTTAGAACACAACAGGGAACAACGTCTCAAAGGGCTGAGTGGGCGCTTTCTACAAGACTGAATGTGAGTGGGATCGTAGGGTGGAGGGGCGCGGCTCAACTAAACCTCCACGTATGTTTGTATGTGTGCATGTATGTATGTATGTGAGTATGTTTGTACGTGTGTTTGTATATGTGTGTGTGTGTTTGTATACGTGTTTGTATGTATATATGTATGTATGTTTGCATCTGTGTTGTGTATGGTGTGTAGCTACTATTCGTCTAGCAAAAAGCCAACATGTAGGAACAGAATCGGAAAATGATCTAAACAGATCAGCAACTTTAAGTCATAAAGTCTACGACACCAACACACGTACAAACACACACACACACACACACATACATATACAAACACACACGTACAGACATGCTCACATACATACACACACACACATACAAACATATACATACATACACACACACATACATATACATACACACACACACACACACATATATATATATATATATATATATATATATACATACAAACACACACATTTTAACGCCTGTCAGAGTCTATGCAGTGATTGTCATTAGTTAGCGCTCAGCACCCAGAACACACTGCCTAACGATGTTTTAATAGTTATTATTGAATATGTTCATAGTAGTAGTATGTACATGACCATTGAATTAAATTAAATATCTACCTGGTGGATATAACTTGGCGTCACAGACCCGGCGTTAGTGTCGTAATCCCGGATATGCAAGTGATATGCAATAATAATACAGCAGACATCCGGGAACAGCGCCCCCGTGTGGCCGCTCCTGAACACTGCACCCATATGGGCTGCACCCTGTACACCCATGGGTGCGATGTGACGTGCTTACGCCTCTCTGTCGTGAGTGACAGTCGTGCGTCATCGATCAATTACTTGATTGATGACAGATTTGAATGACATGATAGGTTTTGATTTGGATGACTGATGGGCTTTGTGGTTTGTGTTTCTTGGCGCCTTTTTGGAACAAAACACACAAGTAATCCATTCAGAAAAAGGGTAGTCTTTTAATGTACACGTTTTAAAATCTACAGAACTTGTCAAATAAATATCCCAGAAATATAAATGTATATATATTTTGTTATCAAATATATAAATGATGCGTTTGCTCAACTTGTCAAACCTACTGCTGCTTTAAAAGAGTGCTACAATATCGTAATAGGTTTATGAATGTCACTGAAAAAGACCATCTAAACATATACACATAATGGTTAACATATAGAATGGTCAGGGATAACTTAAGGAATTATAAAACACATTCTAAAAATGTAACCATGTATTTAATTGAACTGACTTGTTATGGCATGGACAAATTTACATTTTTTTTCTGATCACCACAGACGTATCAGTCAGTGTCAATGTTCAGTTACTGCCGGGAGGTATTTCCTCACAGATCGCTTACATTACAATTGAAGGCAATGACGTCTTTTCGGCTAACCCTTTGTTGTTGTACAAATTAGACACTTCAAATGCCACCAGCAGGGGGAGACAGAGACCCTTTAGTTGGGGTGAAAAAAGTAACAACAATGAAAACAACTTTTGGACCTTTTGTTTGAAAAAGTTTCTTAAACCCACAATCTCTTCCTTCAAAACAATTTAATGAATAAAATTAACAGATCACTGAATATGTCATTACAAAAGGCTAAGAGAGGGGACCATACATCCCTGTGTATGGTGTTGCTAACACTTTGTCTCTGCGTATCCAATGACCTCGACCGCACAGACCACAAAATGGAGCCAAACTAATTAACATTGCGGGATTCTCGTCTCACATTGGTGGGGACAGTCCTGCCCTATTAGTAGTGGCCACGACCTTCACGCCGGTCAGCGGAGCAGAAATAGACGACTCAGACAGACTCAATATCTTCCCATGCAAGGCGGCTGTAACCGGACACTCGCCGGGGGACAGGCCCAAGAGAAGAGGGGGGGGGGAGTGGACGCCAACTGGCGTTGGGCGCCATGGAGCCCGAGGGGAGGAGAGGAGAGTAGCGATCATGAAACCATCTAGAGATGGCACTGCTCCACATCGCCCTACTCCACTCTGCCCCGGGGAGGTGTTGAACTACATCTATCAACGTGTCCCCCCCCCCCCCCATCTTCAAGTGACTGCTCTGCATTGAAGTAATGACCACCTGTGTTGGGGGTTCATCACATCTCTCACAGACATGACTATTCATGGCCACCAGAGACCGGTAGAAGGGAGGCACAGATCGGGGAATTTGCTGATTGCATAATGCAATGTTATGTCACAGTAAGTCATGATCGTAACAAAATAACGGAAAAAACAACCCAAAAAATAAAAAAATAAGGTAAATGTCATGAAGGCATCTCAGTAACTTGTGGCAGCAGTAAAGGTTTTGAAAAGACGGCAGAGAAAAGACACCAACAGTCCAGAGCTCCACACCTTTTGGAAGACAAGACACCAGAATACACACAAATACAGAGCTTCATCAGCTTAATTTCTTCATCCAGATCAGGTCACGAAAACATGTCCAAAGTAAGTCTAATCAAATAATGATAGTGCCATTATGTTGTTATTGACGATGTAACAGCTCGACGCGTTATGTTAATGTTGTAAAGACCAAGTATTCCCGGGGTAGAATGAGAGATGGTTAGATCCTCCCATCTCTCCACCACACGTTCCTTGGTCAACAGTCAACAGTCAACATTTGGCATTGGCGAGTAATTACGCATCTATGTTTCATCTTGAAATCTTAAAATATTTGTCTTTGTGTAGGATCCTGTTCTTATAGGATGTCACGTCAGTAGACCTATGAGTGTACAAGGTGTGTTGGTTCCTCCGCCTCCTCCTGTTCTGCAGCTGGGCCGGGTGTTACGTGCGCACCTTCCTTTTGTCGTCAAACAGGGAGCGGAGCAAGTACACCTGGATGGCAGACACCACCACCATGACCACCATGTTGACCACAGACCAGACGTTCACCCGCTCATAGTTGCTCTCCTGGATGTTGCGGTCGCGGGCCTCGAAGGCCCTCAGCACCGCCTGGATCTGGACGCTCTTCCCCAGCCGGGCTTTCACGCTGTTGATGGTGTCCTGCAAGGGGGAAGAAGAACCGGGATGGGGTCAGAGGTCATCTCAGACACAGCAGTCCTACCGTGTTATTGCAGAACTTCTAAATCAGTCCTACCGTGTTAAAGTAGAAGTTCAGAAACTAAAAACTGCCAGGCTTCCCGTTTTGTTAGAGAGATATTCTACTGAAGAGAAACTTATTTGCGCGAGTGGATGAAGCGTTCAGTAAAAGTATTTCTACAGTGGCTAAATACA
>CM051004.1:6098253-6193253 GCA_027704905.1 Muraenolepis orangiensis | reverse complement strand
TTATTAATACAATTAATTCAATTTTTTTGGTTCATCTGAGAGTTCCAGGGTCTTCTCTGAATACCTTGAAGGCCCTGACGCTTCACCACTGGTGTATATGTATGTATGTGTGTGTGTGTGTGTGTGTGTGTGTGTGTGTGTGTGTGTGTACAGTTGCAAGAAAAAGTATGTGAACCCTTTGGAATTACCTGGATTTCTGCATAAATTGGTCATAAAATGTGTTCTGATCTTCATCTAAGTCACAACAATAGACAAACACAGTATGCTTAAACTAATACCACTCAAACAATTATATGTTTTCATGTTTTTATTGAACACACCATGTAAACATTCACAGTGCAGGGTGGAAAAAGTATGTGAACCCTTGGATTTAATAACTGGTTGACCCTCCTTTGGCAGCAATAACCTCAACCAAACGTTTCCTGTAGTTGCAGATCAGACCTTCACAACGGTCAGGAGGAAATTTGGACCATTCCTCTTTACAAAACTGTTTCGGTTCAGCAATATTCTTGGGATGTCTGGTGTGAATCGCTCTCTTGAGGTTATGCCATAGCATCTCAATCGGGTTGAGGTCAGGACTCTGACTAGGCCACTCCAGAAGGCATATTTTCTTCTGTTGAAGCCATGCTGTTGTTAAATTACTTCTGTGCTTTGGGTCATTGTCCTGTTGCATCACCCATCTTCTATTGAGCATCAATTGGTCCCGGCCCTGAGGCAGCAAACAGCCCCAAACCATGATGCCCCCTCCACCATACTTCACAGTTGGGATAAGGTTTTGATGTTGGTGTGCTGTGCCTTTTATTTAGACAGGAGTGGCATCCTCCGTGGTGTCCTCCCATGAACTCCATTCTTGTTCAGTGTTTTACGTATTGTAGATTCGTCAACAGAGATGTTGCCAGAGGTTTTTGTAAGTCTTTAGCTGACACTCTAGGATTCTTCTTCACCTCATTGAGCATTCTGCGCTGTGCTCTTGCAGTCATCTTTACAGGATGGCCACTCCTAGGGGGAGTAGCAACAGTGCTGAACTTTCTCCATTTATAGACAATTTGTCTTACTTCTTCTTACTTTTGTAACCCTTTCCAGCTTTATGCATGTCAACAATTCTTAATCTTAGGTCTTCTGAGAGCTATTTTGTGCGAGGCATGGTTCACATCAGGCAATGCTTCTTGAGAATAGCAAACTCAAAACTGGTGTGTGTTTTTTATAGGGCAGGGCAGCTTTAACCAACACCTCCAATCTCGTCTCATTGATTGGACTCCAGGTTGGCTGACTCCTGACTCCAATTAGCTCTTGGAGAAGTCATTGGCATAGGGGTTCACATACCTTTTCCACCTGCACTGTGAATGTTTACATGGTGTGTTCAATAAAAACATGAAAACATATTGTTTGTGTGGTATTACATTTACATTTAGGACATTTGGCAGACGCTTTTATCCAAAGCAACTTACAAGAGTAGATGATGTAGACAATAGCATAACGCTGAGGTACGCAAACATAAAAATAGAGCAGTTCACAAGCATTCATTATCATTATCATTATTCATTAACAAGATGAATAACACAATTTCGTACTGCCAGGTCACCTGCCTAAGTAGCTGTGATAGCTGTGGTAACATTAAGGATATACACTTGCTAGAATATACAACATGCTAAGAGCTATTAATGTCAGGACTTAAGCAAGTTAGGGGTTCACAAAGGAGAAGGAGAATCCAGGTGGACTCTGAACAGGTGGGTCTTGAGTCTCTTGCGGAAGCTGGTGAGGGACTCTGCCGTCCTGACATGAGACGGGAGTTCATTCCACCACTGTGGAGCCAGAGCCGTGAACAGCTGAGTCTTGGAAGAGCGATGCTTGGTTGTTTTCAGTGAAGGTCGAACAAGTCGCCTGGCAGAAGTTGAGCGGAGCGCTCTGATGTAGGGCTTGACCAACGTTTGGAGGTAGGTTGGGGCAGTTCCATTGACCGCCCTGAAGGTCAGTACCAGAGTCTTGAACTTGATGCGAGCATTTACCGGAAGCCAGTGGAGATCGCGGAAGAGAGGGGTCACGTGGGAGAATTTTGGTAGGTTGAATATCAGGCGTGCTGCTGCGTTCTGGATGCGTTGGAGGGGCTTGGTTGCAGAGGTGGGGAGTCCCGCCAGGAGAGAGTTGCAGTAGTCGAGGCGGGTGATGATGAGCACTTGGACAAGGATCTGCGCCGCTTCACGTGTGAGGAAGGGCCGGATGTTGTAGAGGGCAATTCTGCAAGATCGGGCCACCGCGGTGACGTTGGCATTGCAGGACAGCTGGTCATCTAGCACCACACCAAGGTCTCTTGTTGTGGTTGAGGGGGAGACTTGGGTGTTCTTGATGGTGAAGTGGTTTAAGCAGACTGTGTTTGTCTATTGTTGACTTAGATGAAGATCAGAACACATTTTATGACCAATTTATGCAGAAATCCATGTAATTCCAAAGAGCTCACATACTTTTTCTTGCAACTGTATGTTCAAGATTCAAGATGCAACTTTATTTATCCCGAGGGAAATTAAGGATGTATGTATGTATGTATGTATGTATGTATGTATGTATGTATGTATGTATGTATGTATGTATGTATGTGTGTATGTATGTCAAGTCAAGTCAAGTCAAGTTTATTGTCACTTCACAGTTTACACCTTTACAAGTATAAAGCAGTGAGTGAAAATCTTATGTGCAATACCCGACGACAGACAGCAGTTATAAAAATAAGATAAAATAGAATAAAAACTGAATAGAATAAAATATATCGGCACAGAAAAAGAGCAATATGTATATATAAATCAATGTAATAAAATATACATTGTTATATGCTATATGCCCTTGTTCAACAGCCTTATGGCCTGACTGTGGAAGCTATCTCTTAGTCTATTTGTACGGCACTTGATACTGCGGTATCGCCTGCCTGACGGTAAAAGTGAATACAGTTTGTTGCTGGGGTGGGCAATGTCTTTTATGATGCGTTTGGCCTTGGATACGCACCGCTGGTTGTATAAATCCAGGAGGGAGGGGAGCTCACCTCCAACGATATACTGGGCCGTCCGCACCACCCTTTGAGTGCGGTGTAGTTCCCGTACCAGGCGGTGATACACCCTGTAAGAACACTCTCCATGGTGCCGGTGTAGAATGTTCTCAGGGTGCGGGGGCCCATGCTGAATTTCCTCAGATGCCTGAGGAAATACAGGCGTTGTTGGGCCCTTTTCACCACGTGTGTGGTGTGCGTGGACCATGTGAGGTCCTCGGAGATGTGCACACTGAGGAACTCGAAGCTGCTGACCCTCTCTACTGCAACACCGTCGATGGAGATAGGGCCGTGCTCTCCTCTTCTCCTTCCACCGTCGGCAAACGCAGCGCTCGCGTCTGACGTCACCCACTCCGTCGTCGCGAGACTTCAGACACAGCACCCAGAAGCATTCATCGCAATATCTGGGGACTTCAACCACGTGACTCTGGCTGCAACACTGCCCACCTTCAAGCAGTTTGTGGTTTGTGGTTGTGTAGGAGTATGGCGCCGTACGAGATGGCTGCCGTGTCGCGAGCTCCCGCACGACGACGCAGTTTTTTGTTATTTATTCTTTTTATTGCAACTTTTTTAGTTCAGGATGTTAGCAGCAAGTTCACTTATAACTTTTGCACACTTTGGGAGATCAGATCGACAGTCGCTCGCCGCCTACCGGAGTTTTTTCACTCTTTCGACTCGGACGTCCCGCCCGAAGTCACAGCTGGATTATCTCCGTCCATTTTGGGCACGATTACGCGCAAGCGTCGCCGGAGGAAGCGAGGGAAGCGAGCCGGCGTGCTAGTCAGGCTGAGATGTCGATCCGATCGCCCCCCACTACCCACCATTCTACTGGCTAATGTACAGTCTCTGGACAATAAGTTAAGCGAACTACAGGCTCGTATTCAATTCCACCGGGAAACTAGGGACAATTGCATTATCTGCCTTACGGAGACATGGATGTCGGAGGGGGTTACCGACGCAGCTATCGAGCCGACGGGATTTTCCGTACACCGGGCGGACAGAACAAAGGCTCTCTCCGGTAAAGATCGCGGAGGGGGGTATGTCTCATGATAAACAGATCTTGGTGCAACCAAAGTCATGTACATCCCCTCAAGTCTTTCTGTTCCCCGGACCTGGAGTACCTGATGCTTATGTGCCGTCCATACTGGCTACCTCGGGAGTTTACAGCGGTAACCGTGACCGCTGTTTACATTCCCCCACAAGCCAACACGGACACAGCGCTGAAGGAACTGTACGGGGCTATCAGCGAACAGGAGTCGGCCCACCCCGAGGCTGCTCTCATCGTAGCGGGGGACTTCAACAAGGCGAACCTGAAGAAGGTTCTCCCGAAGTTCTACCAACACATAAAGAGCAACACACGGGGCGAGCGGATCCTCGACCACTGCTACACTCCCTTCCGTGATGGCTACAAGGCCCTCCTCCGCCCACCGTTCGGCAAATCAGATCACCGCTCTATCCAGCTGCTCCCCGCCTATAGGCAGAGACTGAAGCAGCAACCGATCGCTGTGAGGGAGGTCCAATGCTGGTCGGACCAATCAGATTCTACGCTGCAGGATTGTTTTGATCACGCTGACTGGCACATGTTCCGCGTTGCCTCGGACAATAACATCAACGAGTACGCGTCGTCGGTCACCGGGTTCATCAAGAAGTGCATAGATGACCAAGTCGGTTCGGATATATCCCAACCAGAAACCGTGGATTAACGGCGATGTTCGCGCTGCCCTACATGCGCGTAACGCCGCCTTTGGTTCCGGGAATACGGAGGAATATACGAGAGCCCGTTACGACCTCCGTAAGACCATCGTCACTGCCAAGCGGGAGTATAAGGACAGAGTGGAAGATAAATTCAAGAAACACGATGCGAGGGGTATGTGGCAGGGGCTGCAGAATATAACGAACTTCAGAGGGAGAACCAGTTGTGTAGAGAACTCCTCTACCTCCCTCCCAGGAGAGCTAAATACATTTTTTGCTCGGTTCGACGTAAACGGCAGCCCGCCGAAGCCAGCACCGACTGGGGAGACCAGCCAGCTGCGCATCTCGGAGGCGGATGTGCGCCGCACCTTTAAGCGGCTGAACATCCGTAAGGCGGCAGGCCCCGACGACATCCCGGGCCGCGTCCTCAGAGCATGCGCAGACCAGTTGGCAGGAGTCTTTGCAGACATATTCAACCTCTCCCTGTCCCAGGCTGTTGTCCCCGCGGTCTTCAAGATATCCACCATCGTGCCTGTCCCTAAACAAACCAAGGTAACATGCCTGAATGACTACAGACCTGTGGCCCTCACCTCGATCGTTAGCAAATGCTTCGAGAGGTTGGTCAAGGACTTTATTTGCTCCGTGTTACCTACCACGCTGGACCCATGGCAATTTGCATATCGTCAAAATAGATCCACGGACGACGCAATTGCCATGGCCCTCCACACTGCCCTTTCCCACTTGGAGGGGAAGAACTGGGAGTATGGCGCCGTACGAGATGGCTGCCGTGTCGCGAGCTCCCGCACGACGACGCAGTTTTTTGTTATTTATTCTTTTTATTGCAACTTTTTTAGTTCAGGATGTTAGCAGCAAGTTCACTTATAACTTCTGCACACTTTGGGAGATCAGATCGACAGTCGCTCGCCGCCTACCGGAGTTTTTTCACTCTTTCGACTCGGACGTCCCGCCCGAAGTCACAGCTGGATTATCTCCGTCCATTTTGGGCACGATTACGCGCAAGCGTCGCCGGAGGAAGCGAGGGAAGCGAGCCGGCGTGCTAGTCAGGCTGAGATGTCGATCCGATCGCCCCCCACTACCCACCATTCTACTGGCTAATGTACAGTCTCTGGACAATAAGTTAAGCGAACTACAGGCTCGTATTCAATTCCACCGGGAAACTAGGGACAATTGCATTATCTGCCTTACGGAGACATGGATGTCGGAGGGGGTTACCGACGCAGCTATCGAGCCGACGGGATTTTCCGTACACCGGGCGGACAGAACAAAGGCTCTCTCCGGTAAAGATCGCGGAGGGGGGGTATGTCTCATGATAAACAGATCTTGGTGCAACCAAAGTCATGTACATCCCCTCAAGTCTTTCTGTTCCCCGGACCTGGAGTACCTGATGCTTATGTGCCGTCCATACTGGCTACCTCGGGAGTTTACAGCGGTAACCGTGACCGCTGTTTACATTCCCCCACAAGCCAACACGGACACAGCGCTGAAGGAACTGTACGGGGCTATCAGCGAACAGGAGTCGGCCCACCCCGAGGCTGCTCTCATCGTAGCGGGGGACTTCAACAAGGCGAACCTGAAGAAGGTTCTCCCGAAGTTCTACCAACACATAAAGAGCAACACACGGGGCGAGCGGATCCTCGACCACTGCTACACTCCCTTCCGTGATGGCTACAAGGCCCTCCTCCGCCCACCGTTCGGCAAATCAGATCACCGCTCTATCCAGCTACTCCCCGCCTATAGGCAGAGACTGAAGCAGCAACCGATCGCTGTGAGGGAGGTCCAATGCTGGTCGGACCAATCAGATTCTACGCTGCAGGATTGTTTTGATCACGCTGACTGGCACATGTTCCGCGTTGCCTCGGACAATAACATCAACGAGTACGCGTCGTCGGTCACCGGGTTCATCAAGAAGTGCATAGATGACGTTGTTCCGACCAAGTCGGTTCGGATATATCCCAACCAGAAACCGTGGATTAACGGCGATGTTCGCGCTGCCCTACATGCGCGTAACGCCGCCTTTGGTTCCGGGAATACGGAGGAATATACGAGAGCCCGTTACGACCTCCGTAAGACCATCGTCACTGCCAAGCGGGAGTATAAGGACAGAGTGGAAGATAAATTCAAGAAACACGATGCGAGGGGTATGTGGCAGGGGCTGCAGAATATAACGAACTTCAGAGGGAGAACCAGTTGTGTAGAGAACTCCTCTACCTCCCTCCCAGGAGAGCTAAATACATTTTTTGCTCGGTTCGACGTAAACGGCAGCCCGCCGAGGCCAACACCGACTGGGGAGACCAGCCAGCTGCGCATCTCGGAGGCGGATGTGCGCCGCACCTTTAAGCGGCTGAACATCCGTAAGGCGGCAGGCCCCGACGACATCCCGGGCCGCGTCCTCAGAGCATGCGCAGACCAGTTGGCAGGAGTCTTTGCAGACATCTTCAACCTCTCCCTGTCCCAGGCTGTTGTCCCCGCGGTCTTCAAGATATCCACCATCGTGCCTGTCCCTAAACAAACCAAGGTAACATGCCTGAATGACTACAGACCTGTGGCCCTCACCTCGATCGTTAGCAAATGCTTCGAGAGGTTGGTCAAGGACTTTATTTGCTCCGTGTTACCTACCACGCTGGACCCATGGCAATTTGCATACCGTCAAAATAGATCCACGGACGACGCAATTGCCATGGCCCTCCACACTGCCCTTTCCCACTTGGAGGGGAAGAACTGTTATGTGCGAATGCTGTTTGTGGACTACAGCTCAGCATTCAACACAATAGTTCCTGCCAAGCTCGACACCAAGCTGAGAGGTCTAGGCGTACCCCCATCCATGTGCAGCTGGATACTGAACCTCCTGTCGGACCGCCGCCAGGTGGTGAGGATGGGCAGCACCACATCAGAGCCACTGACCCTCAACACGGGAGCCCCCCAGGGATGCGTGCTGAGCCCTCTCCTCTACTCCCTCTACACCCACGACTGCATGGCTATGCACAGCTCCAACGTCATCGTCAAGTTTGCTGACGACACGACAGTGATGGGCCTGATCGCCGGCGACGACGAGACAGCCTACAGGGAGGAGGTCGGATCGCTGGAGCAGTGGTGCCAGGAGAACAGCCTCGCCCTCAACGTCAAGAAGACCAAGGAGCTGATCGTGGACTTCAGGAGGCAGAGGGGAGAGCACAGCCCTATCTCCATCGACGGCGTTGCAGTAGAGAGGGTCAGCAGCTTCAAGTTCCTCGGCGTGCACATCTCCGAGGACCTCACATGGTCCACGCACACCACACACGTGGTGAAAAAGGCCCAACAACGCCTGTATTTTCTCAGGCGTCTGAAGAAATTCAGCATGGGCCCCCGCATCCTGAGAACATTCTACAACGGCACCATCGAGAGTGTTCTGACAGGGTGTATCACCGCCTGGTACGGGAACTGCACGGCACTCGAGCGCAGAGCGCTTCAAAGGGTGGTGCGGACGGCCCAGTATATCGTTGGAGGTGAGCTCCCCTCCCTCCTGGACATTTACAACCAGCGGTGCGTGGCCAAGGCCAAAAGAATTATAAAAGACATTGCCCACCCCAGCCACGAACTTTACTCACTATTACCGTCAGGCAGGCGATACCGCAGTATCAAGTGTCGTACAAATAGGCTTAGAGATAGCTTCCACAGTCAGGCCATCAGGCTGCTGAACAAGGGCGTATAACATAACAATGTATATTTTATTACATTGATTTATATATATATATTGCTCTTTTCTGTGCTGATTTTTGCATTTTATAAATTGCATTTTTTATTTTTATTTTATATTCCTTATTCTATTTTTTATTCTATTTTTATCTATTTTTATTTTATCTTATTCTATAACTGCTGTCTGTCGTCGGGTATTGCACACAAGAATTTCACATCACTGCTTTATACTAAACTGTAAACTGTGAAGTGACAATAAACTTGACTTGACTTGACTTGACTTGACTTGAACTGTTATGTGCGAATGCTGTTTGTGGACTACAGCTCAGCATTCAACACAATAGTTCCTGCCAAGCTCGACACCAAGCTGAGAGGTCTAGGCGTACCCCCATCCATGTGCAGCTGGATACTGAACCTCCTGTCGGACCGCCGCCAGGTGGTGAGGATGGGCAGCACCACATCAGAGCCACTGACCCTCAACACGGGAGCCCCCCAGGGATGCGTGCTGAGCCCTCTCCTCTACTCCCTCTACACCCACGACTGCATGGCTATGCACAGCTCCAACGTCATCGTCAAGTTTGCTGACGACACGACAGTGATGGGCCTGATCGCCGGCGACGACGAGACAGCCTACAGGGAGGAGGTCGGATCGCTGGAGCAGTGGTGCCAGGAGAACAGCCTCGCCCTCAACGTCAAGAAGACCAAGGAGCTGATCGTGGACTTCAGGAGGCAGAGGGGAGAGCACAGCCCTATCTCCATCGACGGCGTTGCAGTAGAGAGGGTCAGCAGCTTCAAGTTCCTCGGCGTGCACATCTCCGAGGACCTCACATGGTCCACGCACACCACACACGTGGTGAAAAAGGCCCAACAACGCCTGTATTTTCTCAGGTGTCTGAAGAAATTCAGCATGGGCCCCCGCATCCTGAGAACATTCTACAACGGCACCATCGAGAGTGTTCTGACAGGGTGTATCACCGCCTGGTACGGGAACTGCACGGCACTCGAGCGCAGAGCACTTCAAAGGGTGGTGCGGACGGCCCAGTATATCGTTGGAGGTGAGCTCCCCTCCCTCCTGGACATTTACAACCAGCGGTGCGTGGCCAAGGCCAAAAGAATTATAAAAGACATTGCCCACCCCAGCCACAAACTTTACTCACTATTACCGTCAGGCAGGCGATACCGCAGTATCAAGTGTCGTACAAATAGGCTTAGAGATAGCTTCCACAGTCAGGCCATCAGGCTGCTGAACAAGGGCGTATAACATATAACAATGTATATTTTATTACATTGATTTATATATATATACTGCTCTTTTCTGTGCTGATTTTTGCATTTTATAAATTGCATTTTTTATTTTTATTTTATATTCCTTATTCTATTTTTTATTCTATTTTTATCTATTTTTATTTTATCTTATTCTATAACTGCTGTCTGTCGTCGGGTATTGCACACAAGAATTTCACATCACTGCTTTATACTAAACTGTAAACTGTGAAGTGACAATAAACTTGACTTGACTTGACTTGACTTGACTGTCCCACCAGGGAAAACAAGACACTGGACCTGCTGTATGCCAATGTTAAGGAGGCATACAGCGCCACCGCCCTTCCTCCTCTTGGAAGGTCAGACCACAACCTCATCCACCTTCAGCCCCTGTATAGGCCTCTAGTCCAGCGGCTGCCTGTGACCATAAGGACTGTGAGGAGATGGTCACAGGAGGCCGATGAGGACTTGCGGGGCTGCTTTGAGTCAACAGACTGGGATTTCCTCTGTGATTTGCATGGAGAGGACCTTGATGATCTCATGGAATGCATAACAGGGTACATCAACTTCTGTGTGGACAGTGTTGTTCCCACAGAGACTGTACGCTGTTTCCCCAACAACAAGCCGTGGGTCACCCGAGACATCAAGGTCCTGCTCAATGAGAAGAAGAGGGCCTTCAGAGACGGGGACAGGGAGCAGATGAGGCGGGTTCAGAGGGAGCTGAAGGAGAGGATCCAGCAGGGCAAAGACAACTACAGGAGGAAGCTGGAGCACAAACTTCAGCAGAATTACCTGAAGGATGTGTGGAGTGGCATGAGGAGCATCACTGGCTACAAACAACCTGGTAGCCAGACAATAGGGGGGGGTCCTGACCGGGCCAACGAGTTGAATTTGTTTTTCAATAGATTCAATGAGTGGGCTCCGGTCTACCCCTCCCCCAGCTCCTCTACAACCATTCCCCTCCAGCCCTCCAGCACTGCTGTCCCTCCCCCACCGTCCCTCTCCAGCGACAACATACCTGTTCTCTCTCCCCCACCACTACCTCACCCATCAACACAACAGAGACTCTTCCTGCCCCCACACACGGCACACAGACCTTCACAGCTGAGCAGGTGAGGAAAGTGCTGTGCAGGCCCCACCCAGGCAAGGCTGCAGGTCCTGACGGCGTCAGCCCGAGGGTCCTCAAAACATGTGCTGCCCAGCTGAGTGGAGTCCTGCAGTACATCTTCAACCTGAGCATGAGACTGGAGAGGGTCCCTATGCTGTGGAAGACATCCTGCCTGGTGCCGGTTCCGAAGAAGGCACGTCCCAGCACCTCAAACGACTACAGACTGGTGGCGTTAACGTCCCACGTGTCGAAGTCCTTTGAGAGGCTGGTCCTGTCGCTTCTTCGGCCCCTGGTCAGATCATCGCTGGACCCTCTTCAGTTTGCCTACCAGCCGAAACTGGAAGTGGAGGACGCCATCATCTTCCTGCTTCATCGTGCCTACGCCCACTTGGACAGACCCGGGAGCACTGTGAGAATCATGTTTTTTGACTTCTCCAGTGCGTTCAACACCATCCGGCCTGCCCTGCTGGGGAGTAAGCTGACGGCGATGAAGGTACAGATACAGATACAGATACAGATACAGATTACTTTATTAATCCCGAGGGAAATTAAGGTGCAACAGTTGACACAGGGGGAATAAAAGCACACACAAAAAATACTAATACCTAAGCTAAAAAACAATAAAAATTGTATAAACAAAAATATAGTTAAATGAAATCTAAATGTATTGATAAATGAAGATAAATTTACAGTATTATTACAGTAGTACGTAGGTATATACAATACACAACAATACGTATAGTGCAAATTGGCAGAATAATATATTAATAAATAAATCAACTGAAAGTGACAACAGTGCGTTGACCAAAAAAAAAAATAATATTTAAGTACGTTGGCCTCAGGTCACTGAGTCGCCACTGTCCCTCTCACGACCCGAGGTAGATGAGTTAAAAAGTCTAATTGCCACAGGAAGAAAGGACTTCCTATGGCGTTCTGTGGTGCACCTGGGTGGAATGAGTCTGTTGCTAAAGGTGCTTCTATATGAGGTCAGCACCTGATGGAGAGGGTGAGAGTTGGTGGACTCTTCCCTGGTTTCCTGGATTACAGACAATTTGACGGGTCGTCCACAGTTTGTCAGACTGCAGGACTGTGTGTCTGACACTGTGGTCAGCAGCATTGGTGCTCCACAGGGAACGGTTCTCTCCCCATTCCTGTTCACCCTGTACACCTCAGACTTTCAGTTCAACTCAGAGTCCTGCCATCTGCAGAAGTTCTCGGACGACTCTGCAGTTGTTGGTTGTGTCAGCGAGGGAAACGATGAGTACAGGGGCGTCGTGGACTCCTTCGTTGAGTGGTGTGAGCTGAACCACATGCAGCTCAACACAGATAAGACGAAGGAGATGGTGGTGGACTTCCGCAGGAGGAAATCTACCCCCACACCCATTTCCATCAAGGGTGTGTCCGCAGAAGTTTTTCAGGAATATAAATACCTGGGAGTTCACCTGGACAACAAACTGGTCTGGGCCAAGAACTCTGAGGCTGTGTACAAGAAGGGCCAGAGCCGTCTCTACTTCCTGCGGAGGCTCCGGTCCTTCAACGTTTGTAACACAATGCTGAAGATGTTCTACCAGTCGGTGGTAGCCAGTGCCATCTTCTCCGGTGTCGTGTGCTGGGGAAGCAGGTTGAGGTCAGCAGACGCCAACAAGATCAGCAGGATCGTCAGGAAGGCTGGCGCTGTCCTGGTGGTCCAGCTGGACTCCTTGTTGCTGGTGTCTGAGAGGAGGATGCTGCGCAAGCTGTGTAGTATCCTTGACAACAACTCTCACCCTCTCCATTAGGTGCTGACCTCATACAGAAGCACCTTCAGCAACAGACTCATTCCACCCAGGTGTACCACAGAACGCCACAGGAAGTCCTTTCTTCCTGTGGCCATCAGTCTCTTTAATTCATCTACCTCGGGTCGTGAGATGGACAGTGTAGACTCAGTGACCTGAGGTCAACGCACTGTTATTATTATTTTTTGGTCAACGCACTGTAAATCCTTTCACTGTACTTTTGCACTGTAAATTCAATTTCACTTTTCACTTTTCACATGTCACTTTCTCAGTATTCATCTGAGTTATTTATTAGTATTGTATTACTGCCAATTTGCACTATACGTATTGTTGTATATTGTATATACCTACGTATTACTGTAATAATACTGTAAATTGTGCAATTAATCTGTCAATACATTTAGATTTAATTTAGATTTCATTTAGTTATATTTTGTTTATACTAGTTTGTTTAGTTTAGTTTGTAGTTATTTCGTTTTTAGGTATTAGTATATTTTGTGTGCATTTATTCCCCCTGTTTCAACTGTATCTTGAATCTTGAATCTTGAGCTCCTTGGTCTTCTTGACGTTGAGGGCGAGGCTGTTCTCCTGGCTCCAGCGATCCAACCTCCTCCCTGTAGGCTGTCTCGTCGTCACCGGCGATCAGGCCCATCACTGTCGTGTCGTCAGCAAACTTGATGACGTTTGTATGTATGTATGTGTGTGTGTATGTATGTATGTATGTATGTATGTATGTATGTATGTATGTATGTATGTATGTATGTATGTATGTATGTATGTATGTGTGTATGTATGTATGTATGTATGTATGTATGTGTGTATGTATGTATGTATGTATGTATGCATGTATGTATGTATTAGTGTATGTAATGTATGTATGTATGTATGTATGTATGTATTAGTGTATGTAATGTATGTATTTGTAGCAGCATAATATAGTATAAGAGGGTTACTTTTAAACGACCAAAAGATGATATTTTGGGTTAAAAGAACAATACAACAAATAAACAACCAAAAAATTACACAAAACATGCAACAGCAGCAGCTTTGCTGTGTTTGTGTAATGTATTGGTGGCGTGGTCCGCTGACAACAAAGCTGGCAAGGAGCTCATTGTGGACTTCAGAAAGACCAGAGCTGGCACACACACGCCCCAATCCCCATCAATGGGGCGGAGGTCGAGCGTGTCTCCAGCTTCAAATTCCTGGGGGTCCACATCTCCGAGGACCTCTCCTGATCCCTCAACACTGCCTCACTGGTCAAGAAGGCTCACCAGCATCTCTTCTTCCTGAGGAGACTGAGGAAATGTCCCCTTAGATTCTGGTGAACTTGTGTGCCATTGAAAGTATCCTCACCAACTGCACAGTTGCACAGTGTGGTACGGCAACTGCACTGTTTCAGACCGGGAAAGCACTGCAGAGGGTGGTGAAAACTGCCCAACGCATCGTTGGATTACCCCTCCCTGCAATAAACACTACCCACCACAAAGGTGTCTGAGGAAGGCACAAAAGATTCACCCCAACCATGGACTGATGGTTGGGGTGGGCCTCCCCTCTGGGAGGCGCTATAGAAACCTTTTTTTCAAGTTAAGCAGGCTTGGGAACAGCTTCTTCCCCTCAGCTGTCATCTCTCTGAACTCTGTACCACGATGACAGACCCCCCTCTCTCTGAACTCTGTACCACGATGACAGACCCCCCTCTCTCTGAACTCTGTACCACGATGACAGACCCCCCTCTCTCTGAACTCTGTACCACGATGACAGACCCCCCTCTCTCTGAACTCTGTACTCCCCCCCCCACCCCCTCTGCTGCCCCTTGGACTGTATCATAACTCCCTACCTCTACCTATACTTTACATATTTATTGTTTACATAGTCATGTACATTTTTACTGTACTTACCGTGTATATATATATACTAATCTTCAACTGCTGATATAACTACACATCCATGCTCACTACCTGCTGTTTAACTTGTAGATATATCTGCATACCCCTGCTCATACACCTGTTTGTATATACATTTATTTATATTTATCTTGTGTTATGTTTATACTTGTATACTTACCTTGTATATATATATATATACCTATAATTCATACCTACTCTATAAGTTATTTTATTTTTTTACAAGACAGTTTTTACATATTATTTAACCACTGTGCATTATATAATATTACCATGCACTTTCGCTGTATATTTTTTCGCTGTACTGTACTTGTTCTGTGCAATGACAATACATTTAAATCTAATCGGATCTAATCGAATTACACCGGCTGCCTATTTATATGGTATATTATGTTATAGTATAGTTTTTTGGATGTTGGATGCTGTGACATTTCAAGGATTACCAATTATTATTATTGATTACTAATTATGACTATTAATAATGACAGCCACGCGTCCCGTCCTCTCCTTTTATCAACACCTTGTAATGTGGTCACCGGTTTGGCGGATATTCAGGTGACGCGTCCATTTCCAGCGTGTCCAGGTCACGTGGACGTGGCGTCATCGAAAAGGGAGGGGGGCAGAGGGGGAGGGGCGCCAATGGATCCCGATGGCTAACGTCGCTACGCCCCCGTGCGATAGGTCCACACATCTTTACAAGTCCGCTCCCATTGGTCAGACGGCCCCGAAAGGGGCGGTGCCTAGCGAAAAGAGGTTGCTACCAACCAAGCGACTGCAGAAGCGAGCCAGCCGAGCAGCGCGAGCAGTAACAAGCCGTCCGACGGAATCAGTTCGCTGTATATTTGGACTTCATGAATGCCGTTTGAAATGCGCCCGTCGGGTTCTCGTCGGTTGATACGACGTCACCGTCACCCAAAGACACCCCAGTAGACCTCCCTCACCCTCACCCGTCTCCCCCCCCCCCCCCCCTGTGGAGCGAGGATGTCGGTCCCCGCGGGAAGATAATGAAGAGGCTGCGCGGCGTGTCGTCGTTGAGCGTCACTGTAGCTCTCCCCCCCCTCCTGCTGCTGCTGCTGCTGGGCCGGTAAGGACATCACCGGGACATCACCAGGCTTCACCATCAGTGCGTTTAGACGTGTGTGTGTGTGTGTGTGTGTTGACGTGTGTAGTACGACAGCAGTGAAGAGTGCGTGACACACTGCACTCCCTCGGTCTCATGTGTTCATCATAGCATCATGCTAGCCTCCAAAGCTGCCCTGGGTGGGGGTGATGTCGTCTCGCTGGTACCTTAGTTGGGCTATCATCAGAGTACACTGCGCACTCTTATCTTATCTTATCGTTATCTATGGTCTGTGTGTGTGTGTGTGTGTGTGTGGGGGGGGGTTGGAGCGACAACAACAACAACAACAACTTGATTTAGAAGACTTGGGACAGTTGCACACAACTCGCTTGCCTTGCAAAAACAACATTGAGTTGAGAAGGAGAGAGATGTGGGGGGGGGGGATGTGTTGAAGGACCTCCTACCTTCTCTCATGGGTTGATCCGATGGGATGATCGGACACTATGTGGAGCAATGCCGTGCAGGAATCATGGAGGCCGGGGCATACCATACCATACATTAATACATTAACATGTGAAGCCATATGTTCTGTACTGCCACAAGTATATTCATTGATTAGATTAGATTCAAATGTATTGTCATTGCGCGGCACAAGTACAGTACAGCGAAAATAACTTGGCATCTAACCAAAGTGCACATGTTGCAGTAAAGTGCATGGTAATATCATTTACAGTTTACATTTACAGGTTAAAAGACAAGTCTAGATATTAAATGGGACATGAGCAGCATAATAATAGGTATATGTATATACAGGTAAGTGAGTATTTAACAGGTAGTGAGGGGGTAATCCGTTATTGAAAGCATATATGATACATATATATAAATGTAAATGTATATACAACTGAGCATATATAAATGCATGGCATATATAAATGTATTTACAGCAGTAGGAGCAGTTCTATCAACAGTTGAGATTTAAATATATGGCAGGTACAGTAACCGGGTATCTTTGTAATAATAAAAGTAAATATATATAAAGTATAGAGAGGTAGGTAGTTGTGATACAGTTCGTTTTTACAGTTTGGAATGCATTGCATGCATTATGTTCCTGTAGTTGTTGTCTGCAGCCCCTGGTGGGCTGTTGAGCATGTATCCAGATGAGCGGTTTTAAAGTTACATTACAATTATAATATAGCTGCTGAAGTGTCATCAGTTGAACGATGCGTGCTAATGTCATTATTTGCTAGGTACATATACCAATTGTACACATTGTACAGTTCCTGTTAAGGTGTCTAGTCACATCATCGTCATCATTTAACTAAAGTCAATTTACCTTTTTCAGATGCATCTCTACACTTGAGTCACGCCATACACACACACACACACACACACACATTGTTTTATCATACACGTTTTGTTCTGACGTCATACATTTCAGTTGTTGCCCAGTGTGACTTCCCATCATGTTCGGGGTGGTTCGAGTGGACATATATAATTAATGGACAATCTTTTCCGCTTTATGCATGTCTAAATAAGTGATGAAATGCTGTGGATGCTGATGCTGCTGTTACGTACTAGCTTGTCTTATGTTTTGGTGAAATGTAAACGATAATATCTTTATTTACTTTATATACAGGCTATACTGTCCTGTGGTTTGCAGAACCATGGACTTTTGAGGTAGCAGTTAAAGCAGTGGTTCCCATACTGGGGGGCGGGCCCTGAATTATGACAGGGGGGGGTGCAGCAGCAGCGAGGCTAAATGTAATTGATATCATCGGAGTAAAGGCACCTTTACGATCAAAGATGACTTGTTCCTATTTAGATTTGCTGTTGCAGTTCTGTATTAATTACAATGTTTTATATAATAATTATATAGGAGTGTGCAGTCAAAGGATGTGGCTGAGGGCGTCTTTAAGTGGGTGCATGTATGGGGGGGGGCTGACATTTACAAAATAGGGGCCCTGCAGAAAAAGTTTTGGAACCACGGAGTTATAGGGTTGAGTGTTTGCAGAGCAGAAACAAGACGGGCCATTTTGTTTGGTGCTCTGTGCCCAACCAACTGAGAGGACCAATAATAAGTGCTCTCTGGCCCCGGAAGGCTGGGCACTAATGTAACTATGGAGTAGAATAAATCCAGGCCAAGGAAATGATGGTTTGTTGCTATACTGTAGCTTGCTACCTGTGTGACAATGTAGTGTTGAGAGGATGTCTGTCCCCCCCCCCCCCCCTCATTGGCAGGATGTCCTCTTCTGTTCACTGTTCACTTGGGGAAAGAGGATTAGAGCGGAGCCAGAGAGAACTCTTTGGTTGATTTCCATTCTGCAGCACATTTTCCCACAGTCCTCACCACCGTGCACCCCCTACACAACCTCATTTGGAACCCCTTCTTCTGTTTGACACGTCCCAGTGAGGGCCTGGGCCGTGACTAGAGTTTACAGTATGTTTAAGTGTGAACGGGGGGCCTCAATTCTGCCTCATCGGATACAACTCTCCTGGCAACGTCGGATGTGTGTCTGCGTTACTCTGGTAACGGCTTGGAGCTGGCACACTCGGCGTTCCTATTTTGTTCTAATAATTGCATCTCGCCAAGTGTCAGAAGATGCCAATTTTGAAACCTCAAGTTGTATTCTCTGCTAAGCAGAATTTGCTACACTTCTTGAAACTATTTTGGTTTTGGTTTTGAGATTCGCTCATTTAGTGTTTTAAGAAATGGGCTTGTCTTCTGAGTAGGTCATTTTTCTCTAACTCTTGCGTGCTCAAAGGCCGCATCTGCATGAACAAAGGTGTAATGTAGCGTAAAGAAGCACAGTGTAGCAGGATCTGTACACTACACCAGTCACCAAAGTCAACAACGTCCTCCTGCATGATGGACATCCACCTGTGCTGCTGGTGTCTGCGTCACCAGTGTGTGTGCGTGTGTGTGTGTGTGTGTGTGTGTGTGCAAATATAGTCGTGTCACTATTGACGTTTCTGTGTCCTGCTGTGTCCACAGCACGACTTTATTATTGCAGTGCAGTGACATTTTGAAAGTGTGTGGTCCCTGGTGATGCTAGCCCAGGGTCTGTCTTCAGGGTCCAGGAAGATGACGCCAGAAGAGCTTCCTCTGTTCCTTGCTTTTCTGCTGAGGTAATCATTAGTCTTTAGAACCATCCCGTCAATCTATTTCCCTGAAGCATGCTACACACCCATGTTGTGTTGAGCAACCTGTCGACACTGACCAGTTGTTGGTCAGTCTGCCTGGTTTACTTTTCCGTTCAGTTGATGATTGATCGCCGTGCTCTATGATCTATTGATGAATTGTATTGATGATCTATTGATATATTGTAGAGATGAGCTTGTGTCTATTGGCTTAACTGTTTGTCGTAGCCCCTGTTAAGTGTACTATTGTGTAAGATCTAGGGAACCAACTGATTGTACTTTAACCTGAACACTGGTTGTGCTCTTGGAGGATTGTTCGGAAGGCGATGCAAGTATGACTTCTGGTGACTTGTAGTTCTCTTGCTTACCTGTTGAATGACCTCATTGTAATGTATTAAATATTATTTTATTATATTTATATGTAAAAGTTTAGATATATTATATTATGATGGGTTGTTGGGAAGGAAAAGTGATTGTAATGTACCTATACGAGTTGTGGAAGTTGTTGATGACCATGATGCACGATGTGGTCTGATCAGTCAATTGATTGGAGTTGATTGAGTGCTGCCATGTGAGGCGGCGGTGGTGGTGGTGGGGTCATAAGAACAGAGGATCACTAAAGGTCCATGAGTGCTGCCTCGTGGTCCCCCCCCCCCCCCCCCCCTCTAGGGTTCTTTATTGTCCTGGGTTGGGTCACATGACCTGAGCCACGCCTGTGCCTCCACGCGGTCGCCTTCCTCTCTGTTCTGACATCACTGCGGATCGATGACATGAACCTCTTAACTTAATAAAGTCTTTAACATACGCCATGTTTATAAGGTCAGAGTAGATCATTAAGGTGTTCAATGGCATAACAGCCCATCAAAAGAGCACGCTTTGGGATCAGAATCAGAATCTGTAGGCTAGGGGGCATTTATTTGACATTTATTTTGGACATTGCACATTTGTTCTATATTTAAAAACACATTTTCCATCCGTCCATCCATTGTTTACCGCTTATCCGGGTCGGGTCACGGAAACACATTTTCTTATTGTGCAACTCTCTTCCTATTTGTCAGCTTGTGCCAAGGAAATGTCAACTATTTGTACTTTATAGGAACATTTGAAATAAATTGTGCTATTAAGAAAGTGATTGGGACAAAATGGTCCATTTTAAAAAGTGGTGTGGACATGTCCCCACGGTAACGGACACCGATACCGTCATGTTCACCCACTGACTTCACGCTGTTGGCTCTTTTAATGGTGGAGGTGTGGAGAAGACAGAGGGCTGTGGTATTTCTCCTCTGGGTCTGGCCCAGCCTGCTGCCTTGCCAACTCTCTGCCACATTCTGCTCCCAGGAGAGGTGGATGAGGCCACAGGGGGGGGGGCCTAATCAACTCATTACAATCAGTCATTGGGCTGGTCTGTGCAGTGTGGGGTAAAGTCTTCTTCAGACACATGGGGTCTGTCCCTGTAATTTACGAGCTGTCGATGACTGAGATCGGCCATGCTGTGTCGGATGACACCCACTCACCCACTCACACATGGACATCCCACTAAACCTTTATGTCCATTGCATAACAATATGGCGCGCTGAGCTCACATGTTATTTTCCGTGAGCATTTTTATGTTATAAATATAAAAAAATGTAGTTCTTTAGTCTGCATCTCGAAAAGGTTGGCCGTGGTCATTTTCTTGCTTTCTAAAGGATGGATGTTTACTTTTACTATTTCTTATTCGTTTTTTACCAATGCATGACACTTTGATCAGATACATTTCTTTAGATTTCTGCCAATATGAGCAGTAAACGTGATCCGAGGACACGGTGAACTCTTGTGTCTGCAGAACACGGGACGGACACAAACCAAAGAGAAACTCATCTTTATCCTCCATGCACTTGTGTGATGTTTCGACGCATGGAGCAGCAGCAGCATCTGCTGTGGCGTCAGCTTGTGTCAGGTTTCATAGACTTGTTTGGTGGCTTGCCCCCCTTTGAATGTCAATATCACTGAAAGAAACGTCGCCTCGAGGGAAGGAACCGTGGAGATGTAAAAGGGGGCCATGCAAAAACGGTCCCGTTTGAAGGGCGTTTGTTAATTGCGTTGATCAAACGCTGTCTTGGTTCCTCTGCTGCTCTCCTCTCAAGGTCGCAGAGGAAGAGGGTCGCTGCAAAGGGTGGTGGTGGTGGTGGTGGTGGTGGTTGTTGTTGTTGTGACATGGCTTACTGCGCCCCAGCAGTACCTCATCCGTGGCACTGGGGGACAGAGCTGCACTGGGCCCTTGTTCCAGCCCAACTGGTCTGGCACACTGGTGACATGACGGCACATGACGTGACATGACGGGCCCTCTTGTGGGCCCCCCCTGATTCTGCCTTGAGTCTGACCTCCACCTCAGGTGTCGTGGAGAATTCAATGCGTTCTTTACTTAGGTTCGATGGTTGAGGACAATACGGAGGAAACTCCTTAAAAAAAGATAACTCTGTTTTTCCTGATAATACAATATAATAGAGTAAAATATATGAACCCGAGGTCAGTCTCGAGACACTAAAGCAACGTTTGTGTGTTTGTGAGTATATTGTTTCTCCAGGGTTTGTGCTTCGCCTTAAAGGGAAAGCTTCTCCTGATTGGCTCTTGTTGGCCGACCCAGTCCGTCTTCCCAATTGGTGTTTGTGGGGGGAAAACCTTCAAGAGTTAAATTAGGTTTCAATAGGTACTATCTACTCTTCCCAGCCTGGTGAGAAGAGTAGTTGGCCTCTTAGTGCTGACCTCTTGGCCTGATGGCTTCCAGAACATTAACTTTAACAGTTTGTTCGATGTTCTCTTGTCCTCTGGAGAAACATGTCCATATATAAACCTATATAAACATACTATCAACTAGACATCAGGTTCATCGCCTAGTAAGCTCAGATTTGATGGCATTCCGGTAATGGAATGAAGGCACATTTTTTTTGTTTCAAGAGAGTGAATTCCTTGCAGTAAACTCACCTGGTGAGTGTCTCAGTAGTTTATGGGCTATAGGTGAGAGCTGGGTTGTAGCCAATAGCCTGGAGTCATGTCAGTAATTGAATACCCAAAAGCACTGTTTACTGAGAGGCTGTATGGTATTTAAAGGGCGGTGATTGTTAGCTTTAAAAAGCCCCAGCCCCCCCCCCTATACAAAGTGTGTGCGCGTGGTAATGTAGCCTATACTTTCATTGCAATATTTAAAACATGTATTTTTATTTAATGCCGGCAAAATCAATAATAAACTAGCTATTGATATCGTTTACATTTTTCTTTTTTTTCAAAAAGCGCATATTCTGACCTCCTCACCCAAAAGAACACAATGTTCTTTCTCCTCTGGTGACAAAGCTCCTTCCTATTCACCTCCCTTCTGCCCCCCTGTCTGCCTCCCCATGCCCCTATCTTCAGTGTCTAGTATTCCTCTTACTCTACATCTTACTCTTTTGGTTTTTGGTTGTGTTCAAAACAAGTTCCAAATGGCCTCGGTCACTCACTGTGGCTGCAATCCACAGCCCACTTCAGGGGGGGGGGGGGCAGCGTCCTAGGAACATTATGTACTAGTAGGACGCTCCTGGGTTCTGAGCGCACGGCCCCTCCCACACACACCTCAGACCTATAGAATGTCAACAAGGACCCTGGGCCAATGTTTCCCCACAGCGTTTAGTGTCGCTGGGGGCGACACTATCCAAAGATGGTGGTGTAGTACAAAACTACAGAGCAGCCACCGTTATTTGAATGAAAAACACACCGTTGTGTCGTCTCCTCCTTCACTAGCATAACACATCTTTTTTTTGGACTGGTAGCAGTTCTCTGACACATTTAAACATATCCATTACTTAAGTTCTCATTTCACCATACAACATTTTCTGTTGGGTATAGATTAGACTTGGAGGGGGCTTTTAATGTGTAGTGTATTCTAAAATGTCTATGAATCTTTCATCAGCTTTTGTTTTCCCACTTGGCCGCGTGCACGCAATTAAATTGCATTACATGCACACACGTGCTTCTAATGCCCGGACCGGGAGGCTTTACCCATCACAAGAGTTTATATTGCATGACCGCGTCCTTTTTAGAGCACTCCCCTTTGATCGACCCCTTACTGACTGCTGCTGATCTTCCCAGCCTCTCACCCCCCCCCCCCCCCCCCCCCCCCCCGCTGTGTGTGTGAGTGGCTGTGACATGCATGTGTTTTCCCTTATGCGCTATGCTTGTTGACGACGGTCTTATCTCATCTTCTAAAGATGGCGATAGAGCGATAGAGATAGAGCGATAGAGATGAATTGCTCATGGTGATGGAACAACAGAGGTGCCAGTACCTCGGGAGGTATAGCGGCTCGTCTGGCAACCGGAAGGTTGCCGGTTCGATCCCCCTACTAGCTGGGGGATGGATGTGTGTCGTGGTGTTCCTGAGCAAGGCACCGTACCCGAGCTGCTCCTGAACAGCTGGCTGTCTCCTTGCATGGCTGACACCGCCGTCCGAGTAAAAGTGGGTGAATGCAAGTCAATAATTGTACAGCGTTTTGGGTAAAAGCAATGGACCAGAGTGATTGTTTACCGTTCCTTGACTGACAAAAGGACACTCTGTGACTCGCATGAGTCATGCATCTGGATATGTATGTATGTATGTATGTATGTATGTGTGCATCTCGTGGAGCGTATCCTGCTCCAGTTCAGTGAGTCAGCCCCCTCAAGAAGGTGACGCAGTCTTTTGATCCTGGGTCTCGCTCCGAGGCAAAGGCCGGCCTGTTTACTCACGCAGCGCTACAGAGAGAGAGGGGGGAAGAGAGAGAGAGGGAGAGAAAAAAAAACAACGGGCAATCTAATGTAAACGGTGTGGCACCGCTTCAAACGGATATTGTGCAACCCGTTCCTGAAGAGAGAGAGGACTAGAAAGTTCTCCCATGGTGTGTCATGGGAATGGAAGTGCAAATCATATACGTTTAGCCGCCAGGCTGTATGTTGTTGGTGGTTGGTTTCTGTTGTGAATACCTGGGCCCTTTGTCAGCGTGACTTTGTCAGTGTGACTCAGATGTTTCAGATAAGCGTCTCCCGCCTATTGCGGTTATCTGTTCTGCTTGTCCATGGGGAGCCTCTACTTGATGGATGTCGTGTCATCCGGTAGACTGTCTGTTGGGTTGATTTGGGTCAGTGGAACTTGTCGGGTACTAGCATTCATTCGTGTTTGTGTCTTTTCATCTTCGTCTTGACAAGAGCCCGCCTGCTGTTTATACGACACTCTTTTAACGCCCTACACGTCTCTCTGGTTCCAGCTCTGTGTTTTGTGTATCCGGTGTGTTTTCGGTGTTGTTTCTTCCCTAGTGTGTGTGTTTTTTATGTGTCCGTGGGAGCCCTGCAGCGCAGCCTGAGGGAGGGGAAGGCCACGCGAAGGGAAGGATTACTGTGGCTCAGCAGCAGGATTTGGGACAACGAACGGCTGCTCTTCAAACCTCATTCTGTGGCCTCGCTGTACTGCGGGGCCACAGATGGGAGCAGCAGCCACTACCTCTCCAGCAGCACCAGAATGTGTTTTTGTCCGCCTGGCTGAAGCCCAGCCCGTACTTTTTAATAAGCAGGCTCCGCCCTCAGCTCGACCCATACGACACGCCCCCTCCGCCCACGTGGCGGGAGGATCGCCTTGTACTCGCACCCTCACCACGTCCTCCTCTTATCCCCCCCCGTCTGTCTGTGTTTCTGTCTTTCTCTTATTCTCTCTCTCTCTCTCTGTCTGTCTGTCTGTCTGTCTCTGTGCTTCACTCTGTCTGTCTGTCTGTTGCTGACTGTCTATTGTCAGTCAGTTTTTCTAGAGGAGGAGGAGGAGGAGGAGGAGGAGGCCGTCTGCCTTGTGAGAAAAGGATTTCCAGTTGGTGACGTGGTTTTAGCAACTGCTGCTTTGCTGCAGCACACCGCATGTGTGTTGTGTTGACATGTGTTCACCTGTGCACATGATCGCTATATATACTCTGTATATTATATCATATAGCTGGCATGTGAAGATGGATAACACAAACTCCTTCAGCTATTTACAACCGACTCCTCATGTCCCTGCAGGACTCGTATATAAAATGTAATTTGAGTGTTTTTACGGAGTGCATTGAAGAGAAGACCTTTCTACGCCTGGCCAGAGCCTCAGCTTTACTCTATTCCTGTTCCACTGATAACGACGACGCGGTCACAGTCAACGCACACTGGATGTGAGCCTGAACCATGACGCCAAGTTACGTTCCCCGCTCTCTCTGGATGTCTGCGTGCCTTTTATGGTGTGCATGTGTGTGACCCGTTTAACATGGGGAAGCAGCAGGCTAACCGGCTTAGCGGTTTATGTGTGCTTAGCATGCTTGCTGCACCGTTGGCAATTTAGGCCAGAGGGGTGGGCTCATCTGAAGCTGGGCTAGAGACGCACTTGACCGCTGCTGCGACGTTGACGTTTAATAGCCACACCCGCTGACCCAGACGTGTGTGAGACTCAAAGATCCAGGATTAAACGCTGCTTCTGAAATAGGTTAGGCCCACCCGGAGCTGGTGGGGATAAAAGGGGAGAATGCTAGCAGTGCCCAGGGATCCATGCGCAGTGACCCAGTGTCCAGTGTAACTGGGGCTGGCCAAAGGCTTTGTGTCACTGGGCAAACATCCTGCTGATGAAGGGGGGACCAGAGCCGGCGCTGGCATGATAACATTCCAGAAGTATGAAAAAACAGCGGATTAAGCATCCCCCGGTCGGGCTGTCTGTCCGCTCAGTGGGGAGGACAGACGGGACAGGACATTGGGGTCCTGTCAGTGAGTACAGTGGGGTCCTGTTGATACAGTTTGCTTGTTTTGAGTCCTGCTCCAAAGCCTGCTGGATATAACACTCTGGGACGGAACTGTTTGCAGTTCCGTGTGAGAACACAGGGCTTCTGTAAATGAAGGCTTATATAAGGATGTCGGTGGCCGGGCAGAGTGGGCCGGGCATTGTTTGGATGCCCAAAGTGAGAATCATTTGCACGTGTTCTTGTGGCGACTGTCTTCTTCAAGAATATGCTTGATACTTTATCCTCCTGGATCAATACCTTTTTTATTATCTTTTAGGATTGTATTAATTTTGACTTGGCTTCCAACGTCGTCATACTCGGATGGATCTTAGGACACGAATACCGTTCCCATTTCCCGTTCTTTTAGATCTATCTGCTTTTCTGTACGTTTCTGCCATTATTTGTTTCCTGGATTATGTCTCCTGTTGGAGGGTATGAGGACACATGAAGCCGAGATGGACACCAGAACCCTTTGCATCCTCCTTCCTTGAATACAACTCAAATAAACCAACTGGTCTGTTAAGACCAACCCTACTTTTTTTTTTGTTTTTTTCCCCGTCAGTGACTAGTACAGTACTCACTATGTAAGCATTTCCTAATAAAGGAAAATCCTACAAGAGGATGCATTATGGCATGCTCCAGTAATGCAAACACACTTGTACTTCCTGTAAACCCCTGGTTCTGCTGAAGTTTAGCAGGATGCTGGACCCACAAGGAAAGGGGAACAGCAGATATTCGTAGATCTGCCGGGTCATGAGTCACGCCTGAGGCTCTTCCGGGGGGGGGGGGGGGGCATTTGTGACCGCTCTGTCTCCCTGCCTCCCTAAGGGGAGTTCTACTCGGGAGGTTCCTCCTCCATTGCCTCCCCACCCCCCTTAGTGCTGCACAAGAGCCATAAGTAGGTCAAACTCCCACCTCCTGAAAAGCTCGAAGCACATGCTCTCTCTTGTGCCAGGGCTGTTTTTTCACCCTAAAAAAAGAGAGAGATCCATGGTTTTCTTTAACCGGAGAAAGAATGTCAGCACTCAGCTGTTTGTCCATTGAGATGAGAACGGGGGTAGCTCGAAAATGTATTTTATGAGAGGCTCAAGGCATGTCAATTATCCGAGAGGATCACTTTGTTTGGTCGCAGAAGGCTGCGGTTCCATATAACTGCAATTATTAGGGTTTAACGGCTGATTTGCTATCCCTCAACCAGAGTATGTTTTGAGAGATAGTGGAGGTGGATGTGGTGAGAATGTTTTCTTGAGTGCGAGAGAGAAACTATTATCTATTACACATATTATATAACGTGTTCTATATTACTCTGTGAAGGACCTTAACAGACACGATTACTTTTTTAATACATTTTTTTTAAAGCATTGGGTTTCACTCAGGAGGGTGGCTGGTATCTCCCTGAGGGATAGGGTGAGAAGCTCAGTCACTCGTGAGAGACTCGGAGTAGAGCCGCTGCTCCTTCGCGTAGAAAGGAGCCAGTTGAGGTGGTTCGGGCATCTAGTAAGGATGCTTCCTGGTCGCCTCCCGAGGGAGGTTTTCCAGGCACATCCAACTGGGAGGAGACCACGGGGCAGACCGAGGTACAGGTGGGGTGATTACATCTCCACACTGGCCTGGGAACGCCTCGGGATCCCCCAGTCAGAGCTAGTCGATGTTGCCAGGGAGAGGGAAGTTTGGAGTCCCCTGCTGGAGCTGCTGCCTCCGCGACCCGATTTCGGATAAGCGGGAGAAGATGGAGATGGGTTTCACACAAATACATGTTTTTTTTTTAATTGCGATTGCTGAACACGGTTTGGATTATTTTTATACAGGCGGTTTTTCTACATCCAGTACTGTCTGTCTGCCATCTTCATGAAATACGAGTACGATATGAATCATGTGGGGAGATGCGTAATCTTATACATCAGACCTCAATCCCTAAATTCATACGTACAACAACAGAAGTTGGTTATTTTCTATAAATTCCTGGACACAGAGGCTTAGGACCTGGTATATGTACACCAATAGTATCTACTCTGACTTGGAAAAATGAGTTTGCTTCAGCAAAAATGAGCGTTTCCGTGAGTTTCCTCTAACTTCCCCACGTCACGTATCCCTGGACACAAAAGCATCCCTTGTCAATGCAAGGTATTTTAAATTAAACCTTTTGAATTCTTAATTTCTCATGGACCGCAGCAGGGGCTAGTCATAAAACTCAAGGGTGACTGGGTGTCACTTGTGCTACAAAGTGACTTGACCAGCATACTGCTGTTAACTGACAATACATCACACTGACGCCAATGGTTTCCAAGTTCCTCGAAATCCGACAGAGGAGAGTCTTCGATGATGTAACGCCACCTCCGTTTGGCCAAGGACGAGCACGTCTCTTCTGGGAGAGAATGTGAAATGCAGACGATGACATCTGATGTGAAAGTCACCTTGGCTTGCTGGTTTACTGCACATCGGCGTCTGATGAAGAGATCGCTTTGTTTCTACACCAGTAACATTGTTTCACAATGACTCCCTTCTTCAGAGCCACCTGTTGGGGTAAGATTGATTGACAGAAAAAAAAAGCCAACCGACTCAGGAGTCAGCTGAGCATATACACACTGCAACACCTGAACTGTACATGTCTGATTCAAGTCCGTTTTAAACTAATCAGACTTGGCGGTTCTGCAAGGTCCATCCATGACCTTCGACTAGCTTAGTCTCGAACAACCAGAGGCCTTGACTGCCATTCTTCCCACATAGGGTTTACTGCGTGACATGGAACACGGCATAGGGCCTGGCGCTAAGTTTAGCTCGGGAGCATGTTGGCCCTCGCCCACAGACCCATATCATCTGCGTCTCTGGTTTCTGTAGGTGTCTTGACCCTCTTGGGGAGTGTGTAGGCATATGTTATAGTGTGTGCATAACACACAGACTTGTGTTGACAACCAGTGTGAATGTGACGACTCAAACCAGTGCATTGGAAAATGCTATAAAAAAATACCACCTAGAATACATATACACACATTTAACTTCATTCAACAGTTCATTGTGGCTCATGGTGGCTTGCGGACACGGAAATGTGCTTGTTGCTTGCTATTATCCGATGTAGTTTGGCTTAATTATTACTTTTAAGGTGCGTTTGACTGCAAAACACCCATTGTCTTTTTTTTGCACTTTCCTCTCAATGTGATGCAATTAATAATAATTGAAACTATAGCAATCTGTTTAAATCTATAGACTTTCATAGGGATGTTCTCGTCTGTCATATTAAGCTAATTCTGGTTGATTCCATCTAACTTATCACCTTTACCAGAACTAAGCGGGACGTTGAAAAGGTCTTAACTGCAGAACACCAGATATTTTCAAGATTTTTTGGAAAACATCCGTTCCACCGTCCTTCGGATTGTAGCGGTCGCATCAAAAGTAGCGCTTATTTTTTATTTTATTTTTTCTTCTTTTGACTAGCAGCTCCGTCTTTAATATCTTGGTGTCTTCCCACAGGGCTAATGTCTTTGGGACTTTGTCTTTGTAAACGGTAGCTTAATTTTGTTGGCTGCAGAAAACTGATGTAAAGGGCTGTAAAGGTACCAGGGAGCGAGTATAACGGGCTCTAAAGGTACCAGGGAGCGAGTATAACCGGCTCTAAAGGTACCAGGGAGCGAGTATAACGGGCTCTAAAGGTACCAGGGAGCGAGTATAACGGGCTCTAAAGGTACCAGGGAGCGAGTATAACGGGCTCTAAAGGTACCAGGGAGTGAGTATAACGGGCTCTAAAGGTACCAGGGAGCGAGTATAACGGGCTCTAAAGGTACCAGGGAGCGAGTATAACGGGCTCTAAAGGTACCAGGGAGCGAGTATAACGGGCTCTAAAGGTACCAGGGAGCGAGTATAACAGGCTCTAAAGGTACCAGGGAGCGAGTATAACGGGCTCTAAAGGTACCAGGGAGCGAGTATAACGGGCTCTTTTAAAGGGGGGAGACAGAAGCCCTCTCTCTAGTGGGCTCTTTTAAAGGGGGGAGACAGAAGCCCTCTCTCTAGTGGGCTTTTTTAAAGGGGAGAGACAGAAGCCCTCTCTCTAGTGGGCTCTTTTAAAGGGGGAGACAGAAGCCCTCTCTCTAGTGGGCTCTTTTAAAGGGGGGAGACAGAAGCCCTCTCTGCTGGGTTACCATAGTGACATCTCATTCACATTTTGATTGAAACGCAATTCATTAACATGTTATGAAGTGTACTGTGGCATAAACACCTCTGATTTTGACAGACCGGTCGGCTTTACCGTTTGTTTATTTTGTCTGGCTTCATATTGTCGGTTTTTTTTGGTATTCAGTTGAGAGCGGAGTCCCCCCCCCCCCCCCCCCCCCCCAATAGCGTGACTGACTGACCCGTTAAAACTAAGACTCTACTTCCTGGACTCTACTTCCTGTCCGCCTGTCAGTGAACATATGTTGAGGACGGGTGACTCTGGTCTCCGGTCTGAAAAGCCTTTAGGCTAAACTTGCCCGCAAGCAGAAACACAGAAAGCAGTAGATTTCGGTGTTATCAGGAATACATTATGCTGATAGGTGATTCATCACTTGCCACATAGCTGTGTCAAAGGGCATGCTGATAATATCACTTTTTTCAAAGGGCGTCGATGACAATGATTAGTTTGCGTACCCGGTGCTATCTAAATGATGACGTAACGTCAAATCCATACCAAAATACACATGTTTTTGCTTTTTTGTCTTCCAGGTACCCCGGTCATTATGCATGTAGTTCGGAGCAAAGCGAGTCCAGTCTGGCCCCGTCTCCCGGGGCAGCGGACCCTCAGGCTCACAGCCTCGGGGACCCGGAGTGGGCCCAGGAGCCGGACCCCGCCACACAGCACAAGGTTTGTCCTGGTCCTACGTCCCCGTCCCCCCCTTGGCGTTGGTGTCCCACATTGTTCCACACAAACTCTCTTTGTCCCAAGCTTGGCGTGTTGGGACCTGGTCGACCCTCGGTCCGACAGAGTGGTGTCTCCTTCTATGGGCGGCAGCAACTCAGAAAGGTAGAGCGGGAGGTTGCTGGTTCGATCCCCTATGCACCTCCTCTTAGCCAAGTGTCGAGGTGTCCCCGAGCAAGTAAGGCATACATTGTAAAGCGCTTTATAAATGCAGTCCATTTACCATTTACTATGTGAAAGTAGCCCCCATTCTAGTGGTCCCCGGCTAATGTTTAGCCAGGGGTGGTTATCCCAGTCTCTATCCTGTTAGCAGCAGTGAGCTACATGCTCAGCAGTATTAACAGGCCCTCTGTCCCAGATGACCGGGTCAGAGAGCTCTTTAAGGAGCTCTCAAACCTACCAGTGGTCTGCAATAAGAGCTAAAGAGGAGGGTGTTGCTGGGAGAAGGGGGGGGGGGGGGGGGGAGAGAAGTGATTGGAGTGTGCATTGGAGTATAGGAACTAACAGCTCTCTGGTCTGGTCTACTCAGGCTATCGATGGCCTACTAAGACAGCATTCCTGTCCTGGGTGAAAAAGCGCTGTATATTGTGATTACCCCCGGCTCTGTTAAATATTATCCCTTTTCTACAAAGAAACTGTTGGGTTCCAACGTAGCCAGATTTAAATGGTTCAGTTTCAAGAATTCAAAGTTCATTCACATTCTTGACATCAGTGCTCTGACATCTGCTGCCTGGAACTGTGGAGGGCAAGTCATCTTGGAGAGAAAGAGGTATAAGGTTATTACAGAGTCACTGCTGGAAGTGTGTTAAGTACATCTAATCCACTTTTCTAGAGCTAGTCCTTGCTTTGCCATCCGGTTGCCGGCCATAAGTGATTCTTTAAAGTCTGATCTTAAAGAAGTGCACCACCCAAACCTCTACTAAAGCCTCACTAACTAGCACCGAATCAACATGTCAGCAGGAATCTCGGATTACTTGTGGAGTATAATCCTCTCTGTCATCTTTAGCCCCCTTCTCACACACACACACACACACACACACGTGCACGCCTCTCTGCTTTCCAATTCCCCCATCAGGCTGCTGGTGAAGGAACAGCTCTCACACACCGTGATCTGTGTGAACTTTGACTAGTTGTTGTTGTTGCGGCGTGTGACTTGTTGAGGCTTGTGTGTGTTGTGCGTGCGTTTGGTGTGTGACTGTATTCATAGTAATGTCATGTGACATGTGACTGCATTGTGCAACTTTTAAGTTAGTTTTGTTCAGTGTGTGCGTGTTCTCCTTTCTTGTGTTTGTTTGTGGGGAAGAAGGGCAGTCATTGTGTGGTCTCTGTACCCACCAGGCGCTACCGGCCTGTCAGCCTGCCGGTGGCCTGATAACGCTGCCTTTGTGTCGTCCTATATTGTGTCAACAGAGGGGTTTATCTCACAACCTGAGATGAAAACTCATCCCCCCGGTTTTTCTCTCTCTCCGTGCATTGAGGTCATTGGGTATTATTTAACAGGATGTTCTGGAAGTGATGAGCTGTACAGAATATTCACCTTAATCAGCCAAACTGTTCCTTGACCCATTAGTAATATAACCACCTAGTTTTGGGCTTTTCCATACCTAACTTTGAGGGATCTTGCTCACAGACAAACTGACAGACATGCACACATGGGGGCGAAAACATAAGGTTATTCATAAAAGTATACATAAACGCTTTGTTTAGCATTTCCCCCCAAACTTTTGTCATTGCGTGTGAAACACAAACTTTCCCCAAAGCAATGTAGCTTACCTAAGCTATGCAAAGCGTTTTCTCATCAGTACTTGCTTTGTTTGTTCTGTCAGTTGTGCTTACTTATGCACACTTACTTGTGTGTGTGTGTGAAACTTGTTTTTTTTCCCCAGGTTGCAGAAGAGTCGTTACACACACTTGCGTCGTACGGCGCGGGGCTGGAGGCTGAAAGAGCAGCATCGCTAGGACAACCCCCGGGAGAGCACACAGTGCACAGTAACAGTGAACAGGTAACCGTCCTAAAGCCCTCTAGCATCCCCCCCCACCCTTACCCTTCGCCCAGAGCCCTTCCATGTTGTCACGCTACCCGTTTAATACAACTAAGGTTAATGGTAATAGGGCTGGTAATGACGGTAGTGCAACGTGAGTCATCTCTGGCCAATAAGCCGAGGGTTCTGATGAAATGTAGGCGGAGCTATGATATGGGCCAACAAGGGACTGTCACGCTCGACAATGTAGCATTTGAGTATGGTAAAATCATATTTTAAGTTAACAGTACCCAAATGGTCGGATAGCAACATGGTCCGTGCAAAGTCATGCATTTGTTGGGCTGCGTTTATTCATTTTTTTTATGGACTCTGTTTTCACCACGCCGTGGTTCTGAGGAAGCAAGTGGCCCCAGATTTGGATCAGTTCATACCATTTATCATTTTCTTTTTACAGACCGGGACCCCAGAGGAGGGGCCGCCAGCGGGGGTCATTCCACCAGAACCACAAACAGACTCTTCTGTATTGGGTTTTCCTGAACCGGAACCACAACCAGAATCCCACATTAACTCCGAGCAGCACCACTCTGAAGGCCAGGACCATGACCGAGCAGCCCAAACCTCCATCACTCTCCCCCCGGCCCCCGCCTCGGACCAGCCTCCGGCCCAGGACCAGGACCAGGCTTCCACCGACGCCTCGCCCCAAGCACCTCTCCCCGAGCGGACGCAGAGTTCCGGCGATGTTCCCGCTCCACAGCCTACCTTGGAGTCTTCTGTCCCGTCTCCGGACCCCTCCCTGTCGCCCCAGGACACCCAAGACACGCCTACCTCAGGGAGCGATGCCTTCACGCAGACGGGGTAAGCTCCTGGACCCCGCTCCTGCTGGCACGGGACCCCCCCACGTCTCTGTGGAGGGTTTAGCACGCAATGCAGAAGTTTCTGACAAATATGCAATGAAATGTCCAGTCTGTTAGTCTCTCAGCCTGTGTGTCGATGGTGTTAACTAGTCTGTTAGTCTCTCAGCCTGTGTCGATGGTGTTAACTAGTCTGTTAGTCTCTCAGCCTGTGTGTCGATGGTGTTAACTAGTCGGTTAGTGTCTCAGCCTGTGTTGATGGTGTTAACTAGTCTGTTAGTCTCTCAGCCTGTGTGTCGATGGTGTTAACTAGTCTGTTAGTCTCTCAGCCTGTGTCGATGGTGTTAACTAGTCTGTTAGTCTCTCAGCCCGTTTGTCGATGGTGTTAACTAGTCTGTTAGTCTCTCAGCCTGTGTCGATGGTGTTAACTAGTCTGTTAGTCTCAGCCTGTGTGTCGATGGTGTTAACTAGTCTGTTAGTGTCTCAGCCTGTGTGTCGATGGTGTTAACTAGTCTGTTAGTCTCTCAGCCTGTGTGTCGATGGTGTTAACTAGTCTGTTAGTGTCTCAGCCTGTGTCGATGGTGTTAACTAGTCTGTTAGTGTCTCAGCCTGTGTCGATGGTGTTAACTAGTCTGTTAGTCTCTCAGCCTGTGTCGATGGTGTTAACTAGTCTGTTAGTGTCTCAGCCTGTGTGTCGATGGTGTTAACTAGTCTGTTAGTCTCTCAGCCTGTGTGTCGATGGTGTTAACTAGTCTGTTAGTCTCTCAGCCTGTGTGTCGATGGTGTTAACTAGTCTGTTAGTCTCTCAGCCTGTGTCGATGGTGTTAACTAGTCTGTTAGTCTCTCAGCCTGTGTCGATGGTGTTAACTAGTCTGTTAGTCTCTCAGCCTGTGTGTCGATGGTGTTAACTAGTCTGTTAGTGTCTCAGCCTGTGTGTCGATGGTGATACATGTATCACGTGGAGTGGCTCCACCCTGACCGTTGACCTCGGTTCCTACAGGATCCTTTAGAAAGACTCCGCTTCTTCACCGTCGGATTCCTTGATTTTCGACTCCACGCTAACCTTCCACTTTCCGTCTCCTCCCCTCCTCCTCCTCCTCCCCTCCTCCTCCCCTCCTCCTCCCCTCCCGCCCCCTGTGCTGTAGGGAGGATGTGGACATAGCGGAGAACGAGCAGTTAGAGCAGCGGCTCCCCGATGTGGTGGTCCCCCAGGTGGAGGTCTCGGAGGTCTCGGTCCCGGGGGGGGAGGCCCAGGAGGTCGAGGTCCCGGCGTCTCTGAGCCCCGCGGAGCCGCAGGACGAGCCCCCGGGACTGGCGGAGGTGCAGGGGAACGCCTCCGACCTCCACCCGGAAGAGCAGGTCAGTTTCTCACAGCCACGGGAAGAAGGAGCAGCCATATAAAGATGAGGTAGATCCTCACGCCACAGACTGAGAGCACAGGGTTCGTGTGTGTGAGAGATGCTGGCTCCAGCCAGAATAAACCGGCATCGAGAATGTTTCTTCTGTCTGCATTCTCGGTTTAGCCCCGCCCACAAACTAGATGGATTCAATTGTGAGGCTTTTGCTCAGGGTTACCTTAATCAGCCAGTGAACCAGCTGGCTGGCTGGCTGGCTGATACTGTGTGCTTACGTCAGTCAGGCCTGTTAGGTTGCTGGCTTCAGAGACTTTCTCCTGGGTAATCAGGCTTATGTCATTCACTGTAACACCACAGGGGTCTACGTTAGTCCTATAGTCCGGCGTGAGACGCGTGAGCTTACGCGACTGATGATTGCGATGGTAACCTTGCTATATATGCTAGATATTCACTCATTTAGCCCCACACACTTGTATCCAATGCCACTTGCAGTGCATTGGTTGTCTTGTGCTTGTAGCCCGTAGAGCGGCTGGCAGTTCGACACACAGGAGGAGGAGTGTCTCCCATTATCCATGGCGCACTGAAGCCAGGAGGACTATAAAAAAAACACCCAACGTCGAAGGCGTGGAGGCAGCCATCACACGCTGCTTGTTGTGGTTTCAGGTCGGGGACACCGCTGTCTCCAGAGAGACGGACCCCTCTGTGCCCAGCAAAGAGGACATCCCCACCTTCGACGAGTGGAAGAAACAAGTCATGGAGGTGGAGAAAGAGAAGAGTAAGAGAGAGACACACACGCACACACACGCACGCACACGTGTGTTATTTGACTGATGAGGAAATGAGATACTGTTTCTGCGGAAACTGTTAAAAGGATGTGATTACTGAGAACTGAAAGAATAATCTCCTATTTGGTCTAAGCGAGCGTTGCTCCTCTTTCCGCCTGGTACACGCATCTCCCTGGCGACCCGCGTGTGTCGGTCAAACGGTGAAGCGTGAGTTGATGTGTGTTGCGTAACCTGGTGTGTGTTGCGTAACCTGGTGTGATGCTCTGCTCCCACGTCATTTTCCACTGGCACCGCGGACCCTGTTCTAATGCCTTTCACTTTCCACTCGGTCCGCTGGCTCCTTGTCCTCATGCATTTTTAATGCACGGTAACACGCACACGCACGTATAGAGTGTGAGGGCAAAGCACTCTGGAGGCTTGTGTGACCGAGGCGTGTGTGTTGACGCTTTGTCCGACGTTTTTGGAGGCAGATGAATGAGATGTTCTGATTCCTCCCCTGTTAATGAGAACATTTTTATGGGTGGAGCCAAGCCACGCAAATGTATCACACCTTTCTTTAACATGGAGAGCTTTTTAGGTTGATTTAACACCCAAGATAATAGGAGTGTTTAATGATATACCTCCAATAAAGTAATCCCGCTGTGGTCCTAGTTTGAGTCGTGTTGTTGGCTTTCGTTTATATTGAGCTTTTTTTTTACACATTGAGATTTAAAATATATTATCAAACATTCAATGCATTGAAACGTTTTTGTATTGGGCCACGTTTAAGAGAGGGTTATGTTTCTTTGACACTTGATACATATATACTTCTAATATACGTGATGCTCCGATCGATCGTCCACCGACCATTATCGGCCGATATTCACTCTCAACCGATTGATCAGAGCTCTCAAAAACGGCCGATCAGAAGAGTCAAAATACTTTTATACAAAAGACTTTTGTATGTGCGCAGTAAAAAAAATTTGATGTGTGACTCATAAATGCCGGCAGCACTGCTACCGGTAAATACAGATCAATCATATTGGGCTCCTAGACCGTTAATTATATTTTGGATGGGTATAATTGCTCAAAAGATTTGTGCTTTATCTCGTAGTGGCACTTCACATTGCCACAGAACGAATGAGACGTACTGTTTGAACTGCCCGTGGGAAGAACAAACGTGTGCGTGTGCGTGTGTGCGTGTGTGCGTGTGTGCGTGTGTGCGTGTGTGCGTGTGTGCGTGTGTGTGTGTGTGTGTGTGTGTGTGTGTGTGTGTGTGTGTGTGTGTGTGTGTGTGTGTGTGTGTGTGTGTGTGTGTGTGTGTGTGTGTGTGTGTGTGTGTGTGTGTGTGTGTGTGTGTGTGTGTGTGTGTGTGTGTGTGTGTGTGTGTGTGTGTGTGTGTGTGTGCATATCAGAATAGTTATTGCTCTAAATAGTAATTAAATATATAATACGACACTATATGGAACTTTAAAAGAAAGATCCCCCACCCACTATGTGATCGGCAATCGGTATCTTCTGATTCCGGTGATCGGCCATTTATTCCGTAGCCTGAAATGTGACTAATGCATCCCAGGCTGTGTTTTAATCTCCGTTGCTTCTCCTCAGGTCAGTCCCTTCATACCTCGGCCAACGGGAGCCCCCACCCTGTGAAGAAGGTCCAGAAGAATTTCAAGAACAACTACGCCTCCGTGGAATGCGGTGCCAAGATCCTGTCTGCCAACAACGAGGCCAAGGTTACACATCCACTCTGTGCCCCTCCATCCCAAAGACGGCCCCATTGCTTACATGCATTTCTTACTGGTGTTCTGGAAAAGGCCTAACATGCAAATGACAGCATCAGACACCCGGTGATTATTAAAGTACATTTCTTCATGGTGTTTAGACTCGGTGGTGAATCCGGGTCATTTAGTTCAGTGAGTACTCACTAGGAGGCACCAGACTACATGACTGTTTAGAGCACTGATTGTCAACTGGTGGGTCCCGACTCACAAGTGGGTCACAGAGCAGACGCCAAACCTTAACCTTTTTGAAAGAAGAAAATGATTGAACTATATGTTTCAGTGTTAATTCATGTTTCAATGCATCACTTTTTTCATTGAGTTAAGCCCCAATCAGCTTTTCTTTTAAACAGTACGTGAAGGCATTGTCGATTTACTGCAGTAGTATAATGACTAAGCCAGAGGGCCGGTTGAGGGACCACCGGTCTAGGCGATGGTTCGCTCATCACGTCACGGTTCTCCTTTTCGTTTCAGAGCACTTCAGCGATCCTCATGGAGAACATGGACCTGTACATGCTGAATCCCTGCAGCAATAAAATATGGTAAATACGTCCAGAAATACACCTCTCACTTGTAGAATGAAAAACCTTTTATTTTCTTCAGTTTGTCGCATTATTATTCACTGAATGTATGTATCCCGTAATGGCCACAATGACTCATGTAGAAGAGGCGTTTAGAAATGTCAAATGTCAAAATGTGGGTACTGTGAAGTAATTGTTGGTAATTGCTCCATTCGTGTGTCTCCTCTGACTCCGTGTGTCCTCAGGTTTGTCATTGAGCTCTGTGAGCCCATCCAAGTCAAGCAGCTGGACATCGCCAACTTTGAGCTCTTCTCGTCCACGCCCCGGGACTTCCTGGTGTCCATCAGCGACAGGTACGCTCTTCGCCATCGCCGCCGCAAGACACACACCCACGACGTGTGGTGAACACGTCTGTTGAACTCCCGTCTTTCCCTCGGCTCTACCTGTGCAGGTATCCCACCAACAAGTGGGTCAAGTTGGGCACGTTCCACGCCCGGGACGAGCGCACCGCTCAGAGCTTCCCGTTGGACGAGCAGCTCTACGCCAAATATGTGAAGGTTGGTACATTGACGTAATGTGTGTGAGTTGGCTTCCGTCATGAATTGCATATCGGTTCATATTCCTACCGCTACTCCACATAGATGGAGGACCTGCATGTTGGCCTTGTCTACACGAGCCACTTAAAACTCTTCAAGTAGCGGTTTGAAAACGGTTGTGCGATCGCGACGCAAAGAGAGATGATGTTTTCTCCGTCTAAACGGCGGGAGCGGTTGTACTTCTTAGACGACCGTGACTGAAATCACCTTCGGAATGTACACTATTTTACATCTAGATTGGCGAGAGATGGGTTGGCCTCCAGAGTGAATGTCTCGTGGGATGCGTTTCTGAATGTATATACGATAAGAATTCAACCACGGTTGTGGAATCAAGATCAGATAATCTCGATAAAGCATGTTGTAACTTCTCGTGACTTGGTTGACGTTAATGACATGTTTGTATAGACGTCAGTGTAACCCATTGAATATGTTATCAAGTTATCTCTCTTCAAATTGGCTCCTACCCAAACTGACCTTTTCACTGTTGAGTTAAGATAGCCCTGCTCTCTATAGACTATAAATCACCGATTGTATAACACAGTACATGGTAAGAGATACGCTGCTTACATATGTAACTCTGATGTTCTTGTCCTTCCCTCTGTCCTTGTCAGTGTCCTTTCCACTGTGGCTCTCCTTCAGACCTAGTGCTTTATGTTAGTGCTTGTAGATTCTATCACCAGCTCAGTGCTCCTGCGTTGCCATGTGAAATAAAACAAAAACAAAAATGACAATGTGGTGATGCTGTGAGCATGAAATACAAGTTGAATGACTTTTGTCTTCTGTTTCCTTCTCTTTCGCTGCTCTTCTCGCATCAGATGTTCATCAAGTACATAAAGGTTGGAACCCTTCTCTCTGTCGGGGCTCACCAATGCGCTTTTTCTTTGATACTCACGGGAGAGATTTTGTCGGTGGCGGACCACAATGTTGATCTATAATGCATGAGGACGGTGTCACGCCTGAGGGGACACGCACGTACACACACGCGCACACACACTCATATAGATATTCACATTCCTGTTGGTGCTTTAACAGAGTTGGGAATACAGTTAAAGTACGTGCCTGTTTCCGTGGGGTTGGCGAGTTAATGAAACCAAACGGCTGGGTGTGTGTGGGCTGCTTGCTCCGACGTGGATGTCTTGTCGGTGTTGATGGTGTTGCGTCTAAATGTGTCTCTCCCCCCCCCCCCCCTCCCTACAGGTGGAACTCCTGTCCCACTTTGGATCGGAACATTTCTGTCCCCTAAGCCTCATCAGGTGAGACATCGGGAGCCCCTTAAACCAGTTTTATCATCCAGTCTTTTTGTGTAGTCCTAAATGTAGTCCTCTGAGGGCTCCTCAACTCTCACAGGATGCGATTGGTTCTAAAGAGTGGTCTTGTTTTGGGGTTTGGGTTCCTGGTGGCTCATGAGTAAACAGCTCGAGCGTAGGGGTCTATTAGTTTCTATTAATGGAGCTATTGAAATGCAGATGCAGAACAATATATCTCTTTATAATATTAGTCATTTTGTAATACGAACAGCCACATTTAATGAAGCTGTAGGAATGGCTGTTCAGATAATTAATTTGCCCAGGGGGTCCCATAGCTTCCGGTGCTTTCCTTACTGTGCAGTTTGTCCCAAGACCTGTGTTGCCAACAACAGTCTTTTCGACTTAATATAGTTACACAAAAATCTGCCTAAATTGATTCGCGCCGTGTCAATATTTGGCCTGCTCGAAGCATGACGTGACAAGACCTTCTTCACATGCAAAGGTAGACTTGATTAGATGAAAGGCATGGGATGTGTTTACTCTCTAGACTGTATGGGATCCATTGTTGTTATTATTAGAACAACCATTATTCGTAATCCATTTTTCACAATTTGTCAATGACGTGAAAGTCCTTCTCTGGGTTCCTCGACAGCGAGCCCTTTATCTCCGATCCCTCAGTGGGATCGGTCCCCTAATGCGTGTTCTTCATGGGTTCTAAATGTATCTTCTGTCTGTCTCCGTGTCCCTAGGGTGTTTGGCACCAGTATGGTGGAAGAATACGAGGAGATATCGGATTCCCAGTATCCGTCAGAGAGACTCGAGTACCTGGAGGAGGACTATGGTAACTACGCTCCTCTGTTGACGCTACATGACCACCTCCTGTCTCTCTGTCCCCCCGATGATCCATGTGGCCATAAAGGTTGTCTTTCTGGGCCGTCTGTTGCACAATGTGTGTCCTGAGACAGATTAGTGTTGGACTGCCAAAGTGCGACATTGAGCTGGAGCCTCACCTGCTTCACAAACACAACGGGGTGTGTGTGTGTGTGTGTGTGGTGTGTGTGTGTGTGTGTGTGTGTGTGTGTGTGTGTGTGTGTGTGGTGTGTGTGTGTGTGTGTGTGTGTGTGTGTGTGTGTGTGTGTGTGTGTGTGTGTGTGTGTGTGTGGTGTGTGTGTGTGTGTGTGTGTGTGTGTGTGTGTGTGTGTGTGGTGTGTGTGTGTGTGTGTGTGTGCTGTGGTGCCTGTGTGTGCCTGTGTGTGTGTGTGCCTGCCTGCCTGCTGCGTGTGTGTGTGTGTGTGCCTGCCTGTGTGTGTGTGTGTGTGCCTGCCTTTGTGTGTGTGTGTACCTGTGTCCATCCATTCAAAATTCCGTTTATTCAGGAGTTTGTCATTACCGTGTGTGTGTTCTTCTCAGATTACCCTCCAGGGTTTCAGCCCTCTGAAGACAAGGCTTCAAAAAACCTCCTGGGCTCTGCAACTAGTACGTATCTCTGTCCGTCTGTCTCTGAGATCAAATAATATCTACTGCATCTGTGGGACTTCCACTATAAGCGACTGATCATACAGAACAGTGTTTGTTAATGCACAACGCTCACTAGTTGAGAAGAGCTCTGCGTCTTGCCGACGTACTGATTCTACTGTGTCTGTTGTCCCATGAGTCATGGGACTGTTGTTAACACAATGTGTTCAGTGCCCCGGGTCTGGGCTGGGACCTCAGCTATGGACGTTTGTTTACTTAACTTGCATTCAGATGCAGATGTATTCAGGGTGACGGTTTCGACAGTTGGCGTCTGTGTGCGTGCGTGCGCATGCGTACATAAAAACTTGTAGTAGGTGGATTGGTTTGTGTATTTTAGGTACATTGGTTGGGGTTGTGTGTGCATGTGTGTGCACAGGCTCTCTCTCTCTCTTTCTCACACACACACACACACACACACACACTGGCCCTTATGTCTCCTAATTTAGTTTAAAAGAAGCTTTTAAGGGAAACCAGGAGAAGAAGAGGAGCATAGTGGAAGGAGAGGAGAAGAAGAGGAGCATAGTGTGAGGAGAGGAGGAGGAGGAGGAGAAGAAGAGGAGCATAGTGGGAGGAGAGGAGGAGGAGGAGGAGGAGGAGCATAGTGGGAGGAGAAGAGGAGCATAGTGGGAGGAGAGGAGGAGGAGAAGAGGAGCATAGTGGAAGGAGGGGAGGGGAGGAGAAGAGGAGCATAGTGGGAGGAGGAGGAGAAGAGGAGCATAGTGGAAGGAGGGGAGGGGAGGAGAAGAGGAGCATAGTGGGAGGAGAAGAGGAGCATAGTGGAAGGTGAGGAGGAGCATAGTGGGAGGGAGAGGAGGCTTGTGGTTTAAACACTTGCTGCTTTAGCCTCCAGCTGCTGGTTGCCTGAAGCCTTCAAAAGACACTGAACCTGTTTAAGAAACCCAACTCAAGTGTGTTCTTTTGGTTCTCTTCAGACGCCATCCTGAACATGGTCAACAACATCGCTGCCAATGTGCTGGGGGCAAAACCGGAGCTATCTGACGGGACGCAGGCAGAAGGTAACCAAAAGAAAGAGCCCTCCTCCAGGCAGCCTCCCGCTTAGTTGGCAGAAGGCCTGCACACATCCGGGCGAACACGCCAGCCCGGTCCGTCTGGAAATTTCGACCTGCTGTGTGATTAAATCTGGCCTGTGGAGTTGCACGCTAGGCTAGCTTAGCACATGATGGAGGCAGATGTTTTGGTCCTGCGGTGCTCTCGGTTAAGCCTTCTCCTTCCTGCTTATAATATGACGTGTTCCTGTCCTGTTCCTGCTTACAGAGTGCTGCTGCACACCCTATCATCAGCACCCTGTCAGCACCTTATCAGCACCCGTACCTGACCAGATACGGGTCCCATACCAAACCCATACCAAACCTGTACACTACCAATACCTGTTCCCCAGTTGTTTGTGTTGGTCTGCAGCTTGTATGAAGTGGAACCATGAATGGTAAATGGGCTCCATTGATATGTAAAGGTCACAGCTGCCTCTCCTAAGTCCACTGCAACACATAATAATACTCTGTCTGGCTCAGAAACACACATTTAGGCCCACAGTGAACTTAACTAACATAACGGTTGATCTCTTCTCTTGTTGGTCCTTATGTAGGAACAAGGTATTTTGGATGTTGTCACCTGTCGTAACTACTGGGTAGCTTTATAAATCCACCGCTGTACATGTAATGAAATGTAGGTGAAATGTATTCTGACTTTCTTGGCCTGCATCTTTTAAGGATGAGATCACAACTTACCGACTGATTCACCCCGTTCTCTTCTCTGTTGTTTACGTTTTTGGACGGTAAACAGTGCTGCCCTCCCATTGGTTGACACTTTTCCGCCCCTTTCTACCAACCACTGACTTTATTCCTCCCTCTGCCGTTTGACGTTTGCTTAACTATTCTTAACACACACACACACACACACACACACACACACACACACACACACACACACACACACACACACACACACACACACACACACGCCACAATGTTTACTCTGCCTGTGGCAGTGCGTCAGCGGAGTCTCTGCAGAACCGTGGTTCTCTGTTCTCCGTCCCAGCGTTGGACCAGGGAAATGCTACGCTACAACGGCACTTCTGTTAGTAAGATACCATCAATGTTAGAACACTATTAATGTTCTAAAGAAGAAGAAAACATGAACTATTGGAACACAACATATCCTTAACACAACATTACTTTTTATATTTGTGCCATTCAGAAAGTGGATCTGGCCTGGCCTAGTGTTCATGTCGTCTTGCCATGACATGGGTTAACAGTGTGTTTGTCCACTTTTGCAGACAACGACACGGCAGAGGTGACAAACGGAACCGAGGACAGCCCCCCGGAGATCAACCCGGGCCTCGGAGATTCTGCAACGTGAGACACACACACACACACACACACACACACACACACACACACACACACACACACACACACACACACACACACACACACACACACACACACACACACACACACACACACACACACACACACACACACACACACACACACACACACACACACACACACACACACACACTTAAAAGTCCTCTCACCAAGGAAATTATTCAAATCCATCTTTGTTGTATTTTCTCCACTAGGTCAGAAACGGTGGAAGAGTCCGTGCCGGACTCTGAGCTTCCCCCTCCTACCCTCTCCTCCTCCCTTGATCCCATTGAGGCCACGCAAATCGTTATGCTGGTGGAGGAGGAGGAGGAGGAGGAGGAGGAAGAAGAGGCGGTGGCGGCCAAGTGGTCCACCATCACGCTGATGGAGCAGGAAGAGGACGAGGAGGAGGAGCAGGAGGAGGAGGAGGAGCGACGGGAGGAGAGGAGTCGGCAGGAAGGGGAGAAGATGAAGGAGGAGCACAGGCGCCGGTGGAGGGAGAGTCAGATGTACTGCCCGCTCTCCCCCTCCTCCTTCTCCTCCTCTTTCTCCTTCTCTCTGTCCTGCATGGCTTCCCTACCGGAGCTCCTGCGTGGCTGGTGCTCCGCCAGGCTGGCCCGCGGCCGGCCCCGCGGCCTCCGCCGCCGGCAGCTCGGCGCCCAGCAGGCCCGCCAGGAGGCGCACTCCCCCATCGCAACCGCCGCACTTCCTGCGCTGCTTCCCCCTACCGCCGACCCCTCCCCCTCCCCCACCGCGGTCCAGGAGGCCCCGACCCCGATGGAGAGTGGCGTTCCTGACCCCGCCCCCTCCCACCAGACCGGCGACCGTGGCACGCCCCCCGCCGAGGCACACGCCACCAGCGCGCGCGCACACGCCACCAGCACGCGCGCACACGCCACCAGCGCGCGCGCACACCCCGCTGCGCAGACCCCCGTCCCCTCCCCCGCTTTGGAGCCCCACGCCACGCTGGAACCCAGTCGGACCTCCGCCATCCTCTCCCTGGCCTCCCTGAGCCGGCCCACCCCTGCCCGGGAAGAGGACGACCGCGACGAGGCGGCCCTGGACTCGGCCCCCCTCCCCACCCTCCACGGGGTGTCGGTAATGGAGACCCAGGGGGTCAGCAGTACCCCCTTCGTCCCCTTCACCCCCACCCCCAGCCTCGCCCCGCAGCTCACCGCCACCTCCGTTGAGATGGCCGCTCAACCGGACCTCTCCGTTGTTCCCGCTGTCGGAGACCAGCCGGCGCAGCCCCTGCCCTCCGCCTCCCGTCCCGTAGACGCCATCCCTCCTCCCACGGAGCTGCCCCCCACGGCGTCAACAGAAGCCCACACCGACGGCGGGGAGCTCCTGGCCTCCCGGCACGGCCCCGGGGAGCAGGGGGACACGGCTCAGGCACGGGCCGGGGAGCCCCAGCGCGGGGAAGACTCGGTGGACGAGCTGCTCCTCGCCACCAACGGGAACATCCAGCGCTTGGCCACAGAGTACTACGCCGAGCTGCAGCGGGACAACGGGGCCGCCACGCTGAACGGGATGGTGCACGGCTCCAGCCAGAAGGAGAGCGTCTTCATGAGGCTCAACAACCGGATCAAGGCCCTGGAGATGAACATGAGTCTGTCCAGCCGCTACCTGGAGGAGCTCAGCCAGAGGTGAGCAGACCACCCCCCAATATATTGGTGCACGTGCTGCATAGTACTGGTTTCACAATCAAACTAAATAAATGACCAAGCATTTCAGATGGTAACACATGAAATAAAAAAACATTTATTCGTCAAATATAATTATTAAATCAAATAATTGAAGCTTTGGAGAAGGCAGTGTTGCCTGAATGTTCCCAAACGCTCCCATAACATGGGATGGTGTGATGGTTTAATAGTGTCGTTTGTCTTGCTCAGGTACCGCAAACAGATGGAGGAGATGCAGAGAGCCTTCAACAAGACCGTCATCAAGCTGCAGAACACCTCCCGCATCGCTGAGGAGCAGGTCAGCCACAACCCACCTCGCCTTTTACTAGTAGTACTAGTACTAGCAGTCACTGTAGTTGTAGCACTAGTACAAGTATTGGAACTTGTACTCCAACTACAGTGACTACTAGTTCTAGAACTACAGTGACCGCTAGTACTAGAACTAGTACTACACCTAACTAGTAGTACGAGTCACTGTCACAGGAGCACTGTGGTCTTAACTATACTACAGTGAGGGTCACTGTGCAAGGTTCTAGTGAATTTATTTATCAGAAAATAAGGCCTTAATTGATATTAAATGTGTCAGATGTCTTCATTCAATCTTTTAAAAATGCTTAGACACGTAAAGTAGGATTTTATGAATAGTCTTTAATTTCTGACCATTTTAAACCTCTAAATACCATCAACACTTTTGTTTCAACATAGTGGTGTTAATGAAGGAGGTCATTACCGATAAATAATCCACCATTACTGATAAATAGTCTGCCATTATCGTAGTAGTAGTTTGTGTAGAGAGCCGTCTGGTTTTCAATTCTTGTGTTCATATGTTGTTTTGGTTCAGGACCAGAGGCAGACCGAGTCCATCCAGGTTCTGCAGAACCAGCTGGAGAACGTCACCAAGCTGATGCTGAACCTCAGCTCCACCGTGGGCCAGCTGCAGAGAGAGGTGTGCCCCCCCCCCCCCCTCCATTCCGTATTTTCCGGACTATAAGTCGCACCTGACGCCCGACTTTTTCGGTGGTAGGCTACAGCAGTTTTCAGTTGTCACGAGTGTATACAGCGCCATCTCTTGGCTGTAGTTTGAACGCAGCCAGACAAAAATATATAATATATATAACAATATATAAGTCGCTTCGTAGTATATGTTGCAGGACCAGCCAGACAGCTAAAAAAAAAGCGCAACTTATAGTGCGGAAAATACGGTAGCATGATGGCAGAACGGTTTTACAGTTTTATTGATTCAAAATCGACAGACAATGTGTTTTTTCATGGTTAAGGGACTGTATATAGATATATGTATGATGACCCCTGTAGGGCTAAGAGTTGACTGTGGGGTGAAGGGTGTTTGTTGAACATGTAAAGAGGCGTGTCTGTGTGTTTCTGTCTTGCAGGTGTCGGACCGCCAGTGTTACCTGGTTGTTTCCCTGGTGCTCTGTCTGTCCCTGGGCCTGCTGCTCTGTCTGCAGTGCTGCCGCAGCAGCGGCCCCCGCCACGCCCCTCACATCAACCCTCCTGCCTTGCTCAAGAGCAACCACTACCCCAGCCCCAAGAGGTCAGCCGCATGCTTATGTTTAGTCCTTTAGCGATCGTACATGCAACGTACGGTTCACACTTTGGAGACACACACAGGGAAACCTAGAAAACAATATTGTGATAACTCGGGAGGTAGACGGCTTGTCTGGCAATCGGAAGGTTGCTGGTTCGATCCTCCGGCTCCTCCTCTCAGCCAAGTCTTGAGGTGTCCTGAGCAAGACACCCTGACCCTTACCGATGGCTGTCTCCTTGCGTGACTGACACTGCCATGGGTGAATGAATGGGTTATCGTCAGGCAGAACTTACGTAAAGAGCTTTGGTTGAAAGCTCTAAATAAATGCAGTCCAGTCCATCCATCCACGGTCACATGTCACACAAACGTATCAAATAATTGTATTTAATGACGGGCAAAGCCTCTAACATGGGTGCTTCGTCTATTGTGTTTCTCTTGTGCTAGGTGTTTCTCCTCGTACGATGACATGAGTCTGATGCGAAGGGTGACCTGTCCTCTGGTTCGCTCCAAGTCCTTCCAGTTCTCCTCTACAGACGGTGGGAGCTGCTCGCCCACACACACACACACACGCACACACACACACGCACACACACACACACACGCACACACACACACACACACGCATACCGAGCCTTCGGAGATATCATTTGTGACACACACTCCACACGCGCTGAATCATCGTCCCCTGTTACTAGTGCTCTCACATCTCCCTCCTCCCACCTGGTCTTTACGTCCTGCCGTGTCCACGCCTCCCCCGTGTCCTCAGGCCACGCCTCCCCCGTGTCCTCAGGCCACGCCTCCCCCGTGTCTTCAGGCCACGCCTCCCCCATGTCTTCAGGCCACGCCTCCCCCATGTCTTCAGTCCACGCCTCCCTGTGTCTTCAGTCCACGCCTCCCTGTGTCCTCAGGCCACGCCTCCCTGTGTCCTCAGGCCACGCCTCCCTGTGTCCTCAGGCCACGCCTCTCCCATGTCTTCAGGCCACGCCTCTCCCATGTCTTCAGGCCACGCCTCTCCGTGTCCTCAGGCCACGCCTCTCCGTGTCCTCGGGCCACTCCTCCCCGTGTCCTCGGGCCACGCCTCCCCGTGTCCTCGGGCCACGCCTCCCCGTGTCCTCGGGCCACGCCTCCCCGTGTCCTCGGGCCACGCCGCCCCGTTTCCTCGGACTACGCCTCCCTGTGTCCTCGGGCCACGTCTCCCCGTGTCCTCAGGCCACACCTCCCAGACCTCCTGAAGTAGTGGGGGGGACACACACAGTGTGTCCTGAAAGAATGAAGAACACCTTTCACTCACCAAACATCAAGCTCCACATCCCTGTCCCCTCCAATCTCCCTCCACTGTGTATATTTGAGATGTGTGTGTCTGTGAATGTGTGTGACTGTGTGTGTCTGTGACTGTGTGTGTGTGTGTGTGTGACTCTTTGCATTGGGAGCCTGTCATTGCCAGCTTGTGTGCAGGACTACATCCAAGATGTGATGCTTTGGGCTCCTGTTCTCCATTTGGGTTGAGGAGAACCTCTCCCCCCCGCGTTCTGCAGTCTGGACAGCAGTCTGTTGTCCGTCTGCTTATCTTCAAACCCCGCTACCGGCTCATTTCATGCCTGTTACATGTATGTGTTTCTGTTTGCCATTCATCAGCATTAACCGAGGCCCTCTCTCCCCTGTTCAGTAGGTCCAGATGACTTGTACATTGTAGAACCTCTAAGGTTTTCTCCAGAGAAAAAGGTACAGTGTTCACCCTCAACCCTAAACTGTGGGGCCCCTTGGCGGCCATGTTACGTGCTGTTTGTTGTGGTGTTGGTCTGGGGTCAGGAGTAGAGGTCGGTCGGTAGGGGGGCGGTAGAGGTCGGTCGGTAGGGGGGCGGTAGAGGTCAGTAGGGGGGCGGTAGAGGTCAGTAGGGGGGCGGTAGAGGTCGGTCGGTAGGGGGGCGGTAGAGGTCGGTCGGTAGGGGGGCGGTAGAGGTCGGTCGGTAGGGGGGCGGTAGAGGTCGGTCGGTAGGGGGGCGGTAGAGGTCGGTCGGTAGGGGGGCGGTAGAGGTCGGTCGGTAGGGGGGGCGGGTAGAGGTCGGTTGGTAGGGGGGCGGTAGAGGTCGGTCGGTAGGGGGGCGGTAGAAGGGGGGCGGTAGGGGAGCGGTAGAGGTCGGTCGGTAGGGGGCGGTAGAGGTCGGTCGGTAGGGGGGCGGTAGAGGTCAGTAGGGGGGCGGTAGAAGTCAGTAGGGGGCGGTAGAGGTCAGTAGGGGGGCGGTAGAAGTCAGTAGGGGGGCGGTAGAGGTCGGTCGGTAGGGGGGCGGTAGAGGTCGGTCGGTAGGGGGGCGGTAGAGGTCGGTAGGGGGGGCGGTAGAGGTCGGTCGGTAGGGGGGCGGTAGAGGTCAGTAGGGGGGGCGGTAGAGGTCAGTCGGTAGGGGGGCGGTAGAGGTCGGTCGGTAGGGGGGCGGTAGAGGTCGGTCGGTAGGGGGGCGGTAGAGGTCGGTCGGTAGGGGGGCGGTAGAGGTCGGTCGGTAGGGGGCGGTAGAGGTCGGTCGGTAGGGGGGCGGTAGAGGTCGGTCGGTCTCCGTCCGTCCTCTCTGACCCGCCGGGACTGTGCTCTCGTAGCGTTGGCCCCCGGGAACGGTGGGTTAACCACACGGGAAAGGGCGGCGGTCCAGACAAAGTGTTTGTGTTCGTGTCAGATGTTTTGCACATAATAGCAGCCATTACTGTCCGTCGTGCAGCTTCACCTCCTACCACACGAGGGAGATCAATCGGTCCTTATTACCTCCGCCCTCAGAGGTGGGAGGGGCTTAAGTTGTTTACGCCCATTTGTTTGTCTGTTTGTTTGTCTGTCTTTTAGCAAGATAACTCAAAAGGTTATGTATGGATTTGGACAAAACTTGGTAGTTAGTTGACTTGTAGGCCAAGCAACAGTTGATCAGATTTTGACACGGATCCGAATCTGAATCCAGATCCAGGAGACCTTTTGGTGTGGTGGAGGTGTGCGATCTACTGAAGGCCCTCTAGTTAACTGTGGGTTAATTAGTCCACGTGTCTGATTGTCATTCCTGATGTTGGCTCCTTTATATTTATTCTTGTTTTCCCCCCCCCTGTAGAAAAAGCGGTGCAAGACCAAGCCGTGGGAGAAGGTTGAATCGTGCAAGGCGCTGGGCCCCTCAGACCCCCAGGCTGACGGCACCGCCGCCATTTGCAACGGCTTCCACAGCTGCCCGCCTTCCCCGCCCCCTCTCCCGGCCCCGCCTCCTCTCCTGGCCCTCCTCCCCCCGCCTCCTCCTCCTCCGTCACTGCCCCTCCCTCGGCACACCGGCGTCCCCGTGGAGGAAGTGACGTCGTCTCTCTCCTCCGCCCCCTCGGAGGAGTCCCACGCCGGCCGCCTCCCCCCGCCCTCCCCCGGCTCCTCCTCCTCCTCCTCCTTCTCCTCCTCTTCCTCCTCGGGGGCGGTGGCGGGGGGTGCGGCGTGCGCGGCGTGTATCGACCACGCCCCACCCTTCCCGCTGCATTATCACCCGCCCCCTCCGGCCGTGCCCCTCCCCCGCCCCCCCAGCGAGAAGCGCTCGACGAAGCGGCGGCGGTCCCGGCAGGCCGAGCTGCAGTTCCCCTCCGTGCCAGAGGGGGGCGTGGCCTCGATGCTGTCCGCCTAGCAGCTGACCAGAGGCAGCAAGGAGATCGGCGTGGGGACCGTCGGCGGGACAGCCGTCAGCGGCCATGTCTGAGTATTACGTGGACACGCCCACCACCAAACACACACACACACACACACACACATCTGAGTGACTGTCTTGTGAAGCACTCGCACAACCTTGTGAATGCGCGGCTACGCTATCGGACTCTGAGTGAGTTTCTAATCTGTGAAACAAATGGTGAAACAGCCATCAGGCGTGATGAGGATCTGAACCGGCTGGTATCTGAGCATCATACACACTCCGTAAGATACTTTACACACACACACACACACACCCCTACACCCCTGTCACAGACCTGGGTGGTGATCATGTGCCTTTCTATTAGTTCTAGAGCTTTTAGCGGTGAAAACATGACTTATTTTGATTTAAGAGATGTTTTTATTAGTATTTTGTTTGTGGAGAGCTTGATGGAGACAGTGGATGGGTAACACAAGTCTGACCCGTTGAAGTGATGATGTGAGTGAGCTTTGTCTCTCGACCGTGGGTGGCGCCTCCTTCTGTTAGCGTTGTGTTAACGCAGCAAAGGGGACCTGGAAGACCGCCCCCACTGCGTCCGAGGAGATGTGATTGGACCGCGGAACCCCAGCCACCCCCCCCCCCCCCCTCGTCCCGCCTTTCATTTCCATCTTTGTTTTGTTTCCGTTTTTCTTTCCGGTCCAACGACAACTTTGTCGATTTCGGGGACCAGGGTCACCTCATCGCCGGGCTCCCTCTCCCTCTCCCCCTCTCTCTCTCTCTCTCTCTCTCTCTCTCTCTGCTTCGCTCTCTCTTTCTGCTTCTCTTTCTTCAACTCCAAGTCAACTCCAAGCCCACCTCGTGTAGCTGAATGACGAAGCGCTCTCAGTGCGGGGCTGATCCGGTGGTCCGGGTGTGTGTTCTTCTGGTCCAGTATGAGATGTTTTAGCTGCTGTGACTCCGTAGCAGTCTCTCTCACCACCACCACCACCGCTCCCTCTCGTGCCTGTTTGGGGCTGGGCCCCAATCAGGTAATTATAAAATGATTAACGACAGCGACCTGACGATGTGTTTACCATCGGGGTGCGTCTACGCGGCGAGGCAGGTTAAACTGGGTTAAAGAGAGGGACACGGGAGGGAGAGGTGAGGGGACACACACACACACACACACACACACACACACACACACACACACACACACACACACACACACACACACACACACACACACACACACACACACACACACACACACACACACACACACACACACACACACACACACACACACACACACACACACACACACGGGGGGAGACAAGCTGGGGTTCCCTGGTTTACCCACTCGACACACTCCTGCTGCTCTGAAGGACGCAGAGGGACCTGCTGTATTTAACTATTTATTTATTTAAATGGGATTTTCTCACACAATGTAGTCACCCCTGACTCTTGGAGAGCCCACACACACACACACACACACACACACACACACACACACACACACACACACACACACACACACACACACACACACACACACACACACACACACACACACACACACACACACACACACACACACACACACACACACACACGTTACTTGGGAATGATGCAATATCATACTCAAACCGTACTAGTCGTCACTAAGCACAGCATGTTTATGGAGAAATATTTATATATCATCTACCCCCCCGTGTCATGTAGCCTTTACTGGTTTACATAACAGACATGATGATAATATTAATAATAATAGTATTAATACTTTATTTATTGTCAGAAGCTTGTGGGCGAGTGTGAGACTGCTCCTCTTGATGCGTGTGTGCCGGCTTGTTGGGACGAAATATGAAGAAAAATGGACAGAAATCGAGCTGCTTGTGTGGGTCGCTGTCTCTCGCTCCCCCCAGAGACCCAAACCGACCTCATACGGATCCTTCTACTGTACTGTCTGAGAAGTCATCCTCACCTTGTTGTTTTGTAAATGAGCACTGATTAGTGTTTTCCGACTGGCTGCCCGTCGAGATGGGCCTGGAGACTTGACCGGACTGTCGGGTGGTGCTCTCTGCTTCACCCTCCTCCTAAACCATCTTTTAACTAAACCACTGTAGGGATTCTAGCGCTGGGTCCAGGCTATCGTTGGATCCACGTGTCATGCGGCTACCGCCTTTTCGTTTGCCTGCTTCATTATTTTTTTTTTAAACCTAATTTCATCTTCATGTGGTCACTCGCTGGTCTTCACCCCTGTATCGTCATGTTCTCACTCCGAGGTTGTCCCCCTTGTCTCACCCCTCGTCGTCATGTTCTCACTCCGAGGTCCTCACCCGCTGTGTGTCACCGCTGGTCGCCATGCCTGTGGGTTTTTCAAGAATGGGGTCACAAATGCTAATTGTTTTTGGACTTAAGGAAACTAGGATTGAGGTTTGGATCGGAACACGATGTTTTGATGTCCGATCCAAGCGGGTTATGGCTTTTGTTTGGGTTTTTATTTTAAAATGTTTTTCATTTTACTGAAATCTTTTTTTTGTTTTGTTTTCTTTTGATTGTGTATTAACTTTTGCGTGTGAGTGACCTGTTGGCACGTGTGTGTGGGGGGGGAGTGTGTGTGTGTGTGTGTGTCGCTGTTGCTCTCCTGTCACGAGGAGAAGAGAGTGATTCTGTTGACGGTTGATCCCGTAACAGTTAACAGTTCTGCTAATCACCGGGGATCTCCGTGTGCACTTTGTAATCTCCTTATGCCTTTTCTTTTCTTTTAATGTCACCGTTAGCTTGTATTGTCAAGTGTGACTTTCATCTTTTAAAGCTGCAGTTGTTTTCTTCTCCTTTCCTAACCCCTCTCTCTCTGCCTCCCCTTCGCTCTCTCCCCCCTTCTCTCTCTCTCCCCCTTCTCTCTCTCTCCCCCTTCTCTCTCTCTGTGTAAAAAGTTGCACAGTATTTGTTAGCAGGAGTGAGAGTAACTACAACAAACTTGTAGTGCCATTAGAAACTGTGAATTTTCTTAAATAAAACGTTTTTTTTTGTCGTCGTCTTCATCAACGTCTCGCTTGACTTGTTTTCTGTGTTTCGACATGTCGGGCTGCCGGGAAACCACTCAAAGTAAACATCCTGGTGACATCATACCTGAAACCGGGAAGACGCCATCGTATCTCTGACCTGTCTGTCAATAACGCAGTTTAAATAAGTGGGTGGGACAAGGTCACATCCCTACCATGTTTATAATACACCCCATGCCAAAATGATTAATTCATTCAGTTTTGGACCCTTATTGGTGATCATGTTATCAAGTGTATTGGCTATTATACAGCCTATGCTTTAAACTACAACCCCTGGTGTTACTATGCTTAATGTATAGCTCAGCAGTTTTACCAAAAAAGTAAAACCATAAAGACCCCAACCGCCTTAACGTCTGCACTGAATCATACAATCCTATAGTCCTGTATTAACTAAATATATCCATACAATTAATATACAAAACTAGTGCACTGAAACGTGCTCTTCAACAGCTTCCATTCATAAGAAGACCAAAGGTGATCGGGAACGGTTGATATTTGGACACTGCTCGTTCAGGTTCCCATCGTCGTGCAGACCAACAAGTGAATGGCGCCATCTTCTGGCCGTTTCATATACTTATTCAATACCGAATATTAATACAAGGTACAAGATGTGTAACAAGTACAAAGGAATGCTTACTCCCCATTCCCTCCTGCAGTATACATTTCAAAAACACCATAAAAATAATATTTACAATAAAATAAACAAGAGCAGCGAAGTGAATTAAATGATATGTATGTGTTTTTTAGATTTTTTTTAACAAAATAATCGGTCAAAAGCATTTTAAAGTGCCAGTAGTGCAGCAGCATCATGTATCCAGTGCAGTAACTGATCTAATACTACTAGGGGGCAGTGTAAATATCCGGTTATTATACTATTAATGACGGTTATATTAAAAAAAATAACCACTAGGGGGCAGTGTGAGGGTAACTTATATTATCAATGACCACTATGAAGCTGTGTGAGGATCAGTCTAATAATATAGGTGACCACTAGGTGACGCAGTGTTAAGGATGCCTGTGTTATATTATCAATGACCACCTGGGCACAGTGTAAATATCAGGGTGTTGTAATATTATTGACCACTAGGGGGCAGTGTGAGTGTAACTCGCTCTCTCGCTCGCTCTCTCCCTCTCCACTTCCTGTTTACGTTTCAGTGTGTCAAAACATGGCGGACGAGGTGGATGTTGACATCGAAGGGGATGAGTTTGTTGATGTCAGCGTCGGGTACGTTTTGAGTTTCCATTCATTAAGAACTCATTTAATTAAGTTAAATCATTCGTTCATAATCTGCGTCCTTCCGGAACCTTCCAGTACCAGAACCGGCCCTCTCCGCGGCACGTTCCTGGAAGGTTCTGGCATTGGTACGGTTCTAGGGAGCGCTGGTACGGTTCTAGGAGTTCTGGTACTGTAAAGTTCTGGCACTGGTACGGTTCTAGGGAGTTCTGGTACTGTAAAGTTGTGGTACTGGTACGGTTCTAGACGTTCTGGTACTGTAAAGTTGTGCTACTGGTACGGTTCTAGGGAGTGCTGGTACTGTAAAGTTCTGGCACTGGTACGGTTCTAGGGAGTTCTGGTACTGTAAAGTTGTGGTACTGGTACGGTTCTAGACGTTCTGGTACTGTACAGTTCTGGTACGGTTCTAGGAGTTCTGGTACTGTAAAGTTCTGGAAAGGTTACGGTCCAGATTGAACACCTAATGGTCTCGTACTGCCTCCATTCTCTCAAGTAACTTGGATGACGGAGGCGGGCTCCTGCAGGACCAGTTCATGCAGTCCGCATGGAAGACCAACACCGGGATATTGGTATATTATATATTAAATATTATTATTATATATTATTATGTGATACATGCTGTTATAGCTCAGGAGCTCTTAGAGCTGGGGTTTATGTGGCAACCGGAAGGTCGCTGGTTCAGTCCCCCCGCTCCTCCTCCTCCTCCTCCTCTTCCTCCCTAGCCAAGGGTTGAGGTGTCCCTTAGCAAGAAGACACCCTAACCCCTAACTGTTGCTCCTGACCACCTTGCTGTGTCCTTGCATGGCTGACACTGCCGTCGGTGTATGAATGTGTGAATTAATAATTATTAAAGCCCTTATAAATGCAGACCACTGCACCATTTTTACCGTCTTTTTTTTTTACCCTCCTTTAAGCCGTGGGAGCTGGACACGTCCATCAGCGTGGAGAACAGAGAGCTCATTGAGAACATGCTGCTGGAAGAACAGTATCCTTCTATTATTATTATTATTATTATTATTATTATTATTTTATGCACATCATGCCAGTCATCTGTGTCATCTTGTTAATCCTAAACAACGCTGTAAGATATTACCTGACCGGTCAGGGGGTTCCACCGAATGCATGGCTCAATGACCCGGGCTCAAAACCCAAAGCTAAGAAGTAAGTGTTTGTTGTTGTTGTTCTTCAGTGTGCTCTCTGTGTGTTCCTACTGCCTGTCCTACGTCCCACCCTGCTGTGTTGTGGCTGTGATTGTATATATTATTTTTATGGTATTGTTTTGGAGATTCATACCGCGGGAGGGAAGGTGGAGTAAGCATTCCAATGTACTTGTTGCAAATGGCCAATAAATATCTTGTATTGTATCTTGTTGTTGTTGTGGTGGTGCAGGTCCCCAGCTAAGCCCTCTGGTCCGGGAGCATCGTCCCGCTGGTCCCCACAGGAGAAGGAGTTGTTTGTGGACGGATTGGTGAGGAAGCAGATGTTTCAACCTGATATGTGTGCCTCTTTTTTATGTGTGGAAAAACACATCCTGTGTATTATTACAACATGTTAGTATTACAACATGTTGAACTACTCTTTTGCAGGCTCAGTTTGGTCGAAGGTGGACGAAGATCTCCAAATTGGTGGCCAGTCGTACGGTTCTCCAGGTCAAGAGCTACGCCCGACAATACTTCAAACACAAGGTGTGTATGCGGGTTATTACTGTGTGGTACCACTTTAAACATCATCAGACTGGTCATCAGAAGTGGAGGGCTGGAGCTTCTCCATTTTTGTGTTTTCAACACACATACACAAGCACCGTTGTATTAATTCAGTAAATTTTACCGGGAATTGGTGTAACGGTTAAAAGTGTATGCTTCTTCTCCTGGGTTCCGGCAGGGTAAATCAGAGCTGGAAGCCACAGCACCTCCTGTGGTCCCCGAGGCCAAAACACACAAAGTCCCACAGCCCAGCTCCAGCCTCGCGTCGGCTCTGGTCAACGCTGTCCGCATCGAGAAGCTCTCGGACGACGAGGACGAGGAGGTGGACATCACCGATGACCTGAGTGACTCGGCGGGAGACTCGGACAAAAAGCCCCAGGCGGCGGTCAAGCTGGAGTCCTGTGCGCCGGGGTACGAGGAGGATGATGATGATGAAGAAGAGGAGGAGGAGGAGGAAGAAGAAGAAGAAGCAGAGACCAAAAGCCCCCTCGACAGAGGCAGCCGACCAGAGGCCCGGGAGGGAGGAGAGAACTACAGGGAGAGAACCATAAAGGAAGAAGTTCCTAGCCGTGGGGACCCGGCACCCCCAGTGGGGCCAGAGGGGGCCCGGTTGAAAGAGGAGGGAGAAGATCTCCCCATCTCTCTGAATAAACCCCAGGTGGGCCCAGGGAAGTCGTGGTCCGAGAGCTCAGAGGAACGTTGTGGACCCGACGGAGCCTACCGGGAGAAAGCAGGTCAGCAAACTCCACCACAACTACCGGGCTGTTCCCCACGGTGAACAGTGCATGTCCTTTCCCTTATCCCTTATCCTTTATCCATTATCGCTTCTCACTTAGATGCCAGTGACGACAGGGTTCGTAAGAGTCCAACTGATGGAGCAGAGGAGGAGGAAGAGGATGAGGAGGAGGAAGAGGAGGAGGAGGAGGAGGAGCTGAAGGCCCCGGAGCAGGAGGTCCAGCTTGACATGGAGAGCATCACAGAGGAGGAGAAACAAGCCATCCCAGAGTTCTTTGAAGGACGGCCGTCCAAGACGCCAGATCGATACCTGAAGATAAGGAACTACATGCTGGATCAGTGGTATGTCACTGCACAGCTGCACCACATTGTCTCACGGAGCAGGCATCAGTGTAAGTCTAGATATGAGTCTATATTGTCTTATTGCTCCGTTGTCAGGATGAAGAGCAAGCCAAAGTACCTGAACAAGACGTCACTGCGGCCGGGCCTCAAGAACTGCGGGGACGTCAACTGCATCGGCCGGGTGCACGCGTACCTGGAGCTGATCGGAGCCATCAACTTCAACTGTGGTAACCATAAACTCCGTCACCAGGAAGACGTAGCTGGGTCGTGTTCACGTAGCTAGGACATACGGTGTCACAACACACTCTGCGGTCAACCTCCCGTTTTAAAATGATTTGGAGGTTGGGTAGATCTGAAGTCATTGGGCCACAGTGTGGCCTATGCTTCGGTGGACGTTATATTCTTGTTTGGATTTATTTTGCAGTTCATGTTAGTGACCTGAAGCTGATATTGGTTTCCTAAAGCATCTCACTCTGTCTCCTTGTCTCTCTTGGTCTCTTTCTCTGTCTCCCTCTGTCTCTCTGTCTCTCTGTCTCCCTCTGTCTCCCTGTCTCCCTCCTCTCCCTCCCTCCCTCCCAACCTGCTCTACTCGGCCGAGTAGAGCAGGCAGTGTACAACCGTCCTCGGGTGGTGGACCGCTCCAGGCAGAAGGAGGGCGGAGACATCTTGGATGCCTACCAGCTGGCCCAGAGGCTGCAGATGATGGTGGGTAGCGCCTCGTACCACGGGCTCCGCCCCCTGACCCCTGACCCTAGCGCAGAACCTGGCATCTAAGTGCTGATGATTGATTGGTGGGGTTTTTTTCCACAGCGATCCCGTAAGCGGCGTGTGCGCGACATGCTGGGGAACTGGTGTGACTCCAGAGACCTGGAAGGACAGACGTACGAGGTGACGCCAGAAGGGTCTTCAGACCACCGCGTCCGCTACTCCTCCTCTCAGTTTCAACTAGACCAGTGGACTATAAATCAACAGAGAATAAATGCTTTGCTCTACAAGTTGGCAGTTGATAGCCGACTGTCTTTTAATAGCTTATATGCGATACGATTGAGGAAATTATTTGTCCGAGGATTCGCTGTTCTGTAAATATGTTCCGATGCGGACAACACTCTTTTTATTAATTTTTCATTCACCATTTTGCCGAGCGAGGGGTTCATTAATTTAACGTGAGGGGGAGTGACTTCTTTGAGAACGTAAGGTTCAGGGTTTGGTGTCTTGGTACGACACACCGGCTGTCACCGGACCCCGGAGAAGATCTAGCCTCCTCCTAGTCTCCTCGTAAATCTCCTTCCCTTCTCTCTACGTTAGCATCTGAGTGCTGAGGAGCTGGCCGTCCGCCGGGCGGACATGAAGAGACAGCCCAAACCCTGCAAGATCCCCCGACACAAAGCGTAAGACTCCTGGCTGAACTGTTCCGTAGTCACCACAGGAGACCACGGGACAGCCCAAACGGGACACCATGGAGTCACATGCTCTTATGGTTTTGTCCTCCTCCTCCTAGATCCTTGGACCCGTTCCAGTTGATCACGTGTCGGTCCTTCGGGGAAGACGTCCAGGTGAGCTCAGCGATGGATGGAGATATGAGGAATGTGAACGGATATGAAACTCTCCTAAGCTGTTGTATTTTGAAACGATGACCTGACCCCCCTCCCCCCCCCCCCCCCCTCTGTGGTCTTCACGACAGGAGCCGTTCCGGCTCACCGTGTGTTCAGAGGCTCTCCTCATCATGGACATGGTGGGTGCTCTTCAGTCTCCTTCTGAACACAATCAGACAGATTGGGGAGGATGGGTGACGTTGATGGGCTTTCTGGATAGAAGGTCAACTGGTCCAATTCGCTTGTGTTTTTTAATGTGCATTACAGCAGCCGCCCTAGTTCATGTGATCGGGGGAAGATGTTCTGATGCCTGTTCCTCACTGGGGGTCAGAGTTCATTGAGCCCCTAGTGATGGAGACACTTTTTGCGTGGTGTTTTTTAAACTTGGTTTAAACCTCTGTGGTCTTTCTCTCCTCAGCACGCCCACGTGTCCCGGGGCGAGGTCATCGGCCTCCTGGGAGGAACCTTCAGTCACCAGGACAATGTCCTGAAGGTAGGAACGGCTCTGTTGTATTAAAGGGGGATGTCATTCTATCGTATTAAAGGGGATGTCATTCTATCGTATTAAAGGGGATGTCATTCTATCGTATTAAAGGGGATGGCATTCTATCGTATTAAAGGGGATGGCATTCTATCGTATTAAAGGGGATGGCATTCTATCGTATTAAAGGGGATGGCATTCTATTGTATTAAAGGGGATGGCATTCTATTGTATTAAAGGGGATGGCATTCTATTGTATTAAAGGGGATGGCATTCTATCGTATTAAAGGGGACGGCATTCTATCGTATTAAAGGGGACGGCATTCTATCGTATTAAAGGGGACGTCATTATATCGTATTAAAGGGGACGTCATTATATTGTATTAAAGGGGACGTCAATATATTGTATCAAAACTAAAGGGGATGTCATTCTATTGTATCAAAACTAAAGGGGATGTCATTCTATTGTAATATAACTTAAGGGGATGTCATTCTATTGTAATATAACTACATCATGTCATTATTTTCTATACTTTCTATACAAAAATAATAATCCCTCGAGTGATTCATGGACGTATGTATGGATGTTCTCCGTGGTCAGATCCGCGTGGCGGAGCCCTGTAACAGTGTGAGCACGGGCATGCAGTGCGAGATGGACCCACTGTCCCAGACGCAGGCCTGTGAGGCTCTGGGGGCCCTGGGGCTGGACGTGGTGGGCTGGTACCACTCCCACCCCACCTTCCACCCCGAGCCCTCGCTCAGGGACATCCACACACAGGACCAGTTCCAGGTACGTCCCCGGGACCCGGGACCTGGGGGGCTACAGTAACCATGGCGCTAAAGGGGGGGCAGTTAATTGTGTGTGTGTGTGTGTGTGTGTGTGTGTGTGTGTGTGTGTGTGTGTGTGTGTGTGTGTGTGTGTGTGTGTGTGTGTGTGTGTGTGTGTGTGTGTGTGTGTGTGTGTGTGTGTGTGTGTGTGTGTGTGTGTGTGTGTGTGTGTGTGTGTGTGTGTGTGTGTGTGAAGAGCTATTTCTCCCGAGGTGGAGCTCCGTTCATAGGGATGATCGTGAGCCCCTACAACCCTTCCAACGCCTCGCCTCACTCTCAGACCACCTGCCTGCTAGTGAGAGAGAACCAGGACACCAGCAGCTGTCGTAGTGCGTATACACACACACACACACACACACACACACACACACACACACACACACACACACACACACACACAGTGGGAAACACTGGGATTAAACCACTCATAGACACACCCTACACACCCTACAGTAGAAGATAAGTAGACCAGTAGTAAACAGTGTAAGCTATGAATCATCTAACGCGTATTTTCCGGTCTTTCCCAGAGCTGCCCTACAGGTTTGACTTCCTGCCGTCCCAGGACATCCCAGACTGGGACCAGCTGATGAGGAGAGCCCTGTGGGTCATCACCAAGTACTCCCAAGCTCACGGGTTAGTGCCACTGGTTTAACAGAGAGCTTACATTGCATGCAGCCTTATGCCTTAAAGGGCCTCTTTTTTTTTGCTACCAAGGGTCAGTGTGATTTGCCGTTGCAAGCAGTTTAAAAATTGTGACTACCCTCTAGTGACATCACAAGTGGGAGTGTCCATGTATGTATGGTTGGATGATAGATAAGCTTAACAGTTGGTACAGTCCAACGAGTAGTGACGGGAGACTGATGTAATCATCGTACACTGGCTGGACACACACTGAAGCGTAATCACACTGACCCCTGGTGGCGACACAGGGTTATGGTTCACTACCTGCCTCCTGGGTTACAATACAATATATTTGGTGCAGTGGATGTTTGGAAACCGGTGGTAGGTTAAATGATTTGTTGTTTGTGGATGTTGATGGTTTGTTGTGTTCTTCCTCCGGTTAGGAGTGTGCAGATGGACAGGTTCTTCCGGAGAGACTCCCACCTCACCTGCCTGGAGAAGGTCGGTCCTGATTGTCTCATCCTCTGGTGTCGCAGCTTCACACACAAACGTTTTGTTGTCGGCCGCATTCCGATAATTAAAGCCAAGACGTTGTCCCCCTCTTCCTCCCGTCTGTCCAGATGCTGTCGTCCCTGGCCAGGTACCTGGAGCCCCTGCCCGACGACGAGGGAGACCCCTTCCTCATCCAGGTCCAGGCTCTGTTCGAGACGCACTTCATCTCCAAGCAGGAAACCAACGACGATGACGACCAGGAGGACGAAGACGAGGGCGAAAGCGTCCGCTCCCCCTGTGACCACGATGGGCCGACGGGCAGAGAGGACTCTGAGTCAGGGGGATTGGGCGCCGGTGCACAATGGGAAGTGGAGTCCACGTCGCGGGCCGCAGACTCGGAGACTGAAAGTAGTCCCGTGTTACACCTTGGCTCTGTGCTGCTGACGGGTCATGACTATTTACTGTGATTTAACTGGGAGGAGGTTTAGTCCTTTTAGAGTTTACTCAATTCTCGTTTTGTATAGCATTTTTAATTCTAGTTAATAGTTGAACCGTGTAGTTGATGGTAAAACCACGTATTTCTCTGTCAGTGTTTAGCCTAACTGTAAGATACTAACTCATAGACCAACAAAGTGATACTAGGTTTAGGGAACATGTGGAGACGAAGTCTTGCCAAGTTGGTCTTAAAAAAATAAAATCTATTTTGTACTTTGATTTAGTTTTTCAAATGTGTATGTATTATGTATTCACATACATGACAAAGCAACATATAGCTCTGATAATGACTCTGTGAAAGGTTAGGGGTCGTTAACAGGAGTCCTGGGTCACTAAAACAATCGTAATCACGTCAACATTATTAAAACATTTAATGTTATTGAGCTTCTAAAAAGGGTATTATGATCATGGTAGAGCTTGTCACTTCACCAAGCATATGTTTTCCCACACTACTTTATATATATATTTTTGAAGTTATCCCAACTCTAAATAGTCCTTTATTAATGTCCCTCCTTTCACACAGTAAAATCTGTTCTTGTTCCAGTTTGGTTTTAGTCTTGGTTTGAACATGTCTTCCTGTCAGCCTGGTTATTCCAGCCTGCTCACTAGAAGGCTGCTGATTTGCAGATCCACTCATTGTTTACAAGATGTCAGACAAGTAAGAAGCTGACAATTAGTTGAACATATACTTGACTAGTCAGTTGCCTATATTATTATTCTTGGTTTCATGTCTAATCAGTGACTGCAGACTACATTTAAAAGTATTTATTTGAATATGGCAACAAGATGCTTCCTTCTACAGTATTGATATGATGAAATCACTGACGTTACAGAGACCCGTCCCAGATCAGCCAATCACTGACAGAGACCCGGCCCCTATCAGCCAACCACTGACAGAGACCCGGCCCCTATCAGCCAATCACTGACAGAGGCCCGGCCTCTATCAGCCAATCACTGACAGAGACCCGGCCCCTATCAGCCAATCACTGAGAGACCGGTTCCGCATGTCAGGTTAGGGACATGATTGGTCAAAATATCAAACCTAAAGCGAAAGAAAGTCTAATTCAATTTGAGCTTGTCTACCATCAGACTTTAGATGAATATCTAAAGTCTGATGGTAGACAAGCTCAAATTGAAGACTAGACTAGACTAGACGATGAAGCCTAAGCCCCTTAAACCAGCCTGTTCTCAGCGTGCGGAACTCTTGTGCCTGGTTCTTGGTTTCCGGGGGGAAGGATACTCCGTGAGCACCACATGTCGCAGACCTACGGAGGAGTACGGACCTCGAAGTTCATAAGAAGAAGACGTTGACATAGTGAAACCTATATATAACAAAAAACATAAAAAACAAACGTCAAATATGTGAATAGAATTAAAGTCTTGGGGGGACCATGTCTCTGTTGGTGCGTCTGAGGCTGTCCGCCCGGCTCACAGCCCGCTACCCCGGGGCTCAAGGGTCCAGAGGTGGGCCCTTCGTGTGCACGTCGAGGAGGTTCAGCCTTCCACCTCCTCATCCTCTCCTCAGAGCCACCGTTCTCGCGAGAACGCTTCTATCTCGCGAGAAGAAGACACCGTGGAGAGGGTCTCCATCACTTGTGCTGCTGACCCATGGCTGGCGTCCCATCCACACCTCGGGGCCCCTGAGGGCCCTGCCTGCTCTGCTGCTCTGGCTGCTCTGGCTGCTGCTCAAACGCCTGCCGAAGATACTGGCTGTCATATTTAGCAGGTCAGAGCCTGCTACTTACTACCATGTTTGGCTTTTAGATGTACACACTGTAACATGACATGCACGCAACACATTGTTCCATTAATGCAATCTATTTATTGGGGTATTCCGCTGTTTGTCATTGTTCCACGTTGTGGGAGCTTTGGCAGTTGGCCACATGGTAAATATTTATATTGTGGAGTAGGGCGATTATGGGTGATCTGGACATCATTAAACATCCAATATTACATGACAGTCATTTACATTAGTAATTTTTTAACATTACACATACAATATTGATATTTTTAACCAAATACCTCTATTGATATTTTTCAACAGGATTGTAGATACAAGATACAATATATTTATTGGCCATTAGTAACAAGTCTGTTGGAACGCCTACTCCCCATTCCCTCCGCCTGTATACATCTCCAAAACAATAGTAATAAAAATAGTATACAATAAAAATAAACCAAAAAAGGACAGCAAAGTGACTGATAGATGGTGAACATGTTATGATTACTATTGGTGCTTTCACAACATAACACAATGAGATTTGATACATAATCACCAGTAATGTGGATAATATAATGAATAAGTGGGTAAAGGCAAATAATGGGTCAGAAAACACTTTACTGTATTGCAGCTTTTAAAAACTAGAAAACTAATCGAGATTGAATATATATTCTTGTATCAGCCGGACAGGTGAGGCTGCTTTAACCAGCCATCAACCACACACACACACCATCATCATCATCGGCGGTCACTCGCGGTAGTCGAGTATGACTGTCCTCCTTCTTGGTCCTTGTGGGTCTTCAGGTGGGCATAGAGGCCGATTCTGGACCCGATTATTCTTGTGCAGTGTGGACAGGGGAATGTAGTGGTGGGGGGTTTGGGTTGGACCTGTTTGGTGGTTGCTCTCTCCTTCCTGAGTCTGCGCTTGTCTTGTGCAGCATGGCAGAGGTCATCATTATATAGTGCAGCACCCTCACGGACAAGGTTTCTCCAGGTCGCCCTGTCTGTTGCCATGTCTTCCCAAGCTTTTAGGTCTATGTGGCACTTCTTTAGGTTTGTTTTTATGTTATCTTTGTACCTCTTCTTTTGGCCTCCAGGGGCCCGTTTCCCTTTAACAAGCTTGGAATAAAGGACTTGTTTTGGGAGGCAAGAGTCAGGCATGCGGATAACATGGCCAGTCCATCTGAGCTGGTTTTGGGCAATGGTGGGAATGTCAGCCTCCTCCAGGACGCTGGTGTTAGTGCGCCGATCCTCCCAGCTAATCCTGAGGATTTTTCGGAGGGATCTTTGATGGTATGCCTCAAGTGCCTTTAAGTGCCTGCTGTATGTGGTCCAGGCTTCTGATCCATACAGAAGAGTGGGGAGCACCACAGCTTTATAGACCAAGATTTTGGTCTTTGCTTGGAGGTCACGGTTTTCAAAGACTCTCTTCCTTAGCCTTGAGAAAGCCCCACTGGCACAGCTGAGGCGATGGTGTATTTCATCATCAATGACAGCTTTTGATGATAGGAGGCTGCCAAGGTATGGGAAGTAATCCACATTTTCCAGTCTGATGTTGTCAATGGAGATGTTTGGGGGTAGGACAGACGTACTGCTGTTTGGTGGTGGTTGGTGGAGGATTTGGGTCTTTTTTATGTTGATGGCTAGACCAAGCTGTTTGGATGCTTTCGCAAAGGCCGATAGGATACCCTGTAGGTACTCTTCCCAGAGGGCTACAAGGGCATTGTCGTCCGCATACTGCAGCTCCATGATCGATATGGTGGTGGTTTGACCTTTAGCCCTGAAACGGTTGATGTTGAGGAGTTGGCCGTCAGTTCTGTACATGATGTTGACTCCCTGGGGCAGATGCTTGCTTGTGAGATGTAGGATAGCAGCAACAAAGATGGAGAATAGCGTTGGAGCGATGACACATCCCTGTTTGACTCCTGTGTACCGTGGCTGACCTATTGTCATGCAGCAGTCTCAGTACCCGGACGTATTTTTCTGGGCAGCCAATCTTTGCCAGTACCAGCCAGAGGGCCTGACGGTTCACTGAGTCAAAGGCTTTGGTGAGGTCTATGAAGGCCATGTATAACGGTTGATTTTGTTCCCGGCATTTTTCTTGCAGTTGGCGAGTAGTGAAAATCATGTCTGTAGTGCCTCTGTTTGGGCGAAATCCACTCTGAGACTCAGGAAGGATGCTTTCTGACAGGGGGGTGAGTCTCTTGGCCAACACTCGAGCTAGGGCTTTCCCTATGGTGGACAAGAGAGAAATGCCACGGTCATTTCCGCAGTCTGCCTTGTCTCCCTTCTTAAATATGGAGACAATTAAGGCATCCCTAAGCTGAGCAGGGATTTCCTCTTCTTCCCAGATTTTGAGAAGCAGGGCATGGATGTGCTTAAGAAGATCGGGTCCGCCTTTCTTCAGGACTTCTGCTGGGATGCCGTCGGGCCCAGCAGCCTTGTTGTTTTTCATTTTCTTAATGGCATCCAGCACCTCACCCAGGCTGGGTGGTTCTCCCATGCTTTCAACTATGGGCTGTTGAGGGAGTTGGTCAAGAGCCTCCATCTCAGGAATGGTGTCCCTGTTTAAGAGGTCCTTATAGTGCTCTTTCCACCTGTTTGCTATTGCATCCTTGTCCTTCAGAAGCAAGAGCCCATCTTTAGAGCGAAGGGGGGTTAGGCAGCGATAGCTGGGACCATATACCGCTCTTGTGGCATCGAAGAATCCTCTTGTATCACCAGAGTCGGCAAGCTGCTGGATCTCCAGGGCCTTCTTTGTCCACCACTGGTTCTTCAGTTTCCTAACTTGCGTTTGGACGGCTGCCTTCGCTTTGGCATGGGCTGCTCTTTTCACCTTGCAGTGGATGTTATTTTGCCAGGTGATGAACGTTTGCCGCTTGATGTCAATGAGTTGCTGAATCTCGGTGTCATTCTCATCATACCAGTCTTGATGTCTCGCTTTTTTTGACCAAGAATGTTTTTGCAGGAGTTCATGATGGCAGTAGAAAGTGTGGCCCAGTGTTTTTCAGTATCCTCCGGATACTGTTTGGGCAAGACTGCGCTAAGAGCATCCTGCAGCTGTTGTTGGTAGGTGGTGTCACCCAACAGGTTGATGTTTAGCTTTGGCCGGCTCTGTCTTTTCTGCATCCTTCTTTTCCGCATTAAGCGGATAGACATGATGGAGCGAATGAGGCGGTGGTCAGTCCAGCAGTCGTCTGCACTGGTCATTGCTCTGGTGTTAAGGACATCACGGCGGTCTTTGGAGCGGACAATGACGTAGTCAATGAGATGCCATAGTTTGGAGCGAGGATGCATCCATGATGTTTTGAACTTGTTTTTTGGACGGAAAAGTGTGTTGGTGATGACCAGGTTGTGCTCTGAGCACTTGGTTAGCAGTAGTATGCCATTCGAGTTAGTGTTTCCAACCCCTTCTCTCCCCAGCATGCCTCTCCATAGGTGGTGGTTTCGTCCCACTCTGGCATTGAAATCTCCAAGCAGGATTAACTTGTCCTCCTTGGGGACTTCAGATAGAATTTTGTCCAGGTCAGCATAGAAGGCCTCCTTTACTTCATCCTGTGCATCAAGCGTTGGGGCGTAGGCACTAATAACGGTGGCCATCTGACTGCTGGCAAGCATCAGACGTATGGTCATGAGGCGCTCGTTGATGCCCACAGGGAGTTCATGGAGGTGGTTGATGAGGCAGTTCTTAATAGCAAAACCCACACCATGGATTCGTGGCTCATTTGCAGGCTTTCCTTTCCAAAAGAAAGTATATCCGCCTTTTTCCTCCTTCAGCTGCCCTTCATCAGCCAGTCGGGTCTCGGAGAGCGCTGCAATGTCGATATGGAACTTCCTTAGCTCTCTGGAGATGATGGCAGTTCGCCTTTCAGGTCGCTCGCTGGCTTTGTTGTCCGTGAGGGTCCGCACATTCCAGGCTCCAATACGTAAATGTTTTTCTTTTCTTTTTTGTTTCTGACCGCATAATGGTGGTCCCTCTGGATGCGGTATTCCAGACAGGATTTTGTGAGGCAGGCTATGTTTGGGGTACCTTTTCTAACCCCCTCCCCTACTGGGGTGAGCAGAGTGGACCCTGAATAGGGGCTGCTCAGTCATGGGTGCAGCTGCCGAGAAGCTCTTTCTGCCTCAGTCCAAGAGCTTAGCGACTGAATCAAACACCCATCGCCTGTGTGCCGGGTTGTGACTAGGAACTACCAGACTTCACTGTCCTGCCCCCGTTACCACTTCCTGAACGCCACAGGACTTTGTCTTCCAGGATATAAAATGGGTAGGTTCCCTTCGGGAGGACGCCTGCGCATGATGTCTTTTAACGTGGGGAGACTGATGCGCCTGCAGCCACCACACGGTCCTTGGCAGAGAGGGGCCTGAATCCAATGGCATGGAATCCATGACGAATGGAGACCACCCTCTGTTGCAGCCTTCATCCGCCTTCAGTGCCGTTGTGACTTAGAGTATCATCCTTCGCCACTTCCGCCGTTGAGGTCTTTGGATCGCACTTTGTCTGGGACCTCCCCCTCCCCCTCCCCCTCCCCCTCGACCTTACCGCCATGGGTGACTCTACCAGGAGCTAAAAAGCTCCAGACGGCATCGCTCTTAGGTTCATTGGAACACACAAGGTTCTCCACCACGGCAAGGTGGCGATCCATGGAGAACACACACACACACACACACACACACACACACACACACACACACACACACACACACACACACACACACACACACACACACACACACACACGCCATAACATGATCCTGTGCTAAAGAATCGAAGGGTGCGTTGGTTATCCAAATTGAATCAGAATTCGATTCATATACATTTTGGTTTGTGAAAAGGCCCTTAACAGATTCATACTGAACTAGAGGGGTCCTCAGTAGAGCGCATTCATCCGTCACACCAAAAAATCCCCTGGATCCGGATTCCAAACCCAAAAATGAATCCAGTTTTGTCCAATTCCGTACAAAAGTGTTTAAGTTATCTTGCTAACAGACAAACAAACAAACAGACAAACAGCGATGAAAACATAACCTCCTCCCATCCTCGATGGCACAGGTCACTAGACCTACAGTATGAAGCAGTACTTTGACCTTATTGGACTTTTACCTTATTGGACTTTGACCTGAGCACTGGCTCAGTTCTTGGAGACTTGTTTGGAAGGAAATGCACTTTTGACTTCTGGTGACGGGTTGTACTCTTACCTTCCTTTGTTAAACACACTATTGTCACTAAGGACACTAATGACTAATGTCGCTTTGGACAACAGCGTCTGCTAAATGACTGAAGTGTAATGTAATGTAGCAGTGCGGCCCCCTATGTCCCCATGTAGAGGAACTCAGGTGTGTCCTAAACCCGCCCATAGGTTGATGATGTTTTTGTTGTTGTTGTTGTTGCAGAAGCATCAGGAAGTGGTGGATGGCGCTGCCCTCCAGCTACCGCCGCCAGCAGGCCCGGGAGGCGGCCAGGCAGAGCTGGCTGCTGGTGGCCGGCGCCGTGGTTGTCACGGCTATCGCCGCCCTCTTCATATTATATATAATATATAATATACAATAATGTCCCTCCTTTCACACAGTAAAATCTGTTCTTGGTCCAGTTTGGTTTTAGTCTTGGTTTGAACACGTCTTCCTGTCAGCCTGGTTATTCCAGCCTGCTCACTAGAAGGTTGCTGATTTGCAGATCCACTCATTGTTTACAAGATGTCAGACAAGTAAGAAGCTGACAATTAGTTGAACATATACTTGACTAGTCAGTTGCCTATATTATTATTCTTGGTTTCATGTCTAATCAGTGACTGCAGACTACATTTAAAAGTATTTATTTGAATATGGCAACAAGATGCTTCCTTCTACAGTATTGATATGATGAAATCACTGGGCTGGGGGCGGGGCTTATCGGGGATGGGGGCGGGGCTTATCGGACCAACTCAAAACAAATTCGCCGTGAAGGTGACAGTGGTCCGTGGACGAGACAAACTGCGTTTGTTTGCGTTGTGGTCCTCGGCAGAAGGTCACAATAAACTAGAGGAGCTTCTAGAACAAACCGCTATTAGAAAAACTACAGCGCGAGATGTCTTCAGCGGGGGACAGGACCGAGGAGCTAATCGATAACAAACTGTACGATACGAGGGGCTAATCGATAACAAACTGATGATCCGCTGCTGTCACTCTGGTCCTGGTAAGTTTTACTTTATAAATATGTCCCGTGTTGCCAACCAGCTTTGTATTTATAATCTGTTTAGCGAGCTGCTCATTATCACATCAATGTTATGTTCCTATCATCAGAAATGAGGAGCTATGATTGCTAGGCTTCTGTTAGCCGATATTAACCTTGATAACGTCAGGATGCTGCTTTCTATAAACAGTAAAGTGTAATGGAGTCATGTTTTAATGCACTTTTCTCTTGTTTTAGTTGTTTATGGAGTCGTCTTCCCTGGACGATGCGATGCGGAGCTGCAGCCCCACTGGGCTGCAGCTCACAGGAGCCCCTCCGCCCCTCGGAGCTTTATTAACATGGACTTATTACACTGCACTCTATACTTTTACATTTTGTGATTACTGTATATTGTGTATTTAATGTTTTTTTTTTTTTTTTTTAATAAAACATTTCTATTTTTCATACAATGTCCGCTTCATTATGCTTTATCAACCGAGAAACATAATACAAGATGACAGTTTTGAAGAAGAAAAGGCAAATGGTCCCTTTCACTGTAATTTTGCACTGTAAATTCTATTTCACTTTTCACTTGTCACTTTTTCAGTACTCATCTGAATTATTTATATTTAGTATTTTATTACTGCCAATTGCACTATACGTATTGTTGTATATTGTATATACCCACGTATTACTGTAATAATACTGTAAATTGTGCAATTCATCTGTCTATACGTTCAGATTTCATTTAGTTATATTTTGTTTATACTAGTTTAGTTTAGTTTGTTGTTATTTAGTTTTAGGTATTGTATATTTTTGTATGCATTTATTCCCCCTGTTTCAACTGTTGCACCTTAATTTCCCTCGGGATAAATAAAGTCTCTTGAATCTTGAATCACTGACAGAGACCCGGCTCCTATCAGCCAATCACTGACAGAGACCCGGCCCCTATCAGCCAACCACTGACAGAGACCCGGCCCCTATCAGCCAACCACTGACAGAGACCCGGCCCCTATCAGCCAATCGCTGACAGAGGCCCGGCCCCTATCAGCCAATCACTGACAGAGACCCGGCCCCTATCAGCCAATCACTGACAGAGACCCGGCCCCTATCAGCCAATCACTGAGAGACCGGTTCCGCATGTCAGGTTGTTTACAGTCGAGTCCCCGCCCCCCAGGGACATGATTGGTCAAAATATCAAACCTAAAGCGAAAGAAAGTCTAACTCAATTTGAGCTTGTCTGCCATCAGACTTTAGATATTAATCTAAAATCTGACTTTAGATGAATAGCTAAAGTCAGACTGTAGATTAATATCTACAGTCTGACTATGACTTGTGAGACTAGACGATGAAGCCCAAGCCCCTTAAACCAGCCTGTTCTCAGAGTGCGGAACTCTTGTGACTGGTTCTTGGTTTCCGGGGGGAAGGCTACTCCGTGAGCACCACATGTCGCCGACCTACGGAGGAGTATTAGTACGGACCTCGAAGTTCATAAGAAGAAGTCCGGCGGGTCCACTTCGTAAAACCGATCAAACGAGCGTTTAATAACCCAGTCGGACGACATGAGACCAGGAAGAATGACACTAAATACGAGTAAGACGTTGACATAGTGAAACCTATATATAACAAAAAACATAAAAAACAAACGTCAAATATGTGAATAGAATTAAAGTCGATTAAAGTCTTGGGGGGACCATGTCTCTGTTGGTGCGTCTGAGGCTGTCCGCCCGGCTCACAGCCCGCTACCCCGGGGCTCAAGGGTCCAGAGGTCGGCCCTTCGTGTGCACGTCGAGGAGGTTCAGCCTTCGACCTCCACCTCCTCCTCATCCCCTCCTCACAGCCACCGTTCTCGCGAGAACGCTTCTATCTCGCGAGAAGAATAGACCGTGGAGAGGGTCTCCATCACTTGTGCTGCTGACCCATGGCTGGCGTCCCATCCACACTTCGGGGCCCCTGAGGGCCCTGCCTGCGCCGCTGCTCTGGCTGCTGCTCAAACCCCTGCAGAAGATACTGGCTGTCATACTTGGCAGGTCAGAGCCTGCTACTTACTACCATGTTTGGATTTTAGATGTACACACTGTAACATGACATGCACGCAACACATTGTTCCATTAATGCAATATATGTATTGGGGTATTCAGCTGTTTGTCATTGTTCCACGTTGTGGGAGCTTTGGCAGTTGGCCACATGGTAAATATTTATATTGTGGAGTAGGGCGATTATGGGTGATCTGGACATCATTAAACATCCAATATTACATGACAGTCATTTACATTAGTCATTTTTTTACATTACACATACAATATTGATATTTTTAACCAAATACATCTATTGATATTTTTCAACAGTATTGTAGATACAAGATACAATATATTTATTGGCCATTAGTAACAAGTCTGTTGGAACGCCTACTCCCCATTCCCTCCGCCTGTATAAATCTCCAAAACAATAGTAATAAAAATAGTATACAATAAAAAATAAACCAAAAAAGGACAGCAAAGTGACTGATAGATGGTGAACATGTTAGGATTACTATTGGTGCTTTCACAACATAACACAATGAGATTTGATACATAATCACCAGTAATGTGGATAATATAATGAATAAGTGGGTAAAGGCAAATAATGGGTCAGAAAACACTTTACTGTATTGCAGCTTTTAAAAACTAGAAAACTAATCGAGATTGAATATATATTCTTGTATCAGCCGGACAGGTGAGGCTGCTTTAACCAGCCATCAACCCCACACACACACACACACACACACACACACACACACACACACACACACACACACACACACACACACACACACACACACCATAACATGATCCTGTGCTAAAGAATCTAAGAGCGCGTTGATTATCCAAATTGAAGCAGAATTCGATTCATACATATTTTGGTTTGTGAAAAGGCCCTTAACAGATTCATACTGAACTAGAGGGGTCCTCAGTAGAGCGCATTCATCCGTCACACCAAACCCAAAAATGAATCCAGTGTTCCTGTGCCCATAAGTAATCTAACCACCGAGTTTTGTCCAATTCCGTACATAAGTTTTTACGTTATCTTGCTAACAGACAAACAAACAAACAGACAAACAGCGATGAAAACATAACCTCCTCCCATCCTCGATGGCACAGGTCACTAGACCTACAGTATGAAGCAGTACTTTGACCTTATTGGACTTTTACCTGAACTTATTGTACTTTTACCTTATTGTACTTCTACCTGAGCACTGGCTCAGTTCTTGGAGACTTGTTAGGAAGGAAATGCACTTTTGACTTCTGGTGACGGGTTGTACTCTTACCTTCCTTTGTTAAACACACTATTGTCACTAAGGACACTTATGACTAATGTCCCTTTGGACAACAGCGTCTGCTAAATGACTGAAGTGTAATGTAATGTAGCAGTGCGGCCCCCTATGTCCCCATGTAGAGGAACTCAGGTGTGTCCTAAACCCGCCCATAGGTTGATGATGTTGTTGTTGTTGTTGTTGTTGCAGAAGCATCAGGAAGTGGTGGATGGCGCTGCCCCCCAACCGCCGCCAGCTGGCCCGGGAGGCGGCCTGGCGGAGCCGCTGGCTGCTGGCGGCCGGCGCTGCGGTCGTCACGGCGATCGCCGCCCTCTTCCTCCTCACCCACCTGGAGGAGTCGCCCGTCACGGGGAGGACACGCCTCCTGGTGTTCACCCAGGAGAACTACGTGGAGCTGGCAGCGGCGATGGCCAAGGGCGTGAGTGTGGAATACTGGGGAGGGGGGTGGTAGAGAGAGGCCCATGTTGATAGAGAGAGGCCCATGTTGATAGAGAGAGGCCCATGTTGATAGAGAGAGGCCCATGTTGATAGAGAGAGAGGCCCATGTTGATAGAGAGAGAGGCCCATGTTGATGGAGAGAGACCCATGTTGATGGAGAGAGGCCCATGTTGATAGAGAGAGACCCATGTTGATGGAGAGAGGCCCATGTTGATAGAGAGAGACCCATGTTGATGGAGAGAGGCCCATGTTGATAGAGAGAGAGGCCCATGTTGATAGAGAGAGAGACCCATGTTGATGGAGAGAGGCCCATGTTGATGGAGAGAGGCCCATGTTGATGGAGAGAGAGGCCCATGTTTATGGAGAGAGAGGCCCATGTTAATATATAATATCGTTTTTCTTTGCTTGTGTAATGTCACAACCATCACTTCCTGTTGGGTCACTTCCTGTTGAGCTCTTCAGGCATGTGTTACTAAGTAGATTTTCTAAATAGATTGTTAGGTAGATATTGTTCTATATTGTTTGCTAACTTGTTGTACTTTTACCTTATTGTGCTTTAACCTGAACTTTTTGTACTTTTACCTTATTATACTTTTACCTGAGCACTGGCTCAGTTATTGGGGACTTGTTAGGAAGGAAATTCACTTTTGACTTCTGGTGACGAGTTGTTCTCTTACCTTCCTTTGTTAAACACACTATTGTAAGTCGCTTTGGATAAAAGCGTCTGCTAAATGTAATTGTAATGTAATTTAGTGTTCATGGCATCGTGACGCAAAGTCAAAGTTCACCAAACAACATGTTAGTAGATCAACTTTAATCACATCTTCATGTTTTTAGTCAGTGTTTCAACACTGTGTGTGTGAGGCGCTTAGAACCGCTTAGAGATGGTCACGTGGGCACGTAGTGCTGATCAACACAAGGGACTGTTGTATTGTTATTTTACATTCAATTGATTCACTATATCGGCCCACGACTTTTGAATTCGGTCAGTTGAGTTCTGAATATAAAAACAAAAAATGATCTTCTTCACACTTTACTCTGCTTTCATTCCATCATTTACCGCATTTCCCACTGGAGTAGATCCTGACATTAGTTGACATTTAGTACAGAATTCAGAATCAATTTAGAATCAGGCGTCGCTTTGAATCGAGAATCCATTCTTTAATCGAATTGTGGAATTCGAAAGAGTCACACCACTTCTTGTGAGTCGGCCTTTTTTAGTTTTGTGACTTTTTCTTTCTTTTTTTCTTTGTGTGTGTGTGTGTGTGTGTGTGTGTGGTGGAACTCTCCTCTAGTACCTGGAGGAGTTTGCGGAGCACCTGGTCCCGGTGGACGACCCCCGGCATCAGCTGGTGGAGCGGATGGTGCAGCACCTGGCGGAGAGGAACCAGGACCTCCCAGAGGTGTCCTCCATCCCCTGGACCGTCCACGTGGTCGACAACCCCACCGTCAACGCCTTCGTCCTTCCTGTGAGTGTGTGCGCGTGTGTGTGTGTGTGTGTGTGTGTGTGCGCCCGCACATTCCTTGCTGAGGTCATGAAGTTTCACCCACTCAGAGGTTCGGTCCTTCAGCTGGGATATAAATGGTAAATACTAGTGGTGGCAGTATCTCCGGAGGTACAGCGGGTTGTCTGGCAACTGGAAGTTCCCTCCAAGTTGGTCCTGAAACTGAGGGACCTAGGTCTTGGCGCCCTCATCTGTATCTGGATAATGGACTCCCTGACGGGCAGGCCTCAAGTGGTGAAGACTGCGAACAACATCTCATCCACTCTGGTCCTCAACACCGGAGCACCCCAAGGCTGCTGCCTCAGTCCCCGGCTGTACTCGCTGTACACACATGACTGTATTGCCACGCAACAATAATCGGATTCTCAAGTTTGCAGGAGACATCACAGTCATCGGCCTGATGTGGCGACAACTAGGCAGGGTACAGAGATGAGGTGGTCCAGCTGACGCCATGGTGTGAAGACAACAGCCTCGCACTGAATGTCAGCAAGACCAAGGAGCTCATGATGGTGGACTTCAGGAGCCACCGGGGCTCCCACTCCACCATCAGCCTGGACGGGACACCGGTGGAAATCATCATTTGCTTCCGTTTCCTGCGACTACAGATTTCCGGCGACCTGACGTGGAACCACAACACGGAGGTCATGCTGAAGAAGGAACATCAGCCTTAGGAAAAGCGGAATAGGCCAATGGTGGCTAGTTAACCTTTACCGGGGCACTGTAGAGAGCGTCCTGACGTCCTGACGAGTGGCGTCACTGTGGTACGGCAACACCACTGGACAAGAAAGACATCCAGAGGGTCGTGAGGATGGCGTAAAAAATATCATTATGTGTCCTTGCATTGAGGAGATCATTAGGACTAGATGTCGGAAGAAGGCCATCTCCATCACAATGCAACCACCCTGGGAACCATCTCTTCTCCCCCCTACGGTCGGTGGGTTGCACAGCATCCATACAAGGACTACCAGGTTCAAGGACAGTTTTTACCCACAGGCAGTGCGCCTACTGAACTGCTAGGAGTGTTGTTTATAGTATCGCATATCATAGGTTTACTGTTGTTTATAGCATAGTTTAGTATAGTATAGTATTGTTGTTGAAATTCATACTGCGGGAGGAAATGAGGAGTAAGCATTCCATTGAACATCTTGAATCTCGAAGGACCACAGCATCCTACTGAGTGTTGCCTCTGGTAATGTTGGTGTTAACTAATGGCCTGTCCTACATGAACAAGAGGTGTGTGTGTGTGTGTGTGTGTGTGTGTGTGTGTGTGTGTGTGTGTGTGTGTGTGTGTGTGTGTGTGTGTGTGTGTGTGTGTGTGTGTGTGTGTGTGTGTGTGTGTGTGTGTGTGTGTGTGTGTGTGTGTGTGTGTGTGTGTGTGTGTGTTTCTCTCTCTCTCTCTGGGCAGAATGGGGAGGTGTTCATGTTTGACGGGATGCTGCAAGCGGTGAGCGATATCCACCAGCTCACCTTCGTCCTGGGTCACGAGATGGCCCACGCCATCCTGGGACACTCTGTGAGTACAGACCACCACACACACATTCACTACTAGAGCATTCACGACCAGAGCATTCACGACTAGAGCATTCACGACTAGAGCATTCACGACTAGAGCATTCACAACTAGAGCATTCACAACCAGAGCATTCACGACTAGAGCATTCACGACTAGAGCATGCACGACCAGAACATTCACGACTAGAGCACTTACGATTAGAGCATTCACGACTAGAGCATTCACGACCAGAACATTCACGACTAGAGCACTTACGATTAGAGCATTTACGACTAGAGCATTCACGACTAGAGCATTCACGACCAGAGCATTCACGACCAGAGCATTCACGACTAGAGCACTTACGATTAGAGCATTTACGACTAGAGCATTCACGACCAGAGCATTCACGACTAGAGCATTCACGACCAGAACATTCACGACTAGAGCACGTACGATTAGAGCATTCACGACTAGAGCATTCACGACTAGAGCATTCACGACTAGATCATTCACTACTAGAGCATTCACGACCAGAGCATTCACGACTAGAGCATTCACGACCAGAACATTCACGACTAGAGCACTTACGACTAGAGCATTTACGACTAGAGCATCCACGACTAGAGCATTCACGACTAGAGCATTCACGACCAGAGCATTCACGACTAGAGCATTCACTACTAGAGCATTCAGTACTAGAGCATTCACCACTAGAGATGTCTGTTTTTACGTTAAAGTCCGCACTCAAACACACATGCACACACTCAAACACACACGCACACACTCAAACACGCACGCACTCAAACACGCACGCACGCACTCAAACACACATGCACACACTCAAACACGCACTCAAACACGCACGCACACACTCAAACACGCACGCACACACTCAAACACGCACGCACGCACTCAAACACGCACATGCGCACGCACTCAAACACGCAAACACGCACACGTGCACGCACTCAAACACGCACGCACGCACTCAAACACGCACACGCGCACACACTCAAACACGCACGCACGCACTCAAACACGCACACGCGCACGCACTCAAACACGCACGCACACACTCAAACACACATACACGCGAAAGAGACCTAACTAAGTAGAACATCTTGAACTCTTGATGGAGGTTATTCCACAGTTCAGACGTCCTCTCGGGGAGACGGCCGGCAGGCTCTTCTGATGTTCTTTTCGATCAGAGCCTTTACGGTCCGTTGACCTCTCTCGCTCTCTCTCTCTCTCTCTCTCTCTCTCTCTCTCTCTCTCTCTCTCTCTCTCTCTCGCTCTCGCTCTGTGTGTGTGTCTGTGTGTGTGTCTGTGTGTCTGTCTGTGTGTGTATCAGACGCTACCTCCACACACTGGGATGGCTGGAGGTTCCAGCCTTGGTTTCCATCAGTCTCACGCGGCTAGCCTCGGAACAGACGAGTCGTGTCGGCCTCCGGGCCTTAATCATTTTACACGCTTAGCCTTTTCATTTTCGCTGCACCTTCGGCGACGGCCGCCTCTATTTACAGCCCAGAAAAAGCGTTCGGGAGTCTAATTAAGTTTTGTGTGTGTGTGTGTGTGTGTGTGTGTGTGTGTGTGTGTGTGTGTGTGTGTGTGTGTGTGTGTGTGTGTGTGTGTGTGTGTGTGTGTGTGTGTGTGTGTGTGTGTGTGTGTGTGTGTGTGTGTGTGTGTGTGTGTGTGTGTGTGTGTGTGTGTGTGTGTGTGTGTGTGTGTGTGTGCGCGCGCGCGCGCCCAACTCCAAACACAATTGAATTAGTCGGAGGGAAGGGGGGCGATCGACGAGGCTCTGCCTCGCCCGCTAGGTGAGCCTCTGATCGCCCCCCCGCCGCTGAGCAGCCTCCGGGTTTCTGCTGCACCGTGAAGAAGTGCAACTTAAAAAATGCTGGGAACAATCGATGGTGTTCTACCTCTCGCTCGCTCGCTCGCTCGTGCTCTCTCTCTCTCGCTCACTCGCTCGCTCGCTCGTGCTCTCTCTCTATCTCTCGTGCTCTCTCTCTCGTGCTCTCTCTCCCTTTCCCTTTCTCTGTCTCTTTCTCCCAACCTCACTGACAAACTTCCTCCTTCCACCACCCACACACACTACCACCATCTAATTGTCTCTGTCTCTCTCCCTGTCTCTTTCTCTTTCGGTCTTTCTTTCTTTCTTTCTTTCTTTCTCTCTATCTCTCTACCTCCTTCTCTCTCCCTCCCTCCTCACTCTCTCTCTCGGTCGGTTTCTCACTTTTTCTCTTTGTCTCTCTCTCTCCCTTTCCCCTCTCTCTCCCCCTCTCTCCCTCTCCTCTCTCTCTCCCCCTCCCTCTCCCTCTCCCCCCCTCTCTCTCTCACTCTCCCCCCCCCCTCTCTCTCTCACTCTCCCCCCCCCCTCTCTCTCCCTCCCCCCTCTCCCGCTCCTTCTCTGTCTCCTTCTATCTCCCCCCTCTGATGTGTCCCCTACTGTCTGAATCCCATTCACCGCCTCACCCCCCCCCCCCCCCCCCCTCCCAGGCGGAGCAGGCCAGCCTGTCCCACGTGGTGGACTTCCTGTCCCTCATCCTGCTGACCTCCATCTGGGCCGTGTGTCCCCGGGACAGCATGGCGGTGCTGGGACACTGGGTCCAGGGCAAACTGGTACAGGTCAGCCCACTTCCCTGAATTCATACACATTAGCGCCTCGCTAATAATGCTAAAGGTAGCTCTCCCGGGTGTTGATATTCATCCTATTCACACCAATCTTGTTGTGTTCAAATCCGCTCCAGAAACTCCTCGATAGTCCTTGGTAATCCTGACTTTTCTCTTCTCCCTCTTCTCCTCCTCCTCCTCCTCCTCCTCCTGCTCCTCCTCCTGCTTCTCCTCTTCCTCTTCCTCTCCTCTTCCTCTTCCTCTTCCTCTTCCTCTTCCTCTTCCTCTTCCTCTTCCTCTTCCTCTTCCTCTTCCTCTTCCTCCTGCTCCTCCTCCTCCTCCTGCTCCTCCTCCTCTTCCTGCTCCTCCTCTTCCTCCTCCTCCTCCTCCTGCTCCTCCTCTTCCTGCTCCTTCTCTTGCTCTCTCAGCTGATGCTCAGCCGGCCGTACAGCAGGAAGCTGGAGAGCGAGGCCGACAAAGTTGGCATGCAGCTGGCCGCTAGGGTAAAGGACCTCACATCACACGGTGTTACCTTGTGGTACCGAGGACGGCCTGCAGGGGGAGCTCCTGGAACAGAATGAATTGGAGGAATCGCCCAGTAATGTTTAGTTTACAGGAAGAGTCACAGCTCTTTCACAGGTTTCCCTACGGTCCACCACCAGGGGGCACTGTTGTCAAACCTACAAAAAAACACTACTAGTCTGCGTACATTGTCAAACTTTAGCTGTGTGTGTGTGTGTGTGTGTGTGTGTGTGTGTGTGTGTGTGTGTGTGTGTGTGTGTGTGTGTGTGTGTGTGTGTGTGTGTGTGTGTGTGTGTGTGTGTGTGTGTGTGTGTGTGTGTGTGTGTGGGCGTGTCCTCGGCCCCAGGCGTGTGCGGACGTCCGGGCTGCCCCCGTGTTCTGGCAGCAGATGGAGATCGGCGACCAGCTGAGGGGCGAACCCTCGGTCCCGGAGTGGCTGTCCACACACCCCTCACACAGGAGCAGAGTCACACAGATGGACCGCCTGGTGCCGCAGGTACACACACACGCACACACACACGCGCGCGCGCACATACACGCGCATGCACACGCGCACGCACACACACAAAAACACGCACACGCACACACTTACACTAGGAATGGTAAGATTCACCAATTTGCATCGATACACAAAAGTTTTACATAAAATACATTAAAAAGATACATAAAAGTTAAGTTTGCCCGATCAAAAAGTGTTGCACCGGAAGTCGTTTCTAAAACCTTTGCATTGGTAAAATACGATGTATTTATATATAATTATTAGATGCCTTTATTATAAAAAAAAATGTGATCAGTAATTGTATATTTAGGTTGATTCCACCTCTCTAAACAGTTTCTCAAGCGCGCTCTGCACTGCGATCAGTGGCCAATTCTGGTCAAGTCTGGCGCTGGTTGGGGGCATGTTCAGAAAGGTCACATGTCATCATGGAGGAGGGAGAGCCGTTTTACAGAGTTGCTAAAGTACTCAATTGTTTTACCGGACGTGTCCTCTTATTGGGACCCCAAAAAAGGGGTCCGGCCAGGATCTGTAAAAATTGCCCAAAATGTCCCGGGATTCGGCTTTTGCTTCCTCCAGTCGCATCAGTCCCGTGAGGTGTCAAGTCAAGTAAATGTTATTTGTATAGCCCTTAATCACAGTTATAGTCTCAAAGGGCTTCTCAGGCCACATGTTTACAACACCCCCCAAACCCTAAGGCCCCCCTAAGGGCAAGAAGAATCTCCCTTAAGTTGATGAGTGTTGATCACTCGAAGAACGGCAGGCGCACTGCGCTGCTCTTTATCTAAATAGTATAATAAAGATAAAGAAATAAAAGCTAACTATTTGTAACTAATTACATAGCATGATTTTATTTTTGCATCGTATTGAATTGCGTTGTGTTGAATACAATTAAATTGTACCGCATTAGTAGTTTCCTTCATATGTATCTTTAATGCATGGAGATACGTATCACATGGCCCTCAGTGGGGAGATGACACACACACACACACACACACACACACACACACACACACACACACACACACACACACACACACACACACACACACACACACACACACACACACACACACACACACACACACACACACACAGGCAGTGCGCCTACTGAACTGCTAGGAGTGCTGCCACTTTCACTTTCATAACATTGTCATTAACATTACACTTACATACTTTGCTGGACTTTCTGGACTCATTAAAGCTACTGCACTGTACTGCACTGTATTCATGATGCTGCTGCACTACTGGCACTTTGAATGCTTTTAAATCTTTTTGCACATTCAACAGATGTTCATACCATCTGTCACTTTGCTGTCCTTTTTTTGTTCATTTTTATTTTTATTGTATATATTATTTTTTATTTTGATGCTACTGTTTTAGAGATTTATACTGCGGGAGGGAATGGGGAGTAAGCATTCCAATGTACTTGTTAGAAATATATCTTGTATCTTGTACGTACACACACACACACACACACACACACACACATACACAGGTTACCAGGTCTGTCAGTCCGTTGTGAGTCCTGGTTGCCAGGTCCGTGCTTCAGTGCTAAAAAAAAGAAAGAAAAAATATATATATACAGTGTGTATATATATATATATATACATATATATATATGTATATGTATGTATATATATATGTATATATATATATGTATATGTATATATATATATATATATATATATATATATATATATATATATGTATATATATATATATATATATATATATATATGTATATATATATATATATATATATATATATATATATGTATATATATATATATACAGTATGTATATGTATATATATATATACAGTATATATATATGTATATATATATATGTATATATATATATATATATATAGATATGTATATAGATGTGTATATATATATATATATGTATATATATATGTATATGTATATATATATAAATGTATATATGTATATATATACAGTGCTGCTCGAAAGTATGTGAACCCCTTGAACAGTTAAGAGTTTTCTGTTGTTTTACCATGATTTTCCTATTTTATCATCACAAGTTTTACATATATGAAATGTCAGGTTTATGTTTAACAGTTCCATGTACTTTTTTAGAGGGAATTGTGTGAGTAGCCAAAAAAATACATGAAACATGGAATTAGTGGATGTGCAAAAGTAAGTGAACCCCCAGCTGTATTGGTAAAGTCAAGGAGGTAACAGATTCAGGTGAAACACTTTTGGGTGCTTAATTAGTCAATTAAGCAAACCAATCAAATGAGACATCATTAGGAAAAGGGTTGGACAACACAGATTAAAAGAGAGAGAAAAACAACCAAACGACTGCAGTGCCAGGGTGTACCCATACGAATCAACCATGCCAAGAGGAAAGGAGATACCCGAGGAAATCAAGAAAATGGTACTGACAGCCCATCAGTCTAGAGAAGGCTACAAGACAATCTCCAAACGATTCCAGCTCCATCCATCCACGGTGAGGCAAATCATTTACAAATGGAGGGCGTCCAAGATGACCGCATCTTTGCCTAGAAGTGGACGCCCATTAAAACTAACATCAAGAAGCACCCGTAGAATAATAAATCAGGTAAAGGACAACCCACACATCACCTCTAAAGAGTTGCAGAGCTCTCTGGCAGCGTCAGGTGTAAATGTACATGCGTCTACAATTAGACGAAAATTGAACCAACACGACATTCATGGGAGGGTTGCTAGAAGGAAGCCTCTGCTCTCCAAAAAGAACAAAGCTGCCCGTTTAAACTTTGCCAGAGAGAACTTGGACAAACCAGAGGCCTTCTGGAAGTCCATTCTCTGGACAGATGAGTCCAAAATAGAATTATTTGGTCATAATCGTAAGCGCTTTGTTTGGAGAAAAACCAACACAGCACATGAAGAAAAGAACCTCATCCCAACAGTGAAGCATGGTGGTGGAAATGTTAAGGTATGGGGCTGCTTCTCTGCTTCTGGACCTGGACAACTCCATATCATCCAGGGAAACATGAATTCTGAAGTGTATCAGCAAATTCTTGATAAGAATCTCCAGCCATCAGTCAGGAAGTTGAAACTGGGCCGTAAATGGGTTTTTCAACAAGACAACGACCCAAAACATACCAGCAAATCTACCAAGGAATGGTTCAGAAAAAAGAGGATTCGTACTCTGGATTGGCCAAGTCAAAGTCCGGACCTCAATCCAATTGAAATGTTGTGGCTAGACCTGAAGCGGGGGGTACATGCCAGATGTCCCTCCAACCTTTCTCAACTGGCTGAGTTCTGCAAGGAAGAGTGGGCAAAAATCCCCCACAGCAGATGCGAGAGACTGGTCAGTGGCTATAGAAAACGTTTGATTGCAGTAATGGCTGCAAAAGGAGGTGCCACACGCTATTAACCAAAAGGGTTCACATACTTTTGCACAAGTCATATTTTCAGTTTTTGTGGGAGAAACCACTTTTTTGAATAAATAATGAAAATACATCATTTTTCTTTGTTTGTGTCCATTATTTGGAAAGTCCTGCTTTACAAATTGGTGTTTGGATATACATTTAATAAGGTTATTTTACATTTTTGTACAATTACAATGACCATGTCTAGGGGGTTCACATACTTTCGAGCAGCACTGTATATACTGTATATAGGAAGACCCCTTGGAGAAGGGGGTTAAGAGCGCCAGTGAAGAGCTGGGTTTAGGGGGTATTGTTGACCCGGTCCACATCGACCCACCTGTCCCCCGGCCTGACGGGTGGGTCTGGGGAGGTAGGCAGGTTCCCTCGGCGTGAGGACGGGTCCCCTCGGCGCGAGGACGGGTTCCCCTCGGCGTGAGGTCGGGTTCCCCTCGGCGCGAGGACGGGTTCCCCTCGGCGCGAGGGCGGGTTCCCTCGGATCTCTACGTCGGATCCTTTAGATTAAAAAAGCTAAGTGGAGAGGGCTAAGCGTGACTAGCGTCACACGACACACCTGTTCCTGTCGTGAATCACACCGGTTCTTACAGTATGTAAGTAAATGCTCCAGTTTTAGTTTCTGTTTTCCCTGCGCTCGTTTATTAAGCTTTGTGTCTTATTGTCTCTGTGCGTTGGTCAGCTTCACTGTGTGTCGTTGTAGCTCCTGTTCGATGGACTTATTGGGTCAAATCTATAGAAGACGACCTGTTTAACTTTTACCTGAGCACTGGTTCTGCTCTTGGAGCAGATTGCTATGAAGGATGAAGGATGTTTTTATATACGTGTATATGTGTGTATATATTATATAATCACAGTGACTAGTAGTTATCTTCCCTTCCTGTTGGATTATTGTAAGTCTCTTTGGACCAAAGCATCTGCTAAATGCCTGTAATGTAACGTAATGAGACACGAAGGGAAGATGGGTCCATTTGGGGAATTTTAAGCAAAATTAAAAGTGACGCTGAAGTGTTCCTTATCGGAACCCAGCCAGACATGTTTTCTCTCTTTCGTTACACGTGTCCACACACACACACACACACACACACACACACACACACACACACACACACACACACACACACACACACACACACACACACACACACACACACACACACACACACACACACACACACAGGATCACAAGCCTGCGGTGGTATTAACCTTGACAGTCAGCTGAACTGTTGATCTTGGCCGTGCTCTCTCTGTCAGACGCCGTTGAGTCTGAGACAAACAGATGGGGTGTGTGTGTGTGTGTGTGTGTGTGTGTGTGTGTGTGTGTGTGTGTGTGTGTGTGTGTGTGTGTGTGTGTGTGTGTGTGTGTGTGTGTGTGTGTGTGTGTGTGTGTGTGTGTGTGTGTGTGTGTGTGTGTGTGTGTGTGTGTGTGTGTGTGTCGAATTTTAGTACACATTTTCTAATGTTTTGTGTGCTTTTTAACGCGTGTTTAAACATGGTTATTGTGTGTGTGTATTCTGCACAGCAAAATACCATGTGGCTAGCCTGCCTTCACCCATACACCGTTTTAATGTGTTCATCCTACGAGACCGCGAGTGCATACGTTGTTAGCGTGAGTCCTTACTTGTTGGCTCACGCGAAGCGTGGCTGAGTTAGTAATTAGCTGATTTAGCTCTGCATGACCTGGCGTCTCGCAGTGGGCCTCACCTTGGGATGGGTACTGGCAGGCACTTCAAGATGTCTTTTTCTGCTGGAAGGTAACAACAGCCTTAGAGAACAGGTGCTACCTGACCATGTACCATATCAACATGTACATATCATCCATCAGTCACTTTATTTATCTTTTTATTTTCATTTTTATTGTGTATATAGTATTTTTATAGTATTGTTTTGTAAACGTATACTGCGGAAGGGAATGGGGAGTAAGCATTCCATTGTACTTGTTGCAAATGGGCAATACAAATCTTGTATCAGAGAACAACAGTTGGAACAACAACAGCCCTAGAGAACTGGTGCTACATGACCAGAGAACAACAGTTGGAACAACAGCCCTAGAGAACTGGTGCTACGTGACCAGAGAACAACAGTTGGAACAACAGCCCTAGAGAACTGGTGCTACGTGACCAGAGAACAACAGTTGGAACCACAGCCCTAGAGAACTGGTGCTACGTGACCAGAGAACAACAGTTGGAACCACAGCCCTAGAGAACTGGTGCCACATGACCAGAGAACAACAGCCCTAGAAAACTGGTGCTACATGACCAGAGAACAGAGAGCATGTGTGCTAGTGTCCTCAAAGGGTCCTTTTTTCACCACCAGCTGAGTTTTATTAGGCATTACAAGCTGTTTCAAAGTGAGGGGAGTCACGTTACTCCCCTCTAGTGCCACCCAGATGTAGGGTACGATGGATCAGTCTACCGGTTGGTACGGTCCATCGGGGGGGGGGCGGGGGGGTTTAGTAGACTGATCTAGTCATCATACATGTGATGTCACATTACCCATTTCTAAACGGCTTGTAATGGATAATCACACACACACCTGGTGGTGAAACACACACACACACACACACACACACACACACAGCCGTTATTCACAACCTTCCCGTTGTATTCTTCTCCATCACTTACTGGTCTCTCTTTGTATCTCCCCCTTTGTCTCCCCCTTTGTCTCTCTCTCTCTCTCTCTCTCTCTCTCTCTCTCTCTCTCTCTCTCTCTCTCTCTCTCTCTCTCTCTCTCTCTCTCTCTCTCTCTCTCTCTCTCTCTCTCTCTCTCTCTCTCTCTCTCTCTCTCTCTCTCTCTCTCTCTCTCTCTCTCTCTCTCTCTCTCTCTCTTTGTCTCTCTATCTCTCTCTATCTCTCTGTCGCTTTATCATCTCTCTCTCTCTCTCTCTCTCTCTCTCTCTGTCTCTGTCTCTGTCTCTCTCTCTCTCTCTCTCTCTCTCTCTCTCTCTCTCTCTCTCTCTCTCTCTCTCTCTCTCTCTCTCTTCCCCCCCCCCCCCCCCTCTCCAGGCTTTAGAGATGAGAGATCGTTGTGAGTGTCCGGTCCTCCCGGCTGCTGATCCCCGGCTTGTCTTCTCCCAGAGCGTCCGGCTGCTGCTGGACAAGGCGAAGGAGGGGGCCCTCCCCCCCCCTCCTCTTGCTCTTGGCGGAGTCAGTTGACTACTCGCATGTCCGTCCAGATTCTCAAGACGTGTGTGTGTGTGTGTGTGTGTTTATTAATTTGTGTTGAGAGAGTACAGAGCGTCTCAGATCACAGCCTCATCAGTGTCCGGAGGATCATCAGACGACCTTGGCCGGGGGACGAGAGCGACGCGTTACTCAAGCAACCGTACATCAACACGTGCATTATTTATGAAGAGGCTACAGCAGAAGACACACACATACACAATACATGTACACATGGGTGCACATAAAGCCCTGTGGTGTGTGTGTGTGTGTGTGTGTGTGTGTGTGTGTGTGTGTGTATTGTATACTGGGGATTATATTTTTGCCATGATTTTATTTCTAAATGTGCTCTTGACGTGTGTGTGTGTGTGTGTGTGTGTGTGTGTGTGTGTGTGTGTGTGTGTGTGTGTGTGTGTGTGTGTGTGTGTGTGTGTGTGTGTGTGTGTGTGTGTGTGTGTGTGTGTGTGTGTGTGTGTGTGTGTGTGTGTGTGTGTGTGTGTGTGTGTGTGTGTGGTGTTTGATGCGTTGTATATTTCATATCCATGTGTGGTGGAACGTTGGTGTCTGTCCTGCAGCACCGAGGACATTGACGCGTGTATAAAGCACATGGACGTCAGAGCTGCTGTATTATTTAATACAACGTAATGTGATTCTATCTTCTAGCAGAGAGAGCATAAGAAACAGTTACCGCTCGGGGAAGTGTGTGTGTGTGTGTGTGTGTGTGCGTGCTTTTATCTTTCCGCCCGAAGCACTTAGCGCTGTATTAAATACTGTATTAAATACTCTGGGTTTACGATGAGCGGGCCCACTGACCCGCTCGGTGACGGTGAACGATGAGCCAAACACAATATCCTTCCTTGCAAAAACAAGCGTGTCAGCAAGTGTGCGTCGCCGCTTCAATAAACGGACCCAGCTTTTATGTCCTGACGGAAGCCGGTGGTCGTCTGTGGAGAGAGACGGGCGGAGGACGAGAGATGGAAGCGTGATTAACTGTGGCAAAGTCTATTTGACGAATATGATTACATTTTTGATGCGTTCCTCGGATGTAAAAACCCGAGGCCTCTCTTCTGACTCCGTCATTGGTCAGATTTTAGATTGCATAGTTTCCCCCGGCGGTTGAGTCAACTCCTCTTTGTGAAGCGCTTTTATTAAATACTAACCACACACACCCGCCTGGAAGGGGTTAATGACTTTATCACCTTCTTATTCAGTACATGCAACACAATGACACCCCAGCATTGCTTGGGTTAAAACCAGCTTTAGTTAATGGGTTGGATCAAGATGACTAATCTGGAAGACGTAATGACAGTGATGTGCGTGTGTGTGTGTGTGCGCGCGTGTGTGTGCGTGTGGTATCGGTAATGGCCTCGTGTTTCTGAGAACTAAGACATTTGGAACACTGTTTATCTCTGCACTAAACCACACACGTTACACTTTTCACTTTATATTAATAATGTTCGGAAATTATGTAAATATGTGAACTATACATTTGTGTAATCTTGTAATTTAGTACATTTTGTAATTTTGCACACATCTTGAGAGCTGGCGGTAACATTCACTGTACATGTGCGCTGTGCCTTATTATACATGTGACAAATAAACCACATCTGAATCTGATCTGGGTTCAGTTTGACCCCCCCCCCCCCTTACACCCCAAATTAAATCAAACAAGCGCCGACCCAATCTCCCCGTCGGTCGCCTCCGTTCAGTTGCATGTGTTTGTTTTAATGGTCCTGTCAGCCGTAAGCTCCGTCTGCACCACCCACCACCACCACCATCACCACCACACCACCACCACCATCACCACCACCACCTCCTCCATCCCCACCACCACCATCACCACGACCACCACCACCTCCTCCATCCCCACCCCCACACCACCTCCTCCATCACCACCCACCACCCCCACCCCAACCACCACCACCTCCTCCATCCACACACACACACACCCATCCAGTAGAGATTACAGGGTTCCTCATCCCCACTGCATCTATCGAGCGTATGTCCTCCTGCTGGTTTGAAGGCGTGTGTTTGAATCCCGTTGTTCAACCGTGGCCCATGGGCACCGGCCCCCTGGGATGAATACTACATGGACGTGGAACTTGGGGAAAGATAAGAACGATAGTGCCGTCTCCTCCATGTTGTCGAACGCACAAAAGGGAATCCAGACGCTGACTGCACACCTGTGAGGGGGTGTGTGTTCCCCAGGCGTGTTGTGTATGTGTGTGTGACGTCTCCGGCCCACTCCAAGTCTCACGCACACACACGCGCACACACACACGCAGACACACACACACGCAGACATGCACACGCAGACACACACACACGCAGACACACACACGCAGACACACACACACGCAGACATGCACACGCCACCGAGGATGTTGTTTTCCCCCTCGCAGAGAGGTGTGTTGGCACCTGCTGTGGAGGCGAACGGTGTCCCACAATGCAATCTGTCTGCCCTCTGACCTCCCGTGAGGCATACGGTCACGTCATTTAGCATTATAGTGTCTCAGGTGTGTGTGTGTGTGTGTGAGGGAGAGAGGGAAAAAGAGAGGCACAGAAGTTTGCCTGTCCTTCTACTGAGCATTAATTATACATGTGACATGTGGGTGTCTGATTGAAATGAATATTTTACTGCTTTTAATCACTGCCACCACAAGAGTGATGGACCATCTGGCTCTGTTACCTGGGCAATTACAGTTGATGTCTCTCTCTCTCTCTCTCTCTCTCTCTCTCTCTCTCTCTCTCTCTCTCTCTCTCTCTCTCTCTCTCTCTCTCTCTCTCTCTCTCTTAAACGTAAACCTCAGAGGTCTTACTAATGACTATATCCCTATTTTGGACTTTTGTAAAGCCACCAGGTGTTTTGCAAAACACTGAATTCTGATTTCCCCAGGATAACGTAGGAGTTATTGTTTTAGTTAAGTGCGTTTAACACGATGCCTGGGCAGGTATATATAGTATAGTATAGGTATATATATATGTATATAGATATATATATATCTATATACACAGTATAAACTGGTTTAAATGTCTTTCCTTATGCCGGGCACTCTTAAAGACTCGGGACAGCCGTGTGGGGTGAACCGGTGTCTTGCCAGGGGAACCCGTTGTGTCTGTCACCTCGTGGAGAGAATCACTGACGAAGCGTCTTTTGAATGAAGCGCTCAGAGCGCTGCTGCCGTGCCTCGTGTTGTGTCTGCTCCTCTTTTGTTCATTCATCAGACTTTGAATATATTCAGCGGAGACATAGTGTACCTTTCTGTTTGCTCTTCAGCGTGGCGTCCCAGAAGGCTCATGTCAGCCGTGTGTGTGTTCCCCCCGTCCCTGCCGGTATTAAAACAGACCGGCTCTCCTCTCCGTCTCTCTCTCTCTCTCTCTCTCTCTCCTCTCTCTCTCTCTCTCTCTCTCTCCTCTCTCTCTCTCTCTCTCCTCTCTCTCTCTCTCTCTCTCTCTCCTCTCTCCGCGCCAACCTTGCCTCTACGGCGCTGAACAAAGAGTAGCCGGGGTGTCCACGCTGTCAGTGGGTTGTTCATTTAGCCGACTGTCACCGCAAATGAACCGCTAAATTGTAATGAGGGAGCTATTCAGTGGCTAATGGTGACACAGGATACACACACACACACACACACACACCCACCCCACATGGACACACACACACACACACACACACACCCACCCCACATGGACACACACACACACACCCCACATGGACACACACACACACACACACACAGCAGCAGAGATGTCCCAGGCCTGGTTCTCTTCCGAGGTCCACACACATTTCAATGTGGGCAGTGTGCATGGGAATGAACAATGTTTACCTTTCCTCCATGTTGCCCGCACCCTGACCTCCACCCTGATCACCCCTCAGATCTCCACCCTGACCTCCACCCTGACCTCCACCCTTATCACCCCTCAGATCTCCACCCTGACCTCCACCCTGATCACCCCTCAGATCTCCACCCTGATCTCCACCCTGACCTTCACCCTGATCACCCCTCAGATCTCCACCCAGATCTCCACCCTGACCTTCACCCTGATCACCCCTCAGATCTCCACCCAGATCTCCACCCTGAGCTCCATCCAGATCTCCACCCAGATCTCTCTCCAACGTCGTACGCCCTACTCTGTCAAATGTGCCCCACAGACGGAAAGAGCATTTTACTCTCATACTTCTTTGTCGCGGGCGTCCACGGTGTGGATCCTAAAGCACCAATGCAGACACAGTGATAAAGTAAAAAGAGTCTTTACTGAAAAAGCAAGGTCCAACACAAAAAGTCACTCGATGATTGTAAAGCTCAAAGGCAAAATAATGAATCACCAAAAACCTGACTGTGGCGTGGCGTGACGTGGAACCTGAACACTGGAGAACTGGGCATAACACAACCAGACAATCTGGCGACGAGACAGTGATGGCCTGGACCTATTGATGCCAGGAGACATCACCAGGTGCAAACAATAATGACATCACCAATCACAGGGGGCGGGAGGAAGACGGACTATAGAAATAAAACCCTGGAACTAAACTAAACATCATACATGAATAAACGGAAACTTTTCAGCATAGTTGGCGACGCACAACATTCTTTGCTGGAGCTTCTGGACTCATTAGTTCCTGCACTGCACTGTGCTGTATTCATGATGCTGCTGCACTACTGGCACTTTAAAATGCTGTTTGCACAATTGGCCATATGTACAGTATATATCATCCATCCAGTCACTTTATTGTTCTTTTTACTGTGTATAGTATTAGTATTATAGTATAGTGTTGTTTATAGTATCTAGTAATAGTATATTATAGGTAGTACCGTATATAGTGTTGTTTATAGTATAGTGTAGTGTAGTGTAGTGTAGTGTAGTATAGTATAGTATAGTATAGTATAGTGTAGTGTAGTGTAGTGTAGTGTAGTGTAGTAGTAGTATAGTATAGTATAGTATAGTATAGTATAGTATAGTATAGTATAGTATAGTATAGTATAGTATAGTATAGTATAGTATAGTGTAGTGTAGTGTAGTAGGAAATTCATAATGCGGGAGTGAATGGGGAGTCCATTGTTCTTGTTACACATGGCAAATAAAAACATCTTGTACATTTTGTAAATCAGCATCAACAGCGTTTTAGCACACATCCCTCGTCTGGACAGATAGAGATGAGGTTGTATTACACTACTTCCCTATTAGAGATGAGGTTGTATTACACTACTTCCCTATTAGAGATGAGGTTGTATTACACTACTTCCCTATTAGAGATGAGGTTGTATTACACTACTTCCCTATTAGAGATGAGGTTGTATTACACTACTTCCCTATTAGAGATGAGGTTGTATTACACTACTTCGAGGTCCGCCTACTCCTATAGAACAGTACAGGCACGTGACGCTGTCACGTGCCTGGGCTAGCCAGGGCTAACCTGAACAAGGGCATCAAGCTGACCAATCTCATCCACAAGCGTAGGGTTGAAGACCATTTCAACAACTCTGATCCCCGAAGCATGGGCAGGGCATCCAGGCCATTACTAACTACGAACCCTCCAACAACTCCCCCCCAACCACTGACTCATCCCTTCCTGACAAGCTGAAATATTTTTAAGCCCGCCTTGACCGGGAGGCTTGATCGTGGTTGACCGGGAGGCAACCACGAAAGGCTCACCTAATCTCCCCGCTGACCACCAACCCCTCACCCTCTCCCCCACAGACGTGCGTGCGACACAGAGAAGAACAAATGCGCATAAGGCAGCCAGCCTCAACGACTTCCGCCCTTTTGCACTGACCCCCATCATCATGAAGTGCTTCGAGAGGTTGGTCTTGGCTCACCTCAAATTTGGCCTCACTTGATAAACACAAATGTGCCTACCGTGAGAAGAGGAGCACGGAGAATGCCATCTCCTCAGCCCGTCATTCTGCTCTCTCCCACCTGGATGAGAGCAACACCCATGTGAGAATGCTGTACATTGACTTCAGCTCAGCATTCAACACCATCATCCCCTCCAAACTAATCCACAAACTTATGGAAACCAAGAATCTTGACATTAACCCCTCTGTTTGTAACTGGTTATTGGACTTCCTAACCAACAGACCCCAGTCAGTCAGGTTAGACAGTCTCACCTCCTCCACCCTCACCCTGAACACCGGCGTCCCCCAGGGCTATGTGCTGAGCCCTCTCCTCTACTCCCTCTTCACCCACGACTGCACTCCTGTACATGGTACAAACACCATCATCAAGTTTGCAGACGACACAGCGGTGGTCGAGGTGCAGCACCTGGTGGCGTGGTGCGCTGACAACAACCTGGCCCTCAACATCAAGAAGACCAAGGAGCTCATCGTGGACTTCAGAGAGACCAGAGTTGGCGCACACAACCCCATCCTCATCAACCGGGCGGAGGTTGAGCGTGTCTCCAGCTTCAAATTCCACATCTCTGAGGACCTCTCCTGGTCCCTCAACACGGCCTCACTGGTAAAGAAGGCTCACCAGCGTCTCTTCTTCCTGAGGAGACTGAGGAAAATCCACCTGTCCCCTCAGATTCTGGTGAACTTTTACCGGTGTGCTATTGAAAGCATCCTCACCAACTGCATCACAGTGTGGTACGGCAACTGCACTGTTTCCGACCGGAAAGCGCTGCAGAGGGTGGTGAAAACCGCCCAACGCATCGTTGGACTACCCCTCCCTGCAATAAACACTACCCACCACAAACGGTGTCTGAGGAAGGCACAACAAATTGTCAAAGACTATTTTTAATTTTTAATCGTAGTTTTTACATATTATTCAATAGCTGTACATTTTGTATATTACCATGCACTTTACTGCAACATTTGCACTCTGGTTAGATGCCAAATTAGTTGTGCTGTACTGTAACTGTGCTGTGCAATGACAATACATTAGAATCTAATCTAATGTCATCTATTACACTACTTCCCTATTAGAGATGAGGTTATATTACACACTACATCCCATTCGATAGAGATGAGATGAAAGGAACAGTAAGTCACTATGTCTCGGCTAGGGGGTCCTCGTGTGCTGTGTCACCATGACCATCATTTCTGACCGGATGTGTGGGAGAGAGAGAGAGAGAGAGAGAGAGAGAGAGAGAGAGAGAGAGAGAGAGAGAGAGAGGGTTGAGTTGTTGTGTGTCTCCACCATGGAAGGCAGAGATTTTTAGTGTTTTCTAGCTCCATTCCGTTAGCGATGGGACGTTAACAGAGGCCTGCTCTGTGGGTCGGTGGTCTGATTACCGCTCATTCCTTTCACAGCTTATTCTAAACTCAAATTACTTTTGACACCTTGCCTGAATTGTGTTCTGTTGTGATTAATCTCATGTCATGGATGTTTTCCAAAAAAACCTCATTATTTTTATAACTGTTGGTAATATAATGTTCGTAACATTTGGTATTTGTCATGGATTGTGATCTTTTTTTAGCTTTGAGTTAAGCCTGTGAGTTTCTTTGGGAATGAAAATGAAAAATTGACTTCCCTTGACCTTGAAATCAACATCTGTTACACGGTTGTGGATGAGTGTGTGTGTGTGAGTGAGAGATCCTTAGTTTAATATCTTAAAGTGTGATGGCAGATAAGCTCAAATCTGGGTGACCGGAGACGTTTCTTGTCATTTAGCCTCCAATTAGTTTCGACAAATCATGTTGCCGGAGGCAGGATCTGTAAGCGTGGAATTGGGGCGACCACAAACCGTCGCCAGCTGTAGTAAACTGTAGGAAATGTTCTTCATCGAATAAAGCTCATCATATTATTGTCAGTTGTGCTGGAGGAACATGTTTAGAATATCTTCAGAGAATCGTATTCACGCAGATTCGTATATACGTTATGAATGTAACACATGAATGTTTCTCTGCCCACCAGCCCCCACCGCGTCCATTAGTCCAGTACTAGAGTGTCATGTCCAGATGTGTCCAGACTCTCCTCTCTGTGATCCAACAGGACCACAGCAGACCACCCGGCTGTCTGTCAATGTCAGCCAAGTTCTTTGAAGTGTGTCAGCACTGGTCAACCATTCCAGCTCACCGCCGTCACACACACACACTTAAGTACATGCTCACACACACACACACACACACACACACACACACACACACACACACACACACACACACACACACACACACACACACACACACACACACACACCTAAAATGCCAAATCAAACTGACTACTGCCATTTTCTCTCTTTCTGTGTATCGGAGTGTGTGTGTGTATCAGTATGTGTGTGTATCGGTATGTGTGTATTGGTGTGTGTGTGTGTTTGTGTGTGTATCGGGGTGTGTGTGTATCGGTGTGTGTATTGGTGTGTGTGTAAAACTGTGTGTGAGTGTGTGTGTGTGTGTATCAGTATATCAGTAGTATGTGTGTGTGAGACTGTGTATGTGTGTATGTGTGTGTGTGTGTGTGTGTGTGAGACTGTGTGTGTGTGTGTGTATCGGTTTGTGCATGTGTTTGTG
>CM051004.1:6078253-6083253 GCA_027704905.1 Muraenolepis orangiensis | reverse complement strand
TGGTCCACTATACCGCGGGTTGAGTCCGATCCGTGATCCGTGTCCACAGGAACCCGACAACACGCCCGCGTATCTAACCTCAGCGAGCGAGAGGTTACTAGGATCGTTACCACACCGCCCCGCACAGCCAGGTAGGTCAGTTGGTGGTGGACCTTAAGTTACTGATCAATGAAGTCCAACTGGAGGTGTTCAGTGCCCGGTGTTGTTCTCAATCATCCTATTCTGAATCCATGCTCAAAACAACCTCTCTGAGAAATCACGAACAACACAAACAACCAAATATGAACAAAGTAAAAGATAATAATGCAGCACATCAGAAAGCACTAAAACAAATGCTTCACAGCTAAATGGACGAACTGGGGCGGCAGTAGCTCAGTCTGTTGGGTTCCCAAACGGACCAGAGTGAGAACTGCTACCGTATTTTCCGGACTATAAGTCTGGCTGGTCCTGCGACTTATACTCTGAAGCGACTTATATATGTGTTTTTTCTGACTGCGTTCAAACTACGGCCAGGAGATCAAATCATCACACAGGACGCTTCTCAACCAATCAAAACACTGCAGTCAGTGAGCGAGCAGATTACACACACACACACACACACACACACACACACACACACACACACACACACACACACACACACACACACACACACACACACACACACACACAGAGACAGAGAGAGAAACAGTCTGAGTCATTTCACAGTGCTCTAACAGAAAGGTAGACAGCGAAAACAGACTCTAACATCTCATCTTTAGATCTGTACTCACCGGTAGCTTTCAGCAGTGCGGTCGGCATTTCTGCTTCACACACATTGCATATTTTTATTTTTTTGCACACCGAGAAAAGGCTCTTCTGATCGGCCGCTTTTGATAGCTGAGATCGATCGGTTTAGTGTGAATATCCGCCGATAACCATCGGGGGCCGACCGATCGAGCATTTGTGTCAGTTATGTCTCCAGTGACGTAGGTGCAGTTTCGTCCTCTGGCTGGTAAATGCGACTTATACACCGAAGAGACTTATAGATACTTTTTTTTAGCTATTTGTTTAGAAGAGCGATTTATACTCAGGTGCGATTTATAGCGATTTATAGTCCGGAAAATACGGTACTTGGAAAAAGGTGCCAGTTCACCTCCTGGTCACTGCCGAGGTGCCCTTGAGCAAGACACCAGACCCCTACCCTGCTCCCCAGGGAGCTGTATATACAATAGCTGCCCACTGCTCCTAATACTTGGATGGGTTAAATGCAGAGAAACACATTTCACTGTGTGTGTACATGTATGTGACCAATAAAGAGAATTCAATTATTTCAGAATTAGATTTAGATTTAGATTTAGATTGAACTGAAACAAACCCCTAATATCAAAGTGAAATGTGAACAAAACATAGCATTGTGTATGTGTGTCCCCGTGTGTAGGTGGTGTGTGTCTGTGTGTGTGTGTAGCTTTGTGTTTGTGTGTGTAGCTTTGTGTGTGTGTTTGTATGTGTGTCTGTAAGAGTGTGTGTGTGTGTGTGTGTGTGTGTGTGTGTGTGTAGGTTAGGTGTGTGTGTATGTGTGTCTGTAGGAGTGTGTGTGTGTGTGTGTGTGTGTAGGTTAGGTGTGTGTGTGTGGTGCAGCTCCTTGTGTGTGTATTTGTGCCTCTACGCGGCGGGGACACACACCAACAGGGCTGATGGGAACACTGCAGGACCCCCTGCGGTCTGTATGGATCCAGCTCCAACACACTCCCCCCCATCGGGTCCCCCATCGGGACCTCTTCACCGGGCTGACGCTGGCCGTGGAGGGTGTGTGTGTTCGATGGGAATTGACAGCTGGGTGTACGGCCGCGCTGCCTTTGAGACACAGTGGGTGACATTTAAATGCGTACATATTGGACACCGCTAGTCCCGCTGGTGAAGGGCTCACTGTTAGAGCTTGGATGGGGATCTGGTGACAGACATGCAGCTGTAGGAGGATCTCCAGGGCCCTGCCTGTGATGTGTTTGAGAGCAACATGCAAAACATGGGATTCTCATCTCATCCCCTCATATGTGACACACCTGTGACAAACATTCACGTCACAGACTGTTCAGGAGTGTGTGTCTGTAGGTGTGTGTGTGTATGTCTGTAGATGTGTGTGTGTGTGTGTGTGTGTGTGTGTGTGTCTGTAGCTGTGTGTGTGTGTGTGTGTGTGGTAATGGTAATGGTAATAGTGCTTTTATCCAAAGCGCTTTACAAGTCATGTGTGTGTGTGTGTCTGTAGATGTGTATGTATGTGTGTATGTAGATATGTGTGTGTGTGTGTGTGTGTGTGTGTGTGTGTGTCTGTAGATGTGTGTGTGTGTGTCTGTAGATGTGTGTGTTTGTCTGTAGATGTGTGTGTTTGTGTGTGTCGAGGTGTGTGTGTCTGTAGATGTGTGTGTGTGTCTGTATATGTGTATGTGTCTGTAGATGTGTGTGTGTGTGTCTGTAGATGTGTGTGTGTCTCTAGATGTGTGTGTGTGTGTGTGTGTGTGTGTGTGTGTCCGTAGATGTAGAAGTGTGTCTGTGTCTGTAGGTGTGTGTGTGTGTGTGTGTGTGTGTGTGTGTGTGTGTGTGTGTGTGTGTGTGTGGAGTGGAGCCGAGGTGAGGTGATTGACATCACAGTGGGGCTGCGTGTGACTGATGTGTAAATACTGCTTTGTGTCTGTAGGTGTGTGCCTGTGTGTGTGTGTGGGGGGGGTAGGTGTGTGTGTGTGTGGTGTGTGTGTGTGTGTGTGTGTGTGTGTGTGTGTGTGTGTGTGTGTAAATACTGCTGTGTGTGTGTGTGCTGCCTCAGCGCTTCGTAGTCAGAGCAGAACGCATGGATCACACCGCCGCCGCTCCGGTGACACAGCGAGGCGACGCAGGAAGGGGAGGAATATACTGCTGGGACATAAATATGGGGGGAGTGTGTGTGTGTGTGTGTGTGTGTGTGTGTGTGTGTGTGTGTGTGTGTGTGTGTGTGTGTGTGTGTGTGTGTGTGTGTGTGTGTGTGTGTGTGTGTGTGTGTGTGTGTGTGTGTGTGTGTGTGTGTGTGTATACGATGGAGAGCGAGAAGAAGAAAAAGAGAGAAAGGCGTGCAAAGCCAGAGGAGAGAAAAAGAGAGATGGAGAGAGTGACAGGAGGTGAAAGAAGAGAGAGGCAGAGAGAGAGAGAGAGAGAGAGAGAGAGAGAGAGAGAGAGAGAGAGAGAGAGAGAGAGAGGGGGAGAGAGGGGGGGAGAGAGAGAAAGGAGTAAGAGAGTGAGAAAGAGAGTAGAGAGAGAGAGAGAGAGGGAGAGAGAGAGAGAGAGAGGGAGAGAGGGAGAGAGCTGCGGATCCTATCTCACCTGCAGCACCAGGGTGTGTGTTGCAGCCAGAAGACAGCAACAACATATAGCACTGCTCTCTCTCTCTCTCTGTCTCTCTCTCTCTCTCTCGTCTCTCTCTCTCTCTCTCTCTCTCTCTCTCTCTCTCTCTCTCTCTCTCTCTCTCTCTCTCTCTCTCTCTCTCCTCTCTCTCTCTCTCTCTCTCTCTCTCTCTCTCTCTCTCCCTTCCCCTCTGTCTCTCTCTCTTCCACCCTCTCTTTTTTATCCTTTCCGATAGAAAGTGAGAGCGAGCGAGAGACAGAGAGACAGACAAACAGAGGGAGAGAGAGAGAGAGAGAGAGAGAGAGAGAGAGAGAGAGCTCCTACTGTCCTTAGGAGCACCGCGGCGGAGAGTTGGCAGAGCGACCTAAAACCGTCTGAGTCAAAATACATCATCAATCACTGAGACAAAACGCCTGCAGCCTCTTTCCTGCAGAGGCCATGGTGCCATAGACCTATGTCCAAAGACCTATATACACAGACCTATATACATAGACCTATATACATAGACCTATATACATAGACCTATATACACAGACCTATATACATAGACCTATATACATAGACCTATATACATAGACCTATATACACAGACCTATATACATAGACCTATATACATATACCTATATACACAGACCTATATACATAGACCTATATACATAGACCTATATACACAGACCTATATACATAGACCTATCAGACCTATATACATAGACCTATATACATAGACCTATATACATAGACCTATATACACAGACCTATATACATAGACCTATATACACAGACCTATATACACAGACCAACCAGACCTCTATATATAGACCTATATACATAGACCTATATACACAGACCTATATACACAGACCTATATACATAGACCTATATGCATAGACCTATATACACAGACCTATATACATAGACCTATATACACAGACCTATATACATAGACCTATCAGACCTATATACATAGACCTATATACATAGACCTATATACATAGACCTATATACACAGACCTATATACATAGACCTATCAGAGACATTGGTGGTGATATATATATATGATATATTCAGATTCAGATTCAGATTCAGATTCAGATGACTTTATTAATCCCGAGGGAAATTAAGGTGCAACAGTTGACACAGGGGGAATACATGCACACACAAATATACTAATACCTAAAGCTAAAACTAAATAACAACAACTAACTAAACAAAACTAGTATAAACAAAATATAACTAAATGAACTCTAAATGAAATCTAAATGTATTGATAGATGAATTGCACAATTTACAGTATTATTACAGTAATACGTAGGTATATACAATACACAACAATACGTATAGTGCAAATTGGCAGTAATAAAATACTAATATATAATTCAGATGAATACTGAAAAAGTGACATGTGAAAAGTGAAAAGTGAACTTGAATTTAAAGTGCAAAATTACAGTGAGAGGAATTTACAGTGCGTTGACCAAAAAATAATAATAACAGTGCGTTGGCCTCAGGTCACTGAGTCTCCACTGTCCCTCTCACGACCCGAGGTAGATGAATTAAAGAGTCTGATGGCCACAGGAAGAAAGGACTTCCTGTGGCGTTCTGTGGTGCACCTGGGTGGAATGAGTCTGTTGCTGAAGGTGCTTCTGTCAAG
>CM051004.1:6068253-6073253 GCA_027704905.1 Muraenolepis orangiensis | reverse complement strand
GGGAGGGGGGGGGGGAGGGGGAGAGACGGGGGAGGGAGGGAGGGAGGGAGGGGGGAGGAAGGGGGAGAGACGGGGGGAGGGAGAGGGGAGGGTGGGAGGGGGAGAGACGGGGGGAGGGAGAGGGGAGGGAGGGAGGGGGAGGAGGGAGGGAGGGAGGAAGGGGGAGAGACGGGGGAGGGAGGGAGGGAGGGGGGAGGGATGGACGGGGAGGAGGGAGGGGGAATGATGGGGGAGGGAGGGAGGGGGAATGACGGGGAGGGAGGGAGGGGGGAGGAAGGGGGAGAGACGGGGGGAGGGAGAGGGAGGGAGGGAGGGAGGGAGGGGGATGGACGGGGGAGGGAGGGAGGGAGGGAAGGGGGAGAGACGGGGGATGTACGGGGAGGAGGGAGGGGGAATGATGGGGGAGGAAGGGGGGAGAGACGGGGGAGGGAGGGGGAGGAGGGAGGGGGGATGTACGGGGAGGAGGGAGGGGGAATGATGAGGGAGGGAAGGAGGGAGGGAGGGGAATGATAGGGGAGGGAGGGAGGGGGAATGACGGGGGAGGGAGGGAGGGAGGGAGGGAGGGGGAGGGAGGGGGGGGATTGGGGAGGGACTGGAATATGGGGTCTCTCCACAGGAGGGATGAACAAACGAGTCTCCTCTGTCCTCGTGTCTCTCTCTCTCTGACAGCACCGTGTGTTACTATGAATGACCCGACCTTGACGTGATTAGTGATGGTGTGTGTGTATCTATTAAATATAGATTAAATATTGATTTGTACGTCCCTCGTCATTACTACTACGTCACTCAGACCTGTCTCCATTCCCCCCACAAAAGTGGAAATCTTGTATTTTTTCAGGGACAGTTAAGATAACTATGTATGTGATTGTTTGTTATTATTACCTCCGTCATCGTAGCTGGATGGGAGGCTATGTTTTCATCCCTGTTGGTTTGTTTGTTGGTTTGTCTGTCTTTTTCTTTCTTTGTTTGTCTGTTTGTTGGCTGGCGGTTAGATTACTTCTGGACTAAGGAGCGTGTTTGGTGGAGGTATGTGCTCCACTGAGGCCCTCCACTTAGGATTGTTATCTTTGATTTGAATCATTCCCTGCCCGGTGTCAAAGGTCAAACGACGTATGGGAATAAGATCTTGTGATTCCCTGAGGTCTGCGTGAACACTACACCCACTTAACTTAAATCCATCACACATACACACACACACACACACACACACGCACACACACACACACGCACACATACACGCACACACACACGCAGACACACACACACACGCAGACACACACACGCAGACGCACACACACACGCAGACACACACACGCAGACACACACACACACACGCACGCACGCACGCACGCACACACACACACACACACACACACACACACGCGCAGACACACACACACACACACACACACACACACACACACGCACGCAGACACACACACACACACACAGTGAGTTCTCCATCGGGGGGGGGCTGTTAGATAAAGCGAGGCGTGTTGGCGGTCACTATGGGAGCGTTCCCAGCTGTCCTCGGTCTTATTAAGGGACTGCGGTGGAGCGACAGCCGACTCCTCCTCACTCCTGGCAGCGGTAAACTGTTGTCACCACGGTGACAACAGTTACCATGGTGACCGCATCCTCCTCCCTGCCCTCCTCGATCCGGACGGAGCGGGAGCTCTGAGGGAGTGGGAGTTTGTTTCAAGGGTGTTTGTTTCTGATTTGGGAAGTTTAAGATTCTTAAGGATCTCAAGATTAGGATTACACCAAAACGGGACAATATTGACATAAAAAAACACAAGCATGCACACACACACACACACACACACACATGCACGCACACACCCGCATGCACACCAGCACACACACACACACGCACACACACACACACACACACACACACACACACACACACACACACACACACACACACAATCTGTTTTGTACTCGTGAGATATTTGAAGAAAAGGTTGTCCTTTCATTTACCCCTAGTCCCCTATTCTGCTGCACTGCACATTTGGTATATTTTGATATATATATATACAAATATACCATATATAATATATACTCATACAGTATATATCCTCATCGTTTTAGATCCAAGCTCATCACTTCACACCCTATTTGAATCGACGGTCTTGAGAGATGGCTCCGTCCACTGGGTCCAGGGCTCTACGTCAGTCTGGGCGTCGGTGAATCCGTTTAAAACCTTACTTGCCGCTCGGTATTTCACAAGGAAGCTGTCTGGGTCCCCTCGCCATTTTCATTATATATGCTTCCATTAGGTTACATCATCAGCCAGTTCAATATAAATCTCCATAGCGCACGCAGATGACACCCAATTATACCTTTCTGTTGAGCCAACTAACCCAAGTGGCCCATCGGCTCTGACTGCCTGTCTGGCCTCCATAAAACAATGAAGGACTGATGGATAAAATGGATCTTTTTAAAAACGTAGCAAAGATAAAACAAGAGAAAAAGGGCTGCTGGGGACCCACATGCAAGAGGGAGACACTTTGAAAATCGACTTGAGAAGCTGCAGCTCACCAGACCGAATCAGAAGTTTAAAGTCTCGGTGTGATTTAATCTTTGAAATCCATATCATATCAGCAAAGGGACCAAGACATCATCATTCTTCACAGGCAGGCAGGATGCAGAGGAACACATTCATGCTTTTATTACCAGCAGGTTAGACGACTGTTACGCCCCCCCCCGCTCACCGGCCCAACGGCTCAAAAGAGAACTTCAGCTGCTGGAGTTCAGAAGTCTAACTCGAGGTACTTCCCCACTGGAACACCTGGGAACACCTGGGGAAACACACTGGAATACCCTGGAACACCTGGGGAAACACACTGGAATACCCTGGAGCACCTGGGGAAACACTGGAATACCCTGGAACACCTGGGGACACACTGGAATACCCTGGAACACCTGGGGACACCTGGGGAAACACTGGAATACCCTGGAACACCTGGGGAAACACTGGAATACCCTGGAACACCTGGGGACACCTGGGGAAACATTGGAATACCCTGGAACACCTGGGGACACCTGGGGAAACACTGGAATACCCTGGAACACCCTGGAACACCTGGGACACACTGGAACACCTGGGAACACTGGGGACAAACTGGAATACCCTGGAACACCTGGGGACACACTGGAATACCCCGGAACACCCTGGAACACCTGGGAACACACTGGAACATCCTGGAACACACTGGAACATCCTGGAACACACTGGAACACACTGGAACACCTGGGAACCAACTGGAATACCTGGGAACACCCTAGAACACACTGGAACACCTGGGAACCAACTGGAATACCCTGGAATACCCTGGAATACCCTGGAACTCACTGCCCACGTGTCTCAGAATCAACTGAATACATACTCAGTCAGGCCGGCATTGAGTTCATGTAGTATTTATTTTTAAATATATTTTTATCGTCGTTTTTTAATACTTTATTTCTCTCCCTTCTTATTGGATTCATTCATATTCTATTTTTATGAACTTTTTCCTCATATTTTCTTTCTGCTGTGTTGTTTTTAATACCATACTGTAAAGTACTATGAGCTATATCTTCTGTATATGGAAGGAGCTATTCAAATACATTATTATATATATCTATATATCTATATATAGATATATAGATATACCGTATATCTATATATTTATATCTATATATATATACCGTATATCTATATCTATATATATATAGATATATATCTATATATATATAGATATATACATACCGTATATCTATTTATATATCTATATATATAGATATATATATATATCTATATATATATAGATATATATATATCTATATACTGTATATACACAGCTTGTGAGGTGCAGTCTGTACTATACTGGAAGTATAGTACAGACCATACTGGTAATTCTGCACTGCAGCCTTGATGCAGATAGGGGCTCATATTATGCAACGGACACACACACACACACACACACACACACACACACACACACACACACACACACACACACACACACACACACACACACACACACACACACAAACACATCCACCACAGATCTCCACAGATACCCAAAGTGTCAAGTTGTGCCAGCAGACACAATCACATTGATATTCCCCGTGCATCTGGGCTCTCGTCACGCCTCCCTGACTTTCTCTCATTGTCTGAATTTCAGATGAACAAGCACGCACACACACACACACACACACACACAAAGGCACACACACACACACACACACACACACACACACACACACACACACACACACACACACACACACACAAAGGCACACACACACACACACACACACACATTCAGCAGGCTGACACAGAGGCATTGTGCTTCGGGTCGCAGGACAATTTGTTCAGCGCGTGTGTAATGAGACAATGCTTTACACGGTAGCCTTCAATACTGATCACTTTCACACACATCTGGGAGGGTGTGTGTGTGTGTATGCATCTGTATAACACACACACCCACACACACACACACACACACACACACATGATCACACACACCTTTGGTTACCTGTGTTTAATGTAGTACAATGTGTTGATGAACACAACCTCCTCCTGTGTGTGAAGCTGAACACACTCGTAGCACCCAGTCACACACACACACACACACACACACACACACACACACACACACACACACACACACACACACACACACACACACACACACACACACACACACACACACACACACACACACACACACACATACACACATGTTACATTTTGTTTGTGTTACAACAATACAATATCATTTTACCAAATCAAATTGGATGGGTGTGTGTGTGTGTGTGTTCTTGTGTGTATTTCCGGGCTATGGTCTGCTAGGTGGGTGTATTGTGTATGTGTGTGTGTGTGTGTGTGTGTGTGTGTGTGTGTCTGTGTGTGTCTGTGTGTGTCTGTGTGTGTTCTTGTGTGTATTTCTGGGCTATGATCTGCTAGGTGTGTGTATTGTGTATGTGTGTATGTGTGTGTGCATGTGTGT
>CM051004.1:6060753-6063253 GCA_027704905.1 Muraenolepis orangiensis | reverse complement strand
CCTGGTGGCTCCTGAAGTCCATGATGAGCTCCTTAGTCTTGCTGACATTCAGTGCGAAGCTGGACTACCTCATCTCTGTACTCCGTTTCGTCGCCCTCGCTAATCAGGCCAATGACTGTGCAGTCGTCTGAAAACATGATAATCAGATTATTGCGTGTACAATGAGTACAGCCGGGGACTGAGGCACGGGGACTGCCTGTCAGGAAGTCCATAATCCAGTTACAGATGGGGACGCCCAGACCTAGGTCCCTCAGTTTCAGGACCAACTTGGAGGGAACGATGGTGTTGAACATCGAGCTGTAGTCAATGAACAGCAGTCTGACGTAGGTGTCCCTCCTTTCTAGGTGCTCCAGGGCCGTGTGTAGTGCCAGGAAAATGGCGTCGTCTACAGACCTGTTTGGTCTGTATGCAAACTGGAGTCTAGGGACTCAGGGATGGAAAAGTCAATATGCAACATTAGTTTCTCCAGGCACTTCATGGCTATGGGTGTTAAAGCCTCTGGACGATAATCATTGAGGCTTGTTACCTTGGTCTTTTTGGGTAACGGCACAATGGTTGTCGCTTTGAAGCACGCTGGGATGACAGACTGTTGCAGTCTTGCAACAGTCTGTCATGCATTGTAGATGTCGGTGAACACGGGTCTTGAAGACGCTGGATGGAACTCTGTCTGGGCTGTTTGCCTTCCTGTCTTCACCCTTCTGAAGATTCTGCGGACCTCAGACTCGGATAGTTGTAGAACATAGTCCTGGATGTTCAAGTTGTTGGTCGGCTCATGGTCCCTCAAAGCGAGCGAAAAACTTGTTTAGCTCGTCTGGTAGGTTAGGGTCGTTGTTGATGACTGCCCCTGAGCTCCCCTTGTAGTTGGAGAGGACCCTCAGACTTTGCCACATACGTCTGGTGTCAGAGCCCCCGAACTGTTCCAATTTCAATTTGTTTTTGTAATCCAATTGACCCTTTTTGATGGCTTTTCTGAGTTCGTACATGGCCTTCTTGTAGTGATTGGAGTCGCCTGTTGTGAATGCGATGCATTCTTCCACTAGCCTGTTAATGTATGCTGTGACATGATCTGCATACACATCAAGGTAAGTGGTCTTGAATACACTCCAGTCAGTGATTTCTAGCCCCCTCTGCAGGTGTAGTAGGGCGTCATCTGTCCAGCGACGCACGTTCTTTACAACTGTGGGCGTGGACTTCAACTTCTGCTTGTAAGCGGGAAGTAGAAGCACGGAGGCGTGGTCTGATTTGCCGAAAGCGGGCCGCACAACAGCGAGATAAGCATGCTTGATGGTGGTGTAGCAGCGATCAAGAGTCTTGTTCTGTCTTGTCGGACATGAGATGTGTTGATAGTATTTTGGTAATACCTTTTTTAAATTGCAGTGGTTAAAGTCCCCCGCTACAATGGGGACTGCCTCGGGGTAGCGATTCTGAAGTTTGCTCACGTTAATGTAAAGTTCGTCCAATGCGATGTTCCATCAGCCCGTGGTTGGATGTAAACCGCCGCCTTGAGAATAGCGGAGATTTCCCTCGGAAAGTAAAAAGGGCGACACTTGATAGTCAGTAATTCCAGATGAGTTGGGCAGTGTTGAGAAAGCACCTGAACGTCCGTACACCAGCTGTTGTTCACCAAGCAGCATACGCCCCCACCTTTGTTCTTCCCCGTGGACTCAGCTGTTCTGTCTGTCCGAAACAAGGAGAATCCCGGTGGTTGCAGCACTGCTTCGTCAGGAGTCACGGAGGACAGCACTCCCTGATGTCCCGCTGCGAGGCGACACGGCAGTTCAGTTCAGTCCCAGTCCCAGTGCTTTGGTGCGTTGTCTGTAGTTGTATTGTTCCGTAATTGCAAGAGTGTTTGGCGATCATATGTGATAACACACATGGTGACTAGCTATAGTCCTATAAAGTTAGTTAAATATACAAGAAAGTGCGGAAAAAAAGACAAGTAAAAAGTACAAGTAAACTAAGTAAACTAAATAAGATCACCCAGATTTGAGATCCTCTGCCATCAGACTTCAGAAATTCATCTAGTTATATTAGATATAAATCTAAAGTAGTTAGTTACATTAGATATTTGTCTTAAGTAGTTAGTTACATTGGATATTTATCTAAAGTAGTTATTTACATTAGATCTAAATCTAAAGATTAGTAACTTGTATTTGATCTATTGATTAGTGAGACTATGACCTGTTTACCCATCGTAAGACGGACTGGGACGATGAGCAATGCTTCTGAACAGTTCATCTGAGGATATTTAATACTATCACTGGTGTTACCTTAGTTCAACTACGCTGGGTTTTGATCAACCTTTAATATTTAACTACAGAGGAGAAACCAGCCTTTCCTTCATTGAACATGGTGAACACGATTCACCATTCAATATCAGGGCTGATCTGGAGACAAAGATCCAGATTCACATAATTGCATTTAATTTAGAGAGAGATAGAGAGGCAGAGCGGGCGGGGGAGGAAGAGAGAGAGAGAGAGAGAGAGAGAGAGAGAGAGAG
>CM051004.1:6053253-6055753 GCA_027704905.1 Muraenolepis orangiensis | reverse complement strand
CTCAGGGATTGAAAAGTTAATGTGAGCCACTGGACGATAATAATAGAGGCCTGTAACCTTGGTCTTTTTGGGTAGCGGCACAATGGTTGTCTCTTTGAAGCACACTGGAATGACTGTTGCAGTGATTCGTTGTGGATATCCGTGAACACAGGAGCCAGCTGGTCAGCGCAGGTCTCGAAGACACCGTATGGAACTCTAGGCCGGCTACCTTCCCTGCCTTCACCCTCCTGAAGGTTCTGTGGACCTCGGACTCGGACAGGAACATAGTCCTCTGGGTGAATGTTCAACTTGTTGGTCGGCTCCCTCTTTCAAAGCAAGCGTAAAATGTGTTCCGTACGTCATCATTCATCCATGGTTTGCGGTTCAGGAATGAGGGAACAGACCTGGTCGGGGTGCATTCCTCCACCATCCTGTTAATGTATGCTGTGACATGATCTGCATACACATCCAGGTCAGTGGGTCTTGAATACACTCCGGTCCGTGATTTCCAGCCCACCCTGCAGATGAAGTCCGGCGTCGACTGTCCAGACGCACGTAAACCCTGTGTTAGTGGGTTTAATGTTGTTTAGAAGATGAATGAATGAGGATCTACATCACACCACCACATAGTGGACAGAAGGGGATGAACACTCTGGAGAAAAAGCTGCTATTTGGTGTAGTGTGGTAACTGGGAAGGGGGGTGGCACTGCTGGGGTATACTTTGAGCTAGTGTCTACCTCTGCTCTCTCTCTCTCTCTCTCTCTCTCTCTCTCTCTCTCTCTCTCCCTCTCTCTTTGTGTATGTGTGTGTAACCTTGCTACGTTAGCCTCCTCTGCTCTCCTGGTGCAGCTCAGCCAGTCAGTCAGTCAGCCAGTCAGTCAGTCAGTCAGCCAGTCAGCCAGTCAGTCAGTCAGTCAGTCAGCCAGTCAGTCAACCAGCCAGTCAGTCAATCAGCCAGTTAGTCAACCAGCCAGTCAGTCAGTCAGCCAGTCAGTCAGTCAGTCATTCAGCCAGCCGGTCAGCCAGTCAGTCAGTCAGCCAGTCAGACAGTCAGCCAGCCAGTCAGCCAGTCAGCCAGCCAGTCAGTCAGTCAGCCCGTCAGCCAGTCAGCCAGTCAGCCGGTCAGCCAGCCGGTCAGCTAGCCCCACACTACCTCAAGTGTCTCCCAAAGCTAAAGAGAGGGAGAGAGGGAGGGAGAGAGGAGGGTGAGGGAGTAGGAAATTAATGTGTGTCACGCAGAGGGAAATGGGGGCGGTAGGTTGGTGTGTGTGTGTGTGGGCGGGGTCAAGGTGTGTGTGTGTGTGTGTGTGTGTGTGTGTGTGTGGGTGTGTGTGTGTGGATCTTGGTCCCTGCTGGGGATGAGCTGGCAGGAGAGTGTGTGTGTATCTGGTATGAATTGCATTGAATTGAGCTTCATTGGCTGGAGGCTGAATGAAGGCTTCTCTGACAGCACTCTGGGAGACTCTGCTGTGTGTGCTTGCGTGTGTGTCTGTGTGTGTGTGTGGGAACACATGGTATGTTCACACATGCATGTGTGTGTGTGTTGGTATATGTGTGTGTGTGTGTGTACGTGTGTGTGTGTCTATTGAGTAATCTGGCGTGTAGTGCATTATGCTTCCTCATTGCTCGGCTGATGGCTTGTAATCCATAATAAGATAAAGGAGCTGTTCTGTGGCCCTCAGCCGGCCCTCAGCCGGCTCCCCTGAGTCCTTGACTGTGTGATGGACTGGATGAGCGCCCCCGGCCCCTCGTGCGCACCGCACCGCTGACACAGCAGGTGGCGCTGGTGGCTGTCGTCGGGCCGTCCCATAATACACTGTGTGTCTGACGCTCTGAGCCTTCTGTGTGTACTGGTGTTTGCCGTTTATTCATTTGGCATTCTTATAGCTATTGGTGCAGAGCGAGCTCCTGCCTCCTCTAACCTCCTCTCCTCTCTCTCCTCCTGCCTCCTCTATCCTCCTCTCCTCTCTCTCCTCCTGCCTCTGTCCTCCTCTCCTCTCTCTCCTCCTGCCTCAGTTCTCCTCTCCTCTCTCTCCTCCTCCTCCTCCTCTCCTCTTTGTCCTCTCTCCTCCCACATCCTCTCACCTCCTCTCTCATCCTCTCCTCTCTCTCCTCCCACATCCTCTCACCTCCTCTCTCATCCTCTCCTCTTTCATATCCCACATCCTCTCTCCTCCTATCTCATCCTCTCCTCTTTCTCCTCCCACATCCTCTCTCCTCCTATCTCATCCTCTCCTCTTCTCCTCCCACATCCTCTCACCTCCTCTCTCATCCTCTCCTCTTCTCCTCCCACATCCTCTCACCTCTCTCTCATCCTCTCCTCTTCTCCTCCCACATCCTCTCACCTCCTCTCTCATCCTCTCCTCTTTCTCATCCCACATCCTCTCTCCTCCTATCTCATCCTCTCCTCTCTCTTCTCCCACATCCTCTCTCCTCTCTCATCCTCTCTTCTCTCTCCTCCCTCATCCTCTCACCTCCTCTCTCGTCCTGTCCTCTCTCTCCTCCCTCATCCTCTCACCTC
>CM051004.1:6026423-6028923 GCA_027704905.1 Muraenolepis orangiensis | reverse complement strand
AGGAGGAGCAGGGAGTGACGGGGGAGAGAAGAGGGGGAGAGAGGAGGAGCAGGAAGTGACGGGGGAGAGAAGAGGGGGAGAGAGGAGGAGCAGGAAGTGACGGGGGAGAGAAGAGGGGGAGAGAGGAGGAGCAGGAAGTGACGGGGAGAGAAGAGGGGGAGAGAGGAGGAGCAGGAAGTGACGGGGAGAGAAGAGGGGGAGAGAGGAGGAGCAGGGAGTGACGGGGAGAGAAGAGGGGGAGAGAGGAGGAGCAGGAAGTGACGGGGAGAGAAGAGGGGGAGAGAGGAGGAGCAGGGAGTGACGGGGGAGAGAAGAGGGGGAGAGAGGAGGAGCAGGGAGTGACGGGGGAGAGAAGAGGGGAGAGGGGGAGAGAGGAGGAGCAGGGAGTGACGGGGGAGAGAAGAGGGGGAGAGAGGAGGAGCAGGAAGTGACGGGGAGAGAAGAGGGGGAGAGAGGAGGAGCAGGAAGTGACGGGGGAGAGAAGAGGGGGAGAGAAGAGGGGAGAGAGGAGGAGCAGGAAGTGACGGGGAGAGAAGAGGGGGAGAGAGGAGGAGCAGGAAGTGACGGGGAGGGAAGAGGGGGAGAGAGGAGGAGCAAGAAGTGACGGGGAGAGAAGAGGGGGAGAGAGGAGGAGCAGGGAGTGACGGGGGAGAGAAGAGGGGGAGAGAGGAGGAGCAGGGAGTGACGGGGGAGAGAAGAGGGGGAGAGAGGAGGAGCAGGGAGTGACGGGGGAGAGAAGAGGGGGAGAGAGGAGGAGCATGGAGACGGGGACAAGACCGAGTGACATGCTAACAGAGCTGCCAAATCAGCAGACCTCCCATTAGAAAACCATCATAATCGTAATGTGATAACTCATAATAGTAATTATAATATTGATACCAATGCCACATGGTAATTCACAGACAGGGTATCCCTGCACTGTAATCTGTAACCACAGGTGTTCTGAGACCCATATATCATTATCATACTTTAAATAATGATACACTGTACTGCATATACACTGTACTCTCTACACACTGTACTATCTACACACTGTACTCTCTACACACTGTACTATCTACACACTGTACTCTCTACACACTGTACTATCTACACACTGTACTCTCTACACACTGTACTATCTATACACTGTTCTCTCTACACACTGTACTCTCTATACACTGTACTCTCTACACACTGTACTATCTACACACTGTACTCTCTATACACACACTGTACTCTCTATACACTGTACTCTCTACACACTACTATCTACACACTGTACTCTCTACACACTGTACTATCTATACACTGTTCTCTCTACACACTGTACTATCTATACACTGTACTCTCTACACACTGTACTATCTATACACTGTACTCTCTACACACTGCACTCTCTATACACTGTTCTCTCTACACACTGTACTATCTATACACTGTACTCTCTACACACTGTACTCTCTATACACTGTTCTCTCTACACACTGTACTATCTATACACTGTTCTCTCTACACACTGTACTATCTATACACTGTACTATCTATACACTGTACTCTCTATACACTGTACTCTCTATACACACACTGTACTCTCTATACACTGTACTCTCTACACACTGTACTATCTATACACTGTACTCTCTACACACTGTACTCTCTACACACTGTACTCTCTATACACTGTACTCTCTATACACTGTACTCTCTACACACTGTACTATCTATACACTGTACTCTCTACACACTGTACTATCTACACACTGTACTATCTATACACTGTACTCTCTACACACTGTACTATCTATACACTGTACTCTCTACACACTGTACTATCTACACACTGTACTCTCTATACACTGTACTCTCTACACACTGTACTATCTACACACTGTACTCTCTATACACTGTACTCTCTATACACTGTACACTCTACACACTGTACTATCTATACACTGTACTCTCTACACACTGTACTATCTACACACTGTACTATCTATACACTGTACTCTCTACACACTGTACTATCTATACACTGTACTCTCTACACACTGTACTCTCTACACACTGTACTCTCTATACACTGTACTCTCTATACACTGTACTCTCTACACACTACTCTCTATACACTGTACTCTCTACACACTGTACTCTCTATACACTGTACTCTCTACACACTGTACTATCTATACACTGTACTCTCTACACACTGTACTCTCTACACACTGTACTATCTATACACTGTACTCTCTATACACTGTACTATCTATACACTGTACTCTCTACACACTGTACTATCTACACACTGTACTCTCTATACACTGTACTCTCTACACACTGTACTCTCTACACACTGTACTATCTACACACTGTACTCTCTACACACTGTACTCTCTACACACTGTACTATCTATACACTGTATTCTCTATACACTGTACTCTCTACACACTGTACTATCTATACACTGTACTCTCTATACACTGTACTCTCTATACACTGTACTATCTATACACTGTACTC
>CM051004.1:6016423-6018923 GCA_027704905.1 Muraenolepis orangiensis | reverse complement strand
TGTGTGTCACGCTGACCGGGACGGACGCCAGGATGCCGGGAGACAGATAAGAGCACAGCGTGCTTCTCTGATCCTATCTCATCAGGATCGGCTTGTGCCTGCACTGGGTGGACGGACAGACCTACAGACAGACCTACAGACAGACCTTCATACAGACCTACAGACAGACCTACAGACAGACCTACAGACATACCTACAGACAGACCTACAGACATACCTACAGACAGACCTACAGACAAGACATACAGACAGACCTACAGACAGACCTACAGACAAGACATACAGACCTTCAGACAGACCTACAGACAAGACATACAGACAGACCTACAGACAGACCTACAGACAGACCTACAGACCTTCAGACAGACCTACAGACAGACCTTCAGACAGACCTACAGAAAGACCTACAGACAGACCTACAGACCTTCAGACAGACCTACAGACAGACCTACAGACCTTCAGACAGACCTACAGACAGACCTACAGACAGACCTACGGACAGACCTACAGACAGACCTACAGACAGACCTACAGACAGACCTACAGACAGACCTACAGACAGACCTACGGACAGACCTACAGACAGACCTACAGACAGATCTTCAGACAGACCTACAGACAGACCTACAGACCTTCAGACAGACTACAGACAGACCTACAGACGGCCATCCTGAGAGTCACTGACTGATGGTTCCGTATGGATACGTTGTCTTCTCATATCTTTGAGGACAGGAGGACGACTCAGGACACGTCAGCGTGATGCAGCCATTCTGATGTCTCAACTACAACTACAACCTCAACTACAACTACAACTACAACTACAACTACAACTACAACTACAACAGCAACCTCAACTACAACTACAACTACAACTACCACAACAGCAACCTCAACTACAACTACAACTACAACTACAACTACAACTACAACTACAACTACAACTACAACTCAACTATAAATATAACTACAGCAACTACAACTTCAACTACAACTACAACTTCAACTACAATTACAACTACAATTACAACTACAACTACAATTACAACTACAACTACAATTACAATTACAACTACAACTACAACTACAACTACAACTACAATTACAATTACAATTACAAGTACAACTACAATTACAATTAAAACTACAGTTACAATTACAACTACAACTCAACTATAACTACAATTACAATTACAACTACAACTACAACTACAACTACAATTACAACTACAACTCAACTACAACTACAACTACAACTACAACTCCAGTTACAAGCGCACTACTACAGACTGACTGAGTAATCAGTCCGTCTGTCACCGAGATGTAGCGATACGGCATTCTGTCTACGACGATGTCGGCTCTTTAATCATTTTCATTTTCAATGTTGTTTTAACACTGTGAAATAGGAGCCGCACTTACACATATAAATATATAAAACCACCGCGTTAAACAATATCGCCTCCGCTCAACCGCGACCACAACGCCTGTGATTGCTAGTCCATTAGCGCCACGCAATCAGCAGACGCAGACTGCAGACGACGGTCACGCCACATCACGCCCGGCGCTCGGAAGCTAATGACAACCGGCAGCGCTGTGTGATGAAATCATTTCTGGAATGTGATACGGGATGGTTTCACGGAGAGGGTCACACACAAGTACACGTGTGGATAATTAACATCGTGAGAACTCTGAATTCATTTCTAATTTCTTCGATATGAACAGTGGAATGTTGGGTGTGTTTGTCGTCACCCCAAAAAAATTATCGTGATCATCTTCAGATAAAACATCTGCACTTATCCTGGAATTTACTGAACACACACACACACACACACACACACACACACACACACACACACACAGGCGCACACGCACACACACACACACACACACACACACACACACACACACACACACACACGCATGTATGCACACACACACATCCATGGGAGTAAACAGAAAGCCTCTAACACAGTTATGAGATTATATCCTGCAGACAGCTTTTTATGAGATTAAAACACACACTCAGATCCACACGCACACACACACGTACACACATGCACAGGCATGCACGCACGCACACACACACACACACACACACACACGGGGGATGCTCTCTTCCTCTTTTGGGACAGGTGTTGCTTGTTGCTCCTCCTCTTCCTGTTGTTGACAAGACTAATCCACTGTAGTCGTCGTAATCCTATCAGACCTGTAGTGTAGTGAGACTCAGACGGTGACACACACACACACACACATCCATACACACAACACACACTGGCACACACAAGCACACACACAGTAACACACACACACACTGGCGCACACACCAACACACACAGGAACACACACACACCATTATAAAGACACCAGGCTAAATATTACCGTGTCTCATTATGCGTGTGTCTTGTGCCAAGTAACCGTCTGCTATCGCTCATTCTGCTGTCGTTTAAAACTCAGCGTTCATCTCTGTTCATCTCTGTCTTCTTCTCCCCCCTTCCTCTGTCTT
>CM051004.1:5986423-5988923 GCA_027704905.1 Muraenolepis orangiensis | reverse complement strand
TACAACTTTGTTGCTTCCCATGAACAAGCAGCTGAAGAAATCATCCCACTTAGACCAAAACAAAAGAGGCGTATTCGTTGGGTCAGATTCAATCGTGGCAAAAAGATCAATCTGAGAGAAAAATCCATTGTCAAAAACTCAAAACCCTCATCAAGTTCCGTAAGTGAGTTTAACGATGCTCTTTCTGAACTCAAACATACGATGAAGAGCAGGCCAAGACTAAATCAATCTTATAAAACGCTCTGCAGCAAATAAGCAGTCAGCTCTTGCATGGAAAACCATCAATGAAATAAGTGGAGAAAGTGTACTAATAAATCAAAGATCAAAGCCAACAGTCAAGCTGAACGATTGGCAAAGTGGCAGGGTCACTTCAGGGTCACTTCAGGGTCACTTCAGGGTCACTTCAGGGTCACTTCAGGACTCTCCTTGGAAAAGCTCCAGATGTGCCAGATGCAGATGTTGAGAAAATTGTCGACTAAACACTTGACATACGCTGAACTCAAGGCAGTAATTAAGAAGACCAAAAATAACAAGGCAGCTGGACTTGACAATATGCCCCCTGATGTTTGGAAAATCGAAGCTTTTAATGACATTCTTTTGAATTTCTGCAACTCTGTTTAGAATGGACTGCATACTTCCTTTCCCAAAGAAGGGAAACCTTGGTCTGGTCAGGAACTACCGAGGCATTACGCTCACCTCCATAGCGGCTAAAATGTACAACTCTTCGCTTCTAAATCGTATACAACCTGAGGTTGAAAAAATACTCCGCAAAAATCTGAATGGCTTCAGGAAAGAGAGGTCAACAATAGGAAAGATCTGGACAGTCAGAACAATTATAGAAGGTATCAGAGCTAAAAACCTTCAAGCTTCCATCCTCTTTGTAGATTTCTCTAAAGCTTTTGATTCCATCTATCGAGGCAAAATGGCCTATGGTATTCCCAAAGAAACAGTCTCTGCCATAATGACACTGTACAACAACACACAATCTCTGGTAAGATCCCCAGATGGAGACACAGACTTCTTTGACATCAAAGCAGGTGTCCTGCAGGGTGACACACTAGCCCCATACCTTTTCGTGATCACTCTTGACTACGTATTGCGAACATCTCTTAATAAATACTCAGATTTAGGCTTTACCTTGTCTGAAACGACCTCGCTCTCACTGCCAATACCATCATGAATGCACAAACTCTTCTACACAGACTAGAGCAGGGGTACTCAACTTCAGAGGCCAAGAGGGCCACATTTAAACCGATGAAACAGGTGCAAAGGGCCACAAATTATTATTAACATATATTTGTACCATTTTATTCGCTGTATTTACTACTGCTGTTTAATATGCTGTATTGCTTGTCATTTTTAATGCATTCCAAAGCATCATGGAATATTTAACAAATATTCTCAATTTGAAGTGTTGGTCAAGCTGAGGTTTTATTAACACTGGAGTGAATAGCTTTGCATTGATGACATTGATAAAGTTTGCAATTGCTACTAATTCCTAGTGAGAGCTCTGAGTTTGCATTTCACAAATATTAATAACAATAACAATATAACAAACAACTTTTTACTTATTCCTATTGAGAGCTCTGAGTCTGCATTTCACAAATATTAATAACAATAACAATATAACAAACAGTTGTTACTTATTCCTAGTGAGAGCTCTGAGTCTGCATTATTTTCACAAGTACTTTCAGATCTGGTTGTTGCTCAGTTGTAGCTGCTCTGAGATAGTCTGCCAAATGTCTGTCAATTAGAGTAGATCCAAAGCAGGTCAGGATTTTTTATTTATTTATTTATTAATTAATTTTTATTTTTTTATTGGTTGGCTAATTATAATTATTATGCATTCATAACCAGGCATGTCGGGGGCCACAAAATAAGCGTCTGCGGGCCGGATGCGGCCCGCGGGCCGCCTGTTGAGTAAGTCTGGACTAGAGGAGGCAGCCAAAGATGTTGGGCTCTATGTTAATGCTTCTAAGACCGAACATATTAGTTTCAATCAACAAGGCACCATAAATACCATCTCAAATGAACCAATAAAGGCGGTTGATCATTTTACATATCTGGGAGGTGAAATTAACTCTACTAAGAAGGATGTTAAGATTCGCATAGCGAAAGCCTGGTCAGCTGTAAATAAGTTGGACTCTGTCTGGAAATCGAATCCATCTGACAACTTGAAACTGAATCTTTTTGGTGCCGCTGTAGAGTCTGTCCTCATGTATGGTGCTACAACATGGACTCTTACAAAGACCCTGGAGTCTAAATTTGATGGCACCTATACTCGCATGTTGAGAGCCATCCTCAATATTTCATGGAGCCAAAGTACAGCTTTATGGCTCAATCCCAGACGTTGGGCGGCAGTATAGATCAGGAGGTAGAGCGGTCGCCTCACACCGAAAGGTTGCTGGTTCGATCCCCGGCTTCTCCTAGCCAAAAAACTGTCCTTGAGGAAGACACCCTAACCCTAACTGCTCCCCGGGCGCTGTATAAATAGCTGACC
>CM051004.1:5948923-5956423 GCA_027704905.1 Muraenolepis orangiensis | reverse complement strand
CTCCCTCCATGACACCAGGATCAGCTTCAGGTCCACCCCTCCCTCATGACACCAGGATCAGCTTCAGGTCCACCCCTCCCTCCGTCACACCAGGATCAGCTTCAGGTCCACCCCTCCCTCCGTCACACCAGGATCAGCTTCAGGTCCACCCCTCCCTCATGACACCAGGATCAGCTTCAGGTCCACCCCTCCCTCCATGACACCAGGATCAGCTTCAGGTCCACCCCTCCCTCCATGACACCAGGATCAGCTTCAGGTCCACCCCTCCCTCCGTGACACCAGGATCAGCTTCAGGTCCACCCCTCCCTCCATGACACCAGGATCAGCTTCAGGTCCACCCCTCCCTCATGACACCAGGATCAGCTTCAGGTCCACCCCTCCCTCCATGACACCAGGATCAGCTTCAGGTCCACCCCTCCCTCCATGACACCAGGATCAGCTTCAGGTCCACCCCTCCCTCCATGACACCAGGATCAGCTTCAGGTCCACCCCTCCCTCCGTCACACCAGGATCAGCTTCAGGTCCACCCCTCCCTCCATGACACCAGGATCAGCTTCAGGTCCACCCCTCCCTCATGACACCAGGATCAGCTTCAGGTCCACCCCTCCCTCCATGACACCAGGATCAGCTTCAGGTCCACCCCTCCCTCCATGCACACCAGGATCAGCTTCAGGTCCACCCCTCCCTCCATGACACCAGGATCAGCTTCAGGTCCACCCCTCCCTCCATGACACCAGGATCAGCTTCAGGTCCACCCCTCCCTCCATGACACCAGGATCAGCTTCAGGTCCACCCCTCCCTCCAGTCACACCAGGATCAGCTTCAGGTCCACCCCTCCCTCCGTGACACCAGGATCAGCTTCAGGTCCACCCCTCCCTCCATGACACCAGGATCAGCTTCAGGTCCACCCCTCCCTCCATGACACCAGGATCAGCTTCAGGTCCACCCCTCCCTCCATGACACCAGGATCAGCTTCAGGTCCACCCCTCCCTCCATGACACCAGGATCAGCTTCAGGTCCACCCCTCCCTCCATGACACCAGGATCAGCTTCAGGTCCACCCCTCCCTCCATGACACCAGGATCAGCTTCAGGTCCACCCCTCCCTCCATGACACCAGGATCAGCTTCAGGTCCACCCCTCCCTCCATGACACCAGGATCAGCTTCAGGTCCACCCCTCCCTCCGTCACACCAGGATCAGCTTCAGGTCCACCCCTCCCTCCGTCACACCAGGATCAGCTTCAGGTCCACTCCTCCCTCCGTGACACCAGGATCAGCTTCAGGTCCACCCCTCCCTCCGTCACACCAGGATCAGCTTCAGGTCCACCCCTCCCTCCATGACACCAGGATCAGCTTCAGGTCCACCCCTCCCTCCATGACACCAGGATCAGCTTCAGGTCCACCCCTCCCTCCATGACACCAGGATCAGCTTCAGGTCCACCCCTCCCTCCATGACACCAGGATCAGCTTCAGGTCCACCCCTCCCTCCATGACACCAGGATCAGCTTCAGGTCCACCCCTCCCTCCGTCACACCAGGATCAGCTTCAGGTCCACCCTCCCTCCGTCACACCAGGATCAGCTTCAGGTCCACCCCTCCCTCCGTCACACCAGGATCAGCTTCAGGTCCACCCCTCCCTCATGACACCAGGATCAGCTTCAGGTCCACCCCTCCCTCCATGACACCAGGATCAGCTTCAGGTCCACCCCTCCCTCCATGACACCAGGATCAGCTTCAGGTCCACCCCTCCCTCCGTCACACCAGGATCAGCTTCAGGTCCACCCCTCCCTCCGTCACACCAGGATCAGCTTCAGGTCCACCCCTCCCTCCGTCACACCAGGATCAGCTTCAGGTCCACCCCTCCCTCCGTCACACCAGGATCAGCTTCAGGTCCACCCCTCCCTCCGTCACACCAGGATCAGCTTCAGGTCCACCCCTCCCTCCGTCACACCAGGATCAGCTTCAGGTGTGTTTTCTATTCTACAGACCTGGTAGGCCGACTGTACACAGCAGGGAGAGAGCTTCCTTCTCTACAATGTGGATCTAAGTCTCCTCACACCCACCCGTTTATATCATGACATCGTATGACATCAATATATATCTATATATACACATTTATAGATAGATATATATATGTACATATCCAAGCCTACTGAGCAGCTGTGTGTGTATGGCATACCGTGTTTTAGCTGCTTGGCCTCTGAGCGAACAGAGGCTTTGGAAATCACTTAACTTGTGTCACTAGCTGCTACATCTCTCCTCCCTGTCTCTCCATCCCTATCTCTCCTCCCTGTCTCTCCATCCCTGGCTTTTTGTCTCTCATTTTATATTCTTCTTCTTCTTTTACTTCTTTGGCTCTGTCTGTCTGTCTGTCTGTCTGTCTGTCTGTCTGTCTGTCTGTCTGTCTGTCTGTCTGTCTGTCTGTCTGTCTGTCTGTCTGTCTGTCTGCTGTCTGTCTCTCTCTCTCTCTCTCTCTCTCTCTCTCTCTCTCTCTCTCCTCTCTCTCTCTCTCTCTCTCTCTCTCTCTCTCTCTCTCTCTTTCTCACACACATACACACACACTGAACTTCCCTGATCACTTGCCTTGTGTTTTGTAAGATCAGGAGTCTGTGTGAACGTGTGTGTGTGTGTGTGTGTGTGTGTGTGTGTGTGTGTGTGTGTGTGTGTGTGTGTGTGTGTGTGTGTGTGTGTGTGAAGGGGGGAAGGAGGCCATTTGGCTTCGACCTTTACAGCCTCTAACAGGAGTCTGCAGCGAGGAGAGAGATCCGGCTGTCTTGTTCCTGTCTTGTCTCTCGCTGCCTCACGCTGCTTTGAAGGACCGCTTTTGGCCGGCTCACAGACAGTCAGACAGTCAGACAGACAGACAGACAGACAGACAGACAGACAGACAGACAGACAGACAGACAGACAGACAGACAGACAGACAGACGATTGCTGCGGGATGTGCACATAGAACCGTTCATATACTATATATATATATATATATAGTATATGAACGGTATACAGTATATATATATATATATATATATATATACAGTATATACATATATATATTGATCTGGATCTACACAGCACTTTATCATCTATGAATCGTGAATGCATTTATTTTTCATCTTTATAAAATAATTGGTGTTAAATGTAAAATGAGAGTCTGGAGCCCAGAGGAGAAGAGGAGCTTCTGGTTCCCTCATGAGGAGTGTCTCAGAGCTCTGGTCTCACTCCTCACTCTGATCATTCAGTCTGTCTGAACTGTCTCTACTGTCAAGTCAAGTTTATTGTCACTTCACAGTTTACAGTATAAAGTATAAAGCAGTGAGTGAAAATCAATATGTGCAATACCCGACGACAGACAGAAGTTATAAAAATAAGATAAAATAAAAACAGAATAGAAAAAAAAAAGTAAAAAAGTTTAAAAAAAAGGAAAAAAGTTAAAAAAAAACAACAGTTAAAATATATAAAATGCAATATATCAGCACAGAAAAAGAGCAATATGTATATATAAATCAATGTAATAAAATATACATTGTTATATGCTATACGCCCTTGTTCAGCAGCCTGATGGCCTGACTGTGGAAGCTGTCTCTGAGTCTATTTTGTGCGGCACTTGATACTGCGGTATCGCCTGCCTGACGGTAAAACTGAATACAGTTCGTGGCTGGGTGGGCAATGTCTTTTATGATGCGTTTGGCCTTGGCCACGCACCGCTGGTTGTACATATCCAGGAGGGAGGGGAGCTCACCTCCAACAATATACTGGGCCATCCACACCACCCTTTGAAGTGCTCTGCACTCGAGTGCGGTGCAGTTCCCGTACCAGGCGGTGATACATCCTGTAAGAACACACACTCGATTGTCCCGGTGTAGAATGCTGTCAGGATGCGGGGGCCCATGCTGACGCCTGAGGAAATACAGGCGTTGTTGGGCCCTTTTCACCACGTGTGTGGTGTGCGTGGACCATGTGAGGTCCTCGGAGATGTGCACACCGAGGAACTTGAAGCTGCTGACCCTCTCTACTGCAACACCGTCGATGGAGATAGGGCCGTGCTCTCCTCTCTGCTTCCTGTAGTCCAGGATCAGCTCCTTGGTCTTCTTGACGTTGAGGGCGAGGCTTTTCTCCTGGCACCACTGCTCCAGCGATTCAACCTCCTCCCTGTAGGCTGTCTCGTCTCGTCGCTAGTCGCCGGCGATCAGGCCCATCACTGTCGTGTCGTCAGAAAACTTGGCGATGACGTTGGAGCTGTGCATAGCCATGCAGTTGTGGGTGTAGATTTCTCCTCCACCCTGTCCTTGTACTCCCGCTTGGCAATGACGATGGTCTTACGGAGGTCGTAACGGGCTCTTGTATATTCCTCCATATTCCCGGAGCCGAAGGCGCGTGGAGGGCAGCGCGAACATCGCACGTTAATCCACGGTTTCTGGTTGGGATATATCCGAACCGACTTGGTCGGAACAACGTCATCTATGCACTTCTTGATGAACCCGGTGACCGAGGATGCGTACTCGTTGATGTTATTGTCCGAGGCAACGCGGAACAAGTCCCAGTCAGCACGATCAAAACAATCCTGCAGCATAGAGTCCGCTTGGTCCGACAGCATTGGACCTCCCTCACAGGGATTGGTTGCTGCTTCAGTCTCTGCCTATAGGCGGGGAGTAGCTGGATAGAGCGGTGGTCTGATTTTCCGAACGGTGTGCGGAGGAGGGCCTTGTAGCCATCACGGAAGGGAGTGTAGCAGTGGTCGAGGATCTGCTCACCCTGTGTGTTGCTCGTTATGTGTTGGTAGAACTTCGGGAGAACCTTCTTCAGGTTCGCCTTGTTGAAGTCCCCCTCCACGATGAGAGCAGCCTCGGGGTGGGCCGACTCCTGGTCGCTGATAGCCCCGTACAGTTCCTTCAGCGCTGTGTCCGTGTTGGCTTGTGGGGGAATGTAAACAGCGGTCACGGGTACCGCTGTAAACTCCCGAGGTAGCCAGAATGGGCGACACATCAGTTACTCCAGGTCCGGGGAACAGAAAGACTTGAGGGGATATACATGACTTTGGTTGCACCAAGATCTGTTTATCATGAGACATACCCCCCCTCCGCAATCTTTACCGGAGAGAGCCTTTGTTCTGTCCGCCCGGTGGACGGAAAATCCCGTCGGCTCAATAGCTGCGTCGGTAACCCCCTCTGACATCCATGTCTCCTTAAGGCACATGATACAATTGTCCTTAGTTTCTCGGTGGAATTGAATACGAGCCTGTAGCTCGCTTAACTTATTGTCCAGAGACTGTACATTAGCCAGTAGAATGGTGGGTAGTGGGGGGCGATCGAATCGACATCTCAGCCTGACTAGCACGCCGGCTCGCTTCCCTCGCTTCTTCCTGCGACACTTGCGTGTAATCGTGCCCAAGATGGTCGGAGATAATCCAGCTGTGATTTTGGGGCGGGACGTCTGAAAAATAACTGTTAAGAAGGGAAAGAACTGTTATGTGCGAATGCTGTTTGTGGACTACAGCTCAGCGTTCAACACGATAGTTCCTGCCAAGCTCGACACCAAGCTTAGAGGTCTAGGCGTGCCCCATCCACGTGCAGCTGGATACTGGACCTCCTGTCGGACCGCCGCCAGGTGGTGAGGAAGGGCAGCTTCCTCTTTCGCAGTTTTTGCAGGAGCTCGCAACACGGGAGCCATCTTGTATGGCGCCATACTACTCCTTGTCTCTACTGTCTCTCCTGTCTCTACTGTCTCTCCTGTCTCTACTGTCTCTCCTGTCTCTCCTGTCTCTCCTGTCTCTACTACTACCAACCACAGCGTCCTAGAGTGCTCAGTATGTTCTCTATGGAGCGCATATTATTACCTTAACTGTGTACTGTGTGTACTCTATAGACTGTGTACAGTGTGTACTCTATAGACTGAGTACAGTGTGTACTCTATAGACTGAGTACAGTGTGTACTCTATAGACTGTACAGTGTGTACTCTATAGACTGTACAGTGTGTACTCTATAGACTGTGTACTATATAGACTGAGTACAGTGTGTACTCTATATACTGTGTACACTGTGTACTCTATAGACTGAGTACAGTGTGTACTCTATAGACTGAGTACAGTGTGTACTCTGTAGACTGAGTACAGTGTGTACTCTATAGACTGAGTACAGTGTGTACTCTATAGACTGAGTACACTGTGTACTCTATAGACTGTACAGTGTATACTCTATAGACTGAGTACAGTGTGTACTCTATAGACTGAGTACAGTGTGTACTCTATAGACTGAGTACAGTGTGTACTCTATAGACTGAGTACAGTGTGTACTCTATAGACTGTACAGTGTGTACTCTATAGACTGAGTACAGTGTGTACTCTATAGACTGAGTACAGTGTGTACTCTATAGACTGAGTACAGTGTGTACTCTATAGACTGTACAGTGTGTACTCTATAGACTGAGTAAACGTGTGTACTCTATAGACTGAGTACAGTGTGTACTCTATAGACTGAGTACAGTGTGTACTCTATAGACTGAGTACAGTGTGTACTCTATAGACTGTACAGTGTGTACTCTATAGACTGAGTACAGTGTGTACTCTATAGACTGAGTACAGTGTGTACTCTATAGACTGAGTACAGTGTGTACTCTGTAGACTGAGTACAGTGTGTACTCTATAGACTGAGTACAGTGTGTACTCTATAGACTGAGTACAGTGTGTACTCTGTAGACTGAGTACAGTGTGTACTCTATAGACAGTGTACTCTATATACTGTGTACAGTGTGTACTATATAGACAGAGTAGACACTCTATATGTACAGTGTGTACAGCGTGTATAATGTACTGCGTATGATTTATTGTATGATTACGAGAGTATATCATCTATACTGTGCCTCGTCTGGGAGTTGTTTGTCATTCTCTCTCTCTCTCTCTCTCCTCTCTCTCTCTCTCTCTCTCTCTCTCTCTCTCTCCTCTCTCTCTCTCTCTCTCTCTCTCTCTCTCTCTCTCTCTCTCTCTCTCGAGAACACTCGAGGAAAATCTTCCTAAATCTCCACCGAAAGTGATGCAGCTTATTCACTTGATCTCCTGAGAAAAGTTCCATGACACACTTTGAGGCAATTGGACTACTTGACACGATGCACGAGAGAGAGAGAGAGAGAGAGAGAGAGAGAGAGAGAGAGAGAGAGAGGAGAGAGAGAGAGGAGAGAGAGAGAGAGAGAGAGAGAGAGAGAGAGAGAAGGAGAGAGAGAGGAGACAGAGAGAGAGTGCTTAGAAAGCTTGATCAAAGGAATGACCTTGTTGGATGGAAATCAACTATTATTTTAATTTCTATAGTATGATCTAATATTATAATAATATAATGTTTCCCTTTATCTCTCCTGTCCCTTCCCCTGTTGGCCGACCAGCTGTCTTAGGGGCGGGTCTTGGCTGTCAGACACTTTAAGCAGCACTTCCTGTGTGGGCTGATTCAAGGCACTAGACCAGGAAACACCAACCAACCCTCCATGAGGTTCGCCAAATAGCCCAGAGCTAAAGTCA
>CM051004.1:5938923-5941423 GCA_027704905.1 Muraenolepis orangiensis | reverse complement strand
CTCTCTCTGGGCTCTCTCTGGGCTCTCTTTGGGCTCTCTCTGGGCTCTCTCTGGGCTCTCTCTGGGCTCTCTCTGGGCTCTCTCTGGGCTATCTCTTGGCTCTCTCTGGGCTCTCTCTGGGCTCTCTCTGAGCTCTCTCTTGGCTCTCTCTGGGCTCTCTCTGGGCTCTCTCTTGGCTCTCTCTGGGCTCTCTGTAGGCTCTCTCTGTAGGCTCTCTCTGGGCTCTCTCTGGGCTCTTTCTTGGCTCTCTCTTGGCTCTCTCTGGGCTCTCTCTTGGCTCTCTCTGGGCTCTCTCTTGGCTCTCTCTGGGCTCTCTTTGGGCTTTGTTTGGGCTCTCATTGAGCTCTCTCTGGGCTCTCTCTGGGCTCTCTCATGGCTCTCTCTGGGCTCTCTCTGGGCTCTCTCTGGGCTCTCTCTGGGCTTTGTTTGGGCCCTCTCTAGACTGTTCAGCGTAGCCACAATACTGTACTGTTGGACTATTACTGGACTGTTCTGTCTGTGTAACTACAATAGATAAGATTAGATTAGATTCAAATGTATTGTCATTGCACAAGTACAGTACAGCGAAAATAAATTGGCATCTAACCAGAGTAAAAATGGTACAGTACAGTGCATGGTAATATATAATGTGCAGTGGTTAAATACGTCATGTAAACATGTAAAAAACTGTCTACAAACTAGTATAAAAGCTGTCATCATGGTACAGAGTTCAGAGAGATGACAGCTGAGGGGAGCTGAGCCTGCTTGACTTAGAACAAAGGTTCCTGTTGCGCATGGTTGGGGTGAGAGGTGAAAATGTTTCGTGCCTTCCTCAGACACTGTTTGTGGTGGGTAGTCTTTATTGCAGGAAGTGGTAATACAACTATGCATTGGGTGGTTTTCACCACCCTCTGCAGCGATTTTCGGTCTGAGACAGTGCAGTTGCCGTACCAGACTGTGATGCAGTTGGTGAGGATGCTTTTGATGGCACAGGATCTCGTCCCTGTAGGCTGCCTCATCATTGTTCTTGATGAGGCCCACCACCACTGTGTTGTCTGCGAACGTGATGATGGTGTTTGTACCATGTACAGGAGTGCAGTCGTGGGTGAAGAAGGAGAAGAGGAGGGGGCTCAGCACACAGCCCTGCGGGGCGCGGGGTTCAGGGTGAGGGTGGAGGAGATGAGACTGTCTAACCTGACTGACTGGGGTCTGTTGGTTAAGAAGTCCAATAACAGTTACAGACAGAGGGGTTAATGTCAAGATTGTTGACATTACGAGTTTGGAGGGGATGATGGTGTTAAATGCTGAGCTGAAGTCTATGAACAGCCTTCTCACGTGGGTGTTGCTCTCATCCAGATGGGAGAGAGCGGAGTGAAGAAATGAGGAAATGGCGTCCTCCGTGCTCCTGTTCTCACGGTAGGCAAATTGGTGTTTATCCAGTGAGGGTGAGAGGCCAGATTTGAGGTGGGCCAGGACCAGCCTCTCCAAGCACTTCCTGATGTGATGACGGGGCTGAGTGCAACAATACTGAACTGTATCCATACCACATTACTGAGTGACAGGTTCATCCCCCTGCACCTTTTGGTCTGTATGGATATACACTGGTCATTTGCACTACTGTCTATCGGGTCACCACAACATATATATATATATATATATATATATATATATATACATATACAGTCTTTTTCGGAGCAATTTTCTGCCCATTTTATTTAGTTTAGTTTTCTCTTTAAATAATTGATATGTTTAGTTGTTTGTGAGAGGATTGCTAGACAGTTCCCTTTTACTTTGCACGATGACAATAAAGGCGTTCAGATTCCGATTCCGATTTCGATTTAGATGCCGATTCAGATTCAGATTCAGATTCAGATTTAGATTTAGATTAAGATTCACATTAACATTCACATTCTGATGTCAGTGGTGTTGGTTCACCGTAAACGTTCCAACATTCAAGTTTTTCTTTCTTTCGTGTGACGGCAAGCGATGGCTGGTTAAGGTCAATAAGCGTGTTAGCTGATGGATTAGCCCGCTTAACGCACTGACATGCTACATATATGCTACACGCACGGGTCAGCGGGGTTCATCTGATCCTGCCTCTGATTTATCCCCCTTTTTAATTGGGCTCACGGGACGACTCGAAAAGAGACGGGCCTTAGAGATTACCATGCTGACCACGATGTCGTCCTCACACACACACACACTCACATGTATGTGTGTGTGTGTATGTGTGTGTGTGTGTGTGTGTGTGTGTGTGTGTGTGTGTGCATTGTGTGTATTGTGTCAGTTATATTAATATCTGTCTCATACACGTCAGAAATATTTATCATATTTGTCACCATGTGTATATACAAGTCTGTAATATTAATATCAGTCACATGTTGTACAAGACTGTAATATTACAGTACAAGACTGTCATATTAATATAAGTCACATGTATATATATATATATATATATATATATATATATATATATATATATATATATACAGTACAAGTCAGTATTATTAATATCAGTCAT
>CM051004.1:5923923-5926423 GCA_027704905.1 Muraenolepis orangiensis | reverse complement strand
AGAGAGAGAGAGAGAGAGAGAGAGAGAGAGAGAGAGAGAGAGAGAGAGAGAGAGAGAGAGAGAGAGAGAGAGAGAGAGAGAGAGAGAGAGAGAGAGAGAGAGCATACAGAGACATGCATATGTATGCGTATACACTCAGCGTATAAATGAGAGGGTTAGATGGATAACACCAAGTGAGTGATAGAGTGAGTTATGCCCAATGAGGGGTGAATAGTGAGGAGGAGGAAGAAGAGGAGGAGGAGAGTGGGGAATAGGGGAGGAGAGGAGGAGAGCGGAGGAGAGAGGAGAGGAGGAGAGGGGAGGAGAGAGGAGAGGAGGAGAGGAGGAGAGGAGGAGAGGGGAGGAGAGGAGGAGAGGGGAGAGGAGGGGAGGAGAGGGAAGGAGAGCGGAGGAGAGAGGAGAGGAGGAGAGGAGGAGAGGGGAGGAGAGGAGTAGAGGGGAGGAGAGGAGGAGAGGGGAGAGGAGGGGAGGAGAGGGAAGGAGAGCGGAGGAGAGAGGAGAGGACGAGAGGACGAGAGGACGAGAGGGGAGGAGAGGAGTAGAGGGGAGGAGAGGGAAGGAGAGAGGAGAGGAGGAGAGGAGGAGAGGAGGAGAGGGGAGGAGAGGGGAGGAGAGGGGAGGAGAGGGGAAGAGAGGAGTAGAGGGGAGGAGAGGAGAGGAGAGGAGGAGAGGGGAGCAGAGGGGATAAGATGGAAGGAGAGAGGAGGAGAGGGGGAGAGAGAGGGAGAGAGGAGGAGAGAGGAAAGGGAGAGGAAAGGGGGAGGAACGGGGAGCAGAGGGGAGCAGAGGGGAGCAGAGTGGAGAAGAGAAGAGGAGAGAGGGGGAGAGAGGGGGGGAGAGGGGGAGAGGGGGGGAGAGGGGGAGAGTCTGCAGAGCCAATAAATTACGGCCCTTGAAGCCCCACTTTACATTAATGGAAAGAGCAGCGGCGCTCTCTGAGTCTGAGATTAAAGAGGAGGGAAATACAGGAGGACAGGCTCCCCCCGGCCCTCTCTCTCTCTCTCTCTCTCTCTCTCCCTCTCTCTCTCTCTCTCTCTCTCTCTCTCTCTCTCTCTCTCTCTCTCTCTCTCTCTCTCTCTCTCTCTCTCTCTCTCTCTGCAGAATAACGTCTGCTGGGAATATAGTCTGTCCCGTTGGCCGGGGGCGAGGGTAGGGGGCGAGGGTAGGGGGCGAGGGTAGGGGGTGAGGGTAGGGGGCGAGGGTAGGGGGTGAGGATAGGGGGCGAGGGTAGGGGGTGAGGATCGGGGGTGAGGATCGGGGGTGAGGATAGGGGGTGAGGGTAGGGGGCGAGGGTAGGGGGTGAGGATCGGGGGTGAGGATAGGGGGTGAGGATAGGGGGTGAGGGTAGGGGGCGAGGATAGGGGGCGAGGGTAGGGGGCGAGGATAGGGGGTGAGGGTAGGGGGTGAGGATAGGGGGTGAGGGTAGGGGGTGAGGATAGGGGGTGAGGATAGGGGCGAGGGTAGGGGGCGAGGATAGGGGGTGAGGGTAGGGGGCGAGGGTAGGGGGTGAGGGTAGGGGGCGAGGGTAGGGGTGAGGATAGGGAGCGAGGGTAGGGGGCGAGGATAGGGGGTGAGGGTAGGGGGTGAGGATAGGGGGTGAGGGTAGGGGGTGAGGATAGGGGGTGAGGGTAGGAGGGGGGAAGGAATCTAATGTCAGGGTCTGATAGTGAGGAGGAAACATGGACCTTGTGGTGCTTTGATAAAGATTCCCAAGAGAAATCCATGTTACATATGGTTCATCCAGGAACTCATTCCTTCATGTCATCTGAGTTCACCCGTTAATTAATTAATTCAGAAGTTCATCCTTTAATTCATCCCTCGGTTGCCACGGAGACCCCACTGTTTGTTGCTGGTCTCCCGCTGCTGATGTGTGTTTTGGTTTAATAGAATCAGATCAATTTTCAATTAAAACACCTTTGCTACAACGTTTGATAACAGCCCTGTGTGTGTGTGTGTGTGTGTGTGTGTGTGTGTGTGTGTGTGGTGTGTGTGTGTGTGTGTGTGTGTGTGTGTGTGTGTGTGTGTGTGTGTGTGTGTGTGTGTGTGTGTGTGTGTGTGTGTGTGTGTGTGTGTGTGAGCGTGCAGTGTGTGTGTGTGTGTGTGTGTGTGTGTGTGTGTGTGTGTGTGTGTGTGTGTGTGTCTTCTGCCAGTCTCTTGAAATGATTACACACAATTATTACAATTAGATGTGAGGGAGGTAGCCCGTCCTAACCGAACAGTAGAGAGAGAGAGAGAGAGAGAGAGAGAGAGAGAGAGAGAGAGAGAGAGAGAGAGAGAGAGAGAGAGAGAGAGAGAGAGAGAGAGAGAGAGAGAGAGAGAGAGAGAGAGAGATATTGAGGACTCCTCTAACCTACAATTACATAACTGGGAGTTTTGTCTGTTGACTCCTTTGAATGTATCTCACATTAGATTAGATTAGATTAGATTCTAATGTGTTGTCATTTCGCAGCACAAGTACAGTACAGTGAAAAGAAGTTGGCATCTAACCAGAGTGTAAATG
>CM051004.1:5857260-5915423 GCA_027704905.1 Muraenolepis orangiensis | reverse complement strand
CAGCGCTTCGACATTAAAGAGCGTTTATTACAGATCCTCGAGATTACAGAGCAGCAATCGAACATGGGGGGGGGGGGGGGGGGATCAAACATCATGAAGTCCAACGGGCATCATAGTAGACAGTTTAGTCTAATAGACTGAAGAACTATATTTTCCTCGGTTGTTTTCCCATGTCAATTCTACACACATTCTACAAAATATTTCTTAAAAATGTATCAATAAATCCATGCTGCTTGAAAGGTGCTTAGTAGAGACCAAGATGTCCTTGTTCAGTTGGTCGATTAGGATGCTGATCTTCTCCTCCTCGGTCTCCTGTCCGCCCACCTTACCGGGAGCGACACCTTTGGTCATGTGCAGCATCTCACCAACTGGAAAACAATGTTTAAAACAACACCACACCCGGTCATTTGGGACATGTTGGGATCCAAAGTAGGAAATATATTAAGTTTAACAACATCTTATTTATTTTGCATATTCATTTACCAAACACATCCTTCTAATACACTTGTTTTGGCATATACAATTGCTTGATGGAATTTGTTTATTTTGAACATTGACGATACACTTAAAAGAACCAAGGACATTCTTAAGATCTTACTTGACAAAATAGCCGAATATCTAATTTCACCATTCTTCTGCTTACGTCTAAATCGTCTCAAATTGTATTTCATTTGACTTTAATAATGTTTTTTGAATGTTTCTGCAAGTGTGAGTGTTCCTGACGTGTGTTCTGTATTGTGGAGGTTTCTGTTCAGTTCTTCCTAATGAGCTTCGAGTTCAGTGTTCTGCAGGATGTTGTTAAGATTATGCTTACGGGCAACGTGAGGCTGCTTTAACCAGCCACCAACCACATGCAGTCCACATACGAATGTGCATAACTGTTTACTTGTTTATTACATACAAAAACGAAATAAGTAACAGATTATTCATTTGACAGTGTGGATGGATGGGACAGCAAGTAAGAATCGTTCGCTCTTCACTGACTAGTAAGTCAGTGTACAGCGAACAATACTTACTTGCTGATCTCAGTTGAGCCTTCTTCTCAGCTCTCCTGTTCCCAGTCTGCAGGTCAGCCAGGGTCTGCCTGTAGCCGATCACCAGCTCCAGTCTTATGCTCTGGTACTCGTGCTCCTCCAGCCGACGCTGCTCCTGGGCTTCCCTGAGCTGGAAGTCCCCATCAATCATGTCACCGAGGTCACCCATGAAGACAAGAGGATCGGAGCAGAAGGAGCTCCCTGACAATATGGACAGCGAAGGAAAAAACAATGGTTGAGCTTGATATTTAGAAAAATGCAATTTTAGTCATAAATCAGTCTCATCAATCATAACCACTAGAACGCATTTTTCGTGGCACAGCACCGGCTGGCAGTCCGATCAATACGTTCTTGTTCACAAGACTCACCAATGGAAAGCTTCATCTTCCACAAATTCCCCAAAAACTTGCTTTGATTAAAGCAGAGACACTGTACACCCACGTACAACCACAAAGAGAGAGACGAAAGAAGGAAGTGAGTTTTTTCAAACAACTCTTTCTCTCTTTGCAGTGTCTGTTTTCATCAGTTTTCTCACACACGCCACAAGACACACTTGTGGCTTGTGGTTTTCCGTTTGAAACAGCGTATTACGGGTATTACGTCTCTCTTTGCTGTTGACCCAGGTCAGCACAAAATATCAACAATCAGAATCAACAATGTCGTTCCCGTCGGGAACTGAACTGTATCCATTCCTGTCGATGGCCGGCTTATGGCTGACCACCAAGCTGTTTTGAGAGCCGTTCCGGAGCCCGCGCGTCATCGCGAACCAGTTCTTTGGGTTTCCACCGCAACGGAGCCGCTTTCCGGCTCCGTTAAGTGGTTCGTTTGCGGCTCCACTTCGAAGCTGAGCTGGCCAGCCGGCTCCACTACGTCAGGGGCTGGGGGCGTGGCTTACGGGGCTGGGGGCGTGGCTTATCGGACAAACTCAAAACAAACTCAAAGTTTTTTTCCGCCATCTTTAAAATCAGTAAAATTCTCCGTGGACGTGAAGGTGACAGTGGTCCGTGGACGAGACAAACTACGTTTGTTTGCGTTGTTGTCCTCGGCAGAAGGTCACAATAAATTAGAGGAGCTTCTAGAATAAAGAAGCTATTAGAAAAACTACAGCGTGAGATGTCTTCAGCGGGGGACAGGACCGAGGAGCTAATCGATAACAAACTGGACGATACGAGGAGCTAATCCATAACAAACTGATGATCCGCTGCTGTCACTCTGGTCCTGGTAAGTTTTACTTTATAAATCTTTCCCGTGTTGCCAACCAGCTTTGTATTTATAATCTGTTTAGCGAGCTGCTCATTATCACATCAATGTTATGTTCCTATCATCACAAATGAGGAGCTATGATTGCTAGGCTTCTGTTAGCCGATATTAACCTTGATAACGTCAGGATGCTACTTTCTAAAAACAGTAAAGTGTAATGGAGTCATGTTTTAATGCACTTTTCTCTTGTTTTAGTTGTTTATGGAGTCGTCTTCCCTGGACGATGCGATGCGGAGCTACGGCCCCACTGGGCTGCAGCTCACAGGAGCCCCTCAGCCCATCGGAGCTTTATTAACATGGACTTATTACACTGCACTCTATACTTTTACATTTTGTGATTACTGTATATTGTGTATTTAATGTTTTTTTTTTTTTTTAATAAAACATTTCTATTTTTCATACAATGTCCGCTTCATTATGCTTTATCAACCGAGAAACATAATACAAGATGACAGTTTTGAAGAAGAAAAGGCAAATGGTCCCTTCTGTTTAAGTACTCTATTAATGCAGCTCTAACGTCAAGTCCATTTTATTAGTATAGTCCTTTATCACAGTTAGGGGCTTCAACGTAATCGCGTCCATAGCACTAAAGACGAGCAGCTGTTTGTAGCCTCAAAGCCAGGCGCAACACTTTTCCATCCATCATGTAATATACTGTTGTGGAAGTTGGCGCGAGCTGCTGGGAAAGCAGAGACGTTAACAGTGACGTCATGACGTGGCTCTCTCGGCGAAAAAGGCAGTGGAAACGCAAACCGGGTTTTTGCCGGCTCCCCAATTGAACCAAATGCGAACCGGCTCCGTTGACTCGCGAGAGCCCGAACTGGGCTTTCTTTGGTGGAAACGAGGCAGGAGGACCCGGGGATCGAACCAGTGACCTGTGGGTCAGTTGGGATCCAAAGTAGGAAATAAATATAAAGATAACAACAAAGGTGAGGCTGCTGTAACCAGCCACCAGTGCAAACAGTGTGGATGGATGGGACAGCAAGTAAGAATCGTTCGCATGATGGAATTTTTTAGTTTAGGGCAGCCGAAAACGTTGATACACTTTGTAGTATAATTTCTACTCGGGTGGAAATAAGAATCTTTAAGCGGTCCGGATACTAAGTTCAATATCTTTATTGAACAAAAGCATCAAATGAAAGCATCTACTGCAGCAAGATCAACAAACAACAACAAATCGTGGGGATTGAATCCTCTTTATTGGTCACATACATGAAGACATACAGTGAAACGTGTTCTCTGCATTTAACCCATCCTAGTATTAGGAGCAGTGGGCAGCTATTTGTACAGCGCCCGGGGAGCAGTTAGGGTTAGGGTCTTCCTCAAGGACACCTCGACAGTTTTTGCTAGGAGGAGCCGGGGATCGAACCAGCAACCTTCCGGTTGTGAGGCGACCGCTCTACCTCCTGAGCTAGACTGCCGCCCCGAATGGAGATGGAGCCTCCCGTGCCAATTCCCAGACTGGCGACGCGCTCCTTTACCAAACATTAAATAGAAAGTAGTATTACAAACATCTACTACTATCTCAGTAAATATACTCTCTGGTAAATATGTATATATGGAGCACAGAATGAAAACTCTGATATTCAGCAATAATAAAAAAACAATGTCCATGTTTTCTTATTTAAGATCACATTCCTTAAGGTCTTCATTTATGATTTACCATTCCCTGGGGGGAATTAAGCACAACACATTAAACACAATCAAAACAAACACAAAATCTGATAATCAGATACAAATAGGCTTCATAACCATTAATCCACACGTGTATCATTGCATCATATCAAAAACATATTGAAAAATAAAATCTTAGTTAATCAAAAATATATTAAATCACATATCATGCATTCAAAATACCAATATCAATGGGTTGACCCATCATACCCGTAATACCGATTCTGAGGTATCTCAATATTCACATTATCATCTTGATAGAAGTTATAGTACGATCAGTGGTCCTAGAGACGAAAGAAGGAAGTGAGTTTTTTTCAAACAACCTTTTTTTCTCTTTCACAGTGTCGGTATTTATCTGTTTTTATCTGTTTTCTGACTTGTGGTTTGAAACAGCGCTTCCTTCCTCTTTGTGGTCAGCACCAATCAGCATCAATGTCGGGAACTGAACTGTATCCATTCCTGTCAATGGCCGGCTTATGGCTGACTAGGAGGACCCGGGGATCAAACCAGTGACCTGTGGGCTGAGGCGACCGCTGTACCTCCTGAGCTATACTGCCACCCGAAAGAGAGACGGTATATCTCACTATTTTCCACCACTTTGAACGACAGGTGGGAAATGATCTAAATGCACTTAATTAATGTGTTTTTATACCCTTATTACAATCTAAAACACTGTGGTTGATTGAACATCACTGGGCTACTGTACAGTGGGCGGCCCCTCTGAGTCTACAGTCTACTATGATCTTAATATCATAAATGTTTAAAACAACACCACACCCGGTCATTTGGGACATGTTGGGATCCAAAGTAGGAAATATATAAAGATAACAACAAAGGTGAGGCTGCTGTAACCAGCCACCAGTGCAAACAGTGTGGATGGATGGGACAGCAAGTAAGAATCGTTCGCATGATGGAATTTTTTAGTTTAGGCCAGCCGAAAACGTTGATACACTTTGTAGTATAATTTATACTCGGGTGGAAATAAGAATCTTTAAGAGGTCCGGATACTAAGTTCAATATCTTTATTGAACAAAAGCATCAAATGAAAGCATCTACTGCAGCAAGATGGAGCCTCCCGTGCCAATTCCCAGACTGGCGACGCGCTCCTTTACCAAACATTATATAGAAAGTAGTATTACAAACATCTACTACTATCTCAGTAAATATACTCTCTGGTAAATATGTATATATGGAGCACAGAATGAAAACTCTGATATTCAGCAATAATAAAAAAACAATGTCCATGTTTTCTTATTTAAGATCACATTCCTTAAGGTCTTCATTTATGATTTACCATTCCCTGGGGGGAATTAAGCACAACACATTAAACACAATCAAAACAAACACAACATCTGATAATCAGATACGAATAGGCTTCATAACCATTAATCCCCACGTGTATCATTGCATCATATCAAAAACATATTGAAAAATAAAATCTTAGTTAATCAAAAATATATTAAATCACATATCATGCATTCAAAATACCAATATCAATGGGATGAGTTGACCCATCATACCCGTAATACCGATTCTGAGGTATCTCAATCTTCACATTATCATCTTGATAGAAGTTATAGTACGATCAGTGGTCCTAGGGGGCCCTTGATTCCCTAAGTCAAGGGCCTCACCTATCCAGAACTCGAACATCCAGATTGGCTGTAAAAGCTGCACTTCATGGTGGATATGACGGGTCACCTTAACATCTCCTTAACACTAACAAATGGAACTGGCCGACATAGCCGATAAAGACTTATGGGTGTCCAAGTCAGTGGCGGCTGGCCCATAGGGGGCGCCGCCCCCACTAAACCACACGCACAAACTAAATAAAAAAAAATAAAAAAAATATATATATATAAATTGTCAATATGTGTGTGTTTAAAATATGGAAAGCTTGAGCCCGGGCGGGACATTCACGGTTACACTATGACTCAAATTAACAAACAGTGTGTGACTGCTGTTGCATTTTTCTAAATATCAAGCTCAACCATTGTTTTTTCCCTCATGCAGGTCATGGACCTTCACTGTCCATATTGTCAGGGAACTCCTTCTGCTCCGATCCTCTTGTCTTCATGGGTGACCTCGTGACATGATTGATGGGGAGTTAGTCTAAGCCATGTTCTAGCCTACTAGCCTCATTCTTTTGATTCTTGTTCTGTTCATTTCCAATGCTAGTCCCAAAAACAGTTCTTGTCTTCAAAAAAAGAAATTTGTTTGAAAGCTGTACTCATTTGTGTTTTGTGTCAGAGCCTGAATCACGTCTTCTGACACACATTTCTGGATGTACTCCAGTGGTGTGTGGAGGGAAATGACCTCATCATCTGTAATATCCAGACCAGAGAAATCAGTATTGGGACTGATCAAATCTTTTTTCAGCCAGCGATACCGGTCACGGGGCACGTGTGTTTCTTTGGTTGGGGCTCGATGTCCACATAATCATCGGCTGGCCAGTCAGTGGGTTGTTGATTTTCTTTGTCCACTTTTCCACAGGCATCTTCATCTGCTTCTTCATCACTTGCATCAGTGTCTGATTCCATCTCAAAATCACTCTCTCCATTTTGGATGGCAGCAATCACATCCTGCACACTGTATTGAGGACCTCTCCTTGCTGGTGGCATTCTGAAATGGAAAAAGTAGAAATAAATAAATAATAGATAGATGGATGGATGGATGGATGGATGGATGGATGGATGGATGGATAGATGGATAGATGGATAGATGGATAGATAGATAGATATAATACACATGCTTATTATATTGCAGTAGAAATAACTATACTACTAGTCAGTGGCGGCTCGTCCATAGGGGCGCAGGGGCGCCGCCCCACCTGGTTGAGAGAGGGAAAAAAATAAAAAATTATAATAATTGTGTTTTTTTATTTTTTATTTTTTTGACTCCTAAAAATAAACTAAACATGTTTAAAATGAATAATAATTACTCATTTTATGTATGTTTGTGTTTAAAATGCACAATAACGTTAATATAGCAAATATAAATCATTGTTGTGCGTGCTATTCTCCCCCCTCGTTTGTCATTGACGTCACTCTCATAGAAATTTGGTACCTACCTCCAAACCTGGGCGCACGGCAGTGCGCCCAGGTTTGGAGGTAGGTACCAAATTTTGATAGGCAATGTAGCCTATCAAGGGTCAAGGTTTTGAGGTAGGTACCAAATTTTGATAGGCAATGTAGCCTATCAAGGGTCAAGGTTTTGAGGTAGGTACCAAATTTGATAGGCAAATGTAGCCTATCAAGGGTCCTGAATACGATCTCTGGGAGCGCATTTCATTGCGCCCGAACAAGGAAACCAGTCACGCATGCGCGACTCAAATTGAGTGGCGCATGCGTGAGCAAATTGAGTGGCGCATGCGTGAATGCGTGAGCAAAGAAAACCAGTCACGCATGCGCAATTCATAGCCTAGTTGAACCTAGTTATTTGTAAAGCCTGTACTGCTCTGCTCTCAGTTCGCGTCTTGCTGTCTGAGGAAAGGTACGTTGTTGTTTGTTTTTGTCCCGATTATAGTTTTACATTTATTTTTATTGTGGACGATGTAAACGTAAAGTAAAGGGGATAAGAAATGTTGGTCTTGCTGTATAAACATGCAGCTTGTGTCATTTGTATGTAAACGGTGTGGATTGGGGTTTTGTAAGTTTATCGTGGACACGTGCTTCCCCAATGCTAGCTACAGGGTCCTCCGTGTGTTTGTCTGCTAATATAGGCTGTGGTCGAATGTATTAAGCATTTGTATTCTATTTAATTAGTTAAATTCAGAAGCATTTGTTAATGAGTCAGTTCTTGCTGCGTCTTGCTGTCTGAGGAGAGGAGATTGAGACCCGTGTGTGTGGGTGAGACCTCATGTTGCAAGTTTGTTCTTTTTTTGTTCTGTACAGGACACAGCCATTACACTAGCTACCATGGAGAATTCTGTCAAATCCCTCAAAGCAACACCATTTGAAAGACGAACACTGCAAGAAAAACTCAGAGTGAAAGAGTTTGGACCTCATCAGCCTGACATCAGCATTCAGCAACCAGCAACAGACAGAATAAGGCTATATATTCGGTCGTTTTCCAGAACCTGGTTTGCTAAGTGGTTCTTGTATAGCATAGGTACATAGATTAAACTGTATATTGTATAGTAGTGTAGTGTACATAGGACCCAGTACCTTTTAATTTGTAAGCTTAACATTGTATTGCATTTTATCTCAGGACTTGTATCAGGTCTATTTTATTATCTATTTTGTTCTAATTACTTTTGCACAATCGAATGTAAGACCATATTTAGGTATTATTTTTGATGGCACACTGGGTAGTCTTTCTAATATAAGACCATATTTTTTTCTTATGTTTATTTTCTACTAGGCACCATATAATAAATGTTCTTTCACCATAAGTTTCAAGTTTGTTTATTATTTGTCACAACAAAATACAGAATACTGATTGATTGTGCTACATACAGTAAAAATAAAGTAAGTAAAAAAAGAAATTAAGCAGTAAGTAAAGGAATGTTCAGTCAATATACATATATACAATACAGAGTAGAATGAGTAACGGTGAGGTTTATATTATGTATAGTTTTTTATTTTTAATTAGCCCTCTCGGTCGTTTACATGGTGAAATGGCGCCACCGTCTGGGCAAATCCGGTATTGCACAGCAGATATGATTTAAAAAAAAAATGTTTTACCCTGCGCCCCTCCTACTTCGGATGTCACCGGCCGCCACTGCTACTAGTACTAGTAGGAACCAGATGTATATTCCAGCCACACAATAATGTCTGGCTTTGCAGCAAGCATCCAAATTATATTTACACATTCCACATTTACACCTATTTACACCACAAAAGAATGCATGCCCCATTCACCCAGACCAAAGGTGCCCCAACATTTACATCTCTTTACACATATTATCATACTAAAAGGATACATGCATTCACTATTCACCAACATTCCTGAACATTCAAAACATGTTTCTGCCAGAACCAGAGCAAGTTAAATAAGTTTAAGTTATTTATTTTTAAACTCATAAGATATAGATACAGTTTGCTATAGAAATTCTACCAGAAATAATGTATTCATTTATTAAATTCTTAACTCAAAATCTTAACAGAGAAAACAGATTTAGAACTTGGCTATAGTGAATTATCAAAGACATTCTATTTCTATTAGTATTTTTTTTCCCATATGTGAACATATGATAAGTGCAATGTCCCCATGTCATGTGTAAGGTGCACATGCTATTTCTACTACCACTCTCCCCCAAGGTTGTTTAATTGCAACAGAGACATAACAAGCTCAAAATCAAATGTGATGAATGTATTCCACAATAACTAAATATATACATGTTGTAGACATTGTAATAATCAGCAAAAATTTTACTTACTTGCATCTGACAAATCCAGTCCAATGAAACAAAGAGGTGTTGCTGGCATGAAGATTTGTCAGTTGTGTGATTTGGAGGCCAGAGGGCGGGACCTATGAACTGATTTACTATCCAATAGCATTGAGAGGCCAGAGGGCGGGACCTATGAACAGATTTACTATCCAATAGCATTGAGAGGCTGAACAACAGGACCCATTGACTATGGAAATGTAAAAATGTAAAAGAAATGTACAGACTTTTTTTTAACTAGCTAAAAGTGATGTTGTAACTTTGCAAATGAGGGCCTTACAGGGTTTTAAGGGCGCATTTGAATGACGATGCTGGGGGGCTGTAGAGAAATAGCCCCACGGAGGCGGGTCTCTGTAGCAGTTTAGCCAATTGCAGATTCAAGATATAAACGAGTGTCATCAAATGTAGCCAATCAGCGTCCTCAAAACGTCTTCGGGGGCGCTTTTCAAACAGCCCTCCTGGAAGACTTTGGAGCATCGAGGATCGTCATTTGTGTGCGTCACAGTGTACTACTAGGAAAATATTATTATGCTCTGTCTCTGCGGCGCCATTTTAACTACAACAAGTTCAACAATGGCGAGCGTGAGCACTACCCCAAGACTCAACCCGGTCCCTAACGCGGTGAGCACTACCCCAAGACTCAACCCGGTCCCTAACTCGGTGAGCACTACCCCAAGACTCAACCCGGTCCCTAACTCGGTGAAATCTCTCATTCAAGAGCCGTTTGAGAGAAGAAGTTTGGCGGACAAGGCTTAAGGTGAAAGATCTGGGCCCAGATCAACCTGATATTGTGTTTTCATGTTTTCATTTTCTGACTGACATTTGAGTTAAGTTTCTCAGTTAGAGAGATACAATTTTCTATGTTTTACTGCATTTTACTGCAGCAACCCTGCACACTTACTCCTCAGAATGGACTGTTTAACAAGTCACTCAATTACAGTTTTATCTATGGGACCGTGTCATTTCAGTTTTTGAGCAGCCCCGAGCAAAAGCAATGGTGTGTTGGAGGGTGTTGTTTTTACATGTCCCAAGGAAGGTCTTTATATGTTGACATCCATTGACACACTTATTTGAATTTTAAAAACCAACACTGAACAGTTAATGAGTGTGTGGGTTGGAGTTGGAATACAGTTCTTGATATTGTAATAAAAGTCCTGATTGAAATGTCTTTTCAGCTATTTTTTACATGGTTAATATTTAGGTTAAGCTAATTCTCATTTAGATTTATAGTATAGCTTTGGTTTGCTTGGTATTGGTTTGCTTGTCCTGGTAAGCTAACTTGGTAATAGAAGTTGAACAAACAAAGTTTTACATGTTGAGCCAACTTGATAGACATTTGTAAAAACTTGATAAAATAAGTTTAACCAACATCTTTTTAAGTTATCTTAACTAATATTTTCTAGTCCAAATAACTTGACACATGAAGTTGTGTCAACAGACTACAAGTTGTATCAACTAATTTATTGAGTGTATCACTTGACACTAAATGTTGAATCAACTTGACTAAACTTAACTCAGTCAAAGCAACAAGATGACTTGACTTAGTCAAGTTGAGTCAACAAATCATTTTTAACAGTGTAGCTGTTCAACTTGATGAAGGCTACAGGATAGGGATCTGTCAACACAATGAGGAGGTGGACAAAAACACATCCTGTCTAAAATAATAGACTGTGTGAAGTTCTGTGGTGCCTTTGAGCTGGCCTTGCGTGGCCATGATGAAAGTGATGGACAGAAGGGCGACATTTCAATACAAAAAGTAATTGTATATAATGTAATTAACAATATGTAATTGTAAATAAAAAAAATGGTATAGCCCCCCCCTGGTGAAAAATGCACCAGCCGCCACTGTATATGTGTATGTTTCACATTTTAAGTATTGGTGTCGGGCGGGGTTTTAAAAGTATGAGGCGAGCCTCCCCTGGGGGGCGCCAGAGGGTTACAAGGGAGGCGCAGAGAAACTCATTTGACTAGAAATAGAAACTAATTTGCCAGAAACACCACCTGCCGTTTGCTGTGAACATGAACGTATTGAGCGTATTGGACAGTCAGCCGATGTGTGTCACGTGTGACACGTAAACGTCGTTCTAGTGATGAAGCTTGAGCCCGGGCGGGACATTCACGGTTACACTATGACTCAAATTAACAAACAGTGTGTGACTGCTGTTGCATTTTTCAAAATGACAAGCTCAACCATTGTTTTTTTCCCTCATGGACCTTCACTGTCCATATTGTCAGGGAACTCCTTCTGCTCCGATCCTCTTGTCTTCATGGGTGACCTCGGCGACATGATTGATGGGGAGTTCCAGCTCAGGGAAGCCCAGGAGCAGCGTCGGCTGGAGGAGCACGAGTACCAGAGCATAAGACTGGAGCTGGTGATCGGCTACAGGCAGACCCTGGCTGACCTGCAGACTGGGAACAGGAGAGCGGAGAAGAAGGCTCAACTGAGATCAGCAAGTAAGTATTGTTCACTGTACACTGACTATAGTAACACATGTCCATCCATCCACACTGTCAAATGAATCATCTGTTTTACTTATTTCGTTTTTGTATGTAATAAACAAGTCAACAGAACATTCGTATGTGGACTGCATGTGGTTGGTGGCTGGTTAAAGCAGCCTCACGTTGCCCGTAAGCATAATACCATCTCATGACATGTTGTTAAACTTAATATATTTCCTACTTTGGATCCCAACATGTCCCAAATGACCGGGTGTGGTGTTGTTTTAAACATTGTTTTCCAGTTGGTGAGATGCTGCACATGACCAAAGGTGTCGCTCCCGGTAAGGTGGGCGGACAGGAGACCGAGGAGGAGAAGATCAGCATCCTAATCGACCAACTGAACAAGGACATCTTGGTCTCTACTAAGCACCTTTCAAGCAGCATGGATTTATTGATTGATTTTTAAGAAATATTTTGTAGAATGTGTGTAGAATTGACATGGGAAAACAACCGAGGAAAATATAGTTCTTCAGTCTATTAGACTAAACTGTCTACTATGATGCCCCCCCCCCCCGTTGGACTTCATGATGTTTGATCACCCCCCCCCCCCCGTTGGACTTCATGATGTTTGATCACCCCCCCCCTTGGACTTCATGATGTTTGATCCCCCCCCCCCGTTGGACTTCATGATGTTTGATCCCCCCCCCCCTTGGACTTCATGATGTTTGATCCCCCCCCCCCGTTGGACTTCATGATGTTTGATCCCCCCCCCCCCGTTGGACTTCATGATGTTTGATCCCCCCCCCGTTGGACTTCATGATGTTTGATCCCCCCCCCCCCGTTGGACTTCATGATGTTTGATCACCCCCCCCCCCCGTTGGACTTCATGATGTTTGATCACCCCCCCCCTTGGACTTCATGATGTTTGATCCCCCCCCCCGTTGGACTTCATGATGTTTGATCACCCCCCCCCCGTTGGACTTCATGATGTTTGATCACCCCCCCCCCCCCCCCCCCATGTTCGATTGCTGCTCTGTAATCTCGAGGATCTGTAATAAACGCTCTTTAATGTCGAAGCGCGTTTCTCGTGGTGCTTGCAACGTAACACATGTGTAGTTTGTGCTTGGATGCTGAATCATTATTCATTATTCTTATAGTAAACTCCTGTTTAATTAGGATTGTCTGGACATTGGAATCTTTACAATAGCCTACGTGACTTTTTGACATGGATTTGGAAAACGTAGTCAAACGCATGCATTTCAGCGCCATAGGAAATTAACCACACACACATACACACACACACGCGCAGACGCAAGTGCCCGTGGCGCTTAAAGTCAAGCCGTGGACTTCTTCGTGTCCCACGTGACACACAGCACAGCACCATCGGCTGGCAGTCCAATACGCTCAGTACGTTCATGTTCACAATACTCACCAATGGAAAGCTTCATCCTTCCAAGAAACAGGTTCAGCTTTGAGACAGGATGCTCAACAACAACAAATAACCCAGATGCTGATCTTCTCCTCCTCGGTCTCCTGTCCGCCCACCTTACCGGGAGCGACACCTTTGGTCATGTGCAGCATCTCACCAACTGGAAAACAATGTTTAAAACAACACCACACCCGGTCATTTGGGACATGTTGGGATCCAAAGTAGGAAATATATTAAGTTTAATAACATGTTATTTATTGTGCATATTCATTCCTTTATCCTATTAATTGTGGTTGAAGTGTTTCACAATCGTTACCAAATGAGGTTAAAAACTTATTTACAAACTTATTTTTCAGTCAGCTGAGCAAACAGGTGCAGAGTGCAGCTCAAGTGCAGAAAGGCCGGTCCTCCTTGGTCCTCGTACGGGGAGGGTCATCTACCACCCGCCCCATCTCCTCCTCCCTGGTCCTCGTACGGGCAGGGTCATCTACCACCCGCCCCATCTCCTCCTCCCTGGTCCTCGTACGGGCAGGGTCATCTACCACCCGCCCCATCTCCTCCTCCCTGGTCCTCGTACGGGCAGGGTCATCTACCACCCGCCCCATCTCCTCCTCCCTGGTCCTCGTACGGGCAGGGTCATCTACCACCCGCCCTCTCCTCCTCCCTGGTCCTCGTACGGGCAGGGTCATCTACCACCATCCCCATCTCCTCCTCCCTGGTCCTCGTACGGGCAGGGTCATCTACCACCCGCCCCATCTCCTTCTCCCAGGTCCTCGTACGGGCAGGGTCATCTACCACCATCCCCATCTCCTCCTCCCTGGTCCTCGTACGGGCAGGGTCATCTATCACCCGCCCCATCTCCTCCTCCCAGGTCCTCGTACGGGCAGGGTCATCTACCACCATCCCCATCTCCTCCTCCCTGGTCCTCGTACGGGCAGGGTCATCTACCACCCGCCCCATTCCCTGGCTGGTCCTCCCATCCGCCACCCCCTCCCTCTCAGCAACCATCACCATCTCCAGTGGCAACACCAACGGCAACAGCATCGTCAAATGGTCACCGTGAATGGAGTCAGTGAAAGGCAGCACGTGAAGACCAGGAGCGTCTGGAAAGAGGAGAGCCACCAGAAAAGCGGCAGTGCAAACAGAATTATCATTATCTGTGTAAGTGATGTGGTCAATCAAAAAGTAAAACCACTGGTCATACCCAGTCTAAGGGAAAGGCGTACTGTCCAGCATCTGGAGAAACCATCACAGAGTGGAAAGACAATCAATAAACCCTGCAGTGTTGTCTTTAAGATGTGTGTCAGGGTCAGTTTGTGTATTTTTTAAGTGTATTTTTTCAATTGTTATTTAAAGTAAATATGTTCAGTGCGTTCAAATTGGATTAATGGTGTTCCAGAAAAAAATAATAATCTGTGAAGCACACGTTTACCTGTCAACTTGTTATTGATATGAAAACAAGCACATATGATTTGTAAAAGGTTAAAAGTGAGTGAAAAGTCCATTGTTTTTCCAGATTCTAGATTAGTATTTGTCACACATGTAACGGTACAGGTTATACTAATGACCCTTGAGTTACACAACAAGAGGAGGCGATATATATTTAACAATAATTTTATTACAACTTCTTTTAAAAACACATTCCCCATGATCGGGGCGAGCACAATATCAAAAAGTATAAAATCAACCTCTAAGACAGGGTAGTCCACTTTGGCTCCCCCTGATGGAGTCCGAGTGCTGCTGCTTGTTAATGAGTCAGTTCGCGTCTTGCTGTCTGAGAGAATAGTTGTATAGTTATAGTTATAGTTGTGTAGTTCTTGTATAGTTAGTATAGCATAGGTACATAGATTAAACTGTATATTGTATAGTAGTGTAGTGTACATAGGACCCAGTACCTTTTAATTTGTAAGCTTAACATTGTATTGCATTTATCTCAGGACTTGTATCAGGTCTATTTTATTATCTTCTATTTTGTTCTAATTACTTTTGCACAATCGAATGTAAGACCATATTTAGGTATTATTTTTGATGGCACACTGGGTAGTCTTTCTAATATAATGTTTATTTTCTACTAGGCACCATATAATAAATGTTCTTTCACCATAAGTTTCAAGTTTGTTTATTATTTGTCACAACAAAATACAGAATACTGATTGATTGTGCTACATACAGTAAAAATAAAGTAAGTAAAAACAGAAATTAAGCAGTAAGTAAAGGAATGTTCAGTCAATATACATATATACAATACAGAGTAGAATGAGTAACGGTGAGGTTTATATTATGTATAGTTTTTTATTTTTAATTAGCCCTCTCGGTCGTTTACATGGTGAAATGGCGCCACCGTCTGGGCAAATCCGGTATTGCACAGCAGATATGATTTACAGATATGATTTACCCCTGCGCCCCTCGGATGTCACCGGCCGCCACTGCGTCCGTGGATAGGTGTTGGTCGTTCCCGAAATCCTAAATCGTAGCCCGACGCTCCACGATGGTTGGCTGGTCCGGTGTGCTGCGGGTAGGAGGAGGGAAAGGAAAGATCCGCCGCCAGACACACACAATAAGCAGGCAAACACTAACGTTGTTCAAGTCACACACAAGCCATGGTAGTAGGACTTCCCTTTGCTGTGATGAGTTGATGGCGTTGCAGGTTAGGTCTCTCGCCAATCTCTACGCTGCATGGTCGGCTGGCCCAGTCCAGTGCGCGCTTTGCTGTGATGAATTGAGGCGTTTGTAAGAAGATCTCTGGTGCGGTTTGATGTAAAATCGTCGGCCCGTCTCCGTCGTTCGAGCCCTCTGATTCCCCCGGGTACGTGGAAGAAAAGCTGGCTCTGTAGAACGGAAGCACCGGCATTTCTACTCTCCCAATCATGGGAGCGATTGAGAACACCTGTGGAGAAGCAGATAGACGTACGCACAAACTCATTCACGCAACTCCCCTCTTAGCAACGCCCACTCATTCATACCTGTCATTTCACCCCGCTTCACACACACACCCAGGGTGTGCAGTGGAATCAATAAGTGCCAGTGGCCGGCAGGAATGTGCAAACAACAGAACACACAATAAGAGAACTGTGTGCAGGAACATAGAATTACAAGATCAATGAAAAAGATTTATACAGATTATATATAGTCGCTACCTAAGTGTATTGTGTTGTAACAATTGTGTTTTATTGGTATAGGAATATGTAGGAAATCTCTCTCTACATTTACATTAAGAGCATTTAGCAGAAGCTTTTATTAAAAAAGTGACTTACAAGTACATTTGTATGGTAAAAACAGCAATATATTTCTCAGGTAAATAAAGACACAAATAGAACAATTGCATTCCCAATTGCAGGCCAATAGAAAAATCGTCCCAACTACTAGGATGCCTGCGTAGCGACATAAAGTGCATTAACAACACGCTATCTACAACTACAAGATAAACACAACACACAGTATGGTGCCCAAAAGCGCAACAAGTAGAACGAGCATAAGCAGAGCACAGGAATTCTCTCTCTCTCTTCCCCCCCCCAGTCTCCTTTTCAGCTGAACAGCTGGAGGCTGTTCAACAAACTGGACGTTTTTCCAAACTTTTAGCTGAAAAGGAAGAAGTGTCGGACGTGTGTGTGACGTGTGTGTGAAAACTGATAAAGACACGAAGAGACGAAGGAAGAGAGTTGTTTGTCTGGAGGAAACCACAGGACTGTCTTTGAGCGTGAAGAGTGTGTGTGTGAGAAAACCGCTGTGTTGTGAACATGAACGTATTGAGCGGACTGCCAGCCGATGGTGCTGTGCCACCAACAGATGTTCTCTTTATAATAGGCCTATGTCTGTGCTGTTGCTATTAATGCAGCATTTCCCCCCCCCCCCCCCACTGCACTAGCCCTAACTAAATTACCTCACTAACACTGTGTGCGTGTGTGTGTGTGTGTGTGTGTGTGTGTGTGTGTGTGTGTGTGTGTGTGTTGGCTGTTAATTTCCTATGGCGCTGAAATGCATGCGTTTGACTACGTTTTCCAAATCCATGTCAAAAAGTCACGTAGGCTATTGTAAAGATTCCAATGTCCAGACAATCCTAATTAAACAGGAGTTTACTATAAGAATAATGAATAATGATTCAGCATCCAAGCACAAACTACACATGTGTTACGTTGCAAGCACCACGAGAAACGCGCTTCGACATTAAAGAGCGTTTATTACAGATCCTCGAGATTACAGAGCAGCAATCGAACATGGGGGGGGGGGGGGGGGGATCAAACATCATGAAGTCCAACGGGGGGGGGGGGGTGATCAAACATCATGAAGTCCAACGGGGGGGGGGTGATCAAACATCATGAAGTCCAACGGGGGGGGGTGATCAAACATCATGAAGTCCAACGGGGGGGGGGTGATCAAACATCATGAAGTCCAACGGGGGGGGGGTGATCAAACATCATGAAGTCCAACGGGGGGGGGTGATCAAACATCATGAAGTCCAACGGGGGGGGGTGATCAAACATCATGAAGTCCAACGGGGGGGGGTGATCAAACATCATGAAGTCCAACGGGGGGGGGAGGTGATCAAACATCATGAAGTCCAACGGGGGGGGAGGGGTGATCAAACATCATGAAGTCCAAGGGGGGGGGGGATCAAACATCATGAAGTCCAACGGGGGGGGAGGTGATCAAACATCATGAAGTCCAACGGGGGGGGAGGTGATCAAACATCATGAAGTCCAACGGGGGGGGGGGGATCAAACATCATGAAGTACAAGGGGGGGGGGGATCAAACATCATGAAGTCCAACGGGGGGGGGGATCAAACATCATGAAGTCCAACGGGGGGGGGGATCAAACATCATGAAGTCCAACGGGGGGGGGGGGATCAAACATCATGAAGTCCAACGGGGGGGAGGTGATCAAACATCATGAAGTCCAACGGGGGGGGGGGATCAAACATCATGAAGTACAACGGGGGGGGATCAAACATCATGAAGTCCAACGGGGGGGGGGATCAAACATCATGAAGTCCAACGGGGGGGGGGATCAAACATCATGAAGTCCAACGGGGGGGGGGGGATCAAACATCATGAAGTCCAACGGGGGGGGGGGATCAAACATCATGAAGTCCAACGGGGGGGGGGGGGGGTGATCAAACATCATGAAGTCCAACGGGGGGAGGTGATCAAACATCATGAAGTCCAACGGGGGGGGGGGATCAAACATCATGAAGTCCAACGGGGGGGGGGGATCAAACATCATGAAGTCCAACGGGGGGGGGGGGATCAAACATCATGAAGTCCAACGGGGGGGGAGGTGATCAAACATCATGAAGTCCAACGGGGGGGGGGGGGGGGGTGATCAAACATCATGAAGTCCAACGGGGGGGGGGATCAAACATCATGAAGTCCAACGGGGGGGGGGATCAAACATCATGAAGTACAACGGGGGGGGGGGGATCAAACATCATGAAGTACAACGGGGGGGGGGGGGGCATCATAGTAGACAGTTTAGTCTAATAGACTGAAGAACTATATTTTCCTCGGTTGTTGTTTTTTTGTCAATTCTACACACATTCTACAAAATATTTCTTAAAAAGTAGGAGCATCACCCATGCTTCTTGAACGGTGCTTAGTAGAGACCAAGATGTCCTTGTTCAGTTGGTCGATTAGGATGCTGATCTTCTCCTCCTCGGTCTCCTGTCCGCTCACCTTACCGGGAGCGACACCTTTGGTCACGTGCAGCATCTCACCAACTGGAAAACAATGTTTAAAACAACACCACACCCGGTCATTTGGGACATGTTGGGATCCAAAGTAGGAAATATATCAAGTTTAACAACATCTTATTTATTTTGCATATTCATTTACCAAACAAATCCTCCTCCTTGCTTGATTGAATTTGTTTATTTTAGTTTATGGTAGCCGAAGACGACGATACACTTAAAATAACCTAGGACATTCTTAAGATCTTACTTGACAAAACAGCCGAATACCTAATTTCACCATTCTTCTGCTTACGTCTGCATCGTCTCAAACTGTATTTAATTTTACGTGAGTGTGAGTGTGTTCCTGACGTGTGTTCTGTATTGTGGAGGTTTCTGTTCAGTTCTTCCTAATGAGCTTCGAGTTCAGTGTTCTGCAGGATGTTGTTAAGATTATGCTTACGGGCAACGTGAGGCTGCTTTAACCAGCCACCAACCACATGCAGTCCACATACGAACTGTTGACTTGTGTAAGAGCCATATTCATGTTTCTTTATTTTATGTAATTGTGCCCGTGCCACTAGGGGGCGGTATTTGCTGGCTAGCTCAGCTGACCTCGGGTCAGCCCAGTTAGGCCATTTAACCTGGAGAAACCCAGACACAGGTGTTGCTGAAATGGGAAGCAAACAGTTTTTCGACTGTGCCTATGTGCCTATGTGCCTATGTGCCTATGTGCCTATGTGCCTATGTGCCTATGTGCCTATGTGCCTATGTGCCTATGTGCCTATGTGCCTATGTGCCTATGTGCCTATGTGCCTATGTGCCTATGTGGTATGTGCTTTGTAGTGTTTGCTGTGGCTAACAATACGTTTTTGTTTGGTTACATTATGAGTTAACGTTATTGCCGCTGTATGTTAAAAGAAAGGAAAATAAACTGCGTGATGAGAATGAACTATACTGAACTCTCCGTGTTTGCTATGTTCGAGCGCACTAGGCGCACGTCTTAACTAAAGTTTCTTTAAAAGCAACCAGTACTAGACTTTGTTTAGGACTTAGTCAGTACATTTAGGTCGAAAAACTGCTTCAATAGGGATTATTGTTCATCAAGAGGACGCGGACCTGTTACATTGTGGATTTACGTGTTCGTTTGGAAATCACGGATGTGAGGCGCGTTTTGGCTCCGCACCCGCCGGAGGACGCCGCTCCGCACCCGCCGGAGGACGCTGCTGGCCCCCGTCTGTCGACTACAGAGGGGGTTCAGAACAGACATGTTTGGGGTTGCCGCTTGCTTATTTGAGCTGTACCAGAGCGAGCTACAAGGCCAGCGGAATACCAACATCATCACACCGGGACACCATTCATCTAAGTCGGCCAACGCTCGATTGGGGTATGTGTTGATCAGCGCTGATATTATGAATGGCCATGGTAATTTGTGTGCACACATTCGCGTAAACCCAATGCATTGGTAGCAGACTCGCAAGCGTCTAAAAATAACTTTGCGCGTCGAGACGAGTTGTTGCGCAACACAAACTATGTTGCGGGCTTATTGATTAATAAGCCAATTCATTTCGCGTGGACATTATGGCCGATGAGGACAAACGCCAACTTGGCCTTGAGACTGGACTTGGTGTGGGTGAAGGGGTGAAATCTGTAACTGAAAAACGTGTGGTTAAATTAACATCCAAAGCTTTGTCGGGGAAAATAAGCACTTTAGAACAGGAAAGAAAGTCTAATTTTGGTAAACTGTCGAAAGTTAAAGAATCTATTGCTAAATTGATGGTTGATAAAGAACATGTAAATGAGGTTGAAAATGCATTTATCACGTTCAATGAGTTGAGTGACAAAACACAGCAGGTGCATACATCTTTGTTGGGTTTATTGCCTGCTGATGAAGCAAACAAGCATGAAATATGGTACCAAGCTAAAATGTTGAATGTCAATGAATTTATTGTGGGTACAAATCAATGGTTGTCTGACACTAAAGCTTGTGCAGCTACCAAAGTGGTTGATGATCATGAGGATGATGATGATTTAACGGTACAAGCTGAAACACACGGTTGTTGACGACACTTTAAAGGAAGATGAAAGGGATGATTCTCAAACTGTTGATGTCAATGCTGGAAATGGAAAGGATGTGGCAGAGGAGGATCAGATTCGACCTCAAGACAGCATTTCAAATGTGCAGTCAAGGCACCATTGGAGAAGTAGCAGAGCTTCATGGGGAGGATCCTCCACTTCTTCAGCCAGACGCATTGCAGAGGCGGAACAGGCCGCGCTCTTGGCTCGAGCTGCTGCTATAAAGGATATGCATGCATTGGAGGAGCAGGAGCTCATCTTGAGGAATAAAAGGGAGCAGCTTGAGCTGGACACTGAGATAGCTGCCGCTTCTGCTAAGCTAGCAGTGCTAAAGGTGGGTAGCAGCATCCATTCAAGGCAATCCGATGGAATGGCCTCCTACATCAGGAAAGGGGCTAGATCTAAGCTCTCGCTCACCGCTCTCAATCCACCAGCCTCAATATTTGTGGCTACACCCTCACAGCAGCATGCACCTTTACCACAGCAAAGCAATGCCTCACCATCAACTATCATGCCAAATTTGGTGAAAAAGCAAGTTCATGTTACAACATCTCTACCCACTCAGTTTGCATCACAACCAAAGCCAACTGTGAGTCAAGGCTCTCAACCCCCTCAGTTACATTCAAAGACAACCTACAGTCAAAGCTTTCAACCAACTCTAGGCCAACAAGTGTTTCAGCCCCTGCAAGGAGAAAATCAGACAGCAGGTCTTTTCAATCTGCTGCAACAACAGAATGACATAACAGCTCTCCTTGTTCAAATGCAAACGTCACAACTGCTGCCGCGCCGAGAAATTCCAACTTATGATGGAGATCCTCTGCAGTTCAACACATTTATGAAGGCGTTTGAGCACTGCGTGGAAGCAAAGACCAGCTGTAAAGGAGACTGTTTGTACTATCTTGAGCAGTACACTAGGGGGCAGCCAAAGGATATTGTACGCAGTTGCCTTCATATGACTGCAGATAAAGGTTTTACTGTTGCCAAAAAGTTGCTCAAGGAGCACTTTGGCAATGAGTTCAAGATAACAGCGGCCTACATGGAGAAGGTCACAGGATGGCCAAGTATCAAAGCTGAAGACACCAAAGCGCTCAAAGCTTATGGACTTTTCCTCCGTGAGTGTTCCAATGCTATGGATGATCTTCAGTACTTGGAGGAACTTAACATGCCAGCAAACATTAAGATTCTGAGTCAGAAGCTTCCATATAAACTCAGAGACAAGTGGAGAGCTAAGGCATGTGAGATACTGGAAAGAACTGGTCGAAGAGCACGATTCTCAGACATTGTGAAGTTCATCGAGCGCCAGGTCAGAATCATTTCAGATCCATTATTTGGTGACATACAGGACGCTTCACCTGTTATCAAAGGAGTTATGAGAGCAAGCAAGATACAGGTGAGACCACAGCTGAGAAGAAACAGCTTTGCAACACAGGTAGTCATTGAGGATGGATGCAAAGCAGGCGCTCACAAGAATGAGGATGGATACAGCAAACCAGAGGGTGATGAGAAGGTGAAGGCTCAGAACAAAGTGACGTCCTTTACCAAGACTGATCCTATTTCCTGCCTGTATTGTGATACTGGTGGTCATGTCTTGGAACAATGTTTTAAACTGGGAAGAAAGACACACAGGGAGAAACTGGACTATCTAAAGGAGAAGGGTCTGTGTTTCAGTTGCTTGTGTACAGGACACTTAAGCAAGAATTGCGACAGGCGCATCACTTGCAAAAAGTGCAACCGGACGCATCCCAGTGTTTTGCATATTGGAGAGAAGGAATGGGTTACTCAGAGGGATCAGAAGAAAACTGAGCATACAAGGACTTCTGACAGCTGTACAACATCCTCCGCTTGTGGTCTTACAGGGGCTGGCCACTGCAATGGAATTCTTCCCATTTTGCCTGTTAAGGTGAAGTGCTCAAAGGGAAACAAGGTTATTGAAACCTATGCGTTTCTGGACCCAGGGAGTACAGGAACTTTCTGCACCAAGAAGCTCATTGATCGGTTGAACATGGAAGGACGCAAATGTAAGATTCATATCCGCACCTTGGGCCATAGTAACGCAGTAGAAAGCTCCGTCGTTGACAGTCTGGAGATCTCAGGATTTTCTGGTGAGTGCTTCTATCCACTGCCCAAAGTGTGTACCCAGAAAGAGATGCCCATCTCTACAGCCAACATAATCAGCGAAAGGGAGCTGAAAAAGTGGCCTTATTTAGAGGATGTAAAGATTCCCCACATAAACGCTGATGTTGACCTGTTAATTGGCACAAACGCCTCCAAGTTGATGGAGCCTTGGGAGGTGATTAACAGTCGTGAAGGCGAAGATGGACCCTACGCGATCAATACCCTACTGGGGTGGGTAATAAATGGTCCTTTACGGGGAAGAAGCGACTGTGGAAGCGGCCACCATTCAGTTTACACCAACAGAATCGCCATTGACAGAATTGAAGAACTGTTAACCAGCCAGTACAACTACGATGCTTCACGTGGATTGAAGGCAGAAGATCTTGTGAAGCAAAGATGGATTGAAGGCCCGGAATTCCTACAGGAACCTGAAGAAACGTGGCCAACATTTCCTGTGGATACAAGTGTCACTGCAGATGACCCAGAAGTAAAAAGAAATCTGACGGTCAATGCAATACTTGTTGACACCAACGCCACATCACAACTGATGACCCATTTCTCTGATTGGCAAAGATTTAAGGTGGCAGTTGCGTGGCTCATTAAGCTAAAAGGAACTCTGCTCAAACTGAGTAATAAAAGAAAAGAGTTGGAGCTTGCAAACACCAGTGCTACTAGAGCAGCAAGGTTGGGTGTGCAAAAGGAGATGCAAGCTTTCTCAAAATCACTTGGGAATCAAAAAGTGACGCTGGAAGATCTTTGGGCGGCTGAGACCTCCATAATCGCTTTTTGCCAGCAAGAGAGATTCCCCACTGAATTTGCTGCACTAACCTCTGGTAAGCCACAAGTGCCGAGAAGTAGCAGCATCTTCAAACTGGATCCGGTTCTAGAAGGAGGACTTCTACGAGTTGGGGGACGGCTGAATAAGGCGGCAATCCCTGAGGACATTAAACACCCCCTCATCTTGTCAAAAGACCAGCACATCTCCGACCTTATCCTCCGTCACCTCCATCTACAGCTTGGACATGGAGGTAGAAATCATGTTCTTTCCACTGCAAGGAGAAAATATTGGATCACAAGTGGACCTACTGCAGTGAGGAAGATCATATCAAGATGCCTCTTCTGTAAGCTCCATGGTGGAAAGACCGGTGAGCAAAAAATGGCAGACCTGCCAGTAGAGAGAGTGGTTCCTGATCTACCGCCTTTCACTAACGTTGGCGTGGATTACTTTGGGCCAGTTGACGTGACAAGAGGGCGTAGCATGGTGAAAAGGTATGGAGTAGTCTTCACTTGCATGACGAGCAGAGCCATACACCTGGAAGTGGCCCATTCTCTTGACACAGACTCTTGCATCAACGCATTGCGTAGGTTCATCTGTCGAAGAGGACAAGTCTCGCACTTGAGATCTGACAACGGCACCAACTTTGTGGGTGCAGAACGAGAGCTGCGAGAAGCCTTAGCCTCTTTGAATCATGATCGCATTGAAGGAGTCATGTCCAAGAAGGGAATCAAGTGGAGCTTTAACCCTCCAGCTGGGTCACATCACGGTGGTGCTTGGGAGCGCATGATACGGATGATCAGGAAGATTTTGTACTCTGTGCTCCGTCAACAAACCTTGGATGACGAAGGGTTCCATACCGTGCTCTGTGAGGTTGAAGCTATGCTCAACGATCGCCCCATCACAAGGCTATCAGAGGACCCCAACGACCTTGAGGCGTTGACACCAAACCATCTGCTACTCCTCAAAGGAAAACCAGTTCTCCCACCAGGACTGTTCGACAAAGGGGATGTTTACGCTAGGAGAAGGTGGAAACAAGCCCAGTACATCTCGGATCTCTTTTGGAAGAGGTGGATCCGTGAGTACTTACCGCTTTTACAGGAGCGTCAAAAATGGAACCAGGAGAAGAGGAATTTTATCCCTGGAGACCTTGTCATGATTGCGGACTCCACAGCACCACGTGGGTCATGGATGCTAGGAAGAGTCCTGGAAACTTTCCCTGATAAGAGAGGTCTGGTACGTGTGGTTAGTTTGAAAACCAAAACAAACATCATTGAACGACCCATAACCAAAATATGCTTGCTTAATGAAGCAAAAGAGTAATTCATTCCCATTTGAAAATGGGCTATATATTTTTATTTGTTCTCTTCTTCTCTGTATTTATGGCTCATTGTGAATTTGGTGTAATTGCTCTGGCAGACGCAATAAGGGGCTGGAGTGTAAGAGCCATATTCATGTTTCTTTATTTTATGTAATTGTGCCCGTGCCACTAGGGGGCGGTATTTGCTGGCTAGCTCAGCTGACCTCGGGTCAGCCCAGTTAGGCCATTTAACCTGGAGAAACCCAGACACAGGTGTTGCTGAAATGGGAAGCAAACAGTTTTTCGACTGTGCCTATGTGCCTATGTGCCTATGTGCCTATGTGCCTATGTGCTTTGTAGTGTTTGCTGTGGCTAACAATACGTTTTTGTTTGGTTACATTATGAGTTAACGTTATTGCCGCTGTATGTTAAAAGAAAGGAAAATAAACTGCGTGATGAGAATGAACTATACTGAACTCTCCGTGTTTGCTATGTTCGAGCGCACTAGGCGCACGTCTTAACTAAAGTTTCTTTAAAAGCAACCAGTACTAGACTTTGTTTAGGACTTAGTCAGTACAACTTGTTTATTACATACAAAAACGAAATAAGTAAAACAGATTATTCATTTGACAGTGTGGATGGATGGACATCATGAAAGGGATTCAAGCACTCAATCCCAAAAGCAACAGCTTTTTGGAGGAGACTCCTCTGTTTTTGTTGGGAACCAGCTACAACACAAACCTGGATGACCTTAAGATTGAGCTACATGCTGCCAAGCGTCTCTTAGAGAGGAAGAAGACAGCTGGAATGGAGAACCCAACCAGTTTGCTTGAGTTCACAGTATTCCTGGAACCATTCTGTGAGGTCTTTCATGAACTCTTCAGATTGTGCAAAATTGCCATGGCTCTACCTGTGAGCACAGCTGCTTGTGAACGCAGCTTTTCGGCATTAAAACTGATAAAAGATCACTTGCGCACCACCATGAACAACGAAAGACTCAGTGACCTCGGGGTGCTAAGTGTCGAGTCCCCCCCCCCCCCCTGTGGGCGTGGAAAACGATGAAATAGGCACTTTCAAACTTATAATTAACCCGCACAGTCCATTCAACAGACATTATTACAATTAAGATCGTAGTAGATAGTTTAGTCTAATAGACTGAAGAACTATATTTTCTTGGTTGTTGTTTTTTGTCAATTCTACACACATTCTACAAAATATTTCTTAAAAAGTAAAACCAACCTCCATGCTTCTTGAAAGGTGCTTAGTAGAGACCAAGATGTCCTTGTTCAGTTGGTCGATTAGGATGCTGATCTTCTCCTCCTCGGTCTCCTGTCCGCCCACCTTACCGGGAGCGACACCTTTGGTCATGTGCAGCATCTCACCAACTGGAAAACAATGTTTAAAACAACACCACACCCGGTCATTTGGGACATGTTGGGATCCAAAGTAGGAAATATATAAAGTTTAACAACATGTTATTTATTTTGCATATTCATTTACCAAACAAATCCTTCTAATACACAGTTTTGGCATATACAATTGCTTGATGGAATTTGTTTATTTTAGTTTAGGGTAGCCGAAGACGACGATACACTTAAAAGAACCTAGGACATTCTTAAGATCTTACTTGACAAAACAGCCAAATACCTAATTTCACCATTCTTCTGCTTACGTCTGCATATTTTTCTGCAAGTGTGAGTGTTCCTGACGTGTGTTCTGTATTGTGGAGGTTTCTGTTCAGTTCTTCCTAATGAGCTTCGAGTTCAGTGTTCTGTAGGATGTTGTTAAGATTATGCTTACGGGCAACGTGAGGCTGCTTTAACCAGCCACCAACCACATGCAGTCCACATACGAACTGTTGACTTGTTTATTACATACAAAAACGAAATAAGTCAAACAGATTATTCATTTGACAGTGTGGATGGATGGACATGTGTTACTATAGTCAGTGTACAGTGAACAATACTTACTTGCTGATCTCAGTTGAGGCTTCTTCTCAGCTCTCCTGTTCCCAGTCTGCAGGTCAGCCAGGGTCTGCCTGTAGCCGATCACCAGCTCCAGTCTTATGCTCTGGTACTCGTGCTCCTCCAGCCGACGCTGCTCCTGGGCTTCCCTGAGCTGGAACTCCCCATCAATCATGTCGCCGAGGTCACCCATGAAGACAAGAGGATCGGAGCAGAAGGAGTTCCCTGACAATATGGAGAGTCCATGACCTGCATGAGAGGAAAATCACACACTGTTTAGTCATAGTGTAACCTATGTGTAATGTAGTGTAATATAGTGCTATATAATGTAGACCTATAATGATAGCTTCCACAGTCAGGCCATCAGGCTGCTGAACAAGGGTGTATAACATATAACAATGTATATTTTATTACATTGATTTATATATACATATTGCTCTTTTCTGTGCTGATTTTTGCATTTTATAAATTGCATTTTTTATTTTTATTTTATATTCTTTATTCTATTTTTATTCTATTTTTATTCTATTTTTATCTATTTTTATCTTATCTTATTTTATAACTGCTGTCTGTCGTCGGGTATTGCACACAAGATTTTCACATCACTGCTTTATACTAAACTGTAAACTGTGAAGTGACAATAAACTTGACTTGACCTATATAAATAACAATTTAATAAAATAATACTCGTGTCACACGCGACCAATATAATGCTTCATCCTTCGAAGACCCACACCAAGTGTGTCAAGATACGACAAAGTCGTACGGAGTCAGACTCCGTCAGACTGAGTCTGTCGGAGCAGCTCCGTGCTGTCAGTGCTCCGTCGGACCGACTGTCTGACCACGACTTCACACTGACTTCCTCAAATCGTTATGTGTCCAAAGTCTGACTCCGTGACTGTGGTGCTTCACTTTTTTCCTCAAACAGACCCCGACGACGACATATGTGTGTATGGAATATAGAGTAAAACAATCTAAAGACAGCAAGACAATCCATTTCCAATAATTGTATTTATAACAATTAACATTTTGATTCCGACAGATTCACGACAGTATCATTTGCAGCTGAAAAAAAAGCCACACACAATTTTCAATATCACGACCCCCCCCCCCCCCCCCTTGGACTTCACGATGTTCTCGATGGTGAAGATCTGCGCACACGTTGTTTTTAATGTTTCAGTCCCTCCGGTGATAGGGGGGGGGGGGCTGAAAAGTTGGGGAACCCCTGGTCTACAGAAGGTCCAGTTGTGATAGACACGCTTCGCCACTGGCTGGTACACAGTTACAGGGGCGGCGCCAGGGGGGAGCTAGGGGGTGCTGAAGCACCCCCCAGGATTGCCAAAGCACCCCCAATAAATATGTGTTTTAAAAAAAATATATATAAAAAAAATTATTTTTATTAAATAAAATTAGAAAAATTATTGATTACATCAATGCAAATGTGAAACAAACACATTTTTGACCAGAAACATAAAGCCAACACAGGTGATATGATTAGGCCAATGGCCAGCACTAGGGATGGGACGATCACGTTTTTTGCCACCGATCACCGATCACAATGAGAAATACACCCCCCCTTTATAGTGTGTCCCTCTCGTTTCCTCTTCCCTTTTTGTTTTTGTAAATGTTTCCACGTGAGAGGAGTCACTGTGAGGGATACAAAATGTTATACTGATTTGTTATATCTCTTATCAGCTTGTCAGTGATTAAAAGGAAATCGTCTAAACTGTATGCTGGCTCGGGTCTCATCCATCCATGAACAACGCAAAACACAACGCAGAGACCGCTTAATGTTGCTCTCAAAGTGCACCAATTGATGCTTTTAACAGAAATCTTCACGGGGGAGCATGGCCCCGGACCCTCCTCCCCTCCTAGAGGAGGGGAGGACCCTCCTAGAGGAGGTTACGTCCACTCCCCAAAATAGCACTTTACCCCTGCTTACACCTATATGCTGTGAGCTGATTATCGAGCCTTCATTGTAACAGTCGCGGGTGTACTGCGTGTGTGCGTGTGGGGGTGTTGCAGTAGAAAATTCCACTGCAGTGCCGGTGCATTAATGGGAAACCCTAAATGTTTCAGCACCCTCTATGAAACGTCAAGCTACCCCACAGCACCCCCGAGAGAAAATCTCTGGCGCCGCCACTGCACAGTTACTACAATAAGTGACATCGGAAGGAAAGTCATTAAAATGACACATTGTGGTAGAAACCTCTAGCGCCCTCTGGTGGCACACATATATATATCCACTATCTACTACATATATATATCCACATTTATAAAATAAAAACAGAGGTTATGTGTAATAGATTGTTTTAATAGAATAAAGTCAATTCAAGTTTTCTTGTGATAAAATATGTAATGTGGTTAAAAAGATCATAGATTACATTAGACACGCAAATATTGTATGCTATATAAAAGAGTAATGCAGTTAAAAGGATTGAACTACTAAAATGTGAAGGTAACTAATGCTTAAGTTGTGACATGCTCAATATAAAATGTTGATCTTTGATCCACCTTTGATCCTAGGATCCTGAGATCCATTGCTTTTGTCTGTCTTCACCAAAGCATTTTTTTTTTTTTTTTTACTCTTGTGATAATTTCTCCCCATCTGAAAGGTATGTTACCGGTGAAGAAACACAACTAAAATTGTTGTAATTGTTCCTTAATATTTCCAGAGTGCCCGCGAGAGTTTGGGGGAAATGTTATCTATGTAAGTTTAGTTTAACCGTGTTGTGACTGACAGTGTGACAGGAATGTGTGTGTAAGCTAGGTCCGTTCTGGATTGGAGACCCAGCGGAGCTGAGCGCTCGAGCCTCCATGTTACAGTATGACTGTTCAGCTGTAAAGATAAATATGTCTATCTTATTGTGTATGTATGCTATATGTCATTTACTGCAGTTTAGAAAGAATGTGTGACAGTTACAGTTACAAGTCATGTAGTTTCATATAGTTACACAGATTCATTCTTATAGTGTGTGATTATCAGAAAGTATTTATGTAAAAAGGGTATATTTTATACTTCAAAAGCAATCTCATGTTTGTGTGTTTTTGTACAATTTCTGTGAATTGCTGTTTTTGTATTTTTGATTGTTGTTTGATGCAAAGCACTTGAGAAAATGTCATCGTGACGAAACGCTATCGTTACTCTTGTGATCATTTCGCCCATCTCAGAGACAGGGGCGTAACATATGCCTCCATCCACGTCAACAACATCTTGAGAAGGAACGCAGAGTGGGGTAACCTCCTCCAGGGATGATTCAGGAGTGCTATGGGTCCCATAAGTGACATACATAGTAATGCATATAGTCATTTACATGAAAACATTACAGAACGATAATTACAATGAGAGCTTGTTGTAATCTATGGTGCTGGTATCCTTTAGGCAGTGGCGGCTCGTCCATAGGGGCGCAGGGGCGCCGCCCACCTGGTTGAGAGAGGAAAAAAATAAATAAAAATATTTTTGAGATTTTTTGACCCCTAAAAATAAACTAAACATGTTTAAAATGAATAATAATTACTCATGTTTGTGTTTAAAATGCACAATAACGTTAATATAGCAAATATAAATCATTGTTTTGTGCGTGCTATTCTCCCCCCTCGTTTGTCATTGACGTCACTCTCATAGAAATCTGGTACCTACCTCCAAACCTGGGCGCAAGACCGGTGCGCCCAGGAACTGCGCGCAAGCGGCCAATGAAAATGGATCAAGCTAATAAATGTAGCCTATCAAGGGTCCTAAATACGATCTGTGGGAGCGCATATTCTTGCGCCCAACAAAGAAACCAGTCACGCATGCGCCACTCAAATTGAGTGGCGCAAGCGTGAGCAAATTGAGTGGCGCATGCGTGAATGCGTGAGCAAAGAAAACCAGTCACGCATGCGCCACTCAATTGTAGCCTAGTTGAACCTTATTTGTAAAGCCTGTACTGCTCTGCTCTCAGTTCGGTCTTGCTGTCTGAGGAGAGGTACGTTTTTGTTGTCCCGGTTATAGTTTTACATTTATTTTTATTGTGGACGATGTAAACGTAAAGTAAAGGGGATAAGAAATGTTGGTCTTGCTGTATAAACATGCAGCTTGTGTCATTTGTATGTAAACGGTGTGGATTGGGGTTTTGTAAGTTTATCGTGGACACGTGCTTCCCCAATGCTAGCTACAGGGTCCTCCGTGTGTTTGTCTGCTAATATATGCTGTGGTCGAATGTATTAAGCATTTGTATTTTATTTAATTAGTTTAATTCAGAAGCATTTGTTAATGAGTCAGTTCGCGTCTTGCTGTCTGAGGAGAGAATAGTTGTATAGTTATAGTTGTGTAGTTCTTGTATAGTTAGTATAGCATAGGTACATAGATTAAACTGTATATCGTATAGTAGTGTAGTCAGTGGCGGCCGGTGACATCCGAAGTAGGAGGGGCGCAGGGGTAAAAAATATCTGCTGTGCAATACCGGATTTGCCCAGACGGTGGCGCCATTTCACCATGTAAACGACCGAGAGGGCTAATTAAAAATAAAAAACGATACATAATATAAACCTCACCGTTACTCATTCTACTCTGTATTGTATATATGTATATTGACTGAACATTCCTTTACTTACTGCTTAATTTCTTTTTTACTTTATTTTTACTGTATGTAGCACAATCAATCAGTATTCTGTATTTTGTTGTGACAAATAATAAACAAACTTGAAACTTATGGTGAAAGAACATTTATTATATGGTGCCTAGTAGAAAATAAACATAAGAAAAAAGTATGGTCTTATATTAGAAAGACTACCCAGTGTGCCATCAAAAATAATACCTGAATATGGTCTTACATTCGATTGTGCAAAAGTAATTAGAACAAAATAGAAGATAATAAAATAGACCTGATACAAGTCCTGAGATAAAATGCAATACAATGTTAAGCTTCATTATTCATTATTCTTATAGTAAACTCCTGTTTAATTAGGATTGTCTGGACATTGGAATCTTTACAATAGCCTACGTGACTTTTTGACATGGATTTGGAAAACGTAGTCAAACGCATGCATTTCAGCGCCATAGGAAATTAACCACACACACATACACACACACACGCGCAGACGCAAGTGCCCGTGGCGCTTAAAGTCAAGCCGTGGACTTCTTCGTGTCCCACGTGACACACAGCACAGCACCATCGGCTGGCAGTCCAAAACGCTCAGTACGTTCATGTTCACAATACTCACCAATGGAAAGCTTCATCCTTCCAAGAAACAGGTTCAGCTTTGAGACAGGATGCTCAACAACAACAAATAACCCAGAACTACATTTGAACAAACTGCCGAACCGAAACAAATAGTTATTTACCTTGTTGGTTCATCATCACAACAGCTTTTAGACATGTTTCCGTTTTTTATTAGAAAACCAGGACTACCTTCTCACAATACAAAGTCAATAGAGAGTGATGAATATTTGCATATTCATTTACCAAACACATCCTTCTAATACACTTGTTTTGCTGTCTTTAGATTGTTTTTACAGTATATTCAAAGATATACAGTCTTTCTTTGGGGCGGCAGTATAGCTCAGGAGGTAGAGCGGTCGCCTCACAGTCGCTGGTTCGATCCCCGGGTACTCCTAGCAAAAGACTGCTGCAAGACACCCTGACGTCCCCATCGACAGTGTCGTATCATGTGTCGTCGTCGTCGTCGTCGGTGTGTTGTGTGGACTATTTGAGGAAGTGAGAAGTGACACGAACTAAACAGCGCATTGCCCGATCTCGAACACTCTCTCCCCCCGCAGACGGGCGACGACGTCGACGGCTCCGCCTCCGGTGGCAGTGGGCACAGCGCGGCGCCTCGCGCCACACTCCGCGCTGTCAGACGTCGACGGCTCCGCCTCCGGTGGCAGTGGGCACAGCGCGGCGCCTCGCGCCACACTCCGCGCTGTCAGACGTCGACGGCTCCGCCTCCGGTGGCAGTGGGCACAGCGCGGCGCCTCGCGCCACACTCCGCGCTGTCAGACAACACGTCCGGAGAAACCAACCGTGCACGTTAAGCCTCTCCGTTCGCTCCGCTGTCACCGCCTCCGCGTCCCGATCTCGGTCGCCTCACAGTCGCTGGTTCGATCCCCGGGTCCTCCTAGCAAAAGACTGCTGCAAGACACCCTGACGTCCCAATCGACAGTGTCGTATCATGTGTCGTCTTGACTATTTGAGGAAGTGAGAAGTGACACGAACTCAGAGAACTAAACAGCGCATTGCCCGATCTCGAACACTCTCTCCCCCCTCCCCCCGCAGACGGACGTCGACGGCTCCGCCTCCGGTGGCCGTGGGCGCGGCGCCTCGCGCCACACTCCGCGCTGTCAGACGTGTTGTCTGACAGCGCGGAGTGTGGCGCGAGGCGCGAGGGTCCGCGCTGTGCCTCGCGCCTCGCGCCACACTCCGCGCTGTCAGACGTGTTGTCTGACAGCGCGGAGTGTGGCGCGAGGGTCCGCGCTGTGCCCACTGCCAACGGAGGCGGAGCCGTGCACGTTAAGCCCCTCCCTCTCCGTTCGCTCCGCTGTCACCGCCTCCGCGTCCCGATCTCGAACACTCTCGGTCGCCTCACAGTCGCTGGTTCGATCCCCGGGTCCTCCTAGCAAATGACTGCTGCAAGACACCCTGACGTCCCCATCGACAGTGTCGTATCATGTGTCGTCGGGGTGTGTTGTGTTGACTTTTTGAGGAAGTGAGAAGTGACACGAACTCAGAGAACTAAACAGCGCATTGCCCGATCTCGAACACTCTCTCCCGCGTAGGCTATGGCAGAAGGCCAAAGCACACACAGGCAGGACACCGAGGGAGCCCTCCTTACTCTCGTTCCTGTAATGTAATGAAGCATTACATTGGTATTGTGAACATGAACGTATTGAGTGTATTGGACTTCCAGGCTGTGTTACGTGTGACACGAACAATGCGTTATAGCGGTTACACTTTGACTAAAATGAACAGTGTGGTTTTTTTAAATGTTAATTGTAATAAATACAATTATTGTGAATGGATTCAGTCTTGCTGTCTTTAGATTGTTTTTACAGTATATTCAAAGATATACAGGCGTTCTTTGGGCGGCAGTATAGCTCAGGAGGTAGAGCGGGCGCCTCACAGCCCAAAGGTCTCTGGTTCGATCCCCGGGTACAGTACTGGCATGAGCTCTAAATAAAGTGAACGCTGAACGGTCTGACTCTTTACTCTCTTTGTCGTCGTGGTGTGGTGTGTTGTGTTAACTATGAACTATTAACTGTGGCAGTGTGGCAGACTCAGTGTGCCTTTGTCGTATCTTGACACACTTGCCTCACAGTGGAAGGATGAAGCATTACATTGGTGAGTATATTTAGTAGGAAGTGTTTTGTTTTGTATTATTTAGTATTATTATTTTATTAAATTGTTATTTATATATCATTATATAGCACTATATTAATATATTACTATATTGCACATGTTATATTATATTATATATATTTATATATTTATTATTTATTTATATATTATATTTTATATTATATATATTATATATATTATATTATGTTACATGTTACATGACTAAAATGAACAGTGTGTGATTTTCAAGCTCAACCATTGTTTTTTCCCTCATGCAGGTCATGGACCTTCACTGTCCATATTGTCAGGGAACTCCTTCTGCTCCGATCCTCTTGTCTTCATGGGTGACCTCGGCGACATGATTGCTGGGGAGTTCCAGCTCAGGGAAGCCCAGGAGCAGCGTCGGCTGGAGGAGCACGAGTACCAGAGCATAAGACTGGAGCTGGTGATCGGCTACAGGCAGACCCTGGCTGACCTGCAGACTGGGAACAGGAGAGCGGAGAAGAAGCCTCAACTGAGATCAGCAAGTAAGTATTGTTCACTGTACACTGACTATAGTAACACATGTCCATCCATCCACACTGTCAAATGAATAATCTGTTTTACTTATTTCGTTTTTGTATGTAATAAACAAGTCAACAGAACATTCGTATGTGGACTGCATGTGGTTGGTGGCTGGTTAAAGCAGCCTCACGTTGCCCGTAAGCATAATACCATCTCATGACATGTTGTTAAACTTAATATATTTCCTACTTTGGATCCCAACATGTCCCAAATGACCGGGTGTGGTGTTGTTTTAAACATTGTTTTCCAGTTGGTGAGATGCTGCACATGACCAAAGGTGTCGCTCCCGGTAAGGTGGGCGGACAGGAGACCGAGGAGGAGAAGATCAGCATCCTAATCGACCAACTGAACAAGGACATCTTGGTCTCTACTAAGCACCTTTCAAGCAGCATGGATTTATTGATTAATTTTTAAGAAATATTTTGTAGAATGTGTGTAGAATTGACATGGGAAAACAACCGAGGAAAATATAGTTCTTCAGTCTATTAGACTAAACTGTCTACTATGATGCCCCCCCCCCCCCGTTGTACTTCATGATGTTTGATCACCCCCCCCCGTTGTACTTCATGATGTTTGATCCCCCCCCCCGTTGTACTTCATGATGTTTGATCCCCCCCCCCGTTGGACTTCATGATGTTTGATCCCCCCCCCCGTTGGACTTCATGATGTTTGATCACCCCCCCCGTTGTACTTCATGATGTTTGATCCCCCCCCCCCCGTTGTACTTCATGATGTTTGATCCCCCCCCCCCGTTGGACTTCATGATGTTTGATCCCCCCCCCCGTTGGACTTCATGATGTTTGATCACCCCCCCCCCGTTGGACTTCATGATGTTTGATCCCCCCCCCCCCCCCCATGTTCGATTGCTGCTCTGTAATCTCGAGGATCTGTAATAAACGCTCTTTAATGTCGAAGCGCGTTTCTCGTGGTGCTTGCAACGTAACACATGTGTAGTTTGTGCTTGGATGCTGAATCATTATTCATTATTCTTATAGTAAACTCCTGTTTAATTAGGATTGTCTGGACATTGGAATCTTTACAATAGCCTACGTGACTTTTTGACATGGATTTGGAAAACGTAGTCAAACGCATGCATTTCAGCGCCATAGGAAATTAACCACACACACATACACACACACACGCGCAGACGCAAGTGCCCGTGGCGCTTAAAGTCAAGCCGTGGACTTCTTCGTGTCCCACGTGACACACAGCACAGCACCATCGGCTGGCAGTCCAAAACGCTCAGTACGTTCATGTTCACAATACTCACCAATGGAAAGCTTCATCCTTCCAAGAAACAGGTTCAGCTTTGAGACAGGATGCTCAACAACAACAAATAACCCAGAACTACATTTGAACAAACTGCCGAACCGAAACAAATAGTTATTTACCTTGTTGGTTCATCATCACAACAGCTTTTAGACATGTTTCCGTTTTTTATTAGAAAACCAGGACTACCTTCTCACAATACAAAGTCAATAGAGAGTGATGAATATTTGCATATTCATTTACCAAACACATCCTTCTAATACACTTGTTTTGCTGTCTTTAGATTGTTTTTACAGTATATTCAAAGATATACAGTCTTTCTTTGGGGCGGCAGTATAGCTCAGGAGGTAGAGCGGTCGCCTCACAGTCGCTGGTTCGATCCCCGGGTACTCCTAGCAAAAGACTGCTGCAAGACACCCTGACGTCCCCATCGACAGTGTCGTATCATGTGTCGTCGTCGTCGTCGTCGGTGTGTTGTGTGGACTATTTGAGGAAGTGAGAAGTGACACGAACTAAACAGCGCATTGCCCGATCTCGAACACTCTCTCCCCCCGCAGACGGGCGACGACGTCGACGGCTCCGCCTCCGGTGGCAGTGGGCACAGCGCGGCGCCTCGCGCCACACTCCGCGCTGTCAGACGTCGACGGCTCCGCCTCCGGTGGCAGTGGGCACAGCGCGGCGCCTCGCGCCACACTCCGCGCTGTCAGACAACACGTCCGGAGAAACCAACCGTGCACGTTAAGCCTCTCCGTTCGCTCCGCTGTCACCGCCTCCGCGTCCCGATCTCGGTCGCCTCACAGTCGCTGGTTCGATCCCCGGGTCCTCCTAGCAAAAGACTGCTGCAAGACACCCTGACGTCCCAATCGACAGTGTCGTATCATGTGTCGTCTTGACTATTTGAGGAAGTGAGAAGTGACACGAACTCAGAGAACTAAACAGCGCATTGCCCGATCTCGAACACTCTCTCCCCCCTCCCCCCGCAGACGGACGTCGACGGCTCCGCCTCCGGTGGCCGTGGGCGCGGCGCCTCGCGCCACACTCCGCGCTGTCAGACGTGTTGTCTGACAGCGCGGAGTGTGGCGCGAGGCGCGAGGGTCCGCGCTGTGCCTCGCGCCTCGCGCCACACTCCGCGCTGTCAGACGTGTTGTCTGACAGCGCGGAGTGTGGCGCGAGGGTCCGCGCTGTGCCCACTGCCAACGGAGGCGGAGCCGTGCACGTTAAGCCCCTCCCTCTCCGTTCGCTCCGCTGTCACCGCCTCCGCGTCCCGATCTCGAACACTCTCGGTCGCCTCACAGTCGCTGGTTCGATCCCCGGGTCCTCCTAGCAAATGACTGCTGCAAGACACCCTGACGTCCCCATCGACAGTGTCGTATCATGTGTCGTCGGGGTGTGTTGTGTTGACTTTTTGAGGAAGTGAGAAGTGACACGAACTCAGAGAACTAAACAGCGCATTGCCCGATCTCGAACACTCTCTCCCGCGTAGGCTATGACAGAAGGCCAAAGCACACACAGGCAGGACACCGAGGGAGCCCTCCTTACTCTCGTTCCTGTAATGTAATGAAGCATTACATTGGTATTGTGAACATGAACGTATTGAGTGTATTGGACTTCCAGGCTGTGTTACGTGTGACACGAACAATGCGTTATAGCGGTTACACTTTGACTAAAATGAACAGTGTGGTTTTTTTAAATGTTAATTGTAATAAATACAATTATTGTGAATGGATTCAGTCTTGCTGTCTTTAGATTGTTTTTACAGTATATTCAAAGATATACAGGCGTTCTTTGGGCGGCAGTATAGCTCAGGAGGTAGAGCGGGCGCCTCACAGCCCAAAGGTCTCTGGTTCGATCCCCGGGTACAGTACTGGCATGAGCTCTAAATAAAGTGAACGCTGAACGGTCTGACTCTTTACTCTCTTTGTCGTCGTGGTGTGTTGTGTGAACTATGAACTATTAACTGTGGCAGTGTGGCAGACTCAGTGTGCCTTTGTCGTATCTTGACACACTTGCCTCACAGTGGAAGGATGAAGCATTACATTGGTGAGTATATTTAGTAGGAAGTGTTTTGTTTTGTATTATTTAGTATTATTATTTTATTAAATTGTTATTTATATATCATTATATAGCACTATATTAATATATTACTATATTGCACATGTTATATTATATTATATATATTTATATATTTATTATTTATTTATATATTATATTTTATATTATATATATTATATATATTATATTATGTTACATGTTACATGACTAAAATGAACAGTGTGTGATTTTCAAGCTCAACCATTGTTTTTTCCCTCATGCAGGTCATGGACCTTCACTGTCCATATTGTCAGGGAACTCCTTCTGCTCCGATCCTCTTGTCTTCATGGGTGACCTCGGCGACATGATTGCTGGGGAGTTCCAGCTCAGGGAAGCCCAGGAGCAGCGTCGGCTGGAGGAGCACGAGTACCAGAGCATAAGACTGGAGCTGGTGATCGGCTACAGGCAGACCCTGGCTGACCTGCAGACTGGGAACAGGAGAGCGGAGAAGAAGCCTCAACTGAGATCAGCAAGTAAGTATTGTTCACTGTACACTGACTATAGTAACACATGTCCATCCATCCACACTGTCAAATGAATAATCTGTTTTACTTATTTCGTTTTTGTATGTAATAAACAAGTCAACAGAACATTCGTATGTGGACTGCATGTGGTTGGTGGCTGGTTAAAGCAGCCTCACGTTGCCCGTAAGCATAATACCATCTCATGACATGTTGTTAAACTTAATATATTTCCTACTTTGGATCCCAACATGTCCCAAATGACCGGGTGTGGTGTTGTTTTAAACATTGTTTTCCAGTTGGTGAGATGCTGCACATGACCAAAGGTGTCGCTCCCGGTAAGGTGGGCGGACAGGAGACCGAGGAGGAGAAGATCAGCATCCTAATCGACCAACTGAACAAGGACATCTTGGTCTCTACTAAGCACCTTTCAAGCAGCATGGATTTATTGATTAATTTTTAAGAAATATTTTGTAGAATGTGTGTAGAATTGACATGGGAAAACAACCGAGGAAAATATAGTTCTTCAGTCTATTAGACTAAACTGTCTACTATGATGCCCCCCCCCCCCCGTTGTACTTCATGATGTTTGATCACCCCCCCCCGTTGTACTTCATGATGTTTGATCCCCCCCCCCCTTGTACTTCATGATGTTTGATCCCCCCCCCCGTTGGACTTCATGATGTTTGATCACCCCCCCCCGTTGGACTTCATGATGTTTGATCCCCCCCCCCGTTGGACTTCATGATGTTTGATCACCCCCCCCCGTTGTACTTCATGATGTTTGATCACCCCCCCCCCGTTGGACTTCATGATGTTTGATCCCCCCCCCCCGTTGGACTTCATGATGTTTGATCCCCCCCCCCCCGTTGGACTTCATGATGTTTGATCACCCCCCCCCCGTTGGACTTCATGATGTTTGATCCCCCCCCCCCCCCCCATGTTCGATTGCTGCTCTGTAATCTCGAGGATCTGTAATAAACGCTCTTTAATGTCGAAGCGCGTTTCTCGTGGTGCTTGCAACGTAACACATGTGTAGTTTGTGCTTGGATGCTGAATCATTATTCATTATTCTTATAGTAAACTCCTGTTTAATTAGGATTGTCTGGACATTGGAATCTTTACAATAGCCTACGTGACTTTTTGACATGGATTTGGAAAACGTAGTCAAACGCATGCATTTCAGCGCCATAGGAAATTAACCACACACACATACACACACACACGCGCAGACGCAAGTGCCCGTGGCGCTTAAAGTCAAGCCGTGGACTTCTTCGTGTCCCACGTGACACACAGCACATCACCATCGGCTGGCAGTCCAAAACGCTCAGTACGTTCATGTTCACAATACTCACCAATGGAAAGCTTCATCCTTCCAAGAAACAGGTTCAGCTTTGAGACAGGATGCTCAACAACAACAAATAACCCAGAACTACATTTGAACAAACTGCCGAACCGAAACAAATAGTTATTTACCTTGTTGGTTCATCATCACAACAGCTTTTAGACATGTTTCCGTTTTTTATTAGAAAACCAGGACTACCTTCTCACAATACAAAGTCAATAGAGAGTGATGAATATTTGCATATTCATTTACCAAACACATCCTTCTAATACACTTGTTTTGCTGTCTTTAGATTGTTTTTACAGTATATTCAAAGATATACAGTCTTTCTTTGGGGCGGCAGTATAGCTCAGGAGGTAGAGCGGTCGCCTCACAGTCGCTGGTTCGATCCCCGGGTACTCCTAGCAAAAGACTGCTGCAAGACACCCTGACGTCCCCATCGACAGTGTCGTATCATGTGTCGTCGTCGTCGTCGGTGTGTTGTGTGGACTATTTGAGGAAGTGAGAAGTGACACGAACTAAACAGCGCATTGCCCGATCTCGAACACTCTCTCCCCCCGCAGACGGGCGACGACGTCGACGGCTCCGCCTCTGGTGGCAGTGGGCACAGCGCGGCGCCTCGCGCCACACTCCGCGCTGTCAGACGTCGACGGCTCCGCCTCCGGTGGCAGTGGGCACAGCGCGGCGCCTCGCGCCACACTCCGCGCTGTCAGACGTCGACGGCTCCGCCTCCGGTGGCAGTGGGCACAGCGCGGCGCCTCGCGCCACACTCCGCGCTGTCAGACAACACGTCCGGAGAAACCAACCGTGCACGTTAAGCCTCTCCGTTCGCTCCGCTGTCACCGCCTCCGCGTCCCGATCTCGGTCGCCTCACAGTCGCTGGTTCGATCCCCGGGTCCTCCTAGCAAAAGACTGCTGCAAGACACCCTGACGTCCCAATCGACAGTGTCGTATCATGTGTCGTCTTGACTATTTGAGGAAGTGAGAAGTGACACGAACTCAGAGAACTAAACAGCGCATTGCCCGATCTCGAACACTCTCTCCCCCCTCCCCCCGCAGACGGACGTCGACGGCTCCGCCTCCGGTGGCCGTGGGCGCGGCGCCTCGCGCCACACTCCGCGCTGTCAGACGTGTTGTCTGACAGCGCGGAGTGTGGCGCGAGGCGCGAGGGTCCGCGCTGTGCCTCGCGCCTCGCGCCACACTCCGCGCTGTCAGACGTGTTGTCTGACAGCGCGGAGTGTGGCGCGAGGGTCCGCGCTGTGCCCACTGCCAACGGAGGCGGAGCCGTGCACGTTAAGCCCCTCCCTCTCCGTTCGCTCCGCTGTCACCGCCTCCGCGTCCCGATCTCGAACACTCTCGGTCGCCTCACAGTCGCTGGTTCGATCCCCGGGTCCTCCTAGCAAATGACTGCTGCAAGACACCCTGACGTCCCCATCGACAGTGTCGTATCATGTGTCGTCGGGGTGTGTTGTGTTGACTTTTTGAGGAAGTGAGAAGTGACACGAACTCAGAGAACTAAACAGCGCATTGCCCGATCTCGAACACTCTCTCCCGCGTAGGCTATGGCAGAAGGCCAAAGCACACACAGGCAGGACACCGAGGGAGCCCTCCTTACTCTCGTTCCTGTAATGTAATGAAGCATTACATTGGTATTGTGAACATGAACGTATTGAGTGTATTGGACTTCCAGGCTGTGTTACGTGTGACACGAACAATGCGTTATAGCGGTTACACTTTGACTAAAATGAACAGTGTGGTTTTTTTAAATGTTAATTGTAATAAATACAATTATTGTGAATGGATTCAGTCTTGCTGTCTTTAGATTGTTTTTACAGTATATTCAAAGATATACAGGCGTTCTTTGGGCGGCAGTATAGCTCAGGAGGTAGAGCGGGCGCCTCACAGCCCAAAGGTCTCTGGTTCGATCCCCGGGTACAGTACTGGCATGAGCTCTAAATAAAGTGAACGCTGAACGGTCTGACTCTTTACTCTCTTTGTCGTCGTGGTGTGTTGTGTGAACTATGAACTATTAACTGTGGCAGTGTGGCAGACTCAGTGTGCCTTTGTCGTATCTTGACACACTTGCCTCACAGTGGAAGGATGAAGCATTACATTGGTGAGTATATTTAGTAGGAAGTGTTTTGTTTTGTATTATTTAGTATTATTATTTTATTAAATTGTTATTTATATATCATTATATAGCACTATATTAATATATTACTATATTGCACATGTTATATTATATTATATATATTTATATATTTATTATTTATTTATATATTATATTTTATATTATATATATTATATATATTATATTATGTTACATGTTACATGACTAAAATGAACAGTGTGTGATTTTCAAGCTCAACCATTGTTTTTTCCCTCATGCAGGTCATGGACCTTCACTGTCCATATTGTCAGGGAACTCCTTCTGCTCCGATCCTCTTGTCTTCATGGGTGACCTCGGCGACATGATTGCTGGGGAGTTCCAGCTCAGGGAAGCCCAGGAGCAGCGTCGGCTGGAGGAGCACGAGTACCAGAGCATAAGACTGGAGCTGGTGATCGGCTACAGGCAGACCCTGGCTGACCTGCAGACTGGGAACAGGAGAGCGGAGAAGAAGCCTCAACTGAGATCAGCAAGTAAGTATTGTTCACTGTACACTGACTATAGTAACACATGTCCATCCATCCACACTGTCAAATGAATAATCTGTTTTACTTATTTCGTTTTTGTATGTAATAAACAAGTCAACAGAACATTCGTATGTGGACTGCATGTGGTTGGTGGCTGGTTAAAGCAGCCTCACGTTGCCCGTAAGCATAATACCATCTCATGACATGTTGTTAAACTTAATATATTTCCTACTTTGGATCCCAACATGTCCCAAATGACCGGGTGTGGTGTTGTTTTAAACATTGTTTTCCAGTTGGTGAGATGCTGCACATGACCAAAGGTGTCGCTCCCGGTAAGGTGGGCGGACAGGAGACCGAGGAGGAGAAGATCAGCATCCTAATCGACCAACTGAACAAGGACATCTTGGTCTCTACTAAGCACCTTTCAAGCAGCATGGATTTATTGATTAATTTTTAAGAAATATTTTGTAGAATGTGTGTAGAATTGACATGGGAAAACAACCGAGGAAAATATAGTTCTTCAGTCTATTAGACTAAACTGTCTACTATGATGCCCCCCCCCCCCCGTTGTACTTCATGATGTTTGATCACCCCCCCCCGTTGTACTTCATGATGTTTGATCCCCCCCCCCCTTGTACTTCATGATGTTTGATCCCCCCCCCCGTTGGACTTCATGATGTTTGATCCCCCCCCCCGTTGGACTTCATGATGTTTGATCACCCCCCCCGTTGGACTTCATGATGTTTGATCCCCCCCCCCCCGTTGTACTTCATGATGTTTGATCACCCCCCCCGTTGTACTTCATGATGTTTGATCCCCCCCCCCCCGTTGTACTTCATGATGTTTGATCCCCCCCCCCCGTTGGACTTCATGATGTTTGATCCCCCCCCCCGTTGGACTTCATGATGTTTGATCACCCCCCCCCCGTTGGACTTCATGATGTTTGATCCCCCCCCCCCCCCCCCATGTTCGATTGCTGCTCTGTAATCTCGAGGATCTGTAATAAACGCTCTTTAATGTCGAAGCGCGTTTCTCGTGGTGCTTGCAACGTAACACATGTGTAGTTTGTGCTTGGATGCTGAATCATTATTCATTATTCTTATAGTAAACTCCTGTTTAATTAGGATTGTCTGGACATTGGAATCTTTACAATAGCCTACGTGACTTTTTGACATGGATTTGGAAAACGTAGTCAAACGCATGCATTTCAGCGCCATAGGAAATTAACCACACACACATACACACACACACGCGCAGACGCAAGTGCCCGTGGCGCTTAAAGTCAAGCCGTGGACTTCTTCGTGTCCCACGTGACACACAGCACAGCACCATCGGCTGGCAGTCCAAAACGCTCAGTACGTTCATGTTCACAATACTCACCAATGGAAAGCTTCATCCTTCCAAGAAACAGGTTCAGCTTTGAGACAGGATGCTCAACAACAACAAATAACCCAGAACTACATTTGAACAAACTGCCGAACCGAAACAAATAGTTATTTACCTTGTTGGTTCATCATCACAACAGCTTTTAGACATGTTTCCGTTTTTTATTAGAAAACCAGGACTACCTTCTCACAATACAAAGTCAATAGAGAGTGATGAATATTTGCATATTCATTTACCAAACACATCCTTCTAATACACTTGTTTTGCTGTCTTTAGATTGTTTTTACAGTATATTCAAAGATATACAGTCTTTCTTTGGGGCGGCAGTATAGCTCAGGAGGTAGAGCGGTCGCCTCACAGTCGCTGGTTCGATCCCCGGGTACTCCTAGCAAAAGACTGCTGCAAGACACCCTGACGTCCCCATCGACAGTGTCGTATCATGTGTCGTCGTCGTCGTCGTCGGTGTGTTGTGTGGACTATTTGAGGAAGTGAGAAGTGACACGAACTAAACAGCGCATTGCCCGATCTCGAACACTCTCTCCCCCCGCAGACGGGCGACGACGTCGACGGCTCCGCCTCCGGTGGCAGTGGGCACAGCGCGGCGCCTCGCGCCACACTCCGCGCTGTCAGACGTCGACGGCTCCGCCTCCGGTGGCAGTGGGCACAGCGCGGCGCCTCGCGCCACACTCCGCGCTGTCAGACGTCGACGGCTCCGCCTCCGGTGGCAGTGGGCACAGCGCGGCGCCTCGCGCCACACTCCGCGCTGTCAGACAACACGTCCGGAGAAACCAACCGTGCACGTTAAGCCTCTCCGTTCGCTCCGCTGTCACCGCCTCCGCGTCCCGATCTCGGTCGCCTCACAGTCGCTGGTTCGATCCCCGGGTCCTCCTAGCAAAAGACTGCTGCAAGACACCCTGACGTCCCAATCGACAGTGTCGTATCATGTGTCGTCTTGACTATTTGAGGAAGTGAGAAGTGACACGAACTCAGAGAACTAAACAGCGCATTGCCCGATCTCGAACACTCTCTCCCCCCTCCCCCCGCAGACGGACGTCGACGGCTCCGCCTCCGGTGGCCGTGGGCGCGGCGCCTCGCGCCACACTCCGCGCTGTCAGACGTGTTGTCTGACAGCGCGGAGTGTGGCGCGAGGCGCGAGGGTCCGCGCTGTGCCTCGCGCCTCGCGCCACACTCCGCGCTGTCAGACGTGTTGTCTGACAGCGCGGAGTGTGGCGCGAGGGTCCGCGCTGTGCCCACTGCCAACGGAGGCGGAGCCGTGCACGTTAAGCCCCTCCCTCTCCGTTCGCTCCGCTGTCACCGCCTCCGCGTCCCGATCTCGAACACTCTCGGTCGCCTCACAGTCGCTGGTTCGATCCCCGGGTCCTCCTAGCAAATGACTGCTGCAAGACACCCTGACGTCCCCATCGACAGTGTCGTATCATGTGTCGTCGGGGTGTGTTGTGTTGACTTTTTGAGGAAGTGAGAAGTGACACGAACTCAGAGAACTAAACAGCGCATTGCCCGATCTCGAACACTCTCTCCCGCGTAGGCTATGACAGAAGGCCAAAGCACACACAGGCAGGACACCGAGGGAGCCCTCCTTACTCTCGTTCCTGTAATGTAATGAAGCATTACATTGGTATTGTGAACATGAACGTATTGAGTGTATTGGACTTCCAGGCTGTGTTACGTGTGACACGAACAATGCGTTATAGCGGTTACACTTTGACTAAAATGAACAGTGTGGTTTTTTTAAATGTTAATTGTAATAAATACAATTATTGTGAATGGATTCAGTCTTGCTGTCTTTAGATTGTTTTTACAGTATATTCAAAGATATACAGGCGTTCTTTGGGCGGCAGTATAGCTCAGGAGGTAGAGCGGGCGCCTCACAGCCCAAAGGTCTCTGGTTCGATCCCCGGGTACAGTACTGGCATGAGCTCTAAATAAAGTGAACGCTGAACGGTCTGACTCTTTACTCTCTTTGTCGTCGTGGTGTGTTGTGTGAACTATGAACTATTAACTGTGGCAGTGTGGCAGACTCAGTGTGCCTTTGTCGTATCTTGACACACTTGCCTCACAGTGGAAGGATGAAGCATTACATTGGTGAGTATATTTAGTAGGAAGTGTTTTGTTTTGTATTATTTAGTATTATTATTTTATTAAATTGTTATTTATATATCATTATATAGCACTATATTAATATATTACTATATTGCACATGTTATATTATATTATATATATTTATATATTTATTATTTATTTATATATTATATTTTATATTATATATATTATATATATTATATTATGTTACATGTTACATGACTAAAATGAACAGTGTGTGATTTTCAAGCTCAACCATTGTTTTTTCCCTCATGCAGGTCATGGACCTTCACTGTCCATATTGTCAGGGAACTCCTTCTGCTCCGATCCTCTTGTCTTCATGGGTGACCTCGGCGACATGATTGCTGGGGAGTTCCAGCTCAGGGAAGCCCAGGAGCAGCGTCGGCTGGAGGAGCACGAGTACCAGAGCATAAGACTGGAGCTGGTGATCGGCTACAGGCAGACCCTGGCTGACCTGCAGACTGGGAACAGGAGAGCGGAGAAGAAGCCTCAACTGAGATCAGCAAGTAAGTATTGTTCACTGTACACTGACTATAGTAACACATGTCCATCCATCCACACTGTCAAATGAATAATCTGTTTTACTTATTTCGTTTTTGTATGTAATAAACAAGTCAACAGAACATTCGTATGTGGACTGCATGTGGTTGGTGGCTGGTTAAAGCAGCCTCACGTTGCCCGTAAGCATAATACCATCTCATGACATGTTGTTAAACTTAATATATTTCCTACTTTGGATCCCAACATGTCCCAAATGACCGGGTGTGGTGTTGTTTTAAACATTGTTTTCCAGTTGGTGAGATGCTGCACATGACCAAAGGTGTCGCTCCCGGTAAGGTGGGCGGACAGGAGACCGAGGAGGAGAAGATCAGCATCCTAATCGACCAACTGAACAAGGACATCTTGGTCTCTACTAAGCACCTTTCAAGCAGCATGGATTTATTGATTAATTTTTAAGAAATATTTTGTAGAATGTGTGTAGAATTGACATGGGAAAACAACCGAGGAAAATATAGTTCTTCAGTCTATTAGACTAAACTGTCTACTATGATGCCCCCCCCCCCCCGTTGTACTTCATGATGTTTGATCACCCCCCCCCGTTGTACTTCATGATGTTTGATCCCCCCCCCCGTTGTACTTCATGATGTTTGATCCCCCCCCCCGTTGGACTTCATGATGTTTGATCCCCCCCCCCGTTGGACTTCATGATGTTTGATCACCCCCCCCCGTTGGACTTCATGATGTTTGATCCCCCCCCCCCCGTTGTACTTCATGATGTTTGATCACCCCCCCCGTTGTACTTCATGATGTTTGATCCCCCCCCCCCCGTTGTACTTCATGATGTTTGATCCCCCCCCCCCGTTGGACTTCATGATGTTTGATCCCCCCCCCCGTTGGACTTCATGATGTTTGATCACCCCCCCCCCGTTGGACTTCATGATGTTTGATCCCCCCCCCCCCCCCCCATGTTCGATTGCTGCTCTGTAATCTCGAGGATCTGTAATAAACGCTCTTTAATGTCGAAGCGCGTTTCTCGTGGTGCTTGCAACGTAACACATGTGTAGTTTGTGCTTGGATGCTGAATCATTATTCATTATTCTTATAGTAAACTCCTGTTTAATTAGGATTGTCTGGACATTGGAATCTTTACAATAGCCTACGTGACTTTTTGACATGGATTTGGAAAACGTAGTCAAACGCATGCATTTCAGCGCCATAGGAAATTAACCACACACACATACACACACACACGCGCAGACGCAAGTGCCCGTGGCGCTTAAAGTCAAGCCGTGGACTTCTTCGTGTCCCACGTGACACACAGCACAGCACCATCGGCTGGCAGTCCAAAACGCTCAGTACGTTCATGTTCACAATACTCACCAATGGAAAGCTTCATCCTTCCAAGAAACAGGTTCAGCTTTGAGACAGGATGCTCAACAACAACAAATAACCCAGAACTACATTTGAACAAACTGCCGAACCGAAACAAATAGTTATTTACCTTGTTGGTTCATCATCACAACAGCTTTTAGACATGTTTCCGTTTTTTATTAGAAAACCAGGACTACCTTCTCACAATACAAAGTCAATAGAGAGTGATGAATATTTGCATATTCATTTACCAAACACATCCTTCTAATACACTTGTTTTGCTGTCTTTAGATTGTTTTTACAGTATATTCAAAGATATACAGTCTTTCTTTGGGGCGGCAGTATAGCTCAGGAGGTAGAGCGGTCGCCTCACAGTCGCTGGTTCGATCCCCGGGTACTCCTAGCAAAAGACTGCTGCAAGACACCCTGACGTCCCCATCGACAGTGTCGTATCATGTGTCGTCGTCGTCGTCGTCGGTGTGTTGTGTGGACTATTTGAGGAAGTGAGAAGTGACACGAACTAAACAGCGCATTGCCCGATCTCGAACACTCTCTCCCCCCGCAGACGGGCGACGACGTCGACGGCTCCGCCTCCGGTGGCAGTGGGCACAGCGCGGCGCCTCGCGCCACACTCCGCGCTGTCAGACGTCGACGGCTCCGCCTCCGGTGGCAGTGGGCACAGCGCGGCGCCTCGCGCCACACTCCGCGCTGTCAGACGTCGACGGCTCCGCCTCCGGTGGCAGTGGGCACAGCGCGGCGCCTCGCGCCACACTCCGCGCTGTCAGACAACACGTCCGGAGAAACCAACCGTGCACGTTAAGCCTCTCCGTTCGCTCCGCTGTCACCGCCTCCGCGTCCCGATCTCGGTCGCCTCACAGTCGCTGGTTCGATCCCCGGGTCCTCCTAGCAAAAGACTGCTGCAAGACACCCTGACGTCCCAATCGACAGTGTCGTATCATGTGTCGTCTTGACTATTTGAGGAAGTGAGAAGTGACACGAACTCAGAGAACTAAACAGCGCATTGCCCGATCTCGAACACTCTCTCCCCCCTCCCCCCGCAGACGGACGTCGACGGCTCCGCCTCCGGTGGCCGTGGGCGCGGCGCCTCGCGCCACACTCCGCGCTGTCAGACGTGTTGTCTGACAGCGCGGAGTGTGGCGCGAGGCGCGAGGGTCCGCGCTGTGCCTCGCGCCTCGCGCCACACTCCGCGCTGTCAGACGTGTTGTCTGACAGCGCGGAGTGTGGCGCGAGGGTCCGCGCTGTGCCCACTGCCAACGGAGGCGGAGCCGTGCACGTTAAGCCCCTCCCTCTCCGTTCGCTCCGCTGTCACCGCCTCCGCGTCCCGATCTCGAACACTCTCGGTCGCCTCACAGTCGCTGGTTCGATCCCCGGGTCCTCCTAGCAAATGACTGCTGCAAGACACCCTGACGTCCCCATCGACAGTGTCGTATCATGTGTCGTCGGGGTGTGTTGTGTTGACTTTTTGAGGAAGTGAGAAGTGACACGAACTCAGAGAACTAAACAGCGCATTGCCCGATCTCGAACACTCTCTCCCGCGTAGGCTATGACAGAAGGCCAAAGCACACACAGGCAGGACACCGAGGGAGCCCTCCTTACTCTCGTTCCTGTAATGTAATGAAGCATTACATTGGTATTGTGAACATGAACGTATTGAGTGTATTGGACTTCCAGGCTGTGTTACGTGTGACACGAACAATGCGTTATAGCGGTTACACTTTGACTAAAATGAACAGTGTGGTTTTTTTAAATGTTAATTGTAATAAATACAATTATTGTGAATGGATTCAGTCTTGCTGTCTTTAGATTGTTTTTACAGTATATTCAAAGATATACAGGCGTTCTTTGGGCGGCAGTATAGCTCAGGAGGTAGAGCGGGCGCCTCACAGCCCAAAGGTCTCTGGTTCGATCCCCGGGTACAGTACTGGCATGAGCTCTAAATAAAGTGAACGCTGAACGGTCTGACTCTTTACTCTCTTTGTCGTCGTGGTGTGTTGTGTGAACTATGAACTATTAACTGTGGCAGTGTGGCAGACTCAGTGTGCCTTTGTCGTATCTTGACACACTTGCCTCACAGTGGAAGGATGAAGCATTACATTGGTGAGTATATTTAGTAGGAAGTGTTTTGTTTTGTATTATTTAGTATTATTATTTTATTAAATTGTTATTTATATATCATTATATAGCACTATATTAATATATTACTATATTGCACATGTTATATTATATTATATATATTTATATATTTATTATTTATTTATATATTATATTTTATATTATATATATTATATATATTATATTATGTTACATGTTACATGACTAAAATGAACAGTGTGTGATTTTCAAGCTCAACCATTGTTTTTTCCCTCATGCAGGTCATGGACCTTCACTGTCCATATTGTCAGGGAACTCCTTCTGCTCCGATCCTCTTGTCTTCATGGGTGACCTCGGCGACATGATTGCTGGGGAGTTCCAGCTCAGGGAAGCCCAGGAGCAGCGTCGGCTGGAGGAGCACGAGTACCAGAGCATAAGACTGGAGCTGGTGATCGGCTACAGGCAGACCCTGGCTGACCTGCAGACTGGGAACAGGAGAGCGGAGAAGAAGCCTCAACTGAGATCAGCAAGTAAGTATTGTTCACTGTACACTGACTATAGTAACACATGTCCATCCATCCACACTGTCAAATGAATAATCTGTTTTACTTATTTCGTTTTTGTATGTAATAAACAAGTCAACAGAACATTCGTATGTGGACTGCATGTGGTTGGTGGCTGGTTAAAGCAGCCTCACGTTGCCCGTAAGCATAATACCATCTCATGACATGTTGTTAAACTTAATATATTTCCTACTTTGGATCCCAACATGTCCCAAATGACCGGGTGTGGTGTTGTTTTAAACATTGTTTTCCAGTTGGTGAGATGCTGCACATGACCAAAGGTGTCGCTCCCGGTAAGGTGGGCGGACAGGAGACCGAGGAGGAGAAGATCAGCATCCTAATCGACCAACTGAACAAGGACATCTTGGTCTCTACTAAGCACCTTTCAAGCAGCATGGATTTATTGATTAATTTTTAAGAAATATTTTGTAGAATGTGTGTAGAATTGACATGGGAAAACAACCGAGGAAAATATAGTTCTTCAGTCTATTAGACTAAACTGTCTACTATGATGCCCCCCCCCCCCCGTTGTACTTCATGATGTTTGATCACCCCCCCCCGTTGTACTTCATGATGTTTGATCCCCCCCCCCGTTGTACTTCATGATGTTTGATCCCCCCCCCCGTTGGACTTCATGATGTTTGATCCCCCCCCCCGTTGGACTTCATGATGTTTGATCACCCCCCCCCGTTGGACTTCATGATGTTTGATCCCCCCCCCCCCGTTGTACTTCATGATGTTTGATCACCCCCCCCGTTGTACTTCATGATGTTTGATCCCCCCCCCCGTTGTACTTCATGATGTTTGATCCCCCCCCCCGTTGGACTTCATGATGTTTGATCCCCCCCCCCGTTGGACTTCATGATGTTTGATCACCCCCCCCCGTTGGACTTCATGATGTTTGATCCCCCCCCGTTGGACTTCATGATGTTTGATCCCCCCCCCCGTTGGACTTCATGATGTTTGATCCCCCCCCCCGTTGGACTTCATGATGTTTGATCACCCCCCCCCCGTTGGACTTCATGATGTTTGATCCCCCCCCCGTTGGACTTCATGATGTTTGATCACCCCCCCCCCCCCCATGTTCGATTGCTGCTCTGTAATCTCGAGGATCTGTAATAAACGCTCTTTAATGTCGAAGCGCGTTTCTCGTGGTGCTTGCAACGTAACACATGTGTAGTTTGTGCTTGGATGCTGAATCATTATTCATTATTCTTATAGTAAACTCCTGTTTAATTAGGATTGTCTGGACATTGGAATCTTTACAATAGCCTACGTGACTTTTTGACATGGATTTGGAAAACGTAGTCAAACGCATGCATTTCAGCGCCATAGGAAATTAACCACACACACATACACACACACACGCGCAGACGCAAGTGCCCGTGGCGCTTAAAGTCAAGCCGTGGACTTCTTCGTGTCCCACGTGACACACAGCACAGCACCATCGGCTGGCAGTCCAAAACGCTCAGTACGTTCATGTTCACAATACTCACCAATGGAAAGCTTCATCCTTCCAAGAAACAGGTTCAGCTTTGAGACAGGATGCTCAACAACAACAAATAACCCAGAACTACATTTGAACAAACTGCCGAACCGAAACAAATAGTTATTTACCTTGTTGGTTCATCATCACAACAGCTTTTAGACATGTTTCCGTTTTTTATTAGAAAACCAGGACTACCTTCTCACAATACAAAGTCAATAGAGAGTGATGAATATTTGCATATTCATTTACCAAACACATCCTTCTAATACACTTGTTTTGCTGTCTTTAGATTGTTTTTACAGTATATTCAAAGATATACAGTCTTTCTTTGGGGCGGCAGTATAGCTCAGGAGGTAGAGCGGTCGCCTCACAGTCGCTGGTTCGATCCCCGGGTACTCCTAGCAAAAGACTGCTGCAAGACACCCTGACGTCCCCATCGACAGTGTCGTATCATGTGTCGTCGTCGTCGTCGTCGGTGTGTTGTGTGGACTATTTGAGGAAGTGAGAAGTGACACGAACTAAACAGCGCATTGCCCGATCTCGAACACTCTCTCCCCCCGCAGACGGGCGACGACGTCGACGGCTCCGCCTCCGGTGGCAGTGGGCACAGCGCGGCGCCTCGCGCCACACTCCGCGCTGTCAGACGTCGACGGCTCCGCCTCCGGTGGCAGTGGGCACAGCGCGGCGCCTCGCGCCACACTCCGCGCTGTCAGACGTCGACGGCTCCGCCTCCGGTGGCAGTGGGCACAGCGCGGCGCCTCGCGCCACACTCCGCGCTGTCAGACAACACGTCCGGAGAAACCAACCGTGCACGTTAAGCCTCTCCGTTCGCTCCGCTGTCACCGCCTCCGCGTCCCGATCTCGGTCGCCTCACAGTCGCTGGTTCGATCCCCGGGTCCTCCTAGCAAAAGACTGCTGCAAGACACCCTGACGTCCCAATCGACAGTGTCGTATCATGTGTCGTCTTGACTATTTGAGGAAGTGAGAAGTGACACGAACTCAGAGAACTAAACAGCGCATTGCCCGATCTCGAACACTCTCTCCCCCCTCCCCCCGCAGACGGACGTCGACGGCTCCGCCTCCGGTGGCCGTGGGCGCGGCGCCTCGCGCCACACTCCGCGCTGTCAGACGTGTTGTCTGACAGCGCGGAGTGTGGCGCGAGGCGCGAGGGTCCGCGCTGTGCCTCGCGCCTCGCGCCACACTCCGCGCTGTCAGACGTGTTGTCTGACAGCGCGGAGTGTGGCGCGAGGGTCCGCGCTGTGCCCACTGCCAACGGAGGCGGAGCCGTGCACGTTAAGCCCCTCCCTCTCCGTTCGCTCCGCTGTCACCGCCTCCGCGTCCCGATCTCGAACACTCTCGGTCGCCTCACAGTCGCTGGTTCGATCCCCGGGTCCTCCTAGCAAATGACTGCTGCAAGACACCCTGACGTCCCCATCGACAGTGTCGTATCATGTGTCGTCGGGGTGTGTTGTGTTGACTTTTTGAGGAAGTGAGAAGTGACACGAACTCAGAGAACTAAACAGCGCATTGCCCGATCTCGAACACTCTCTCCCGCGTAGGCTATGACAGAAGGCCAAAGCACACACAGGCAGGACACCGAGGGAGCCCTCCTTACTCTCGTTCCTGTAATGTAATGAAGCATTACATTGGTATTGTGAACATGAACGTATTGAGTGTATTGGACTTCCAGGCTGTGTTACGTGTGACACGAACAATGCGTTATAGCGGTTACACTTTGACTAAAATGAACAGTGTGGTTTTTTTAAATGTTAATTGTAATAAATACAATTATTGTGAATGGATTCAGTCTTGCTGTCTTTAGATTGTTTTTACAGTATATTCAAAGATATACAGGCGTTCTTTGGGCGGCAGTATAGCTCAGGAGGTAGAGCGGGCGCCTCACAGCCCAAAGGTCTCTGGTTCGATCCCCGGGTACAGTACTGGCATGAGCTCTAAATAAAGTGAACGCTGAACGGTCTGACTCTTTACTCTCTTTGTCGTCGTGGTGTGTTGTGTGAACTATGAACTATTAACTGTGGCAGTGTGGCAGACTCAGTGTGCCTTTGTCGTATCTTGACACACTTGCCTCACAGTGGAAGGATGAAGCATTACATTGGTGAGTATATTTAGTAGGAAGTGTTTTGTTTTGTATTATTTAGTATTATTATTTTATTAAATTGTTATTTATATATCATTATATAGCACTATATTAATATATTACTATATTGCACATGTTATATTATATTATATATATTTATATATTTATTATTTATTTATATATTATATTTTATATTATATATATTATATATATTATATTATGTTACATGTTACATGACTAAAATGAACAGTGTGTGATTTTCAAGCTCAACCATTGTTTTTTCCCTCATGCAGGTCATGGACCTTCACTGTCCATATTGTCAGGGAACTCCTTCTGCTCCGATCCTCTTGTCTTCATGGGTGACCTCGGCGACATGATTGCTGGGGAGTTCCAGCTCAGGGAAGCCCAGGAGCAGCGTCGGCTGGAGGAGCACGAGTACCAGAGCATAAGACTGGAGCTGGTGATCGGCTACAGGCAGACCCTGGCTGACCTGCAGACTGGGAACAGGAGAGCGGAGAAGAAGCCTCAACTGAGATCAGCAAGTAAGTATTGTTCACTGTACACTGACTATAGTAACACATGTCCATCCATCCACACTGTCAAATGAATAATCTGTTTTACTTATTTCGTTTTTGTATGTAATAAACAAGTCAACAGAACATTCGTATGTGGACTGCATGTGGTTGGTGGCTGGTTAAAGCAGCCTCACGTTGCCCGTAAGCATAATACCATCTCATGACATGTTGTTAAACTTAATATATTTCCTACTTTGGATCCCAACATGTCCCAAATGACCGGGTGTGGTGTTGTTTTAAACATTGTTTTCCAGTTGGTGAGATGCTGCACATGACCAAAGGTGTCGCTCCCGGTAAGGTGGGCGGACAGGAGACCGAGGAGGAGAAGATCAGCATCCTAATCGACCAACTGAACAAGGACATCTTGGTCTCTACTAAGCACCTTTCAAGCAGCATGGATTTATTGATTAATTTTTAAGAAATATTTTGTAGAATGTGTGTAGAATTGACATGGGAAAACAACCGAGGAAAATATAGTTCTTCAGTCTATTAGACTAAACTGTCTACTATGATGCCCCCCCCCCCCCGTTGTACTTCATGATGTTTGATCACCCCCCCCCGTTGTACTTCATGATGTTTGATCCCCCCCCCCCGTTGTACTTCATGATGTTTGATCCCCCCCCCCGTTGGACTTCATGATGTTTGATCCCCCCCCCCGTTGGACTTCATGATGTTTGATCACCCCCCCCCGTTGGACTTCATGATGTTTGATCCCCCCCCCCCGTTGTACTTCATGATGTTTGATCACCCCCCCCGTTGTACTTCATGATGTTTGATCCCCCCCCCCCGTTGTACTTCATGATGTTTGATCCCCCCCCCCCGTTGGACTTCATGATGTTTGATCCCCCCCCCCGTTGGACTTCATGATGTTTGATCACCCCCCCCCCGTTGGACTTCATGATGTTTGATCCCCCCCCCCCCCCCCCATGTTCGATTGCTGCTCTGTAATCTCGAGGATCTGTAATAAACGCTCTTTAATGTCGAAGCGCGTTTCTCGTGGTGCTTGCAACGTAACACATGTGTAGTTTGTGCTTGGATGCTGAATCATTATTCATTATTCTTATAGTAAACTCCTGTTTAATTAGGATTGTCTGGACATTGGAATCTTTACAATAGCCTACGTGACTTTTTGACATGGATTTGGAAAACGTAGTCAAACGCATGCATTTCAGCGCCATAGGAAATTAACCACACACACATACACACACACACGCGCAGACGCAAGTGCCCGTGGCGCTTAAAGTCAAGCCGTGGACTTCTTCGTGTCCCACGTGACACACAGCACAGCACCATCGGCTGGCAGTCCAAAACGCTCAGTACGTTCATGTTCACAATACTCACCAATGGAAAGCTTCATCCTTCCAAGAAACAGGTTCAGCTTTGAGACAGGATGCTCAACAACAACAAATAACCCAGAACTACATTTGAACAAACTGCCGAACCGAAACAAATAGTTATTTACCTTGTTGGTTCATCATCACAACAGCTTTTAGACATGTTTCCGTTTTTTATTAGAAAACCAGGACTACCTTCTCACAATACAAAGTCAATAGAGAGTGATGAATATTTGCATATTCATTTACCAAACACATCCTTCTAATACACTTGTTTTGCTGTCTTTAGATTGTTTTTACAGTATATTCAAAGATATACAGTCTTTCTTTGGGGCGGCAGTATAGCTCAGGAGGTAGAGCGGTCGCCTCACAGTCGCTGGTTCGATCCCCGGGTACTCCTAGCAAAAGACTGCTGCAAGACACCCTGACGTCCCCATCGACAGTGTCGTATCATGTGTCGTCGTCGTCGTCGTCGGTGTGTTGTGTGGACTATTTGAGGAAGTGAGAAGTGACACGAACTAAACAGCGCATTGCCCGATCTCGAACACTCTCTCCCCCCGCAGACGGGCGACGACGTCGACGGCTCCGCCTCCGGTGGCAGTGGGCACAGCGCGGCGCCTCGCGCCACACTCCGCGCTGTCAGACGTCGACGGCTCCGCCTCCGGTGGCAGTGGGCACAGCGCGGCGCCTCGCGCCACACTCCGCGCTGTCAGACGTCGACGGCTCCGCCTCCGGTGGCAGTGGGCACAGCGCGGCGCCTCGCGCCACACTCCGCGCTGTCAGACAACACGTCCGGAGAAACCAACCGTGCACGTTAAGCCTCTCCGTTCGCTCCGCTGTCACCGCCTCCGCGTCCCGATCTCGGTCGCCTCACAGTCGCTGGTTCGATCCCCGGGTCCTCCTAGCAAAAGACTGCTGCAAGACACCCTGACGTCCCAATCGACAGTGTCGTATCATGTGTCGTCTTGACTATTTGAGGAAGTGAGAAGTGACACGAACTCAGAGAACTAAACAGCGCATTGCCCGATCTCGAACACTCTCTCCCCCCTCCCCCCGCAGACGGACGTCGACGGCTCCGCCTCCGGTGGCCGTGGGCGCGGCGCCTCGCGCCACACTCCGCGCTGTCAGACGTGTTGTCTGACAGCGCGGAGTGTGGCGCGAGGCGCGAGGGTCCGCGCTGTGCCTCGCGCCTCGCGCCACACTCCGCGCTGTCAGACGTGTTGTCTGACAGCGCGGAGTGTGGCGCGAGGGTCCGCGCTGTGCCCACTGCCAACGGAGGCGGAGCCGTGCACGTTAAGCCCCTCCCTCTCCGTTCGCTCCGCTGTCACCGCCTCCGCGTCCCGATCTCGAACACTCTCGGTCGCCTCACAGTCGCTGGTTCGATCCCCGGGTCCTCCTAGCAAATGACTGCTGCAAGACACCCTGACGTCCCCATCGACAGTGTCGTATCATGTGTCGTCGGGGTGTGTTGTGTTGACTTTTTGAGGAAGTGAGAAGTGACACGAACTCAGAGAACTAAACAGCGCATTGCCCGATCTCGAACACTCTCTCCCGCGTAGGCTATGACAGAAGGCCAAAGCACACACAGGCAGGACACCGAGGGAGCCCTCCTTACTCTCGTTCCTGTAATGTAATGAAGCATTACATTGGTATTGTGAACATGAACGTATTGAGTGTATTGGACTTCCAGGCTGTGTTACGTGTGACACGAACAATGCGTTATAGCGGTTACACTTTGACTAAAATGAACAGTGTGGTTTTTTTAAATGTTAATTGTAATAAATACAATTATTGTGAATGGATTCAGTCTTGCTGTCTTT
>CM051004.1:5835112-5857160 GCA_027704905.1 Muraenolepis orangiensis | reverse complement strand
AAGGCGTCAGCATTTTGGTTGCTCCTTCCTGGTCGGTACTTGATGGTGAAGTTGAATGAGGCCAGTTGGGACGCCCACCGCTGTTCGAGTGCTCCCAGCTTCGCAGTCTGCAGATGGCTCAGCGGGTTATTATCCGTCAATATGGTGAAATGGTTCCCCAGCAAGTACTCCCTAAACTTTTCTGTGACCCCCCACTTCACTGCAAGGAGTTCAAGCTTCATGGAACTATAATTCTCCATATTTCTCTCTGTTGGTCTTAGCCCTCGACTGGCAAAAGCAACTGGACGGACTTTCCCATCATGCTCTTGGGACAGTATGGCACCTAGGCCCCCGTGGCTAGCGTCTACTTCAAGAATAAAAGGCTTTTTAAAATCTGCATATGCCAAAACTGGTGCGGAGGTGAGCCTCTCTTTGAGAGACTGAAAAGCCCGCTCACAAGTGTCATCCCATGCTGACATCAGGGGAACCGGAGGAGTCCTTCCCTTCCGCCGGGGTCCACTCAACTTCCCCACTAGGTGGTGTAGAGGGGTGGCAAGTTTAGAGAAACCCTCTACAAATCTGCGATAATAACTCGCAAAGCCAAGGAAGGAGCGCAGGTCGGCAAGATGGCTAGGGCGCTTCCACTCCTTCACAACCTCAATCTTAGCAGGATCAGTTGATACACCCTCCTCAGAGACCACATGGCCAAGATAGCTCACTTTATGTTGGAAGAAGTTGCACTTGGAACGCTTGACCTTCAGCCCTTGTTTGTGCAGCCGTGCAAACACTTCCCCCAACCGCTCCAGATGTTGCTCTATGGAAACCGAAAAGACTATCACATCATCAAGGTATAGGAGGACAGATTGGTACCGACAGTCCCCAAACATGCGCTCCATGAGACGCTGAAATGTGCCCGGCGCGTTGCAGAGTCCAAATGGCATCCTATTGAACTCAAAGAGGCCAAATGGAGTGCAAAAGGCAGTCTTGGGTTTGTCCTTCTCGGCCATGGGAACCTGGTTATATCCACTCGCAAGGTCCAGCGTGGAGAACCACTTTGCCCCTGACAGGGCATCCAAGGACTCATCAATTCGGGGGAGGGGATATGCATCTCGGCGGGTCTTAGCATTTAACTGTCTATAATCGACACACAGTCGAAGGCTCCCGTCCTTTTTAGTTACCAGGACAATTGGTGAAGAGTACGGACTACAACTTTCTCTGATAATCTGGCTATCCAGCAATGTTTGGATGTGTGCCTTCACCATCTCATATTGAGAGGGTGGAATACGTCTATAGGGCTGACGAACTGGGGCATCGTCTAGCACAGGGATCTCATGCGTGATCAGGGAGGTGCACCCTATGTCTCCTTCGCCTCTTGAGAACACATTATCGTACTTGGCGAACAGAGTTTTGGCCTGAGCAGCTTGCTGCTGGGTGAGCCCCTCAAAGTCAGGGAGAAGAGTGGCAGTGGCACCCGGGTCTGTGGTAACTTCCTGAGTGGACACATAGGCGCAACAGTCCTCCCAGGAAGGGTCTACCACAATGGAGGAGGTTCCTGTAGAAGGTGCCATTACTGCTTGGACAGTGCCAATGGTGCGGCGAGGAGAAAGCCATACATCCGTGTTATTGACATTGACCACAGGGGCGTAGAAAATGCCCCTCTGGGCAGAAACAAGGGTGGGGGACACAAGAAGACCTTCGGGCAACTGCTCCTCCTCAAAGCTCAATGGTTCCAGCAAAAACTCAGCCGAGTCTAGCTGGGGGCATGTGACGGGAATCATGGTGAGACAGCCGGCCGAAATGCAGAGTGAGGACTTTCCCTGAATTTTGACCTTAAAGGGTTTGGTAGCATTGATGACAGCCTTAATCTTCTCACACTGCCTCAAAGCACGCTGTGCTGCCGGGGTTGCCAACAGAACCGGAGGGGAGTGGAAGAGCTTGGGGCCGTGCTGCTCGAAAAGGACCGTATAACACTCTCCTAATATATTCATGCCTAAAATACCAGGCGTCATCGTCTTACGGGTTTGGAGAGTCACATCCTCTGGGTCCCGGACAATCAGCACCCCCCTCCCAGGAATACACTGTCCCAACACTATTATGTCTAGCTCCACGTAGCCGATATATGGTATATCCAGCCCGTTAGCCGCCTTCAGGCCTAACCATTTACAATCTTTTGTCTGCATATGAAGGAAATGCCTGCCAAAGAAACTCTCAGTGATTGTAGTCACCATTGACCCAGTGTCGACTAAGCACCAAACCATGACACCCCCCATAGTTACACTCAACACAGGACAATTTCCCACTAACTGGCCGTAGGAAGAAGAAAATACAGAACCAGAGACCTCCCCTCCCAGTGTGTGGCTCTGCACACTGGGGGGCGCTAGTTTCCCAGATGGCTAATGGAGCTGTTGGCAGGGGCCCTTGGTTGACTAGTGGAATTGTCAGGGGGTGGGTGGGGAACTGGCCTACGGTTATTCAAAGGACGGGCTCCCTGACAGTAACGAGCTATGTGGCCGGGTTGATCGCATCGGTGACAAATAGGCTGGCCATCAGGGGCACGTCTAAACTGACCCACTCGATATGTCTGAGGATCTGGAGCTTGATGACCAGACTGCGCTAAATGCTTGACTAAAGTATCGATCTGGGCTTGCTGTTTTGAGACGATGTCTTTCAGTTGAGCTAGTTCAGAGCTGGGAGTACAGGTGACCTCACACTGTGTTGTGTACTGAGCCTCGCTTGCATTACGCCCCGAAGGCCGGTGGCTCCGGTCACGCCCTGCCTGTCCCTCCTCCACCCACCGGATGGCTTCACGCCGTACGTCTAAGAGTGTCAGTGTCTGACTAGCTCGCACCAGTCTCTTAAGTTCCCGTCGCAACATGTGGTCATAAACATTTTCACAAAACTGGTCCCGTAATACCACGTCAGGATTAGCAATGGCATCCTTCTCGGACATTTTCACCTTGTCCACAAGTTCCATCAATGCATGGGAAAACTCAAAAAGTGACTCGTTTTCCTTTTGCTTCCTATCAAAAAAACGTTGTTGCCAGAAAACGTAGGACTTTGAGCACCCATATACCTCTTTTAAAATGTCAAACATTTGTGTTGGGTTTTCTCTAACGGCTGTCGGCCTATATTTAATCTCATTTCGGGCTTCGCCCTCCAAATGGTCATACAAAAACATTGCCTTTTCAAAGTCGGACATATATCTAGACCTGATGCAGCTTTGAGCCTCCGCCACCCACTCATCAATGGAAAGAGACCCTCCAGCAGTGGAGCCAGAGAATTTTGGGCACCGTCTCTCTCTAGGGAGATACAAGGCCTGTTCCCGTCGTACCAATGGGATACCCTCGTCACCAACATTTCCCCCAGTACCTCCATTTCGTGCACGAGTAAGTCTCTCATTTTCAAGTTGGAGCTGGTCCAAACGTTCTTGCAGCTGCTGTAGCTCTGCGTGGGCTCCTTGCTGCTGTCGTTCAGCGCTGGTTCCTTGCTGCCGTCGTTCAGCGCTGGCTCCTTCGTCTGTGTCGCTCATGTTGCTGCCAGCTGCTGTTCTTTAAATGCCAATATACAATCACACACTACTCCCTTGACCAACCTAACACAACACTTCAAGAGGGAAGAAAACCACCCTGCCGACGACGCCAATACTAATGACGTAACCCAGGTGTGAGTTACAGGAGAGAAAACCGGCAGGCAGACAGAATATCCTACATAAAATAATTACACAGGCTACATACACTTGTCTTCATTTAAGGTCAAATGGGTCAAACAACAATCAAAAATACAAAAACAGCAATTCACAGAAATTGTACAAAAACACATGAGATTGCTTTTGAAGTATAAAATATACCCTTTTTACATAAACACTTTCTGATAATCACACTATAAGAATGAATCTGTGTAACTATATGAAACTACATGACTTGTAACTGTAACTGTCACACATTCTTTCTAAACGGCAGTAAATGACATATAGCATACATACACAATAAGATAGACATATTTATCTTTACAGCTGAACAGTCATACTGTAACATGGAGGCTCGAGCGCTCAGCTCCGCTGGGTCTCCAATCCAGAACGGACCTAGTTTACACACACATTCCTGTCACACTGTCAGTCACAACACGGTTAAACTAAACTTACATAGATAACATTTCCCCCAAACTCTCGCGGGCACTCTGGAAATATTAAGGAACAATTACAACAATTTTAGTTGTGTTTCTTCACCGGTAACATACCTTTCAGATGGGGAGAAATTATCACAAGAGTAAAAATGATGTTTCGTCACGACGATAGACCCGCGAGCCACAAATGCTTTGGTGAAGACAGACAAAAGCAATGGATCTCAGGATCCTAGGATCAAAGGTGGATCAAAGATCAACATTTTATATTGAGCATGTCACAACTTAAGCATTAGTTACCTTCACATTTTAGTAGTTCAATCCTTTTAACTGCATTACTCTTTTATATAGCATACAATATTTGCGTGTCTAATGTAATCTATGATCTTTTTAACCACATTACATATTTTATCACAAGAAAACTTGAATTTACTTTATTCTATTAAAACAATCTATTACACATAACCTCTGTGTTTATTTTATAAATGTGGATATATATATGTAGTAGATAGTGGATATATATATGTGTGCCACCAGAGGGCGCTAGAGGTTTCTACCACAATGTGTCATTTTAATGACTTTCCTTCCGATGTCACTTATTGTAGTAACTGTGCAGTGGCGGCGCCAGAGATTTTCTCTCGGGGGTGCTGTGGGGTAGCTTGACGTTTCATAGAGGGTGCTGAAACATTTAGGGTTTCCCATTAATGCACCGGCACTACAGTGGAATTTTCTACTGCAACACTCCCCACACGCACACACGCAGTACACCCGCGACTGTTACAATGAAGGCTCGATAATCAGCTCACAGCATATAGGTGTAAGCAGGGGTAAAGTGCTATTTTGGGGAGTGGACGTAACCTCCTAGAGGAGGGTCCTCCCCTCCTCTAGGAGGGCCCGGGGCCATGCTCCCCCGTGAAGATTTCTTTTTAAATATTGAAGTTAAAAGCATCCATTGGTGCACTTTGAGAGCAACATTAAGCGGTCTCTGCGTTGTGGTTTGCGTTGTTCATGGATGGATGAGACCCGAGCCAGCATACAGTTTAGACGATTTCCTTTTAATCACTGACAAGCTGACAACAGATATAACAAATCAGTATAACATTTTGTATCCCTCACAGTGACTCCTGTCACGTGGAAACATTTACAAAAACAAAAAGGGAAGAGGAAACGTGAGGGACACACTATAAAGGGGGGGTGTATTTCTCATTGTGATCGGTGATCGGTGGCAAAAAACGTGATCGTCCCATCCCTAGTGCTGGCCATTGGCCTAATCATATCACCTGTGTTGGCTTTATGTTTCTGGTCAAAAATGTGTTTGTTTCACATTTGCATTGATGTAATCAATAATTTTTCTAATTTTATTTAATAAAAATAATATTTTTATTTTTTTATTTTTTTTAAAACACATATTTATTGGGGGTGCTTTGGCAATCCTGGGGGGTGCTTGTTGAGCATATTTAGTTATATGACAAAGCCATGCTAAGCCAATCACATTAGTTACATTTGGAACATGTGTTGCCTGCGTGCACACTGGGATGCTGTTGCGAGCATGCGCACAATAAACGGTCTTGTGAACTCAGACCAAAGAGATGATGGTTGTGTGTGATTTCTCTCCGTGAATATAGCCTAGCTAAGTAAGAGGTAGCTAACCACATTGGTGACTGATATAACGTGCTGCAGAAATGCCTAACGCTACAGTGCTTCAGCACCCCCTAGCTCCCCCCTGGCGCCGCCCCTGTAACTGTGTACCAGCCAGTGGCGAAGCGTGTCTATCCCAAATGGACCTTCTGTAGACCAGGGGTTCCCCAACTTTTCAGCCCGCGACCCCAAAATAACAGCCCCCCCCCCCTATCACCGGAGGGACTGAAACATTAAAAACAACGTGTGCGCAGATCTTCACCATCGAGAACATCGTGAAGTCCAAGGGGGGGGGGGGGTCGTGATATTGAAAATTGTGTGTGGCTTTTTTTTCAGCTGCAAATGATACTGTCGTGAATCTGTCGGAATCAAAATGTTAATTGTTATAAATACAATTATTGGAAATGGATTGTCTTGCTGTCTTTAGATTGTTTTACTCTATATTCAAAGATATACTGTCTTTCCATGGGGCGGCAGTATAGCTCAGGAGGTAGAGCGGTCGCCTCACAGCCCAAAGGTCGCTGGGTCGATCCCCGGGTTCTCCTAGCAAAAACTGCTGACACCTGTGGTGGTGTGTGGTGTGTTGACTAGAAGTGACACGAAATCAGAACCCTCAGCGACGTCCGGGTGTGGTCTGTTGTGTTGACTATGTGAGAAGTGAAACTGCCTCTTGCCTGCCACACGTGAAGGATGTTGTGATGATGACATTCATGTATGTAATGTATGTATGTATGTATGTATTGTAAAACATGCTTTGGACACAACAATTAGAGGAAGTGGTGAGGAAGTGGTCGTGGTGAGTCGTCGGAGCACGACGACGCAGTGTGCCTTTGTCGTATCTTGGGGAGACTCACACACGTGAGTCTTCGAAGGATGAAGCATTACATTGGTGAGTATATTGGTTATTATTTTATTAAATTGTTATTACAAGTCAAGTTTATTGTCACTTCACAGTTTACAGTTTAGTATAAAGCAGTGATGTGAAAATCTTGTGTGCAATACCCGACGACAGACAGCAGTTATAAGATAAGATAAAAATAGATAAAAATAGAATAAAAATAGAATAAAGAATATAAAATAAAAATAAAAAATGCAATTTATAAAATGCAAAAATCAGCACAGAAAAGAGCAATGTATATATATGTATATATATATATATGCAATGTATGCAATGTATATATGTATATATGCAATGTATATATAAATCAATGTAATAAAATATACATTGTTATATGTTATACGCCCTTGTTCAGCAGCCTGATGGCCTGACTGTGGAAGCTATCTACATTATAGGTCTACATTATATAGCACTATATTACACTACATTACACATAGGTTACACTATGACTAAAATGAACAGTGTGTGATTTTCCTCTCATGCAGGTCATGGACTCTCCATATTGTCAGGGAACTCCTTCTGCTCCGATCCTCTTGTCTTCATGGGTGACCTCGGCGACATGATTGATGGGGAGTTCCAGCTCAGGGAAGCCCAGGAGCAGCGTCGGCTGGAGGAGCACGAGTACCAGAGCATAAGACTGGAGCTGGTGATCGGCTACAGGCAGACCCTGGCTGACCTGCAGACTGGGAACAGGAGAGCTGAGAAGAAGGCTCAACTGAGATCAGCAAGTAAGTATTGTTCACTGTACACTGACTATAGTAACACATGTCCATCCATCCACACTGTCAAATGAATTATCTGTTTGACTTATTTCATTTTTGTATGTAATAAACAAGTAAACAGTTATGCACATTCGTATGTGGACTGCATGTGGTTGGTGGCTGGTTAAAGCAGCCTCACGTTGCCCGTAAGCATAATACCATCTCATGACATGTTGTTAAACTTAATATATGTCCTACTTTGGATCCCAACATGTCCCAAATGACCGGGTGTGGTATATACCTCAGATACAGGAAGCAACACTCCTCCTCTAACCTCTAACCACAACGGAAAATTCTGTTCAGATACGTGACACCTGTCCTCCCCCCTCTAACGGAAAATTCTGTACTAAAAAAACCGAACATTCTGCTCGCGTTCTGTTCAGTATGAGCAGAAACAGTGTTAGTTGTGGAACTGTTCATACGAAGCATTACATTGGTGAGTATTGTGAACATGAAAGTATTGAGCGTATTGGACTGCCAGACTGTGTTTTACGTGTGACACGAAAAATGGGTTGCGTTATAATGGGTTGCGTTTGTATGTAATAAACAAGTAAACAGTTATGCACATTCATATGTGGACTGCATGTGGTTGGTGGCTGGTTAAAGCAGACTCACGTTGCCCGTAAGCATAATCTTAACAACATCCTGCAGAACACTGAACTCGAAGCTCATTAGGAAGAACTGAACAGAAACCTCCACGATACAGAACACACAGGAACACTCACACTTGCAGAAAAATACAAATAACATTATTAAAGTCAAATTAAATACAATTTGAGACGATGCAGACGTAAGCAGAAGAATGGTGATATTAGGTATTCGGCTGTTTTGTCAAGTAAGATCTTAAGAATGTCCTAGGTTCTTTTAAGTGTATCGTCGTCTTCGGCTACCCTAAACTAAAATAAACAAATTCAATCAAGCAATTGTATATGCCAAAACTGTGTATTAGAAGGATTTGTTTGGTAAATGAATATGCAAAATAAATAAGATGTTGTTAAACTTAATATATTTCCTACTTTGGATCCCAACATGTCCCAAATGACCGGGTGTGGTGTTGTTTTAAACATTGTTTTCCAGTTGGTGAGATGCTGCACATGACCAAAGGTGTCGCTCCCGGTAAGGTGGGCGGACAGGAGACCGAGGAGGAGAAGATCAGCATCCTAATCGACCAACTGAACAAGGACATCTTGGTCTCTACTAAGCACCTTTCAAGAAGCATGGATATTACCCCTTTTTTTTAAGAAATATTTTTTAGAATGTGTGTAGAATTGACAAAAAAACAACAACCGAGGAAAATATTCTTCTTCAGTCTATTAGACTAAACTGTCTACTATGATCTTAATTGTAATGATGTCTGTTGAATGGACTGTCCGGGTTAATTATAAGTTTTCCACGCCCACTCTCCATTGACTTTGTATTGTGAGAAGGTCTCCTGGTCGTTTTCTAATAAAAAACGGAAACATGTCTAAAAGCTGTTGATGATGAACCAACAAGGTAAATAACTATTTGTTTCGGTTCGGCAGTTTGTTCAAATGTAGTTCTGGGTTGTTTGTTGTTGTTGAGCATCCTGTCTCAAAGCTGAACCTGTTTCTTGGAAGGATGAAGCTTTCCATTGGTGAGTATTGTGAACATGAACGTACTGAGCGTTTTGGACTGCCAGCCGATGGTGCTGTGCGGTGTGTCACGTGGGACACGAAGAAGTCCACGGCTTGACTTTAAGCGCCACGGGCACTTGCGTGTGTGTGTGTGTGTGTGTGTGTATTTGTGTGTGTGTGTGTGTGTGTGTGTGTGTGTGTGTGGGGGGGGGGTGGGGGGGGGTGGAGGGGGTAAATGCTGATCCGTGCATTAATAGCAACAGCACAGACATAGGCCTATTATAAAGAGAACATCTGTTGCACACGGGGTGGTGCCACAGGTCTACATTTACATGAAACGTCCCGATGGATCATGGTCATGTCAACATATTTCCCGAGCATGTATGGGCTACGCAAACTTCAATCAACTTGATAATAAATAATCCACGGACCACCAATGTAACGTTTGACTGTTTAATTAAATCAACTTAAAATGACTCAAAAACAGGCTACATCGTTTCACATGGGCTATAGCCTATTATGGCTGTAGCCCACACAGAGCCGAACACACGCGATAAGAGCAGCCAGCGGCACCAACCATGAACAATATTAATATTAATAATACAGCTATAGCACAACACAACCCTCTCACTGCCTGGAGAGACGCGACGCCACACACAACACAACGATGCACATAGCACTCATCATATCAGTATTTTAGAGAGCTCCCCCCAAATTTCACAAACCATGTTCCCAGGGGAGCTCATGTCACCACCCCTGCTCCCCTCCAGTTCGCACCCTGCGACCATAAAACGCGGTGATTCATGTTTCGCAGCAGTCACTCGAGCCGTCAATCAAATCAGCAGCGCGTTATCTTTTTGGAGTAGAGCACAACACGCGGCCGTTACGACAAACAATCTGCTGCGACACGCCGGGCCGCAGTCACCACCGGGGGGGGGGGGAAGAGAGAGAGAGAGAGAGAGAGAGAGAGAGAGGAGAGAGAGAGAGAGAGAGAGAGAGAGAGAGAGAGAGAGAGAGAGAGAGAGAGAGAGAGAGAGAGAGAGAGAGAGGAGAGAGAGAGAGAGAGAGAGAGAGATCTGGGCACCGTTTTGACCATACTGTGCGTTGTGTTCATCCTTGTAGTAGTAGATAGCGTGTTGTTAATGCACTTTATGTCGCTACGCAGGCATCCTAGTAGTTGGGACGATTTTTCTATTGGCCTGCAATTGGGAATGCAATTGTTCTATTTGTGTCTTTATTTACCTGAGAAATATATTGCTGTTTTTACCATATAAATGTACTTGTAAGTCACTTTTTTAATCAAAGCTTCTGCTAATTGCGCTTAATGTAAATGTAGAGAGAGATTTCCTTCATATTCCTATACCAATAAACACAATACACTTAGGTAGCGACTATACATAATCTGTATAACTATTTTTCATTGATCTTGTAATGATATGTTCCTGCACACAGTTATCTTATTGTGTGTACTGTTGTTTGCACATTCCTGCCGGCCACTGGCACTTTGTTATTCCACTGCACACCCTGGGTGTGTATGTGACAAATACTAATCTAGAATGTTGAAAAACAATGGACTTTTCACTCACTTTTAACCTTTTACAAATCATATGTGCTTGTTTTCATATAAATAATATATAATATATATGCTTCTCAGAGTATTTTCTTTCTGGAAGACCATTTATCCAATTTGAACGCACTGAACATATTTACTTTAAATAACAACAATTGAAAAAAATATACTTAAAAAATACACAAACTGACACTGACACAACATCTTAAAGACAACACTGCAGGGTTTATTGATTGTCTTTCCACTCTGTGATGGTTTGTCCAGATGCTGGACAGTACCACGTTCCCTTTGAACCAATTCGGTAGAATGGCCCATATAAGTGTATTATTATACTTTGACATAAACAGGTGTCTACTGCCCCCTGGTGTCAGTATGTACGCATTGACCCATTCTGCCGCACTGACCCTGTAGTTGTTCACGTACTTTATAGAGGCAATCAAAAGTTGATTTCCTATAGAGGCAGTTCAGCTCATGCCTAGAGAAGTGTGTCACTTGTACATTTGTGTAATTTTTGTAAGATTCATGTAATTTGCAGCGCATCTTTGGATTTCATTGCACACTGTACCTTAAACTTGTAAATGTAAACCTGGTCACATGCATGTACACTCACAGTAAAATTCGTTTTCTTTTTTGCATTGAACCCATCCTAGTATTAGGAGCAGTGGGCAGCTATTGCATATACAGTAGTAGTGTGGCAGTGTAGGGATCTGGTGCCTTGCTCAAGGGCACTTTGGAAGTTTCCAGGAGGAGAACTGAAACCTTTTTCCATAAAAGACTCAAACACAAAAAAAAGTTTTGTCCCAACACAACGAGCGTCTCATAAAAACAAAAGCTTCTCTGCATTTAAGACTCACCCATGTAGAGAGAGAGTGTCTATACGACTCACCCATGTAGAGAGAGAGTGTCTATAAGACTCACCCATGTAGAGAGAGAGAGAGAGTCTATAAGACTCACCCATGTAGAGAGAGAGAGTCTATAAGACTCACCCATGTAGAGAGTGTGTCTATAAGACTCACCCATGTAGAGAGAGTGTCTATAAGACTCACCCATGTAGAGAGAGAGTGTCTATAAGACTCACCCATGTAGAGAGAGTGTCTATAAGACTCACCCATGTAGAGAGAGAGTGTCTATAAGACTCACCCATGTAGAGATCGAGTGTTTATAAGACTCACCCATGGAGAGAGAGTGTCTATAAGACTCACCCATGTAGAGAGAGAGTGTCTATAAGACTCACCCATGTAGAGAGAGAGAGTCTATAAGACTCACCCATGTAGAGAGAGAGAGTCTATAAGGCTCCCCCATGTAGAGAGAGAGAGTCTATAAGGCTCACCCATGTAGAGAGTCTATAAGGCTCCCCCATGTAGAGAGAGAGAGAGTCTATAAGGCTCCCCTATGTAGAGAGAGAGTCTATAAGACTCCCCCATGTAGAGAGAGAGAGTCTATAAGACTCCCCCATGTAGAGAGAGAGAGTCTATAAGGCTCCCCCATGTAGAGAGAGAGAGTCTATAAGACTCACCCATGTAGAGAGAGAGTCTATAAGACTCACCGATGTAGAGAGAGAGTCTATAAGGCTCCCCCATGTAGAGAGAGAGAGTCTATAAGGCTCCCCCATGCAGAGAGAGTCTATAAGACTCACCCATGTAGAGAGATAGTCTATAAGGCTCCCCCAGGTAGAGAGTTTTACTTTAAGACTGTCTTTGTCCAATAGCGTTAGCATTATCAGCTCTAACCAACATGTACACTACGCCTACATTTATTTTGGGATGCTGGTTGTCAAATGACCATCGGACACATTTCTTTAGGGTTTATTAGGCCTCTGTTCACCCTACTGTCTCTCTGTCGGTTCTAGTCACATCTCCTGTTTTGAGTTCCCAAGGACAGACCAGGGGCAGGCCGGCAGATTAGATTAGATTCTAATGTATTGTCATTGTACAGCACAAGTACACTACAGCGAAAATAATTGAGCATCTAACCAAAGTGCACATGTTGCAGTAAAGTGCATGGTCATATATAATGTACATTTAAATTGAGAGGTTAAAAGCCTAGGTCTAGGTATTAAATGGGATATGAGCAGCATAATAATAGGTATATGCAGTGTTGGGGGTAACGCGTTACAAAAGTAACGCAATTACAGTAATGTATTACTATTTGCTGTAACGCAGTAATATAACGCATTACTAATACATTTTCGGTAATATTTTACTCGTTACAATCTAAGTAACGCGCGTTACAACGCATTTTAACCCGTTTAGCTGTTGTTTTTTAAAGAATTCACCAACACCGCGAGACATCCCGACAACAGAAAAAAGCCGGGACTCGGGAGCAAGCGCGATTTCCTGTTTTTTTTTTTTTCTCTCCTGTTGAGGCTGATGATGACAACAGACACGGCGCAGCCGGACTCTACGTTTGCGCGATGGACATTCGCCCATTATTTTCAGTTCCTCAAAGAGAAGGAGAAGAACATCATTGTAAAATGCAACCTGTGTGCGACACCGAGGGAACTCTCGACGTCAAAAAATAGCACCAGTAACTTAACAGTAACTAAAAGAAAAAGAGATTGTGTGTTTGTCATATTATAAGGCTATAGGCTATGTTATAGTGGGCTCTAACTCTATTTTGTTTCATATGAATAGGCCAGGACTTTAAATATTTGCAGCATCTCCATCATAACTTACAGACTTTGATCATTTGTCTGCTTATATGATTAACTGTCATTGTTACTCATTGTATTGTGCCATGAGCCTTTACTGTGCCTATTATATTAAGTTATTAGTAGCTTTAGGGGCCTACACAGTCATTATGTTACATCATCCTCCACTGAATGTAAATAATCAGCTATAACAATCTGCAGTTTAGCATTTTTAAATGCTTAGTCATATATTTCTGTGGCTATTTTGTTGAAAGTAACTCAAAAGTAATACACAAGTAGTGTAACGCATTACAATTCAGAGATAGTAATATTGTAATGTAACTAATTACTTTCAAATGACAGTAACTAGTAATATATAATGTATTATATTTTGGATGTAACTTGCCCAACACTGGGTATATGTATATATATATATATATATATATATATAGGTAAGTGAGTATTTAACAGGTAGTGATCAGGGGTATGCAATTATTGAAAGCAGGATCAATCTATATATAAATGTAAATGTATATATATATAAGTGAGCATATATAATTGTATGGCATATATAAATGTATATACAGGAGTTCTATCAATAGTTGAGATTTAAATATAGATGGCCGGTACAGTAAGCGGGTATCTTATTAACAGTGCAGTGGTCGTCCCACACTGTGGTGCAGTTGGTGAGGATGCTTTCAATAGCACACCGGTAAAAGTTCACCAGAATGTGAGGTGACAGGTGAGCTTTCCTCAGTCTCCTCAGGAGGAAGAGACGCCGGTGAGCCTTCTTTACCAGCAGGTGGCGCCAGAAGACACATATCTAATAATAGACGAACCTATAATATTTCAATGATGTGCTTAACACACATTCCACATTGCTGTAAAAAACAGACGCAACCGACAGGCCTACAGACCGGACATGGGGAGGCCAATAGTGAAGATGAGATTCAGGCCATACTTTAATAACCTCAGGCGGGAAAATGAAGGGAGAGTACAGGACAGTAACAATCAGACGAGATAAATAATTAATATAAAACATACAGGCCTACGGAAAACATTCTTCTTCATGTTACAGACCTGTATGAGTAAGTGGTGCGTCGCATAAAAACACACATTAGCGAAACATTCCCATAACACAACAGAGAAAAGGTTCAGGATACTGGCGACGCAAACCCGGGGCACGCCCAGCCCCAAAACACACGCACACACACACACACACACACACGCCACGCACGCACGCACACACACACACACACACACACACACACACACACGCCCAGCCCCAAAACACACGCACACGCACACATTTAGGACATTTGGCAGACGCCAAATGTCCAAAGCGACTTACAAGGAGTACATTTGTTGAAGTAGACAATAGCATAACGCTCACACACACACACACACACACACGCACGCACACGCACACACACACACACACACACACACACACACACACACACACACACACACACACACACACACACACACACACACACACGCACACGCACACGCACAAGAAGAACAGAAGACCAGCCCCACCCACACCCACACTAGGACGAGATGCGGCAGTAGTCCATATCGGGGGCGGGAGGTATATGTGTGTACTAGTAGCAGACCAGCAGCGACTCTTGTTTCACAATCTCATCACCACCACCATCATCATCATCATCACCACCATCCTCATCACCACCACCATCATCATCATCATCACCACCACCACCACCACCACCACATCGGGGGGATTAATGATGAAGGACGCCCCACGACGACGACACGTTGTATCGTGTAACCGGAGACGCGCGGTCCGTCTTCTGTGAGGGGGTCTGAGAGTGACGTGGTCGGTAGTGACCGTGAGGGGAACGCACCAGCCATACTGTGGCACGTCGTCTTACTGGCGGCCACAGAGTGACTTTCTTTTTGGGGGGTGTTGTTGTTTCGTCCTGCTGTCGTAAAACTCCCCCCCCCCCTTCGCTCGTTCTCCTCTCCGCTCGCTGGTCTCCATGTCGGCGGGATCCGTCTGAGAGATCCGTCTCCTCTCCTCCGGACCAGGCTGCGGCTCTCGGTCCGTGATGCTGGTGGTGGTGGTGGTCGCTCAGCGGACCAGCGGTTAGGCGGGGCTAGAGGGGGGGGGGGGACATGCGCTGTCCCCAGAGCGTGCTGCTGAGTCTGGGCATCATGCTGATGGCGGCGGGGGGGTTCATGGTGCTGTGCTTGGACGCCGCCCCGTCCAAAGGCGGCGTCCCGCTGTTCCTGCTGGGTCTGGTCGTGGGGCTCAGTGGCGCCGGGCTGGTGGTCATCGGGATCTGCGCCGCCATGAACAACCTGCAGGGGGCGGTGCCGGGTCACTTCCTGCTGCACCCCCGCACCGGGACCCGCTTCAGCCCTCACCAGGCACTGGCAATGCAGAGGTACACGCCCACACCCACCCACCCACCCGCACGCACACGCACGCACACGCACACACACACACACACACACACACACACACACACACACACACACACACACACACACACACACACACACACACAGTTATATTTTGATAAGGAAGCTGAATCTGAATTCTTGTGAATTATATAATTCACGAGCATTCTCAGGAATGAAGAACGCAGATGCTGTTCATTCAGAGCCAGGTCCCAGGGAGAGCTCGTCTGTGGTGGTAATCTCCCACCGCCCCTCAGTGTACACAAGAGCTGCTCTGCTTCATCTCCGCGGCGTCGGAGACAAGCCAGACGCTCTCCATCAGCCGGCCTTTTACTACTTCCAGTAACCCTCTCTCTGGCCCCTAGAGACGTTGGCGGTTTGCGCTAGTTTGCGCTAGTTAGAACTTTGCCGGCACTGAGTGTTTTGTTTTGTGTTGTGTTTTAATCTCAAGAAAGACTCATCTCAGAGTCAGGGGGAGATTAAAACATACACACACACACACACACACACACACACAAGGCTGATAGCGTTTTATAGACCAAAAGAGGTACAGGAAGTGACCGCTGTTCACAAACTGACTCCAAAATGTAACCCGATACACGTGTTTCTCTCTCTCTCTCTCTCTCTCTCTCTCTCTCTCTCTCTCTCTCTCTCTCTCTCTCTCTCTCTCTCTCTCTCTCTCTCTCTCTCTCTCTCTCTCTCTCTCTCTCTCTCTCTCTCTCTCTCTCTCTCTCTCTCTCTCTCTCTCTGTCTGTCCCTCAGGCGGTTGGACCGCGTCCGCAGGGAGATATCCACGGACTCGGTGACAGGCCAGGCAGAGCCGGCCGAGTCCTCCCTGCCCTCCACCCCTCCTCCCTGGGACCTGGAGCCCCCGCCGCCCTACGACACGGTGATGAAGAGCCAGGAGCACCCCCCCTCGTTGCAGCAGCAGCCGCAGCAGCAAGGGGTGCTCCTCCCCCCCCCCCTCCATCCCTCCCTCCCGGAGGAAGAGTCTGGGGTCTCAGTCTGAGATGGAGCTCCGTCAGCCCCATTGCACCATCACTTGTTTCACTCCTTTGTGCCTTTTTGAGAACCAGCATGTTGAACCAAGAGGGCGACCCGGGCCGGACTGAGAGAGGGCGACCCGGGCCGGACTGAGAGAGGGCGACCCGGGCCGGACTGAGAGAGGGCGACCCGGGCCGGACTGAGAGAGGGCGACCCGGGTCGGACTGAGAGAGGGCGACCCAGGCCGGACTGAGAGAGGGCGACCCGGGCCGGACTGAGAGAGGGCGACCCGGGTCGGACTGAGAGAGGGCGACCCGGGCCGGACTGAGAGAGGGCGACCCGGGCCGGACTGAGAGAGGGCTGCGAGGAGGACACAGTGTGAACCAAGACGGACACGGGGGGGGGGGGGGGGGGGGGAATAGAATGTTCCTTGTGTCGCTCGAAACCGCTGTTGTTGACCCTGGATGACATTCATGTGAGAGGTTGGCCCTCAGCCCAGTAAACAGCCAGCACTTCATGCCCCCCCTGGAGGCTGTAGTCGCTATGACCGGCTGGTACTGGTGTGTCTGTGTTACAACTCCCCCCCCCCCCACACACACACACACACACACACACACACACACACACACACACACAAAGTGCCTTTTTGAGAGCAGAGTGTTAAGACAACCGTTGCTCGGCTGAGGTTTGTACTCGCTTGTTGTGTCACGTTAGCGATGGCTTGTTTGTGTGACAAAAATAAAACGCTATCCTAGCTAGCCCTATAGGAGCAAGGAGCAAAAGTGAAATGTTTACTGGTTTGACTGTTCAACGTGTCAACAGACTGCTAGCACGTTGGACACCTGGTCGGGTGGAGGGTCGTGTGGTAGTGAGTAGAGTACTGGGGAAAGGAACTGTTTAGCAAGTTAGCTGGAGGCAAGGTCCCCGTTTTAGAGCACACACACAAGTACTTAGTCACACACACACACACACACACATTCTCCCTCACCTTGACAAACCATGAGAAATATGTAGAAGAAAATAATGGGTGGTTTGTGTGGGAGTCAGACGTGTGTAACAGAGCCAGCTGTGTGCGGGCTCTCTGGGTCTCGTCATCACGATGGAGGAGCGGCCACACATCTACGGGCCGCTCTGCGCCCTGGGGGTCCTCATGGAGGGTCTCAGCACCGCCTGCAGCTTGTGCCACTGCTACCCCAAGGTACCAGTGTGTGTGTGTGTGTGTGTGTGTGTGTGTGTGTGGGGGGGGGTTGAGAAGGTGTGTGTGTTGTGTGTCTGGGAAGGTGTGTGTTTGATAAGTTGTGTGTGTTTGAGAAGGTGTGTGTTTGATGTGTTTAAGAACGTGTGTGTGTTTGAAATAGGAGTGTGTGTGTGTGTGTGTGTGTGTGTGTGTGTTTGAGAAGGAGTGTGTGTGTGTGAAGGTGTGTGCGTGTATGTTTTGAGAAGGTGTTTAGGTGTGTTTGTGTGTGTGTATAAGAAGGTGTGTGTGTGTGTGTGTGTTTGAAAAGGGGTGTGTGTGTGTGTAAAGGTGTGTGTGTGTTAGTTTGAGAAGGTGTGTGTGGTGGAGGGGAAAAAAGTGAAAAGGTGTGTGATGGAAGCCACAGCAGCTCTACTTCTGTGTGTGGTATTGTATTGTATTGTATTGTCATTCAAGATTTGTATTTGCCATATGCAACACGTACAATGGAATGCTTTCTCCCCATTCCCTCCTGCAGTATGACTTTTGTACAATTTAACCATATATGCTATACTATTTACTGTATTTATACTATACAACACTGTACTCAACAACAAAAATAACAATAAAGTGACTGATGGATGATATGTACATGTGTTGAATTGTGCAAAAAGCATTACAAATCATTCTAAAGTGCCAGTTGTGCAGCAGCATCATGAATACAGTTCAGTAGGCTCTTCTTGAACCTGGTAGTCCTTGCTGTACGGATGCTGCGGAACCGGCGATCGGACGGTAGGGGAGAGAAGAGGTGGTGCCCAGGTTGGTTTGTGATGGAGATGGCCGACATCTGGTCCTAAATATCTCCTCAATGCATGGAAGTGCACCCCCCGATGATCTTTTCCGCCGTCCTCGCGACCCTCTGGATGTCTTTCTTGTCCCGTGCGGTGGTGTTACCGTACCACAAGGTGACGCCACTCGTCAGGAGGCTCTCTACGGTGCCACGGTAGAAGTTCACCAGCCACCATTTGCCTATGTCGCTTCTCCTGAGGCACCGCAGGGCTAAGAGGCGCTGGCGTGCCTTCTTCAGTATGATCTCTGTGTTGTGGTCGTCCGAGATCTGTAGTCCCAGGAAACGGAAGCAGCTGACGGTGTCCGGTCCAGACTGATGGAGGAGTGGGTGCCCCGGTGGCTCCTGAAGTCCACGGTGAGATCCTTAGTCTTGCTGACATTTAGTGCCAGGCTGTTGTCCTCACACCATCACGCTCATCAGCCGGACCTCATCTCTGTACTGTTTCTTCGTCACCACTTATCAGGCTGATGATGGTGTCGTCTCAAACTTCATAATCCGACTGTTGCTGTGTGTGGCTGTACAGTCATGTGTGTACAGCGAGTACAGCCGGGGACTGAGGCAGCAGCCTTGGGGTGCTCCGGTGTTGAGGACCAGAGTGGATGAGATGTTGTTCCCAATCTTCACCACTTGAGGCTTGCCCGTCAGGAAGTCCATATTCCAGTTACAGATGGGGGCGCCCAGACCTAGGTCCCTCAGTTTCAGGACCAGCTTGGAGGGAACGATGGTGTGGAACACCGAGCATCAGCTGCTTCCGTTTCCTGAGACTACAGATCTCCGATGACCTGGCGTGGACCCGCAACACGGAGGTCGTGCTGAAGAAGGCCCACCAGCGCCTCTATGCCCTGCGGTGCCTCAGGAGATGCGGCATAGATAAACAGTGGCCATTGAACTTCTTCTGTGGCACCGTGGAGAGCGTCCTGCCGGGTGGCGTCACCGTGTGGTACGGCAGCACCACTGAACAGGACTGGATGTTGTGGTGACCGACTTATGGCATAAAGACATTCACTGGACACTATAAGAGGAGGTACGGCTCCTTTAAGATGGTTCAACCTAGGAGCTTTCTGGGTCATTTTGTAATCTGGGGAGTTTTGAATGTAGCGGTTTTGATTGGTCATTACTGTTACATAACCTGTCTACTCGTTTCCACGCACTCCCACACCGTATTATTATTAACATATTATTATTATTATTATTATTAATAATATGAAGTATCATTAACATTATTTATTCTTAATGATGTATCATTAATGTGAAGTAGTATAAATGTGATGTATTATTAATATGATGTATTAATGTGAAGTATTATTAATATGAAGTATTATGAATATGAATTATGATTAATATGATGTATTATTAATATGAAGTATTGTTTACATGATGCATTATTAATATGAAGTATTATTAACATGAAGTATTATTTAATTCATTAAGTGTGGATTGGCAGGGTGTTGTTGGTTGCTAGGATATGAGCGGGGAAATGAGCTTCCAAGACGATGTCAGTGACGTCCGTCTACCTGTGCAGGTGTGCAGGGCGGGAACGAGCACATGGTCCACGTGCACACCAACGTAGAATGCGGCGTCACCCTGCCCTGTAGCCCTGCAGCCACAACAACACACTCCCACAATGCACTTGGGCAGTGGCGTTGGACCACCGCAGGTCGGACCATGGGGCCCCGCCCCCTCCCTAAATCAATAATAGAGTGACATGGGATAGACATCGCGGCCACTTTTTTAAATGTTTATTTTTTCAGGCATCTGTTGTAAACAGTATAGGTCAGTAGGAACTCATGTGTACACTGTTGTACGGTGTTGTCGCGATCGTGAAGTCCAACGGGGGGGGGGGGGGGGTTGTCGCGATCGTGAACGGGGGAGGGGGGGGTTGTCGCGATCGTGAAGTCCAACGGGGGCAGGACTCAGAGCAGTCAAGGGCCTCCAGGAGGACGCCTCGCTGCAGCAGCTGTGACCTGAAAAATATTCAGCATGTGAAATAATGACAAGATACCAAGTTTCACAAATGTCGGTGTGTCTAGGGGGCGGGGCTGACGGTTTGACGTTGACCGTGCATTAATGCGCCCCCTATGGGCAGAGTGGTACGCGACTTTTTGAATCTAATCGACGGGGTTCCACATTTGTGCCAAAATGCAAAGGTTATAGGGCTGTAAACTTAAAAATAATACCTTATAAAATATAATTCACACTGCGGGAGTGGATGGAGAGAAAGCACCAAGGAAATAGTTAAGGGGAGGGGGATATGCAAGAAACACCTTCAGGTTACAATACTCTAGGTCAGGGATATTCAACTGGCGGCCCGCGGGCCAAATCCGGCCCGCGGGGAGCTTTCTCGTGGCCCCTGGAGCACTCCATATTCCAATGTAAAATAAATAAATTAAAAAATTAAAAAATGTATAATCATTTAAATAAATGTCAATATATGTTCGCTATTATGTTATCCGAATTAAATGAGTCCAAATTATTTCTCCTTCAATTGTTCTTAAAAGGCAATCTTGCATTGGACTGATCAGCGTGTAATTATCGCGACATTGTGTCAATCTCGTTACTCTCATTACTGATCCGAAATGAGCGGAGAGAAACGGCGGAAAATTGACGGTGAAAACCGACACTTCAACCCCAAATGGACTGATGATTTTATTTTGACCATTGCACGCCAATCCTAGACCTTTATGTTTAATATGTCAAATAACTGTTTCAGTCTGCAAGGTTGCTAATGTGAGGCGCAACTATGAGACTATGCTGCTAACTTCAATGCTGCTTACCCGCCTGGTAGCACAGCTAGACGTGGTAAAATAGAAATACTTAAATCTTCTTACACTGCATCAACCACTATTCTTACAACTGCTTATGCCAGGACGAGAATCCAGACCCCTGCCAGTTATCATTTGCCCGACTGCGTCTCGCTCTCCCTCCTTATATTGCACCTTATACCGCAGCAGACCACAAATCTGCCACAGTAGCCTACATTACTATTGTGGTTGCCTATTTTACTACTACTACTACTACAATAATAATAATAACAATAATAATAATCATTATTATAATTGCATGGTTGGTTGTACAATAACAATGGCATTTGTTCATTTTCGTTGTCACAGTCTTGTGGCCCTCGCCTTCAAGACATTTTACAATTGTGGCCCCCTTCCTAATCTAGTTGAATACCCCTGCTCTAGGTTCTTCACAGGTAAGGAGACAGAGACGTGGCTCCAAAGTTAAATGATTCCATTTATTGAAAGGGGGAAGGATAGGGCTTGAAGGATTTGCGGGAGACAAGCCTCAGTTAATTATCTTTAATTTACTTCCAGTTGATATAAAAGAGGCTCTTGATACAAAAATATACTTCCGCCTGCTAAAGTTAAAGCTTTACCTATCTGGGGGCCATTACCTGCTATAAACCCTTGGGCAGGTTCCG
>CM051004.1:5795595-5834112 GCA_027704905.1 Muraenolepis orangiensis | reverse complement strand
TCCAATGCCCTAGTTGTCAGCATACCTCCCCCCCCCCCATGCCACGTCTCTGTCTCCTTACCTGTGAAGAACCGAGAGTATTGTAACCTGAAGGTGTTTCTTGCATATCCCCCTCCCCTTAACTATTTCCTTGGTGCTTTCTCTCCATCCACTCCCGCAGTGTGAATTATATTTTATAAGGTATTATTTTTAAGTTTACAGCCCTATAACCTTTGCATTTTGGCACAAATGTGGAACCCCGTCGATTACAGATTCAAAAAGTCGCGTACCACTCTGCCCATAGGGGGCGCATTAATGCATGGTCAACGTCAAACCGTCAGCCCCGCCCCCTAGACACACCGACATTTGTGAAACTTGGTATCTTGTCATTATTTCACATGCTGAATATTTTTCAGGTCACAGCTGCTGCAGCGAGGCGTCCTCCTGGAGGCCCTTGACTGCTCTGAGTCCTGCTGGGACAGTGCTGCTAGCAGTTGCACAGGTGCAGCACCCAAGTGCAGTGGCGTAGCGGAGGTTGGACTTCACGATCGCGACAACGCCCCCCCGTTCACGATCGATCGCGACAACACCGTACAACAGTGTACACATGAGTTCCTACTGACCTATACTGTTTACAACAGATGCCTGAAAAAATAAACATTTAAAAAAGTGGCCGCGATGTCTATCCCATGTCACTCTATTATTGATTTAGGGAGGGGGCGGGGCCCCATGGTCCCACCTGCGGTGGTCCAACGCCACTGCCCAAGTGCATTGTGGGAGTGTGTTGTTGTGGCTGCAGGGCTACAGGGCAGGGTGACGCCGCATTCTACGTTGGTGTGCACGTGGACCATGTGCTCGTTCCCGCCCTGCACACCTGCACAGGTAGACGGACGTCACTGACATCGTCTTGGAAGCTCATTTCCCCGCTCATATCCTAGCAACCAACAACACCCTGCCAATCCACACATTACACTTTAATGAATTAAATAATACAATACTTCATATTAATAATACATCTTATTAATCATAATTCATATTCATAATACTTCATATTAATAATACTTCACATTTATACATCATATTAATAATACATCACATTTATACTACTTCACATTAATGATACATCATTAAGAATAAATAATGTTAATGATACTTCATATTATTAATAATAATAATACTAATAATAATAATAATAATACATCTTAATAATACGGTGTGGGAGTGCGTGGAAACGAGGAGATGGTAGACATAATACACACACATGTTAATAATGTAACAGTAATGACCAATCAAAACCGCTACATTCAAAACTCCCCAGATTACAAAATGACCCAGAAAGCTCCTAGGTTGAACCATCTTAAAGGAGCCGTACCTCCTCTTATAGTGTCCAGTGTGTCTTTATGCCATAAGTCGGTCACCACAACATCCAGCAAAACCCTCTGGATGTCTTCCTTGTCCTGTTCAGTGGTGCTGCCGTACCACACGGTGACGCCACCCGGCAGGACGCTCTCCACGGTGCCACAGAAGAAGTTCAATGGCCACTGTTTATCTATGCCGCATCTCCTGAGGCACCGCAGGGCATAGAGGCGCTGGTGGGCCTTCTTCAGCACGACCTCCGTGTTGCGGGTCCACGCCAGGTCATCGGAGATCTGTAGTCCCAGGAAACGGAAGCAGCTGATGCTCGGTGTTCCACACCATCGTTCCCTCCAAGCTGATCCTGAAACTGAGGGACCTTGGTCTGGGCGCCCCATCTGTAACTGGAATATGGACTTCCTGACGGGCAGGCCTCAAGTGGTGAAGATTGGGAACAACATCTCATCCACTCTGGTCCTCAACCCCGGAGCACCCCAAGGCTGCTGCCTCAGTCCCCGGCTGTACTCGCTGTACACACATGACTGTACGGGCCACACACAGCAACAGTCGGATTATGAAGTTTGCAGACGACACCATCATCAGCCTGATAAGTGGTGACGAAGAAACAGTACAGAGATGAGGTCCGGCTGATGAGCGTGATGGTGTGAGGACAACAGCCTGGCACTAAATGTCAGCAAGACTAAGGATCTCACCGTGGACTTCAGGAGCCACCGGGGCACCCACTCCCCCATCAGTCTGGACCGGACACCGTCAGCTGCTTCCGTTTCCTGGGACTACAGATCTCGGACGACCACAACACAGAGATCATACTGAAGAAGGCACGCCAGCGCCTCTTAGCCCTGCGGTGCCTCAGGAGAAGCGACATAGGCAAATGGTGGCTGGTGTACTTCTACTGTGGCAATGTAGAGAGCCTCCTGACGAGTGGCGTCACCGTGTGGTACGGTAACACCACCGCACGGGACATGAAAGCCATCCAGAGGGTCGCGAGGACGGCGGAAAAGATCACCGGGGGGTGCACTTCCATGCATTGAGGAGATCTTTAGGACCAGATGTCGGAATAAGGCCATCTCCATCACAAACCAACCTGGGCACCACCTCTTCTCCCCCCTACCGTCCGATCGCCGGTTCCGCAGCATCCGTACAGCAAGGACTACCAGGTTCAAGAAGAGCCTACTGAACTGTATTCATGATGCTGCTGCACAACTGGCACTTTAGAATGATTTGTAATGCTTTTTGCACAATTCAACACATGTACATATCATCCATTTTACTTTATTGTTATTTTTGTTGTTGAGTACAGTGTTGTATAGTATAAATACAGTACATAGTATAGCATATATGGTTAAATTGTACAAAAGTCATACTGCAGGAGGGAATGGGGAGAAAGCATTCCATTGTACGTGTTGCATATGGCAAATACAAATCTTGAATGACAATACAATACAATACAATACCACACACAGAAGTAGAGCTGCTGTGGCTTCCATCACACACCTTTTCACTTTTTTCCCTCCACCACACACATGCACACACACACACACACCTTCTCAAACTAACACACACACACCTTTACACACACACACACCCCTTTTCAAACACACACACACACACACACATTTCAAACACACACACACACACACGTTCTTAAACACATCAAACACACACCTTCTCAAACACACACAACTTATCAAACACACACCTTCCCAGACACACAACACACACACCTTCTCAACCCCCCCCCTTATCAAACACACACCTTCCCACACACACACACACACACACACACTGGTACCTTGGGGTAGCAGTGGCACAAGCTGCAGGCGGTGCTGAGACCCTCCATGAGGACCCCCAGGGCGCAGAGCGGCCCGTAGATGTGTGGCCGCTCCTCCATCGTGATGACGAGACCCAGAGAGCCCGCACACAGCTGGCTCTGTTACACACGTCTGACTCCCACACAAACCACCCATTATTTTCTTCTAAATATTTCTCATGGTTTGTCAAGGTGAGGGAGAATGTGTGTGTGTGTGTGTGTGTGTGTGTGACTAAGTACTTGTGTGTGTGCTCTAAAACGGGGACCTTGCCTCCAGCTAACTTGCTAAACAGTTCCTTTCCCCAGTACTCTACTCACTACCACACGACCCTCCACCCGACCAGGTGTCCAACGTGCTAGCGGTCTGTTGACACGTTGAACAGTCAAACCAGTAAACATTTCACTCTTGCTCCTATAGGGCTAGCTAGGATAGCGTTTTATTTTTGTCACACAAACAAGCCATCGCTAACGTGACACAACAAGCGAGTACAAACCTCAGCCGAGCAACGGTTGTGTTAACACTCTGCTCTCAAAAAGGCACTTTGTGTGTGTGTGTGTGTGTGTGTGTGTGTGTGTGTGTGTGTGTGTGGGGTCATAGCGACTACAGCCTCCAGGGGGGGCATGAAGTGCTGGCTGTTTACTGGGCTGAGGGCCAACGGCTCTCACATGAATGTCATCCAGGGTCAACAACAGCGGTTTCGAGCGACACAAGGAACATTCTATTCCCCCCCCCCCCGTGTCCGTCAAGGTTCACACTGTGTCCTCCTCGCAGCCCTCTCTCAGTCCGGCCCGGGTCGCCCTCTCTCAGTCCGGCCCAGGTCGCCCTCTCTCAGTCCGGCCCGGGTCGCCCTCTCTCAGTCCGGCCCGGGTCGCCCTCTCTCAGTCCGGCCCGGGTCGCCCTCTCTCAGTCCGGCCCGGGTCGCCCTCTCTTGGTTCAACATGCTGGTTCTCAAAAAGGCACAAAGGAGTGAAACAAGTGATGGTGCAATGGGGCTGACGGAGCTCCATCTCAGACTGAGAGCCCAGACTCTTCCTCCGGGAGGGAGGGATGGAGGGGGGGGGGGAGGAGCACCCCTTGCTGCTGCGGCTGCTGCTGCAACGAGGGGGGGTGCTCCTGGCTCTTCATCACCGTGTCGTAGGGCGGCGGGGGCTCCAGGTCCCAGGGAGGAGGGGTGGAGGGCAGGGAGGACTCGGCCGGCTCTGCCTGGCCTGTCACCGAGTCCGTGGATATCTCCCTGCGGACGCGGTCCAACCGCCTGAGAGAGAGAGAGAGAGAGAGAGAGAGAGAGAGAGGAGAGAGAGAGAGAGAGAGAGAGAGAGAGAGAGAGAGAGAGAGAGAGAGAGAGAGAGAGAGAGAGAGAGAGAGAGAGAGAGAGACGTGTATCGGGTTACATTTTGGAGTCAGTTTGTGAACAGCGGTCACTTCCTGTACCTCTTTTGGTCTATAAAACGCTATCAGCCTTGTGTGTGTGTACGTGTGTGTGTGTGTTTTTAATCTCCCCCTGACTCTGAGATGAGTCTTTCTTGAGATTAAAACACAACACAAAACAAAACACTCAATGCCGGCAAAGTTCTAACTAGCACAAACTAGCGCAAACTAGCGCAAACCGCCAACGTCTCTAGGGGCCAGAGAGAGGGTTACTGGAAGTAGTAAAAGGCGGGCTGATGGAGAGCGTCTGGCTTGTCTCCGACGCCGCGGAGATGAAGCAGAGCAGCTCTTGTGTACATGAGGGGCGGTGGGAGATTACCACCACAGACGAGCTCTCCCTGGGACCTGGCTCTGAATGAACAGCATCTGTGTTCTTCATTCCTGAGAATGCTCGTGAATTATATAATTCACAAGAATTCAGATTCAGCTTCCTTATCAAAATATAACTGTGTGTGTGTGTGTGTGTGTGTGTGTGTGTGTGTGTGTGTGTGTGTGTGTGTGTGTGTGTGTGCGCGCGCGCGCGTGCGGGTGGGTGGGTGGGTGTGGGCGTGTACCTCTGCATTGCCAGTGCCTGGTGGGGGCTGAAGCGGGTCCCGGTGCGGGGGTGCAGCAGGAAGTGACCCGGCACCGCCCCCTGCAGGTTGTTCATGGCGGCGCAGATCCCGATGACCACCAGCCCGGCGCCACTGAGCCCCACGACCAGACCCAGCAGGAACAGCGGGACGCCGCCTTTGGACGGGGCGGCGTCCAAGCACAGCACCATGAACCCCCCCGCCGCCATCAGCATGATGCCCAGACTCAGCAGCACGCTCTGGGGACAGCGCATGTCCCCCCCCCCCTCTAGCCCCGCCTAACCGCTGGTCCGCTGAGCGACCACCACCACCAGCAGCATCACGGACCGAGAGCCACAGCCTGGTCCGGAGGAGAGGAGACGGATCTCTCAGACGGATCCCGCCGACATGGAGACCAGCGAGCGGAGAGGAGAACGAGCGAAGGGGGGGGGGGAGTTTTACGACAGCAGGACGAAACAACAACACCCCCCAAAAAGAAAGTCACTCTGGCCGCCAGTAAGACGACGTGCCACAGTATGGCTGGTGCGTTCCCCTCACGGTCACTACCGACCACGTCACTCTCAGACCCCCTCACAGAAGACGGACCGCGCGTCTCCGGTTACACGATACAACGTGTCGTCGTCGTGGGGCGTCCTTCATCATTAATCCCCCGGTGTGGTGGTGGTGGTGGTGGTGATGATGATGATGATGGTGGTGGTGATGAGGATGGTGGTGATGATGATGATGGTGGTGGTGGTGATGAGGATGGTGGTGATGATGATGATGGTGGTGGTGGTGGTGATGAGATTGTGAAACAAGAGTCGCTGCTGGTCTGCTACTAGTACACACATATACCTCCCGCCCCCGATATGGACTACTGCCGCATCTCGTCCTAGTGTGGGTGTGGGTGGGGCTGGTCTTCTGTTCTTCTTGTGCGTGTGCGTGTGCGTGTGTGTGTGCGTGTGCGTGCGTGTGTGTGTGTGTGAGCGTTATGCTATTGTCTACTTCAACAAATGTACTCCTTGTAAGTCGCTTTGGACATTTGGCGTCTGCCAAATGTCCTAAATGTGTGCGTGTGCGTGTGTTTTGGGGCTGGGCGTGTGTGTGTGTGTGTGTGTGTGTGTGTGTGTGTGTGTGTGTGTGTGTGTGTGTGTGTGTGTGTGTGTGTGTGTGTGTGTGTGTGTGTGTGTGTGTGTGTGTGTGTGTGTGTTTTGGGGCTGGGCGTGCCCCGGGTTTCCGTCGCCAGTATCCTGAAGCTTTTCTATGATGTGTTATGGGAATGTTTCGCTAATGTGTGTTTTTATGCGACGCACCACTTACTCATACAGGTCTGTAACATGAAGAAGAATGTTTTCCGTAGGCCTGTATATTAATTCTTTATCTCGTCTGATTGTTACTGTCCTGTACTCTCCCTTCATTTTCCCGCCTGAGGTTATTAAAGTATGGCCTGAATCTCATCTTCACTATTGGCCTCCCCATGTCCGGTCTGTAGGCCTGTCGGTTGCGTCTGTTTGTTACAGCAATGTGGAATGTGTGTTAAGAACATCATTGAAATATTATAGGTTCGTCTATTATTAGATATGTGTTTTCTGGCGCCACCTGCTGGTAAAGAAGGCTCACCGGCCTCTCTTCGCCTGAGGAGACTGAGGAAAGCCCACCTGTCACCTCACATTCTGGTGAACTTTTACCGGTGTGCTATTGAAAGCATCCTCACCAACTGCACCACAGTGTGGGACGACCACTGCACTGTTAATAAGATACCCGCTTACTGTACCGGCCATCTATATTTAAATCTCAACTATTGATAGAACTCCTGTATATACATTTATATATGCCATACAATTATATATGCTCACTTATATATATATACATTTACATTTATATATAGATTGATCCTGCTTTCAATAATTGCATACCCCTGATCACTACCTGTTAAATACTCACTTACCTATATATATATATATATATATATATATATATATATATATATATATATATACATATACCCAGTGTTGGGCAAGTTACATCCAAAATATAATACATTATATATTACTAGTTACTGTCATTTGAAAGTAATTAGTTACATTACAATATTACTATCTCTGAATTGTAATGCGTTACACTACTTGTGTATTACTTTTGAGTTACTTTCAACAAAATAGCCACAGAAATATATGACTAAGCATTTAAAAATGCTAAACTGCAGATTGTTATAGCTGATTATTTACATTCAGTGGAGGATGATGTAACATAATGACTGTGTAGGCCCCTAAAGCTACTAATAACTTAATATAATAGGCACAGTAAAGGCTCATGGCACAATACAATGAGTAACAATGACAGTTAATCATATAAGCAGACAAATGATCAAAGTCTGTAAGTTATGATGGAGATGCTGCAAATATTTAAAGTCCTGGCCTATTCATATGAAACAAAATAGAGTTAGAGCCCACTATAACATAGCCTATAGCCTTATAATATGACAAACACACAATCTCTTTTTCTTTTAGTTACTGTTAAGTTACTGGTGCTATTTTTTGACGTCGAGAGTTCCCTCGGTGTCGCACACAGGTTGCATTTTACAATGATGTTCTTCTCCTTCTCTTTGAGGAACTGAAAATAATGGGCGAATGTCCACCGCGCAAACGTAGAGTCCGGCTGCGCCGTGTCTGTTGTCATCATCAGCCTCAACAGGAGAGAAAAAAAAAAAAACAGGAAATCGCGCTTGCTCCCGAGTCCCGGCTTTTTTCTGTTGTCGGGATGTCTCGCGGTGTTGGTGAATTCTTTAAAAAACAACAGCTAAACGGGTTAAAATGCGTTGTAACGCGCGTTACTTAGATTGTAACGAGTAAAATATTACCGAAAATGTATTAGTAATGCGTTATATTACTGCGTTACAGCAAATAGTAATACATTACTGTAATTGCGTTACTTTTGTAACGCGTTACCCCCAACACTGCATATACCTATTATTATGCTGCTCATATCCCATTTAATACCTAGACCTAGGCTTTTAACCTCTCAATTTAAATGTACATTATATATGACCATGCACTTTACTGCAACATGTGCACTTTGGTTAGATGCTCAATTATTTTCGCTGTAGTGTACTTGTGCTGTACAATGACAATACATTAGAATCTAATCTAATCTGCCGGCCTGCCCCTGGTCTGTCCTTGGGAACTCAAAACAGGAGATGTGACTAGAACCGACAGAGAGACAGTAGGGTGAACAGAGGCCTAATAAACCCTAAAGAAATGTGTCCGATGGTCATTTGACAACCAGCATCCCAAAATAAATGTAGGCGTAGTGTACATGTTGGTTAGAGCTGATAATGCTAACGCTATTGGACAAAGACAGTCTTAAAGTAAAACTCTCTACCTGGGGGAGCCTTATAGACTATCTCTCTACATGGGTGAGTCTTATAGACTCTCTCTACATGGGGGAGCCTTATAGACTCTCTCTCTCTACATGGGGGAGCCTTATAGACTCTCTCTCTACATCGGTGAGTCTTATAGACTCTCTCTCTACATGGGTGAGTCTTATAGACTCTCTCTCTCTACATGGGGGAGCCTTATAGACTCTCTCTCTCTACATGGGGGAGTCTTATAGACTCTCTCTCTCTACATGGGGGAGTCTTATAGACTCTCTCTCTACATAGGGGAGCCTTATAGACTCTCTCTCTCTCTACATGGGGGAGCCTTATAGACTCTCTCTACATGGGTGAGCCTTATAGACTCTCTCTCTCTACATGGGGGAGCCTTATAGACTCTCTCTCTCTACATGGGTGAGTCTTATAGACTCTCTCTCTCTACATGGGTGAGTCTTATAGACACTCTCTCTCTACATGGGTGAGTCTTATAGACACTCTCTCTCCATGGGTGAGTCTTATAAACACTCGATCTCTACATGGGTGAGTCTTATAGACACTCTCTCTCTACATGGGTGAGTCTTATAGACACTCTCTCTACATGGGTGAGTCTTATAGACACTCTCTCTCTACATGGGTGAGTCTTATAGACACTCTCTCTACATGGGTGAGTCTTATAGACACACTCTCTACATGGGTGAGTCTTATAGACTCTCTCTCTCTCTCTACATGGGTGAGTCTTATAGACACTCTCTCTCTACATGGGTGAGTCGTATAGACACTCTCTCTCTACATGGGTGAGTCTTAAATGCAGAGAAGCTTTTGTTTTTATGAGACGCTCGTTGTGTTGGGACAAAACTTTTTTTTGTGTTTGAGTCTTTTATGGAAAAAGGTTTCAGTTCTCCTCCTGGAAACTTCCAAAGTGCCCTTGAGCAAGGCACCAGATCCCTACACTGCCACACTACTACTGTATATGCAATAGCTGCCCACTGCTCCTAATACTAGGATGGGTTCAATGCAAAAAAGAAAACGAATTTTACTGTGAGTGTACATGCATGTGACCAGGTTTACATTTACAAGTTTAAGGTACAGTGTGCAATGAAATCCAAAGATGCGCTGCAAATTACATGAATCTTACAAAAATTACACAAATGTACAAGTGACACACTTCTCTAGGCATGAGCTGAACTGCCTCTATAGGAAATCAACTTTTGATTGCCTCTATAAAGTACGTGAACAACTACAGGGTCAGTGCGGCAGAATGGGTCAATGCGTACATACTGACACCAGGGGGCAGTAGACACCTGTTTATGTCAAAGTATAATAATACACTTATATGGGCCATTCTACCGAATTGGTTCAAAGGGAACGTGGTACTGTCCAGCATCTGGACAAACCATCACAGAGTGGAAAGACAATCAATAAACCCTGCAGTGTTGTCTTTAAGATGTTGTGTCAGTGTCAGTTTGTGTATTTTTTAAGTATATTTTTTTCAATTGTTGTTATTTAAAGTAAATATGTTCAGTGCGTTCAAATTGGATAAATGGTCTTCCAGAAAGAAAATACTCTGAGAAGCATATATATTATATATTATTTATATGAAAACAAGCACATATGATTTGTAAAAGGTTAAAAGTGAGTGAAAAGTCCATTGTTTTTCAACATTCTAGATTAGTATTTGTCACATACACACCCAGGGTGTGCAGTGGAATAACAAAGTGCCAGTGGCCGGCAGGAATGTGCAAACAACAGTACACACAATAAGATAACTGTGTGCAGGAACATATCATTACAAGATCAATGAAAAATAGTTATACAGATTATGTATAGTCGCTACCTAAGTGTATTGTGTTTATTGGTATAGGAATATGAAGGAAATCTCTCTCTACATTTACATTAAGCGCAATTAGCAGAAGCTTTGATTAAAAAAGTGACTTACAAGTACATTTATATGGTAAAAACAGCAATATATTTCTCAGGTAAATAAAGACACAAATAGAACAATTGCATTCCCAATTGCAGGCCAATAGAAAAATCGTCCCAACTACTAGGATGCCTGCGTAGCGACATAAAGTGCATTAACAACACGCTATCTACTACTACAAGGATGAACACAACGCACAGTATGGTCAAAACGGTGCCCAGATCTCTCTCTCTCTCTCTCTCTCTCTCTCTCTCTCTCTCTCTCTCTCTCTCTCTCTCTCTCTCTCTCTCTCTCTCTCTCTCTCTCTCTCTCTCTCTCTCTCTCTCTCTCTCTCTCTCTCTCTCTCTCTCTCTCTCTCTCTCTCTCTCTCTCTCTCTCTCTCTCTCTCTCTCTCCTCTCTCTCTCTCTCTCTCTCTCTCTCTCTCTCTCTCTCTCTCTCTCTCTCTCTCTCTCTCTCTCTCTCTCTTCCCCCCCCCCCGGTGGTGACTGCGGCCCGGCGTGTCGCAGCAGATTGTTTGTCGTAACGGCCGCGTGTTGTGCTCTACTCCAAAAAGATAACGCGCTGCTGATTTGATTGACGGCTCGAGTGACTGCTGCGAAACATGAATCACCGCGTTTTATGGTCGCAGGGTGCGAACTGGAGGGGAGCAGGGGTGGTGACATGAGCTCCCCTGGGAACATGGTTTGTGAAATTTGGGGGGAGCTCTCTAAAATACTGATATGATGAGTGCTATGTGCATCGTTGTGTTGTGTGTGGCGTCGCGTCTCTCCAGGCAGTGAGAGGGTTGTGTTGTGCTATAGCTGTATTATTAATATTAATATTGTTCATGGTTGGTGCCGCTGGCTGCTCTTATCGCGTGTGTTCGGCTCTGTGTGGGCTACAGCCATAATAGGCTATAGCCCATGTGAAACGATGTAGCCTGTTTTTGAGTCATTTTAAGTTGATTTAATTAAACAGTCAAACGTTACATTGGTGGTCCGTGGATTATTTATTATCAAGTTGATTGAAGTTTGCGTAGCCCATACATGCTCGGGAAATATGTTGACATGACCATGATCCATCGGGACGTTTCATGTAAATGTAGACCTGTGGCACCACCCCGTGTGCAACAGATGTTCTCTTTATAATAGGCCTATGTCTGTGCTGTTGCTATTAATGCACGGATCAGCATTTACCCCCTCCACCCCCCCCCCCCACACCACACACACACACACACACACACACACACAAATACACACACACACACACACACACACACGCAAGTGCCCGTGGCGCTTAAAGTCAAGCCGTGGACTTCTTCGTGTCCCACGTGACACACCGCACAGCACCATCGGCTGGCAGTCCAAAACGCTCAGTACGTTCATGTTCACAATACTCACCAATGGAAAGCTTCATCCTTCCAAGAAACAGGTTCAGCTTTGAGACAGGATGCTCAACAACAACAAACAACCCAGAACTACATTTGAACAAACTGCCGAACCGAAACAAATAGTTATTTACCTTGTTGGTTCATCATCAACAGCTTTTAGACATGTTTCCGTTTTTTATTAGAAAACGACCAGGAGACCTTCTCACAATACAAAGTCAATGGAGAGTGGGCGTGGAAAACTTATAATTAACCCGGACAGTCCATTCAACAGACATCATTACAATTAAGATCATAGTAGACAGTTTAGTCTAATAGACTGAAGAAGAATATTTTCCTCGGTTGTTGTTTTTTTGTCAATTCTACACACATTCTAAAAAATATTTCTTAAAAAAAAGGGGTAATATCCATGCTTCTTGAAAGGTGCTTAGTAGAGACCAAGATGTCCTTGTTCAGTTGGTCGATTAGGATGCTGATCTTCTCCTCCTCGGTCTCCTGTCCGCCCACCTTACCGGGAGCGACACCTTTGGTCATGTGCAGCATCTCACCAACTGGAAAACAATGTTTAAAACAACACCACACCCGGTCATTTGGGACATGTTGGGATCCAAAGTAGGAAATATATTAAGTTTAACAACATCTTATTTATTTTGCATATTCATTTACCAAACAAATCCTTCTAATACACAGTTTTGGCATATACAATTGCTTGATTGAATTTGTTTATTTTAGTTTAGGGTAGCCGAAGACGACGATACACTTAAAAGAACCTAGGACATTCTTAAGATCTTACTTGACAAAACAGCCGAATACCTAATATCACCATTCTTCTGCTTACGTCTGCATCGTCTCAAATTGTATTTAATTTGACTTTAATAATGTTATTTGTATTTTTCTGCAAGTGTGAGTGTTCCTGTGTGTTCTGTATCGTGGAGGTTTCTGTTCAGTTCTTCCTAATGAGCTTCGAGTTCAGTGTTCTGCAGGATGTTGTTAAGATTATGCTTACGGGCAACGTGAGTCTGCTTTAACCAGCCACCAACCACATGCAGTCCACATATGAATGTGCATAACTGTTTACTTGTTTATTACATACAAACGCAACCCATTATAACGCAACCCATTTTTCGTGTCACACGTAAAACACAGTCTGGCAGTCCAATACGCTCAATACTTTCATGTTCACAATACTCACCAATGTAATGCTTCGTATGAACAGTTCCACAACTAACACTGTTTCTGCTCATACTGAACAGAACGCGAGCAGAATGTTCCGTTTTTTTAGTACAGAATTTTCCGTTAGAGGGGGGAGGACAGGTGTCACGTATCTGAACAGAATTTTCCGTTGTGGTTAGAGGTTAGAGGAGGAGTGTTGCTTCCTGTATCTGAGGTATATACCACACCCGGTCATTTGGGACATGTTGGGATCCAAAGTAGGACATATATTAAGTTTAACAACATGTCATGAGATGGTATTATGCTTACGGGCAACGTGAGGCTGCTTTAACCAGCCACCAACCACATGCAGTCCACATACGAATGTGCATAACTGTTTACTTGTTTATTACATACAAAAATGAAATAAGTCAAACAGATAATTCATTTGACAGTGTGGATGGATGGACATGTGTTACTATAGTCAGTGTACAGTGAACAATACTTACTTGCTGATCTCAGTTGAGCCTTCTTCTCAGCTCTCCTGTTCCCAGTCTGCAGGTCAGCCAGGGTCTGCCTGTAGCCGATCACCAGCTCCAGTCTTATGCTCTGGTACTCGTGCTCCTCCAGCCGACGCTGCTCCTGGGCTTCCCTGAGCTGGAACTCCCCATCAATCATGTCGCCGAGGTCACCCATGAAGACAAGAGGATCGGAGCAGAAGGAGTTCCCTGACAATATGGAGAGTCCATGACCTGCATGAGAGGAAAATCACACACTGTTCATTTTAGTCATAGTGTAACCTATGTGTAATGTAGTGTAATATAGTGCTATATAATGTAGACCTATAATGTAGATAGCTTCCACAGTCAGGCCATCAGGCTGCTGAACAAGGGCGTATAACATATAACAATGTATATTTTATTACATTGATTTATATATACATTGCATATATACATATATACATTGCATACATTGCATATATATATATATACATATATATACATTGCTCTTTTCTGTGCTGATTTTTGCATTTTATAAATTGCATTTTTTATTTTTATTTTATATTCTTTATTCTATTTTTATTCTATTTTTATCTATTTTTATCTTATCTTATAACTGCTGTCTGTCGTCGGGTATTGCACACAAGATTTTCACATCACTGCTTTATACTAAACTGTAAACTGTGAAGTGACAATAAACTTGACTTGACAATTATATATAAATAACAATTTAATAAAATAATAACCAATATACTCACCAATGTAATGCTTCATCCTTCGAAGACTCACGTGTGTGAGTCTCCCCAAGATACGACAAATCACACTGCGTCGTCGTGCTCCGACGACTGTCACCACTTCCTCACCACTTCCTGCATGACATACACCCCCTGTATATGGGGTGTATGTCGATGTCACGCTCAAGGTTTTTGCTGGGAGGCCCTGCACACTCACACCCTGCGACGTCCGGTGTGTTGTGTTGACTAGTGAGAAGTGAAACTGCCTCCCACACGTGAAGGATGAAGCATTACATTACATACATAAGAATGTCATCATCACAACATCCTTCACGTGAGGCAGTTTCACTTCTCACATAGTCAACACAACAGACCACACCCGGACGTCGCTGAGGGTTCTGATTTCGTGTCACTTCTAGTCAACACACCACAGGTGTCAGCAGTTTTTGCTAGGAGGACCCGGGGATCGACCCAGCGACCTTTGGGCTGTGAGGCGACCGCTCTACCTCCTGAGCTATACTGCCGCCCCATGGAAAGACAGTATATCTTTGAATATAGAGTAAAACAATCTAAAGACAGCAAGACAATCCATTTCCAATAATTGTATTTATAACAATTAACATTTTGATTCCGACAGATTCACGACAGTATCATTTGCAGCTGAAAAAAAAGCCACACACAATTTTCAATATCACGACCCCCCCCCCCCCTTGGACTTCACGATGTTCTCGATGGTGAAGATCTGCGCACACGTTGTTTTTAATGTTTCAGTCCCTCCGGTGATAGGGGGGGGGGGCTGTTATTTTGGGGTCGCGGGCTGAAAAGTTGGGGAACCCCTGGTCTACAGAAGGTCCAGTTGGGATAGACACGCTTCGCCACTGGCTGGTACACAGTTACAGGGGCGGCGCCAGGGGGGAGCTAGGGGGTGCTGAAGCACTGTAGCGTTAGGCATTTCTGCAGCACGTTATATCAGTCACCAATGTGGTTAGCTACCTCTTACTTAGCTAGGCTATATTCACGGAGAGAAATCACACACAACCATCATCTCTTTGGTCTGAGTTCACAAGACCGTTTATTGTGCGCATGCTCGCAACAGCATCCCAGTGTGCACGCAGGCAACACATGTTCCAAATGTAACTAATGTGATTGGCTTAGCATGGCTTTGTCATATAACTAAATATGCTCAACAAGCACCCCCCAGGATTGCCAAAGCACCCCCAATAAATATGTGTTTTAAAAAAAATAAAAAAATAAAAATATTATTTTTATTAAATAAAATTAGAAAAATTATTGATTACATCAATGCAAATGTGAAACAAACACATTTTTGACCAGAAACATAAAGCCAACACAGGTGATATGATTAGGCCAATGGCCAGCACTAGGGATGGGACGATCACGTTTTTTGCCACCGATCACCGATCACAATGAGAAATACACCCCCCCTTTATAGTGTGTCCCTCACGTTTCCTCTTCCCTTTTTGTTTTTGTAAATGTTTCCACGTGACAGGAGTCACTGTGAGGGATACAAAATGTTATACTGATTTGTTATATCTGTTGTCAGCTTGTCAGTGATTAAAAGGAAATCGTCTAAACTGTATGCTGGCTCGGGTCTCATCCATCCATGAACAACGCAAACCACAACGCAGAGACCGCTTAATGTTGCTCTCAAAGTGCACCAATGGATGCTTTTAACTTCAATATTTAAAAAGAAATCTTCACGGGGGAGCATGGCCCCGGGCCCTCCTAGAGGAGGGGAGGACCCTCCTCTAGGAGGTTACGTCCACTCCCCAAAATAGCACTTTACCCCTGCTTACACCTATATGCTGTGAGCTGATTATCGAGCCTTCATTGTAACAGTCTCGGGTGTACTGCGTGTGTGCGTGTGGGGAGTGTTGCAGTAGAAAATTCCACTGTAGTGCCGGTGCATTAATGGGAAACCCTAAATGTTTCAGCACCCTCTATGAAACGTCAAGCTACCCCACAGCACCCCCGAGAGAAAATCTCTGGCGCCGCCACTGCACAGTTACTACAATAAGTGACATCGGAAGGAAAGTCATTAAAATGACACATTGTGGTAGAAACCTCTAGCGCCCTCTGGTGGCACACATATATATATCCACTATCTACTACATATATATATCCACATTTATAAAATAAACACAGAGGTTATGTGTAATAGATTGTTTTAATAGAATAAAGTAAATTCAAGTTTTCTTGTGATAAAATATGTAATGTGGTTAAAAAGATCATAGATTACATTAGACACGCAAATATTGTATGCTATATAAAAGAGTAATGCAGTTAAAAGGATTGAACTACTAAAATGTGAAGGTAACTAATGCTTAAGTTGTGACATGCTCAATATAAAATGTTGATCTTTGATCCACCTTTGATCCTAGGATCCTGAGATCCATTGCTTTTGTCTGTCTTCACCAAAGCATTTGTCTTATTCTTTTTTTACTCTTGTGATAATTTCTCCCCATCTGAAAGGTATGTTACCGGTGAAGAAACACAACTAAAATTGTTGTAATTGTTTCTTAATATTTCCAGAGTGCCCGCGAGAGTTTGGGGGAAATGTTATCTATGTAAGTTTAGTTTAACCGTGTTGTGACTGACAGTGTGACAGGAATGTGTGTGTAAGCTAGGTCCGTTCTGGATTGGAGACCCAGCGGAGCTGAGCGCTCGAGCCTCCATGTTACAGTATGACTGTTCAGCTGTAAAGATAAATATGTCTATCTTATTGTGTATGTATGCTATATGTCATTTACTGCAGTTTAGAAAGAATGTGTGACAGTTACAGTTACAAGTCATGTAGTTTCATATAGTTACACAGATTCATTCTTATAGTGTGATTATCAGAAAGTGTTTATGTAAAAAGGGTATATTTTATACTTCAAAAGCAATCTCATGTGTTTTTGTACAATTTCTGTGAATTGCTGTTTTTGTATTTTTGATTGTTGTTTGACCCATTTGACCTTAAATGAAGACAAGTGTATAAAGGTTTATATACAGGTATACTATACACACAGAGGGAGTGGACTTTATTCTAAAGATTATTTCTAGTTGTAGTGGCTATTCCTTCACTTAATTATAGCCACTGTCCCAGCGATAGAAGAGTTGTTTTAACTACTTGTCGTAGATCCGGACGCCGTGCGCATGTTCATTGTGAAAATAATAAACTCAAATATTTCAAACTCAAATATCCTACCAAAACGTTGTAGGCCAGCGCAATAGACAAACTATGTTCATGTGTGTGTGTTTGTGTGTGAAAGGTAGGAAGTAGATGATAGATGTATGTGTATGTAGGTGATTCAAAATAGAAGATGGTTAAAAAACTGTGTTTGCTCTCCAACTAAAGCTAGGACTCCATGATCCCGGTCCGAACATTTTCCACTTCCCTTTGTTAACTTGCACCACCCTGATCACTATGGGTGTGGCCAAGTTGCCAATCAATCGGTGGCCCAGCTGTCGATCAGCTGTCTATCAAATCAGTAGATCTGATATATAGTAGAACAAAACATGGGAAGTCTACTAATTATAATCATTCGTTTTTTAGGTAAACAAAAACGCTATTTGGCTCCTACATTACCGGCCCCTAATTGTGGCTGTGGTTAACAAAACAATTACTCTAACTTAAATCTCAAAGGAGCCAAAACTTAAACCTTAACTTAAGGCTTCTTCTTAACCTCTTTTTCTTTGAACGATTATTCTTCATATGAATTCTTGTAGCAAGCATAGCTTACTAATGGGGCGTTCTAATGTGCTCGTCTTTGTCTTCAGTAGCACACTTCTTACTTGACCCTTTGCATCTGGTAACGGTTTGATAACTCTGGCCATCAACCAGGAGCTGCGCGGAGCGGTATCATCTACTATGAGCACAACATCATCAGTAGCAAGATTTCTCCTTAAGGTATTCCATTTCTGTCGTTCCTGCAATAGGGGAAGATATTCTTTGATCCATCTTTTCCAGAAAAGATCAACTAGGTATTGGATTTGCTTCCATCTTTTCCTGGAGTACAAGTCCTCCTTGTGAAATAGTCCGGGTGGCATGATTGGCTTTCCCTTAAGCTGAAGCAAATGGTTTGGTGTGAGGGCTTCCAAGTCATTATGATCGTCTGACACAGTTGTTATTGGACGGTCATTGAGAATAGCTTCCACTTCACAAAGTGCCGTCTGTAAGCCTTCATCGTCTAATGCTTGCTGCTTCATGACAGAGGTAAGTATGTTCTTTACCTGACGTATCAGGCGCTCCCACACTCCTCCATGATGGGAACCAGAAGGAGGATTGAAGATCCACTTTATCCCATCCTGAAGCAGGGTGTTCTCAATCTTGCTGTGGTTCAACTCCTTAACAGCTTCTCTGAGCTCACGCTCAGAGCTGACGTAGTTTGTGCCGTTATCTGACCTCATCTCCACAACTTGACCTCTTCTACAGATAAATCTGCGGATGGCGTTAATGCAGGAGTCAGTATTCAAAGATGAAGCCATTTCCAGGTGTACGGCACGGCTGGTTAAACACGTAAATATTACACCATACCTTTTCACATAGCTTCGTCCACGCTTCACCTCGATTGGCCCAAAGTAGTCTGTACCAACAAACGTAAAAGGTGGATGGTCTGGTGTGACGCGACTCTTGGGCAGATCGGCCATCTTTTGTTCTCCTGCTTTGGCCCTTTGCCGACGACAAAACATGCATTTGTTGATCACTTTCCTTGCTGCTGTGTTGGCATGCAGGATCCAATACTTCTGCCTCAGCCGGGAGAGCATATGGTTTCTCCCTCCATGACCAACTCGTTCATGAACGTCTCTCAAAATGAGCTTGGCAATGTGACACTCTTTAGTCAAGATGACTGGATGCAGGAGTTCCTGTGGCATCGCTGACCTGCTTATCCTTCCTCCGACTCTTAACAATCCATCTTCTAAGACTGGATCTAGCCTGAGGATGGCACTGCTTCTCTTTACATGAAGGTTTCCTTTTTTCAAAGCAGATATTTCTTCTGGGAAGCATTGACTTTGACTGTAACTGATTATTGCCTTCTCGGCCTGTGTCATGTCGTCAAGTGAAAGCTTTTGGCCACCCAGTGTTCCTTTGAACCTGTTCAGTTGTTCAGTTGTTTCTTTGCTGTCACCATTCTTGAGCTTTTTTGTACACTCTTTTCTTTTGTTGCTTAGTTGTTGTAGGGTTTGTCTGAGCTTCAGCATCCATGCTGTTGCTTTCTTGACATCACTCCACCTTGAGAAGTGTTCCATTAACTCGCTTGTAGGATCCTTTTCCTTCTCTATTGAAATGCGATTGACCATCACCTTCTGTTTGACCTCTGGGTCGTCTGAGGGGATGGGACTCAGCTCTTCAGGCAGTGCTGGCCAAAGACTTTCATCTTTCCAAAGAAATTCTGGGCTCTGAATCCACCTCGTAGATTTCAAGAATGCCTCTGCAGTCATGCCCCGTGAGGAATCATCAGCCGGGTTTTGCTTGGAGCCCACATACCTCCATTGCCGAGTTGCTGACAATTCTCTAATCACAGAGACTCGATTTGCCACAAACGTGTGGAACCTTGTAGTTGTATTGGCAATGTAACGCAGGACTGATGTGCTGTCAGTCCAGAAGACGGATTCTTCCAGCATGATCTGAAGTTCTGTTCTCAACACTACATCCATTCTTACTGCAAGAACCGCTGCTGTTAGCTCAAGTCTTGGGATGGTAATTTGCTTGAGCGGAGAGACTCTTGCTTTGCCTGTAATGAATGTGATGTGAGTTTCACCCAAGATGTTTATTTGGCGCAAGTAGGTGACAACACCATACCCCGTCACAGTCACTGGCGTCACTGAAATGATGCAGCTGTGCAGATTTTATCTTGCCAAATCCCTTTGGCTTTATACATCTGTCGACAGAGAAGCCAGTGAGTTGGCTCAGGTCTGTGAGCCATCTTTTCCATTGTATAGCCAATACGTCCGGTATCTTCTCATCCCAGCTGCAGTTTGACTTACACAGCTCTTGAAGTATGTTCTTTGCCGACAGGATGAAAGGAGCAAGGAATCCTAGAGGGTCGTATACAGAGCAGACTACAGAAAGGATACCTCTTCTGGTGATTGGCTGAGTCTTTATGGCTGTTCTGAATGAGAGTGTGTCATTCTCTACATCCCAATGGACTCCCAGTGCCTTTTCCATAGGTAGGTTCTCCCTGTCCAGATCTAACTCCTTCACCTCTTTTGCTCTTTCCTCTGCAGGCAGTGAGGACAGGACAGCACGGCTATTGCTTACCCACTTGGTCAATCTAAATCCTCCTTCTAGGCAGACATCTCTGAGGTCTTTGACCAGGTCTATGGCTTTACTCTCGGTGGGGACTGATGTTAAACAATCGTCCACGTAGAAGTTTTCCCTGATGGTATCGAGAGCCTTTACATCGTACTTGCCCAGGTTATCCTCCGCTGTTTTCTTCAGGGCAAAGCTAGCACAACTAGGAGATGAGACCGAACCGAACAGGTGAACAGTCATCCTGTATTCTGCCAGCGGTTTTGTTACATCACCATCAGGCCACCAAAGGAAACGAAGGAAGTCAACATCTTCAGGTGGTACTCTGACCTGATGAAACATTCCCTCTATATCGGCCATCATGGCAATGGGTTCCTGCCGAAACCTGAGGAGAACTCCAAACAACGTGTTGGATAAGTCTGGGCCTTGTAACAGCTCTTTGTTCAAAGATGTGCCCCTGTATGTGGCAGCACAGTCAAAAACCACACGGATGGTCTTCTTCCGTTGGTGATACACACCATGGTGTGGTATATACCATACCCGTCCATCATCTCTTTCTAGCTGGTTCTCTGGAACCTTTTCAGCGTGACCTTTCTGTATGACCTCATTCATGAAACTTTTATAGTCCTCAAAAAACACCTGTTCTTTCTTGAATTTCCTAACGAGGTTAAGGGCACGTTGTTCTGCAATGTGACGGTTCTTTGGCATCTTCACATCATCCTTTCGGAAGGGGAGTTGGAGGTAGTAGTGTCCGTTCTTTAATGTAGCAGAGTCTGAGGCTTTCTTGAGAAACTGTTTATCTTCAACGGACAACTCACGTTTCTCCATGTGACGCTGTTCGGGGAAATCCTGATTGTATTGTTGAACAAGCAGTTCTTCAATGTTGGCAATTGAGATTCTGTTTGCTTTCAAATATGGTCGTCCATTTTTATCCACACAGGGTTTGCTATTGAGTGGTCCATTTATTACCCATCCAAGTTGTGTCTTAACCGCATAAGGGCCGTTCCCTTCGCTATTCACAACCTTCCATGGTTCCAAAGCTTTAGGGCAATTCAGTCCAATGAGCAGTCCTACCTCCTTATCAACAGTTGTCAGCTGAACTTCACTAAGGTATGGCCATTCCATGATGTCATCCTGTGTGGGGATGTTTTCCTTTGTGACGGGAATCTCTGTGGTAGTGTATACTTCTGGCAGCTTCATGAATGTGTCATCTTGAAGACTGCCCACTTCTAGGCCAGTTACTCTGTAGCTGCTTACGGGTTTCTCCTGCCCCATTGTTTTCAGAAGAATTACCGTTCTCTGACCCTGGATGTTGAGCTCATTCATTAATTTCTCGGTACAGAATGTTGCAGTACTACCAGGGTCCAAAAAGGCATAAGTTTGGACAACCTTGTTTCCTTTAGCATGTTTAATCTGTACAGGCAGAATTGAAAGAGCACAATCTTTACCGGCCCCATTATGGTCACCGATTGTCATGGAAACCAGAGCGCTGCTCAGTTTTTCTTTGGGCATCTCAACAGCAGATTTAACTTCTTTATGAGAGCCATCCTCCTCAGTCTTGATGTGCAGTAGAGTGGGGTGTTTCTTTTGACAAACGGCACATGTGAGCCTTTTTTTACATTCTCTGCTCGTGTCCCAATGTTAAACATCCAAAACATGCACCTTTGGACATGAGGAAATCCACCTTTTCTTTGTGTGGTCTTGCTTTAAACTTTCTACACAACTCTAGTGTGTGGTCTCCTGAACAGAGTGCACATGGTCTTTGAAAAGCAATTCTGATGTCAGGTCTTTCCTTCAAGTAAGTACTTCTGTTTTTCGCAGGGTTCTCTGATGGCTGATAAGTAATTTTCTTTCTTACAGGATATTCCGATGGCTGATCGATGGCGGGTGATGGGTAAGTATTATTTTCCCTCTCTGAGTTTTCAGACACAGTAGTTATTGCGGTGACAAAGCTACTTCCTTTGGTGGTAGGTTTAAAGGTCCTTGATCCAGAAGCTTTGTTGGCTGGGCGGGGATCTTGAATGTCCCCAAAGATGGGATCTAGGCTGATCCTAGCCTGTTTTTCAACAAAGTGTACCATGTCTTTGAAACTTGCTCTCTGTTTGTGTCTTTCCTGTATGTCGCAAGCGACAGACCTGAACTTGTCCCTGAGCTTGAAAGGGAGTTTAGAAATAATTATTCTCAGGTTGGAAGGAGTGTTAATCTCTTCCATGTACTGACCCCTTTGTAATGCATTATAACATCCTCTCAAGAAAAGTCCATAGGAATGCAAGGCCTTTGCATCTTCAACTTTAATGGTTGGCCAGCTGAGAGCTTTATCAATGTAGGCAGCTGTGATTCTCATACCATGGCCAAAGTTCTCCAATAGAAGCCTCCTGGCCTCCTGGTATCCCATTACAGGCTCCAAGTGCATACAACTACGAACTAGGTCCTTTGCTTGCCCACTTGTGAACTGCTCTAAAAAGTACAGTCGGTCTTGGTTGCTGTCAGTTTTGCTTTCAATGCAGTGTTCAAAAGCTTGGATAAAAGACTGATACTGCAGTGGTTCACCAGAGAATGCCGTTATTGCTTTGACTGGAAGTAAAGACAAACGCTGCTGCTTCACAATGAGCTCGGAAATCTCATTCTGTCTGCTCAACACATCAACCAGAGTTTTAGTTCCATCATCGAGACCAGACTGAGTGGCGCCACCTGCAGGCATCGTACTGCTGTTGATGAATCTTGATTAGTGTTGCTGTAGAGGAGTCTTGTTTCTAGCACCACCCGTAACACCACCTGAGCTGGTGTAGGTGGGGCCTACATAAGGAAGGCTATCTTGACCTTGGTCTTCTAATTGCTCTTGCCTTTCTGAGATTCCGGGTGTTGAGGGGTTAAACCTTTCTATTGTTCTTGTTGCCTTTTCCTGCCAATCCGCTCGCTCCATATAAGCATTCATGGCATCAGGAGGAGTCTTCCTTATATCAACTTGAGATGAAACTTCATATTCTTCCAGAACCTTTAATTTTGCAGTGGTTTCAGCTAGGCCAGCTTCCACCTGCAACATTTCCTTCTTTGCTTTGAGGCCTGCTTCTTCCATTTCTATTTGATGCTTCTTTTCGAGCATTGTTGCGCGAACCAATAGAGCTGCTCTCTCTACCTCAGCCTGCGCCCTTAGTCTTCTGGTTGTGGAGGATGTAGTACTTCGGACAGTGGACCCCCTGTGTGACACACTGTCTACTGGTCGTATATCAGGAAGCCTTTCAGGAGAGTAATTAATCTGCTTTTCATAAGCAGTCCACTCCATCTTTCCCTTCACATGTCCCAAACATTCTCTGAACCTGTTTTCCTTAGGCACAAACCAGTCCATTTGGTCACACTCTTGTTCTTCTTGTGACATTAACATTAAAACAGACTTTTGAAACTCCACAAATTCTTCCAGCATATTCTCAAGCGTTTCACATTTCAGCTTTATGGTGTGTATGTCAGTTTTTCCGAATTCGTCATCCAACAGAGCTTGAATCTCATTCTGTTTACGTGTCAGCACTCCCAGTTTTCCTCTGCGAGAGCGAATCAACGTCAAAAGAGTCCTCTCCTCTTCATCAGCCCCAGCGGGCTGCTCCACGACCGGCACGGACGGCTGTTCCTTTAACTCCGACATACCGACGGCAGTAAACGTAGGCTATAAATAACGCGATAGTCACTGTAGCTATACGTGAGCCACAACACACCATTCACAATAACCTACAATTGATTCGGTAGCGCTGATCAGACGCGCTGATACAATGTAGGCGTATCGTGAATGGTGTGTTGTGGCTCACGTAGGCTACAGTGACTATCGCGTTAACAAGTTAACAAAGGGAAGTGGAAAATGTTTGGACCGGGATCATGGAGTCCTAGCTTTAGTTGGAGAGCAAACTACACTAGTATGTATCTGTGTATCTTCTCGTGGTGCTTGCAACGTAACACATGTGTAGTTTGTGCTTGGATGCTGAATCATTATTCATTATTCTTATAGTAAACTCCTGTTTAATTAGGATTGTCTGGACATTGGAATCTTTACAATAGCCTACGTGAGTTTTTGACATGGATTTGGAAAACGTAGTCAAACGCATGCATTTCAGCGCCATAGAAAATTAACCACACACACACACACACACACACACACAGCTGAAAGTCCTCCAAGAGCTCCACTCGTTCATTGATCACTACCAAGCCATTAATAAAACAAATAGGATTGGATTTCAAAAGTTGACCTAACGAAACACACCATGAAACGCGTGTGATTCAGGTTTCGCAGCAGTCACTCGAGCCGTCAATCAAATCAATTGACAAAACAATGAATGTACAAAACAATCCGCTCATTAATAACACTCGATAGCAAACTTATGAATGAACAAAATCCATTTACCAATCAATCAAATGAGTCGGCAAAACAATAAATTAAATTAATCAATAACTCAAACAATCAAATAAAACAGAAAATCTAACGAACCAATACATCAATCAATCAAACGTATCGATAAATAAATAAATTCATTCATTAATTAATCAAATAAAACAAAACGATTCAATAAATGAAATGAATGAATAAATAAAACAATCAAACGAGTAATAAATGAATGAATCAAATGAATGAATCAAACAAAACGATAAACAAGAGATTGAACCCCTATATTACTATGTACCAGCTTTAGCTGCCCGTATAGAATATCTTATCATTTTTCAGTATATCAATAGATGTGTACATTTAGACAGAAACGCAGTATCACCTTAACGTCAAGTACAACAGAGTTATATTAATATTTCCGAAGCATTTATAATCAATAAATCCGCATTTACTATTAAGAGTTAAACTACCAGCTTTAAAATCGCTTGGATACTGTCACAACTTATAATAAAAGGCGCTTTTAAGGGATTAGTCTACAAAGTTGTATTAAGTCCACCAAAAGTATGTGAGCTTTAACAAGTGTGTTCACTAAACAGCGCATTGCCACCCAAAGCGGTTTATTTAAGAAACGTGACGATGAAGACACGTCCACTATTCACTGAAAATAAAAGAAAACAAACAAATCACTTGCATTTGTTCGAGGATATATTTGCGACAGTGGTGAAAGTGTATTCCTAGCCTTGAATGTCCACTTTGATAAAGGTTCAACCAAAACAATTCAACAAGTCTCGCCCCCCCCCCGCAGAAGACAGCCGGGCGACGACGTCGACGGCTCCGCCTCCGGTGGCAGTGGGCACAGCGCGGCGCCTCGCGCCACACTCCGCGCTGTCAGACAACACGTCCGGAGAAACCAACCGTGCACGTTAAGCCCCTCCCTCTCCGTTCGCTCCGCTGTCACAGCCTCCGCGTCCCGATCTCGAACACTCTCTCCCGCGTAGGCTATGACAGAAGGCCAAAGCACACACAGGCAGGACACCGCGGGAGCCCTCCTTACTCTCGTTCCTTCCTTCCTTGAGGCTCCAATGACCCCGTTTGGCTTGCGCTCCACACGCACCCCAACGACCCACCCGACCCACAAGAACAACTGGGCTCTTAAAGGGGAATTGGAAGCCAGCCTCTTCGACCTAGGACCAGAGATGCGGGCATGGCTACACGACACCGAGTTGGACATCTGACGTTACACGAAAGAAGAAAGGGGAATTCAGCCTATCCCATTCTAGGCTGCTAATTAAATAACCCGTCCATGCTGTGGTGGTGCAGCTTTTACAGCCAATCTGGATGTTCGAGTTCTGGATAGGTGAGGCCCTTGACTTAGGGAATCAAGGGCCCCCTAGGACCACTGATCGTACTATAACTTCTATCAAGATGATAATGTGAAGATTGAGATACCTCAGAATCGGTATTACGGGTATGATGGGTCAACTCATCCCATTGGTATTGGTATTTTGAATGCATGATATGTGATTTAATATATTTTTGATTAACTAAGATTTTATTTTTCAATATGTTTTTGATACGATGCAATGATACACGTGGGGATTAATGGTTATGAAGCCTATTCGTATCTGATTATCAGATTTTGTGTTTGTTTTGATTGTGTTTAATGTGTTGTGCTTAATTCCCCCCAGGGAATGGTAAATCATAAATGAAGACCTTAAGGAATGTGATCTTAAATAAGAAAACATGGACATTGTTTTTTTATTATTGCTGAATATCAGAGTTTTCATTCTGTGCTCCATATATACATATTTACCAGAGAGTATATTTACTGAGACAGTAGTAGATGTTTGTGATACTACTTTCTATATAATGTTTGGTAAAGGAGCGCGTCGCCAGTCTGGGAATTGGCACGGGAGGCTCCATCTCCATTCGGGGCGGCAGTCTAGCTCAGGAGGTAGAGCGGTCGCCTCACAACCGGAAGGTTGCTGGTTCGATCCCCGGCTCCTCCTAGCAAAAACTGTCAAGGTGTCCTTGAGGAAGACCCTAACCCTAACTGCTCCCCGGGCGCTGTATGAATAGCTGCCCACTGCTCCTAATACTAGGATGGGTTAAATGCAGAGAACACGTTTCACTGTATGTCTTCATGTATGTGACCAATAAAGAGGATTCAATCCCCACGATTTGTTGTTGTTTGTTGATCTTGCTGCAGTAGATGCTTTCATTTGATGCTTTTGTTCAATAAAGATATTGAACTTAGTATCCGGACCGCTTAAAGATTCTTATTTCCACCCGAGTATAAATTATACTACAAAGTGTATCAACGTTTTCGGCTGGCCTAAACTAAAAAATTCCATCATGCGAACGATTCTTACTTGCTGTCCCATCCATCCACACTGTTTGCACTGGTGGCTGGTTACAGCAGCCTCACCTTTGTTGTTATCTTTATATATTTCCTACTTTGGATCCCAACTGACCCAAATGACCGGGTGTGGTGTTGTTTTAAACATTTATGATATTAAGATCATAGTAGACTGTAGACTCAGAGGGGTCGCCCACTGTACAGTAGCCCAGTGATGTTCAATCAACCACAGTGTTTTACAGTGTTTTAGATTATAATAATAGTATAAAAACACATTAATTAAGTGCATTTAGATCATTTCAATGTCAAACCACAGGACCAACCACCGTGGTTGCAAGTGTGTTGTCTTTGTGAGAAAACAGAGAAGTGAGTTTTTTAGAGCTGTTTCAAACATGGAAAAAAATAGGAAGTGTCAAACCACAACAGTGATTATAAGTGTGTGGAATTTGAGCGTGAAGAGAGAAAACAGACAGGCGCTGTTTTTTACGCCGCGGAATTTGTGGAAGATGAAGCTTTCCATTGGTGAGTATTGTGAACATGAACGTATTGAGCGGACTGCCAGCCGATGGTGCTGTGCTGTGTGTCACGAAAAATGCGTTCTAGTGGTTATGATTGATGAGACTGATTTATGACAAAAATTGCATTTTTCTAAATATCAAGCTTCAACCATTGTTTTTTTCCCTCATGCAGGTCATGGACCTTCACTGTCCATATTGTCAGGGAACTCCTTCTGCTCCGATCCTCTTGTCTTCATGGGTGACCTCGGCGACATGATTGATGGGGAGTTCCAGCTCAGGGAAGCCCAGGAGCAGCGTCGGCTGGAGGAGCACGAGTACCAGAGCATAAGACTGGAGCTGGTGATCGGCTACAGGCAGACCCTGGCTGACCTGCAGACTGGCAACAGGAGAGCGGAGAAGAAGCCTCAACTGAGATCAGCAAGTAAGTATTGTTCACTGTACACTGACTATAGTAACACATGTCCATCCATCCACACTGTCAAATGAATAATCTGTTTGACTTATTTCGTTTTTGTATGTAATAAACAAGTCAACAGAACATTCGTATGTGGACTGCATGTGGTTGGTGGCTGGTTAAAGCAGCCTCACGTTGCCCGTAAGCATAATACCATCTCATGACATGTTGTTAAACTTAATATATTTCCTACTTTGGATCCCAACATGTCCCAAATGACCGGGTGTGGTGTTGTTTTAAACATTGTTTTCCAGTTGGTGAGATGCTGCACATGACCAAAGGTGTCGCTCCCGGTAAGGTGGGCGGACAGGAGACCGAGGAGGAGAAGATCAGCATCGTAATCGACCAACTGAACAAGGACATCTTGGTCTCTACTAAGCACCTTTCAAGAAGCATGGATGTTACTCTTACTTTTTAAGAAATATTTTGTAGAATGTGTGTAGAATTGACAAAAAAAACAACAAGCGAGGAAAATATAGTTCTTCAGTCTATTAGACTAAACTATCTACTATGATCTTAATTGTAATAATGTCTGTTGAATGGACTGTCCGGGGGTTAATTATAAGTTTGAAAGTGCCTATTTCATCGTTTTCCACGCCCACAGGGGGGGGGGGGGGGCATTTCATCACTCTCTATTGACTTTGTATTGTGAGAAGGTAGTCCTGGTTTTCTAATAAAAAACGGAAACATGTCTAAAAGCTGTTGTGATGATGAACCAACAAGGTAAATAACTATTTGTTTCGGTTCGGCAGTTTGTTCAAATGTAGTTCTGGGTTATTTGTTGTTGTTGAGCATCCTGTCTCAAAGCTGAACCTGTTTCTTGGAAGGATGAAGCTTTCCATTGGTGAGTATTGTGAACATGAACGTACTGAGCGTTTTGGACTGCCAGCCGATGGTGCTGTGCTGTGTGTCACGTGGGACACGAAGAAGTCCACGGCTTGACTTTAAGCGCCGTGTGTGCGCGTGCGTGTGTGTGTTATGAATCAACGGTTCCTGGCACTGAGTCACACCTTTTAGTCATAGTGAAACTTTCACTATGACTAAAAGGTGTGACTCAGTGGCGAAGCGTGTCTATCACAACTGGACCTTCTGTAGACCAGGGGTTGCCCAACTTTTCAGCCCGCGACCCCCAACAGACCCCCCCCCCCCTCACTATCACCGGAGGGGAGGTCCAACGTGAAATCCAAGGGCCGGGGGGGGGGGGGGTAATCGTGATCGCGAAAATTGTGTGTTTTTTTCCAGCTGCAAATGATAGTCGTGAATCTGTCGGAATCAGAATTCCTTTATTCGTCACCCTTACATATTAAACGGACTTACATAATACCCCCACTTTGGGAACCCCTGCTGTAGACCACCCCCGTGTTCTAGTCAGACGGACGTCACGGAGGAGTCACTTTATGCCTTATCTCATTTAGGAAGATCAGATTGTCGCAGCCAATTTCCAAGTGGACCATAGTTGTAAAGCAGTGTCCATGTAGTGAAGTAACAGACCACCACAGACCACCACACACAGGCTATCGGTTAAAGGGACGGTCTAACACGCTTCACGTGAAAAGGCTTAACGTAACTTAAAGTTCCAAAATAGCGATCAATAATCACCAAATGTCTCTGGCATATGTCTTGTCATTAGCACTTTCACCTGTCAAAATGAAAGTGAAAAGGTGAAAGTGCTAATGACAAGACATATGTGTTGCACTGTTCATATTTATGACACGGATGTCTAGCTACATACTTATTAGGTATGTTAATGTACGTTTGTCGAGTTAGACTGCAGGAGCAAAAACACACGTGCACACACGTACTTGGCGGGGCAGGGAGAGAACTTTATTGCACATGCGCAGAAGTCATATACACACATGTATGGATACCCGCAATGACCAAAATAGCTTTATAGCGCAGTAGAGGAATACAGTGGCTGACTGGCTGTATATGTGAGACTGTACATTACATCATGTTCAACACCCCCATTCAGGCTCACCTTTACAAATCACATGAAAAGAAAAAACAGGTCTTCCTTAAAATAGAATAAATAAATGACCTATGCCGGTCTGGCATAGTAGACAGTTTAGTCTAATAGACTGAAGAACTATATTTTCCTCGGTTGTTTTCCCATGTCAATTCTACACACATTCTACAAAATATTTCTTAAAAATTAATCAATAAATCCATGCTGCTTGAAAGGTGCTTAGTAGAGACCAAGATGTCCTTGTTCAGTTGGTCGATTAGGATGCTGATCTTCTCCTCCTCGGTCTCCTGTCCGCCCACCTTACCGGGAGCGACACCTTTGGTCATGTGCAGCATCTCACCAACTGGAAAACAATGTTTAAAACAACACCACACCCGGTCATTTGGGACATGTTGGGATCCAAAGTAGGAAATATATTAAGTTTAACAACATGTCATGAGATGGTATTATGCTTACGGGCAACGTGAGGCTGCTTTAACCAGCCACCAACCACATGCAGTCCACATACGAATGTTCTGTTGACTTGTTTATTACATACAAAAACGAAATAAGTAAAACAGATTATTCATTTGACAGTGTGGATGGATGGACATGTGTTACTATAGTCAGTGTACAGTGAACAATACTTACTTGCTGATCTCAGTTGAGGCTTCTTCTCCGCTCTCCTGTTCCCAGTCTGCAGGTCAGCCAGGGTCTGCCTGTAGCCGATCACCAGCTCCAGTCTTATGCTCTGGTACTCGTGCTCCTCCAGCCGACGCTGCTCCTGGGCTTCCCTGAGCTGGAACTCCCCATCAATCATGTCGCCGAGGTCACCCATGCAGACAAGAGGATCGGAGCAGAAGGAGTTCCCTGACAATATGGAGTCCATGACCTGCATGAGAGGAAAAAACAATGGTTGAAGCTTGAAAATCACACACTGTTCATTTTAGTCATAGTGTAACCTATGTTACATAGTGTAATATCGTGTAAACATGCTATATAAATAACAATTTAATAAAATAATAATATATACTCGACCAATATAATGCTTCATCCTTCTAAGACGTGGCCTCACTGTATGAAGGACGTGACATGGACGGGTTATTTAAGAGAGCCAGCTCCTCCTTCCACTCACAGGCGCACACTTTTCGGTCCGTTTTCTCAGTTTCTCCGTTTTCGGTCCAGTTTGGTGGACAGCCAGCAATCCAATGACCTGTGACCTGTGACCAATGACCACACACGCACACACTTTACATTTGAGGAAGTGAGGTAAAGGAGGCAGTTCCATGGCAGTCAACAATCAACAGTCAGCCTTTATTTAGAGCACATATCAGTATTGTACCAGCTAGGAGGACCTGGGGACTGTATGAAGGACATGTCACGGGGTGGGATGGGACCATGAGTGACTGGAGCCACCACAGCATGGACGGGTTATTTAATTAGCAGCCTAGAATGGGATAGGCTGAATTCCCCTTTAAGAGCCCAGTTGTTCTTGTGGGTCGTTGGGGTGCGTGTGGAGCTCAAGCCAAACGGGGTCATTGGAGCCTCAAGGAAGGAAGGAGAGTAAGGAGGGCTCCCTCGGTGTCCTGCCTGTGTGTGCTTTGGCCTTCTGTCATAGCCTACGCGGGAGAGAGTGTTCGAGAATTAAGTAGTGTGTGTAGCAAGACACACTGCGACGTCCGGGTGTGGTGTGTTGACTATGTGAGAAGTGAAACTGCCTCTTGCCTGCCACACGTGAAGGATGAAGCATTACATACATAAGAATGTCATCATCACAACAGCTTTTAGACATGTTTCCGTGTGTGTGTGTGTGCGAGGGAGCCCTCCTTACTCTCCTTCCTTCCTTGAGGCTCCAAGAGGCAGTTTCACTTCTCACATAGTCAACACAACACACCACACCCGGACGTCGCAGGGTGTCTTGCTATGAGGGTTCTGATTTCGTGTCACTTCTAGTCAACACACCGGACACCGGACGTCAGGGTGTCAGCAGTTTTTGCTAGGAGGACCCGGGGATCGACCCAGCGACCTTTGGGCTGTGAGGCGACCGCTCTACCTCCTGAGCTATACTGCCACCCCAAAGAAAGACTGTATATCTTTGAATATACGGTAAAAACAATCTAAAGACAGCAAGACTGAATCCATTCACAATAATTGTATTTATTACAATTAACATTTTAAAAAATCACACACTGTTCATTTTAGTCATAGTGTACCCGCTATATCGCATTGTTCATGTCACACGTAACACAGCCTGGAAGTTCAATACGCTCAATACATTTATGTTCACAATACCAATGTAATGCAGGAGGTACAGCGGTCGCCTCACAACCCACAGGTCACTGGTTCGATCCCCGGGTCCTCCTAGTCAGCCATCGACAGGAATGGATACAGTTCAGTTCCCGACGGGGAACAACATTGTTGTTTGAAAAAAAACTGATAAAAATAGACACTGTTATTGAAAGAGTTGTTTGAAAAAACTCACTTCCTTCTTTCGTCTCTTCCTTCTTTTTTTTCTTTCGTGGTTGTAAGTGGGTGTACAGTAGTCTCTGCTTTAATCAAAGCAAGTTTTTGGGGAATTTGTGGAAGTGAGTATTGTGAACAAGAACGTATTGAGCGGACTGCCAGCCGGTGCTGTGCTGTGTGTCACGAAAAATGCGTTCTAGTGGTTATGATTGATGAGACTGATTTATGACTAAAATTGCATTTTTCTAAATATCAAGCTCAACCATTGTTTTTTCCTTCACTGTCCATATTGTCAGGGAACTCCTTCTGCTCCGATCCTCTTGTCTTCATGGGTGACCTCGGCGACATGATTGATGGGGAGTTCCAGCTCAGGGAAGCCCAGGAGCAGCGTCGGCTGGAGGAGCACGAGTACCAGAGCATAAGACTGGAGCTGGTGATCGGCTACAGGCAGACCCTGGCTGACCTGCAGACTGGCAACAGGAGAGCGGAGAAGAAGCCTCAACTGAGATCAGCAAGTAAGTATTGTTCACTCTACACTGACTATAGTAACATCCATCCACACTGTCAAATGAATAATCTGTTTGACTTATTTCGTTTTTGTATGTAATAAACAAGTAAACAGTTATGCACATTCGTATGTGGACTGCATGTGGTTGGTGGCTGGTTAAAGCAGCCTCACGTTGCCCGTAAGCATAATCTTAACAACATCCTACAGTGAACACTGAACTCGAAGCACACCCATTAGGAAGAACTGTACAGAAACCTCCACAATACAGAACACACGTCAGGAACACTCACACTTGCAGAAACATTCAAAAAACATTATTAAAGTCAAATGAAATACAATTTGAGACGATGCAGACGTAAGCAGAAGAATGGTGATATTAGGTATTCGGCTGTTTTGTCAAGTAAGATCTTAAGAATGTTATTTTAAGTGTATCGTCGTCTTCGGCTACCATAAACTAAAATAAACTAATTAAATCAAGCAATTGTATATGCCAAAACAAGTGTATTAGAAGGATGTGTTTGGTAAATGAATATGCAAAATAAATAAGATGTTGTTAAACTTGATATATTTCCTACTTTGGATCCCAACATGTCCCAAATGACCGGGTGTGGTGTTGTTTTAAACATTGTTTTCCAGTTGGTGAGATGCTGCACATGACCAAAGGTGTCGCTCCCGGTAAGGTGGGCGGACAGGAGACCGAGGAGGAGAAGATCAGCATCCTAATCGACCAACTGAACAAGGACATCTTGGTCTCTACTAAGCACCTTTCAAGCAGCATGGATTTATTGATTGATTTTTAAGAAATATTTTGTCGAATGTGTGTAGAATTGACATGGGAAAACAACCGAGGAAAATATAGTTCTTCAGTCTATTAGACTAAACTGTCTACTATGATGCCCCCCCCCCCTTGGACTTCATGATGTTTGATCCCCCCCCCCCCGTTGGACTTCATGATGTTTGATCCCCCCCCCCCGTTGGACTTCATGATGTTTGATCCCCCCCCCGTTGGACTTCATGATGTTTGATCCCCCCCCCCCCGTTGGACTTCATGATGTTTGATCACCCCCCCCCCGTTGGACTTCATGATGTTTGATCCCCCCCCCCCCGTTGGACTTCATGATGTTTGATCCCCCCCCCGTTGGACTTCATGATGTTTGATCACCCCCCCCCCGTTGGACTTCATGATGTTTGATCCCCCCCCCCCCGTTGGACTTCATGATGTTTGATCCCCCCCCCCGTTGGACTTCATGATGTTTGATCCCCCCCCCCCCGTTGGACTTCATGATGTTTGATCACCCCCCCCCCGTTGGACTTCATGATGTTTGATCCCCCCCCCCCCGTTGGACTTCATGATGTTTGATCCCCCCCCCGTTGGACTTCATGATGTTTGATCACCTCCCCCCCCGTTGGACTTCATGATGTTTGATCCCCCCCCCCCGTTGGACTTCATGATGTTTGATCACCCCCCCCCCGTTGGACTTCATGATGTTTGATCCCCCCCCCCCCGTTGGACTTCATGATGTTTGATCACCCCCCCCCGTTGGACTTCATGATGTTTGATCACCCCCCCCCCGTTGGACTTCATGATGTTTGATCACCCCCCCCCCGTTGGACTTCATGATGTTTGATCACCCCCCCCCCCCCCCCCCCCCCATGTTCGATTGCTGCTCTGTAATCTCGAGGATCTGTAATAAACGCTCTTTAATGTCGAAGCGCGTTTCTCGTGGTGCTTGCAACGTAACACATGTGTAGTTTGTGCTTGGATGCTGAATCATTATTCATTATTCTTATAGTAAACTCCTGTTTAATTAGGATTGTCTGGACATTGGAATCTTTACAATAGCCTACGTGACTTTTTGACATGGATTTGGAAGTCAAAGTAGTCAAACGCATGCATTTCAGCGTCATAGGAAATTAACAGCGAACACACACACACACACACACACACACACACACACACACACACACACACACACACACACACACACACACACACACACACACACACACACACACACACACACACACACACACACACACACACACACACACACACACACACACACACACACACACACACACAGGGGTGGGCCAGAGAACACTATTATTATCTTTTTATTAATATGGTTTTATTATTATCCTAAAGTAATTGCCTGTATTAAAAAAAAAACCGTCACAAAAGAAAAACAGGTGCTTGTTACTCTGTTTGACAGAATGAGCACCCCTCCCTTCATTCATTGCATGGTTCAGTCCATGCACGTGGGCGCCTGAGCAATGGAGCAAGATTTAGGAGACTGTCCCTTTAAGACGCCGGTTGTCTTGTTGTGTGCGGCACGCGACTCGCGAGTGCGAAGATAGTCCGGGACAGAGAGTTGAAGTTCAGTCCGTTAGACACACTCGTTGAAAGTGAACGTTAACTTGAATAATAATTTAATTTATGTGGGATCCATCCTGTAAGATTCAGATTGTTGGAAGTCAATGATATAAAAGTAAGTGCCCGCAGTTTATCGTTTCACCTGTTATATAGATCGCAAATTCGGCTGTGTTCAGTGATTGATTGGAAGAGGTTAACGTGATATTTCCTGATTGAGTTAACATACCAACCGTCGTTATTTTCTTTCATGTACAGTATAAGCTAGCATAGTGCCGTTTGTGTCACTGGTTAAATGTGCTAAATATAGCCCCGGAGCTTTGCTAGGCACCAGGGCTGGACTGGCCGTTGGACTTCACGATCGTGACAACCCCCCCCCCCCCCCCCGTTGGACTTCACGATCGCGACAACACCGTACAACCAGTGGCGTTTTCTCCCGGAGGCCAAGGGAAGCCAGGCTTCCCCTGTTTTTTCGGATTGTAGTTATAATTTTAATACATTTTAAAATTATAATTTTTTTTTTAAATTCGGTAATTCTCCTTTGCTGTGTCACACAGCAAAGGAGAATTACCGAATTTTTTTTATTTTAATTAAAAAAATGTAGGAGAGACGGTCCGGCAGCAACACACAGCCTGTGTGTTGCTGCCGGACCGTCTCTCCCCCATTCTCATTGAGTATTTTACAAAGAGTGAAACAACAGCGCCCCCTAGATATTATGGTGAAATAGAGGAGGCCAGCCGAATGAGCTTCCCTTGGTGAAAAAAAAAATGGGGGATTGTCCCGGATTGACCAATCAGATGAGACACGTCATGTCCCCCTGCCAACCTGTGATTGGTCAGGGCCATGCCAAGGGAGGCCAGAGACGGCTGGCCTCCCTTCAAGGGAATGGGATCCCTTGATCCCATTGGATCGATTTGAAGGGAATCCCTTGACTCACAAATCCAATCAAATCACATCAACATCAGTACGTAGTACTGTAACTGTCATCCTCGCCGTTTGATAGTATTAAGCATTATGGAGGGTGGAGATTTGGCGTACTTAATAAAAAACAACTTTACTAAACTTCCGCTACAGCAGCAACTAAAAATTAAATCAGATGACAGGCCCATGCCCACACTCGAGCTGTGTGCACAGAGGAAAAAGGGAGCGAATCGGACGTTCAATGAGGACAATTATGTCCGCACGGAGTGGCTAACTGGAAGCGCTGAACTTCAGCGTCTATTTTGCTGGCCATGTCTTCTTTTTGACAAGGATTCGTGCTCCCTGAACAATCCTTGGGCAACTTCAGGATTCATCGACCTTGCCAACCTGTCACGGGCAATTGAGAGGCACGGTAAATCAAAAAATCACATAGATTGTGCTGTGAAATTGAAGCTTTTTTTATTCATTACCGAATCTGCACTGCGCATTGAGCGGCTGGTTATGCATTTGGGGGGGGGGGGGGGGAATGCTTAAATTAATAAGACGAGAGAGTTTTGGCTGGAGAGTGCGTGCGGACCTGTCGGTTAGATAACAGGCGTGTGCAAGTCCTGCATCTGTATGATACAACTGTGTAAAATGATACCGGGCGCTGTAATCACTCAACTGGTTACGTTATTGACCCAAAAAAAACTGGCTTCCCCTAAAATTTTCACCACGCCACGCTACTGCGTACAACAGTGTACACATGAGTTCCTACTGACCTAAACTGTTTACAAAAGATGCCTGAAAAAATAAACATTTAAAAAAGTGTCCGCGATGTCTATCCCATGTCACTCTATTACTGATTTAGGGAGGGGGCGGGGCCCCATGGTCCGACCTGCGGGGGAGCCCCGAAATATTGCGCAACGCCACTGGCACTGGTAACAACTTCTTGTCATTTTTGACTCAAACAAAAAACTGAAACATGCCTAAAAGCTGCTTTGTGACAGGATGCTAAACCAACGTGTGTGTGTGTGTGTGTGTGTGTGTGTGTGTGTGTGTGTGTGTGTGTGTGTGTGTGTGTGTGTGTGTGTGTGTGTGTGTGTGTGTGTGTGTGTGTGTGTGTGTGTGTGTGTGTGTGTGTGTGTGTGTGTGTGTGTTATGAATCAACGGGTCCTGATACGAGAGGTTTCACTATGACTAAAATGAACAGTGTGTGGTATAGTGGTATAGTGGTATAGTGGTATAGTGGTATAGTGGTATAGTGGTATAGTGGTCACACACTGGTCTCCGGGGGAGCCGGGATTTTTTTTTTTTTGCGGGGGGGGGGGGGGGCAATGCTGCATTAATAGCAACAGCACAGACATAGGCCTATTATAAAGAGAACATCTGTTGCCACAGGTCTACATTTACATGAAACGTCCCGATGGATCATGTTCATGTCAACATATTTCCCGAGCATGTATGGGCTACGCAAACTTCAATCAACTTGATAATAAATAATCCACGGACCACCAATGTAACGTTTGACTGTTTAATTAAATCAACTTAAAATGACTCATAAACAGGCTACATTGTTTCACATGGGCTATAGCCTATTATGGCTGTAGCCCACACAGAGCCGAACACACGCGATAAGAGCAGCCAGCGGCACCAACCATGAACAATATTAATATTAATAATACAGCTATAGCACAACACAACCCTCTCACTGCCTGGAGAGACGCGACGCCACACACACAACACAACGACGCACAGAGCCCTTCTCTCGTGTCGCCTGCTTGGGCGGAGCTGCGGGCAGCGTGCAAGCATCAACTCTAAATATAATTTTATTTCACTTATTTTACACCTTTGGAAAAAAAAACATGCCCAAAATGGAATTTATTTGGTCATCATATCAGTATTTTAGAGAGCTCCCCCCAAATTTCACAAACCATGTTCCCAGGGGAGCTCATGTCACCACTAGCGAACTGGAGTTCGCACCCTGGTGTGACCGCTGTTTCATACATAGGGGCCGATGTATGTTACTGCTGGTGGGTGGCGCTCTAAAACGTTTCACAACCCTCGACGCTACAAGATAAACCCAAAACCATAGCTGTCATATAATTATACATTATTACATTATAAATGAATGGCGTACGTCTTTAAGAGATTGTTGTTGCGACACTTCCGTAGAATGTTGGTCGT
>CM051004.1:5724012-5794595 GCA_027704905.1 Muraenolepis orangiensis | reverse complement strand
GACATGACCCAAGTAATCTCCCTTTTAAAGAACGCACACTTTGCCAGTTTGACCTTCAGTCCTTCTTGCTTCAGCCGGCATGGAGGCGCTCCACCTGCATGTGTACAGTAGAGGAGAATACTACAATGCAGTGGCAAACTGTGTCTATCACAACTGGACCTTCTGTAGACACCCCCCTCCCCCCCCCCATTCGAACATTCGCTTGTTCACGTCAGTTTATGCCTTATCTCATTTAGGCAGATCAGATTCTCGCAGCCAATTCCCAAGTGTACCATAGTTGTAAAGCAGAGTCCATGTAGTGAAGTAACAGACCAACACAGACCACCACACACAGGCTATCGGTTAAAGGGCCGGTCTAACACGCTTCACGTGAAAAGGCTTAACGTAACTTAAAGTTCCAAAATAGCGATCAATAATCACCAAATGTCTCTGGCATATGTCTTGTCATTAGCACTTTCACCTGTCAAAATATCAAAACCTAAATCACCTAAGTGTTTTCCTCTCATAAAGCTGCGTTAAGACTTTTCCTTACTGGCTCAATAGAGAGGAAAACAATTAATGTCACATTATGTCCATAATGGGAGGATTTAAGTTGAGATATATTGACAGGTGAAAGTGCTAATGACAAGACATATGCCAGAGAAATTCGGTGATTATTGATCGCGGTTTTGTAACTCTTAGTTACGTTAAGTCTTTTCACGTTAAGCGATGCAAATAAAGATCAAGTCAAAACTCAATTTAAATGCACAACAATTCTTAACAAACTCAAGTCAGCCATTAACTAATCATTCAACAAGTGTGTGGAAACAAAATGCAACAACCAGCTCAACGAGACGCAACACTGAGACAAAACCAGCAAAGACAAATGAGTCTCACTCACCAATGATGTTCACTTGAAGACCAAATCCATTCTCCTGTCCTTCTGGATGGTTCGATAACCCGGTCATGAAGCTGATCACTGCAAAATGTCCTTTCCACAGATGCAGTGGTGACGGGGATCATTAAAACTTTTTTTATAATGTCAACAGCACCATCTTCACCTGTTGCCATTTAGACGTTAAAAACTTATGTAGAAAAAAACCCAACATAGCACTACGCTAGATCCTCGAGCCAGTATACCTTCTAGCGTACAATGGACCTGTAGGGAAATCTGAAAGAATTGGCTACAAATCACTATATGATTGGTTGATCAAATTGTCAATCCAAACGTACACTCTCATTCAGTCTAAGGGCCAAAGCATGCGGGAGTACTTTGGTTGAAGGATATTCTTCCCAGCAACTTTTTTTTGCTGGGTTTTGTTTTTCCAACACAAAACCACTCAAATGCGTCGTGCATGGACCGAGAAAGACAAACAAATCAACGTAACTGTAATATAACAGATAACAACACAGATATGATTCTCATTTATTCATTTTATTTTTATTAAATAGTATTACATTTTATTAATAAAATTAATTTTTTTTTTTGTTTCATCTGAGAGTTCCAGGGTCTTCTCTGAATACCTTGAAGGCCCTGACCACTGCTACAATGTCATTCAGATACAGTAACAAATAATTGCAGAGTTGAGCCCTGAACATGCGCCATCATTAGCCTCTGGAATGTACTTAGAGCGTTGCAAAGTCCAAAGGGCATTCTATTCCATTCAAAAAGGCCAAAAGGGGTGCAAAAGGCAGTTTTATCCTTATCTTTTTCAGCAACTGGTAACTGATTGATTCTTCGATGCGGGGCAAGGGGAATGCATCCTTGCGGGTGTTTTGTTCAATTGCCTGTAATCAATTCTTTACTCGGAAGATTGGGGCGGCATAGGGGCTACTACTCTCCCGGATAACCTGAGCCTTTAGCAACTGATGTCGATGGGCTTTTACAGACTCGTATTCAGATGGGGGTATATGTCTATATCTCTGCCGGACTGGGGTCTCATCTAGTAGGGGAATACTGTGTGATAAAAGGTTGCTACAACTTAAATCGCCGTCATGGGCAGAAAACACTGAACTGTGTTTTTGCAACAAAGCCCTTATTTTCACTTGTTCCTGAGCTGTGAGTGCAGATAGTTTAATGGCCTCCACCTGGTCTTGCATCTGGCTAATAGCAGTCTGAGAGGAAACTGTAGCATGGACACCTTCGCTGACCTTGCTAATGCCTGCCGGTAAACTCACTAGGTGCGCCTGACTTAAGGTGCTGAGGTGAGTGCGTGGGTAAAGCAGGATATCGGTAATCCCTGCATTAACTATGGGGATAGGCATTGCCCCGAGTCACTGTCACCAAAGCAGGAGATGCCAACAGACCAGTTGGTAAACCCTGACTAGGGGGCTCAAAAAAACACCCTTTACCCTCCCACCCCTTACACCCTTTACCCTCCCACCCCTTACACCCTTTACCCTCCCACCCCTTACACCCTTTACCCTCCCACCCCTTACCCTTACACCCTTTACCCTCCCACCCCTTACACCCTTTACCCTCCCACCCCTTACACCCTTTACCCTCCCACCCCTTACACCCTTTACCCTCCCACCCCTTACCCTTACACCCTTTACCCTCCCACCCCTTACCCTTACACCCTTTACCCTCCCACCCCTTACCCTTACACCCTTTACCCTCCCACCCCTTACCCTTACACCCTTTACCCTCCCACCCCTTACCCTTACACCCTTTACCCTCCCACCCCTTACCCTTACACCCTTTACCCTCCCACCCCTTACCCTTACACCCTTTACCCTCCCACCCCTTACACCCTTTACCCTCCCACCCCTTACCCTTACACTGCCGGAATGGTCTGGATGTGCGCCTGGTGGCACTGCTGCTTAACTGGGGCTAACTCTTAAAAGGCAGGGCCATGTTGTCCAAATAGCTCATGGTAACATTGTCTTATTACATTCATCCCAGGATACCCGGGGCCTTTTGCTTTGGTGCAGCATTGGAGAGATCTTTATCCACCAGCCCCACGGCTTGAAAGTACCTTACCAAAAACCTAAATTTCCAGTTCGAGGTAACCCACATAAGGGATGGATTAGCAGCCCGGAGCTGCCCCCCACTGACAAGACTGGAGTTTCTCATGACCCCAAGGCTAAATAAATAAATAATAAATAAATAAACTTTCAGTGATAGTCCACACCATAGACCCGGTGTCTAACAAACATGAAACTCCCATCCCTCCCATATTAACCGTTACATGGGGACATGAACGTAACCTGTGTGTGGGGTTTTGACTCACCAGGGAGATAGCCCTGGAGCCAAGTAAGGCCCTGTCTGAACTGTGGGTCTTCAGTTCAGAGGGAGTTAGTTTCCCGTCAGCTAGCTGGAAGTTTGAGACACTTGTCTGCAACTGGGAGGCCTGGGGATGAGAAGACTGGGCCTGTAGGGGGACTCGTTCATTATCCCTAGCAAAATGGCCTGGCTGCTGGCACCTCCTGCAAATTAAAGGATCATTATGGTTAAACAGGGTTCACTTGGGGGGTTCTGGATAAGGGCAATACTTTGGGTAAGCTTCAGCTTATTCAGGTGTAGGTTGGGCGCAGGCGAACCAACTGATTCAACTCTCTACGGAGGGCACAATCCTGAACATTTTCCACAAATTGATCCACACGTAACAAAACTTCCGCATTAGTCATGCTATTAAGAGCACTGGTTACCACCCTTTCCATAAAACATAACAGAACATTCTTGCAAAGTCTCCCCCTCTTGCTGTTTCCTAGAGAAAAAGTTCTCCTGTAATGCAATGTAGGAATGGGGACAACCATACAGCTCTTTAAGTATGGCAAGGATCTGCTCAGGGTTTCCTTATCCTCTCTTGAACGGTACCTTATCTCATCTTTTGCCTCTCCCTCAGATGATCATAAAGGAGGAACGCTTGGTCAGTGGTAGATAAGTGGCTTGCACGCATGGTTTGCTGGACCTCCTCCACCCATTCAGTTATACGGATGCCCATTTTAGTTCTTAACAAAGGACATTTCCTTTCTCTAGGGACAAACAAGGCGTAGCGGAAGAGTCAGTCCTATTTGGGGTTGCATTACCAGCGCAAGACTGCTCTCCTACAGATGGGCTACAGCTAGGTTGAGAAGCAACTTCATGTCTCAAACGTTCATTGTCCGTTTTAGCTGCCTAACCATTTCTCTCAACTCTTCAAACTCCTCGACATAATGACCAAGTAAAGGTTACAAGTGAAAGTTACAATTAAAAAAAAGAATAGTAATAAGTGAGGAAAGGAAAAGCGTGAACAATTATTGTTCCCAGGTTCCCGTGCAGTTTCTTGAACCTTGGAGGTCTCCTGGGACCACTGTACACCAGCTGCAGTTGTGCCTCTAATCTTAAAATACTACAAATACAATAAAAAAAAGGAAAAAAAAAACAAGAACAAAACAACATGTCATTGCATAAATGCTACAGAATCAAAAGATAACCAATGAGTCAAATGAAGTCAAAACGGAGGAACACGTCTCGGCGTTTACAAGTCCTGCCAACCAATGCCAAAAAGTAACAGAATGGTGAGTGGTTTGACAACCAACACAGCCAGACAACGCCACCTTGGGAGTTGCGCCCATAGTAATAGTAAATTGACGGGGGATATGCAAGAAACACCTTCAGGTTACAATGTACGGGATACAGGTTCTTCACAGGAGTGAAGACACTAAGGAGACAGACATGATCCCAAAGTTAAATGATTTCATTTATTGAAAGGGGGAAGGATAGGGCTTGAAGGATCTGTGGGAGACAAGCTTCAGTTAATTTTTTTTAATTTACTCCCAGTTGAAAAAAATATATAAAATAGGCTCTTGATACAAAAAATACTTCCGCATGCTATAGTTAAAGCTTTACCTATTTGGGGGCTATTTTCTATAAACTCTTTGGCAGGTTTCAACCGGGGGAAGGTATACTGACAACTAGGGGCTTCTTGTGCAAGCTAAACGCCACTCTTCACTCGCGATCACACAGCAAACTAGAAAAGGTGTGACCAAACTCACTTAATTCAGGCTCACGCATGCAAATAGTGTTACTACCCCAGGTAGGATACTAACCCTCCCGCCAGAATGGCACCTTACCCGGACTCAAGGCTAGCTAACCCTGGCAGATAGCTTCAAGGGGTAGCAAAACCGACCTGTTGGTTGATTGTTGTAATGAAGAAGACAATTGCATCGGCTACCAGGAAGAGAATAGACATATTGGGTTCCAAGCAGGTAGACAATAAGCCTACGACCAATGAAACGACAAAAAGGAACAAACAAAAGCTAACCACCGATTAGAGGCAAGTTTAACAATGGCAGAACAGGAGGTGGCGTTCTGACCGACCTGAGGACCGAACATACACATCCATAAATAAAACAATCCAGTAAATACAAACAGAAAGCTTAAAAGGAAAATGACCCAAGCAACCAGGAAGTCAGGTGATGAGGGAGGGATTTTAAAGGGGATCAGGACTAATTGGTTAATTGTCAGGCGTGAATGCCACCCCCATCAAAATCACTTCTCATACCTAATTGGTCGCTGGCTGCCCTACCGGTCACACTCGCAAGAGTGAAAAGCTGGTCCATTGTTCCACGACCAGGGCAGATTACACATTGTTCCTCTTATACCTTCTCATCTTTTGCCTCTCCCTCAGATGATCATAAAGGAGGAACGCTTGGTCAGTGGTAGATAAGTGGCACGCATGGTTTGCTGGACCTCCTCCACCCATTCAGTTATACGGATGCCCATTTTACTTCTTAACAAAGGACATTTCCTTTCTCTAGGGACAAACAAGGCGTAGCGGAAGAGTCAGTCCTATTTGGGGTTGCATTACCAGCGCAAGACTGCTCTCCTACAGATGGGCTACAGCTAGGTTGAGAAGCAACTTCATGTCTCAAACGTTCATTGTCCATACCGGTCACAATTGCAAGAGTGAAAAGCTGGTCCATTGTTCCACGACCAGGGCAGATTACACATTGTTCCTCTTTCCCGGGAAATACTGCGGGGGTCACTACTGAGGGCCATCCAATCTCTGTACTCCCAAAGAAAGAGCTGTGTCCGGATACTCGGTAGTAAGTCGGGCCTGTTCTCAGTGGGTGTTGGCCTCCGCCAGGGCTGCGCTTTGTCACCCACCCAGTTTGTGATTTTCATGGACAGGATTTCAAGGTGAAGTCATGGAGGGGAGGGATTGGTGGGCTCAGGATTGTAGTGCTGCTGTTTGCAGATGATGTGGTCCTGTTGCGTCATCAGTATGTGAACTTTAGCACTCACTAGATCAGTTTGCAGCAGTGTGAAGCGGCTGGGATGAGGATCAGCACCTCTAAATCTGAGGCCATGGTTCTCAGCAGGAAACCGGTGGATTGTCCACTCCAAGTAGGGAGTGAGGGGAGGATGGAGCGTGAGATTGACAGGAGAATAGGTGCAGCGGGAGCGGTATTGGGTGCCTTTACCGCACAGTTGTAACCAAAAGAGAACTGAGCCAGAAGGCAAAGCTCTCTATATACCGGTCAGTCTTCGTTCCTACCCTCACCTACGGTAATGAAATATAGGTAATGAACAAAAGGACGAGATCGAGAAAAAAAGGGGCCAAAATGAGTTTCCTCATGAGGGTGGCTGTGGCTCCAGGGATAGGGTGAGAAGATCGTCTCCCTTAGGGATAGGGTGAGAAGATCAGTCACTCGTGAGAGACTGAGTAGAGCCGCTGCTCCTTCGTGTAGAAGGGAGCCAGTTGAGGTGGTTTGGGCATCTTCCTGGTCACCTCCTAAGGGAGATTTTCCCAGGCACATCCAGCTGGGAAGAGACCACGAGGCAGACAAAGGTACAGGTGGGTTGATGACATCCACGCTGGCCTGGGAACACCATGTCAGTTTGGAGTTCCCTGCTAAAGCGGATACCGCCGCGACCCGACCCGGATAAGCAGTAGACCATGGATGGATGTATTTAATGAGCAATAAGATATAACTTTATATAATATAATAATTTCAGGACGGATGGAATTATGTTTTTACCAAAAATGTGTAAAGATGACCCGGGTAGCCAGCAGTGTCTCTCAGATGCAACAAAGTGAACAAGCCTAATCAGACCGCCTGTTAAATAGAGCAGGGCTGCTTAGCCATAGTTGACCCCAACCAGATATAACGATCACAAGTGGCTAATGAAATGTTACAAAGAACACATGACTCCATGTTTCCATTCACCAGGAAATTAACAACAAGCACACTGAAAGGTTCTGGTAATATAATACAAAAAAACACATTACAAAGTTTTGCATTCCAGTTTATTTTATATCAAATTTTCCCCATAATCAAACTGATGTACAAATTAAAACTGTTTTTTTATTTTTTTTTAAACATGCATTACAGATTCCCCTGGAGGCAGAAGTCTTTCAGACGTCAGTGTTTCATTGAGTGACGCGTGGAGCTCCTTTCTGATAAGGTGGAAGTGATGGTTGTAAGGGTGGAGGTGATGAGGGTGGAGGTGATTGTGATGAGGGTGGAGGCATTCTCCATGGAAACGTTCCCACATAATACAGAAGCTACCGCCGTGTGCCAGGCAGACAGGTTCACACCTGTCAGGTGGGGGCGGGGCTTGGGGAGAGGGCGGGGCTTGGGGGTTGTTTGCAGTATGGGACTCCAGCCAGGTAGTAGATTGAAAACAAGACACCACCAATTGATTGCTGAATAGGTTCTCTCTCTCTGACTTTAAAGCCTGGTTTTAAATGGGGTCCTCTCACTCACGACGGTCCGTGACCAACACAGAGATGACCCAGAGCTCGCTTCACACACACACACACACACACATTCTTACAATCCTTGGCACACAACATAAAGAGGACCCACCCTGTAACACCAGGAGGAAGAGAGCCATGTTCAGCATATCAAGGAAGCAGTCCAGCCTTGGTTTAGGGGTTGGTTCAGGGTCAGCTTGGGGGCTGCCAGACGTCCAGCAGCGCTAGCCACACAGTGTGGAGGGAGGCCGAACAGCAAGGGTTAAGGCACTTCAAGTCTCTCCATGGGATTGGTGACAGTGTGGGGAAGGTGGAGTCGACGGCTACATGTGACTGGATATGTGTGTGTGTGTGTGTGTGTGTGTGTGTGTGTGTGTGTGCTCATGCCAGTGGGCTGAGCCCGTTTCAGAAAGGCAGAAATAAAGAAATTGAAAAGACAAACTCTTGTTGGCAAACTAAACTAGTAATAATGCACATATGGAAAACCACTTGGGTCTTTGGTGAGTGTGTGTGTGTACACAATATTGGCACCTAAATTAAAATATACTCCCCTGAGTTCCCCTTCCTTCGGCTGTTGGCTGTGGCGCAGAACAGAGTTACTTGCATAAGGCGGTCTCAGCGATCTGACCCTGACCTACTGCCCGTCCAGGCCCAGCCCTACTGCCCGTCCAGGCCCGGCCCTACTGCCCGTCCAGGCCCAGCCCTACTGCCCTACTGCCCGTCCAGGCCCAGCCCGGCCCTACTGCCCGTCCAGGCCCGGCCCTACTGCCCGTCCAGGCCCGGCCCTACTGCCCGTCCAGGCCCAGCCCGGCCTTACTGCCCGTCCAGGCCCGGCCCTGCCCTACTGCCCGTCCAGGCCCGGCCCTGCTGCCCGTCCAGGCCCGGCCCTGCTGCCCGTCCAGGCCCGGCCCTACTGCCCGTCCAGGCCCGGCCCTGCTGCCCGTCCAGGCCCAGACCTACTGCTCTCCTCAAGACCCGCCCTTCCCCCGCGGCCGGAGGAAACCAGCAGAGCAAACTCATAAAAAGCAAAACTGTAAAAACCAACAAAACAAAAAAAAGTAAAAACCCAAAAGCAGAAGAGCTGCATGTGGATCACCGGTGGTGTTGGGAGGCTGGGTGGTGGTGGGGTCAGGGGTCAAACAAACCCACAGGGGGCGGAGCCCCAGGATGGGACAAGGAGACTCAGCTATGTGGAGGAGGCGGGGCAGACCGGGAGGATGAGAGGCTCACAAAGGGCACACTTAAAAACCCCAACCACACCCGCCTCAAGGTGGAGGCTCGTCACACACACACACACACACACACACACACACACACACACACACCCACCCCTCGGAGGGAGGCCACGTCTTGCGGTAACAGAAGTGTGAAAGTGAGTACACAGAGACCCTTAAAATATTATCTTACACTTTTGAAATTGCACGTATGGAACAAATCTTTACAATATGAATATGTGTCATCATTATCTCGATATATATTGGCAAACGGGAGCAAAAAAAATAATAATTGTTAAAACCTAACACGACCCCATCTTCTTCTTCTCCCTTTAGTCATTCCGAGCGCAAACAAATGAAAGGATGAATTTCTCCGTCCACGGAAGGTTCTCTCTTAACGCCGTAAATCAAGTGCTCCTCTGGCAGGGAGGGGGGAGGAGTCACCGCTTGTTCATGACGGCCCCTCCGCCACCAGAACAATGAAGTGTTTCCATTGGTTTTGTGGCGTGTGTGTGTGTGTGTGTGTGTGTGTGTGTGTGTGTGTGTGTGTGTGTGTGTGTGTGTGTGTGTGTGTGTGTGTGTGTGTGTGTGTGTGTGTGTGTGTGTGTGTGTTCCACGGCGTGGAAGTTGCAGTCTTTCTATTGGCTGCCATGGAGCTGTTGGCCCCCTCTGTGTGGGGAGGGGTCAGGGGTCGACGTCCTCCAGGTCGCTCTTCGAATCGCCGAGCATCATGGGAGATTCAGAACCCTGGGACAAAAACAGTGACGGGATAGTGAGCTGGAAGGTAATCTGGGATCCAGCGGTCCTACTGGGTTAAATCAGTCCTACTGGGTTATAGAATAACTTCTGACCCAGTGGTCCTACCGGGTTATAACAGTCCTACCGGGTCATAACAGTCCTACTGGGTTATAACAGTCCTACCGGGTCATAACAGTCTACTGGGTTATAACAGTCCTACCGGGTTATAACAGTCCTACCGGGTTATAACAGTCCTACCGGGTCATAACAGTCCTACCGGGGTATAACAGTCCTACTGGGTCATAACAGTCCTACCGGGTTATAACAGTCCTGCTGGGTTATAACAGTCCTACTGGGTCATAACAGTCCTGCCGGGTCATAACAGTCCTACTGGGTTATAACAGTCCTACTGGGTCATAACAGTCCTACCGGGTTATAACAGTCCTACTGGGTCATAACAGTCCTACCGGGTTATAACAGTCCTACTGGGTCATAACAGTCCTACTGGGTCCGTAGTCACCTGTCTGAGGCTGCGCTCTGCGTTCTCATTGGCGGGGCTGCCATCAGACCCGTTACTGCTACCGGACTGCTCCTTCTCGTTCAGCAGGGCTGTGGCATAGGCCAGTGTATCCTACAGAGAGAGCGCGCACACACACACACACACAGACTATAATCAGAATCATAAATTAATGAAAATAAAAAGTACCTGTGTGCCGAACAGCGTCAATTTTGTTAGTGTGTGTCCGTCCGGTTGCCAGTTCCACAGCATCCGTACAAAGACTACCAGGTTCAAGGATAGGTTTTTATCCACAGGCAGTGAACTACTGAACTGCTAGGAGTGCTGCCACTATCATAACATTAACACTATCATACTTTGCTAGACTTTCTAATAATTTCTAGACTCATTACACAGAGATGAAAGTGGAAAAAATATTGTGTAGTCACATAAGGACCAGTGGCTATGCCACTGGTCCTTACTTTTATAATTTTTTATCTGGTAGGCCCCCCTGCGAGCTAAATTTGTCAATCCGTCAACGTTCGTTCTGCGACGAACGTACTGCCCCGAACGGGTGCTACTGCCCGGTCTCAGACTAAATGTAAACGTGCCTTGCCGTGAGCGATCGACGAATATTTCAATGATTATTAACCGGAAAAGTAAAAAAAGAAAAGAAAAAAATAACAAAATGAAGGGAAATACGGAGATTTTGACAAATATCCGGAATTCCGGATAAATCCGGAAAACGTTCATCTAGGATTACAGTTAGTGCACTGTACTCATGACGATGCTGCACTACTGGCACTTTTAAATGAGTGTGTGTACCTGTGCTGAGATGGTGCGCTGGAAGGTCTTGTTGGTGGACGTCTCGTTGGAAACGTTGCTCTGAGGTGTCCAGTAATGCTCAGACATCTGGGAGGAGAGACACACACCTTCATCATCACTACCTTCATAGGCTGATGTCCCAGTTGTCCTGAGAACTGAACACCTACCTTCTTCTGTAGCCACTGGACAGCCCAGCTCCAGTGGCCAGAGAGATCCTTGAAGTAATCTTTGGCTGGAACGCACCTGGTGACAGAAGAAGATTCAGAAGAAGATAAAACCACCAGGGTCTCATGTGATAAAACAACCACAACCCCTAATGCTCAACTCTAGACTCAACAAGCTGCCTCAAGCCGGCTCCTCCTAGTCCTGGAGGTTATCGATGTTTCCTTCATCTAATCCCATTTCGGCCCACCGTCCATGTGTGTGATGCCCCTTAAGGCGGGACACACACGTGACTGAGGTCTCTATAAATACAGCCGACTCACTTCTGGGCCAGTGTGATCAGGAACTTGACACACTGGTAGCAGCGGCTGCTGTCCACATTGTTGCTCTGGTGCATCAGAGCTGAAGGAGGACAGGAGCACACAAAAAGTCTGAGTACACAGAACCAACACAAGGAAGACAAGTGAAGTGCTTGGTGTCCAAGACGGGAAGCAGACGTACCCAGCAAACCCTTGTCCGACTCAAACGCATACTTGAGTCTCTGGGACTGGAGAGGGTCTTCCACCACCTGAAGAGAGATCATGGCATTAATGTTATTATAAGCATTGTTAATAATCACATGAGGAGGACACACATCCAGTAGAGGGGCATCGCTTTGTACACGTGATGTGCACAAATGACGGCCCTCATGTGATCAGGTGTCACGGTGTGATGTGATCAGGTGTCAGTGTATGGAGTATGGCGCCGTACGAGATGGCTGCCGTGTCGCGAGCTCCCGCACGACGACGCAGTTTTTTGTTATTTATTCTTTTTATTGCAACTTTTTTAGTTCAGGATGTTAGCAGCAAGTTCACTTATAACTTTTGCACACTTTGGGAGATCAGATCGACAGTCGCTCGCCGCCTACCGGAGTTTTTTCACTCTTTCGACTCGGACGTCCCGCCCGAAGTCACAGCTGGATTATCTCCGTCCATTTTGGGCACGATTACGCGCAAGCGTCGCCGGAGGAAGCGAGGGAAGCGAGCCGGCGTGCTAGTCAGGCTGAGATGTCGATCCGATCGCCCCCCACTACCCACCATTCTACTGGCTAATGTACAGTCTCTGGACAATAAGTTAAGCGAACTACAGGCTCGTATTCAATTCCACCGGGAAACTAGGGACAATTGCATTATCTGCCTTACGGAGACATGGATGTCGGAGGGGGTTACCGACGCAGCTATCGAGCCGACGGGATTTTCCGTACACCGGGCGGACAGAACAAAGGCTCTCTCCGGTAAAGATCGCGGAGGGGGGGTATGTCTCATGATAAACAGATCTTGGTGCAACCAAAGTCATGTACATCCCCTCAAGTCTTTCTGTTCCCCGGACCTGGAGTACCTGATGCTTATGTGCCGTCCACACTGGCTACCTCGGGAGTTTACAGCGGTAACCGTGACCGCTGTTTACATTCCCCCACAAGCCAACACGGACACAGCGCTGAAGGAACTGTACGGGGCTATCAGCGAACAGGAGTCGGCCCACCCCGAGGCTGCTCTCATCGTAGCGGGGGACTTCAACAAGGCGAACCTGAAGAAGGTTCTCCCGAAGTTCTACCAACACATAAAGAGCAACACACGGGGCGAGCGGATCCTCGACCACTGCTACACTCCCTTCCGTTATGGCTACAAGGCCCTCCTCCGCCCACCGTTCGGCAAATCAGATCACCGCTCTATCCAGCTACTCCCCGCCTATAGGCAGAGACTGAAGCAGCAACCGATCGCTGTGAGGGAGGTCCAATGCTGGTCGGACCAATCAGATTCTACGCTGCAGGATTGTTTTGATCACGCTGACTGGCACATGTTCCGCGTTGCCTCGGACAATAACATCAACGAGTACGCGTCGTCGGTCACCGGGTTCATCAAGAAGTGCATAGATGACGTTGTTCCGACCAAGTCGGTTCGGATATATCCCAACCAGAAACCGTGGATTAACGGCGATGTTCGCGCTGCCCTACATGCGCGTAACGCCGCCTTTGGTTCCGGGAATACGGAGGAATATACGAGAGCCCGTTACGACCTCCGTAAGACCATCGTCACTGCCAAGCGGGAGTATAAGGACAGAGTGGAAGATAAATTCAAGAAACACGATGCGAGGGGTATGTGGCAGGGGCTGCAGAATATAACGAACTTCAGAGGGAGAACCAGTTGTGTAGAGAACTCCTCTACCTCCCTCCCAGGAGAGCTAAATACATTTTTTGCTCGGTTCGACGTAAACGGCAGCCCGCCGAAGCCAGCACCGACTGGGGAGACCAGCCAGCTGCGCATCTCGGAGGCGGATGTGCGCCGCACCTTTAAGCGGCTGAACATCCGTAAGGCGGCAGGCCCCGACGACATCCCGGGCCGCGTCCTCAGAGCATGCGCAGACCAGTTGGCAGGAGTCTTTGCAGACATCTTCAACCTCTCCCTGTCCCAGGCTGTTGTCCCCGCGGTCTTCAAGATATCCACCATCGTGCCTGTCCCTAAACAAACCAAGGTAACATGCCTGAATGACTACAGACCTGTGGCCCTCACCTCGATCGTTAGCAAATGCTTCGAGAGGTTGGTCAAGGACTTTATTTGCTCCGTGTTACCTACCACGCTGGACCCATGGCAATTTGCATATCGTCAAAATAGATCCACGGACGACGCAATTGCCATGGCCCTCCACACTGCCCTTTCCCACTTGGAGGGGAAGAACTGTTATGTGCGAATGCTGTTTGTGGACTACAGCTCAGCATTCAACACAATAGTTCCTGCCAAGCTCGACACCAAGCTGAGAGGTCTAGGCGTACCCCCATCCATGTGCAGCTGGATACTGAACCTCCTGTCGGACCGCCGCCAGGTGGTGAGGATGGGCAGCACCACATCAGAGCCACTGACCCTCAACACGGGAGCCCCCCAGGGATGCGTGCTGAGCCCTCTCCTCTACTCCCTCTACACCCACGACTGCATGGCTATGCACAGCTCCAACGTCATCGTCAAGTTTGCTGACGACACGACAGTGATGGGCCTGATCGCCGGCGACGACGAGACAGCCTACAGGGAGGAGGTCGGATCGCTGGAGCAGTGGTGCCAGGAGAACAGCCTCGCCCTCAACGTCAAGAAGACCAAGGAGCTGATCGTGGACTTCAGGAAGCAGAGGGGAGAGCACAGCCCTATCTCCATCGACGGCGTTGCAGTAGAGAGGGTCAGCAGCTTCAAGTTCCTCGGCGTGCACATCTCCGAGGACCTCACATGGTCCACGCACACCACACACGTGGTGAAAAAGGCCCAACAACGCCTGTATTTTCTCAGGCGTCTGAAGAAATTCAGCATGGGCCCCCGCATCCTGAGAACATTCTACAACGGCACCATCGAGAGTGTTCTGACAGGGTGTATCACCGCCTGGTACGGGAACTGCACGGCACTCGAGCGCAGAGCGCTTCAAAGGGTGGTGCGGACGGCCCAGTATATCGTTGGAGGTGAGCTCCCCTCCCTCCTGGACATTTACAACCAGCGGTGCGTGGCCAAGGCCAAAAGAATTATAAAAGACATTGCCCACCCCAGCCACGAACTTTACTCACTATTACCGTCAGGCAGGCGATACCGCAGTATCAAGTGTCGTACAAATAGGCTTAGAGATAGCTTCCACAGTCAGGCCATCAGGCTGCTGAACAAGGGCGTATAACATATAACAATGTATATTTTATTACATTGATTTATATATATATATTGCTCTTTTCTGTGCTGATTTTTGCATTTTATAAATTGCATTTTTTATTTTTATTTTATATTCCTTATTCTATTTTTATTCTATTTTTTATTCTATTTTTATCTATTTTTATCTATTTTTATTTTATCTTATTCTATAACTGCTGTCTGTCGTCGGGTATTGCACACAAGAATTTCACATCACTGCTTTATACTAAACTGTAAACTGTGAAGTGACAATAAACTTGACTTGACTTGACTTGACAGTGTCATGTGATCAGGTGTCACGGTGTGATGTGATCAGGTGTCACGGTGTCATGTGATCAGGTGTCACGGTGTCATGTGATCAGGTGTCACGGTGTCATGTGATCAGGTGTCACGTGATCAGGTGTCACGGTGTGATGTGATCAGGTGTCACGGTGTCATGTGATCAGGTGTCACGGTGTCATGTGATCAGGTGTCACGGTGTGATGTGATCAGGTGTCACGGTGTCATGTGATCAGGTGTCATGTGATCAGGTGTCACGGTGTCATGTGATCAGGTGCCCTTACCAGAAGCTCCTGGAGCATCAGGAACACGTTCTTCAGCTCATGTGGTGGAGCCGTCTCCAACTGGGTCTAACACACGCGTTACATCACACACGTTACATCACACACGTTACATCACACACGCGTTACATCACACAGACACGTTACATCACACACACACACGTTACATCACACAGAACATAAGGGTTTTCTCTGTTCTCATGACAATGTTGTAGTCTCCAGACCTTGAGCAGCTGCAGGACTCCGAGGGAGAAGGGCTCATCACAGTAGGAGCAGTAGGCCATCATGTCGATGAGGAGGGACAGAGGGCCAGACAGCTCCCGCATGGCAAACATCACCTAAACACACACACACACACACACACACACACACACACACATCATGGTGAAGGCGCTGCTGCCTCGAAAGCACGATCACTCCAAGTCTCAAAGTGTGTCCGAGGTTCCCTTAAAATCCTAACAGGAGGATTTTGAATCTTCTTTATTGGGCACACACACATACACAGCAAAGCACACACACACAGTTAAATTAGTTTCTCTGCATTTAACCCATCCTAGAATAAGCAGCAGTGGGCAGCTATTGTGTGAACAGGCTAACGAATTGGCACCATTTTCACGTACCAAGTACCAGTTCTCACTCTGTACTTGTGTTTCGGGACTTGACCCGACGACCCTCCGGTTTTTCCAAACCAAGTGCCAACAAACTGAGGACCTCAGGGCTCGGCACGAGATGAGGGGAGGACAAAGGTCCACAATACACTGAGGGGCAAAGGTCCACAATACACTGAGGGGCAAAGGTCCACAATACAATACACTGGGGGCTACGTTGGGCTCTTAAAGCTTGGAAAACAGACCGGAAGCCAATGCAGAGAGGTTCAAATCGGTGTAATGTGTGACCATCTGTTGGAACGGTAAAAGTCAAAAGTCTGCATTTCGGACGATTTGTTAATGAAAAATTAAGTAGTAATATTAGGATTGACCCAGACTCACGTGCCAGTTAGTTAAAATAAGGGTTTCACTTCCCTACAAAATCCAATCAATGTCTCATGTCACTGTGTGCTTGAATTAAATAAACGGGTATGAAAATGCACGAATGAGGAGTATGTGTACACACCACGTCAAACACGCGTCGTCAAGGAACGAATGAAGGACCAGGCTGATGCCAAGGCTCGTTATGCCCACCTAACCCTTCACTACCGGCACCCCAAATGTTGAACATTATATAAACAGCACAAAACAAACCCTTCTCCAATGTACCCATTAGTAGCATGCACTGTGTACAGTGCATGTACAGTGTGTGTGTGTGTGTGAGAGATGTTGTGCATGAGTTAGTGAGAGTGTGCCTGAGTGAGAAGGTGTGAGTTAGTGAGAGAAAGATGTGTGTGAGTAAGTGTGTGCATGAGTGTGTTTATGACAGTGTGTGTGTGTGTTTGGTGATTGACTGTGTGTGTGTGTGTGTGTGTGTGTGTTTGTAAGCGAGTGTGAGTAAGCAAATGTGAGTGAGTGTATGTGTGTTTATGTGAGTGAGTGTGTGTTTATGTGAGAGTGAGTGTTTATGTGAGAGTGAGTGTATGTGTGTTTATGTGAGAGTGAGTGTATGTGTGTTTATGTGAGAGTGAGTGTATGTGTGTTTATGTGAGAGAGTGAGTGTATGTGTTTATGTGAGAGAGTGAGTGTATGTGTGTTTATGTGAGAGAGTGAGTGTATGTATTTATGTGAGAGAGTGAGTGTATGTATTTATGTGAGAGAGTGAGTGTATGTGTGTTTATGTGAGAGAGTAAGTGTTTATGTGAGAGAGTGAGTGTTTATGTGAGAGTGAGTGTATGTGTGTTTATGTGAGAGAGTGAGTGTATGTGTGTTTATGTCAGAGAGTGAGTGTATGTGTGTTTATGTCAGAGAGTGAGTGTATGTGAGAGAGTGAGTGAGTGAGAGTGTATGTGCGATTATGTGAGAGTGAGTGTATGTGTGTTTATGTTAGAGAGTGAGTGTATGTGTGTTTATGTGAGAGAGTGAGTGTATGTGTGTTTATGTCAGAGAGTGAGTATGTGTGTTTATGTTAGAGTGAGTGAGTGAGAGTGTATGTGTGTTTATGTCAGAGAGTGAGTATGTGTGTTTATGTTAGAGTGAGTGAGTGAGAGTGTATGTGTGTTTATGTGAGAGAGTGAGTGTATGTGTGTTTATGTCAGAGAGTGAGTATGTGTGTTTATGTTAGTGAGTGAGTGAGAGTGTATGTGTGTTTATGTGAGAGAGTGAGTGAGTGGGAGTGTATGTGTGTTTATGTGAGCGAGTGAGAGTGAGTGTGTGTGTTCATGTGTGATTAGTTGAGTGTGAGTTAGTGAGAGTGTATGTGTGTTTATGTGAGAGAGTGTACGTGTGTTTATGTGAGAGAGTGTACGTGTATTTATGTGAGAGAGTGTGAGTGAGAGTGTCTGTGTTTATGTGAGAGAGTGAGTGTGTTTATGTGAGAGAGAGTGTGTGTGTGTGTGTGTGTTACCTCCAGCAGGTAGGGCTGACCCTCTGGGGTGAAGAGTGAGGCCTGCAGGTCAGTGTGCAGCGGCAGCAGAGCGCTGACCGGGGCCACGCTGCTCACGCTCAGCTTGAACGCTCCTGGGTCTGCAGGGACACAAGCAGACACCCCGGGGTGAGAGACTCTCACTGGGGGGGAAACAGCCAGCCTAAAGGGGAACTTCGGCGTTGGGAAACGCCTTGCAGTTGATGCTCTTTGAGGTCTGGAAAAATCTAAAGATAAGAGATATTACTACTGCCACACATACTAAAGATAATGTAAGATTTGCATCCTCTGGCGGACAAAAGCAGCGGAGAAACCAGGGTGCAAGCGACATTGAGGAAAGGTAACTGTTCATGTCTCTTATGTACACGACCCACATTGAAACGACGGGAAACGGGCATCGTTCCCCTATGACGGTCGTTACCACCGGGACTCATCAAGACAGCGGGGGAGGCTAAAGGTGGAGGAACTCTCGTCACTGTTGGGACAGAAAGAATCCCATCCGAGGTGAATAGATCCAGTGTGACACCGGGCACATTGGATACAAGGTGTGTGTCTGTGTGACTAACCATGGGTTCTCTGGGCGCTGAGGTCAGAGTTCAGGGTAATATGGGCCAGAGTGCTGTGCAGGTGGAGGAACTCCCGGGCCTGGGCCGGACTCCAGCGCCGGTTCTGAGTGTGGGGAAAGAAAGGAGGAGGGGAAAGAAAAAGACGCTTTGCGTTGGTGACAAGGATCAAAATATTCCCGGTTTCATCTTTTGTGTTGATACGGTCAAACCTTTACATAAAAAAAAAAAATATTGAAAATGACACATTAGACTTTGATGAACTTCGTGAAGGTCATGAAGTTCACACATTAAGACACAAAGGTCAAATCCCTTTAAAGAGCGGAGGAGCTCACCTGGTTGTTCTGCCTGTTGGTTCCGAGGAGGAAGACTAGCATCCGGCGGTACGCGGCGTGTTTCAGCAACAACTGGCACGACGTGGAGCCCTACACACACACACACACACACATTCAACATCTCTTCATTTAGATCTACTATAACCTTTTAGCTACAGGATCACCCAACACACTCCATTGAAGACGCAATTATCAATAAAAGTTAAACGCTATCTACGGTTAGACGATTACCCGCTGGGCGAAGCTACTGAAGAGGCTGAAGTACTGGCCACAGTTCTTGACATTCTCGGGCACATCCTTGTCCAGCAGGGCCAGCAGCGCGTCCACCAAGCCGTCCAGCCCCGGGTCTGCGAAGTGGAGGGCGCTCTCCAGGGTCTTCTCCAGGACCGAGGCGGCCACCACGCGGACCTCCCGCAGGCTGCACTCCAGCAGACAGACCCTGGGAGGGGGGGGCACACGTACAGAGGGAGGGGCTGGGTCACCACGCACAGCGCTCTGAACGGACGGCTATGGAAGTGCCGTCCGAAAGACATCAAAGTCTTCATGCGCTCGGTCCTCTGACAAAGTTGTAAATGGTCAATTTACTGCATTTATAAAAGCTCTTTTTTTTTTTTAAACCAAATCGCTTTTATTGCGCAATAATTGGCCGACGGCAGTGTCAGCCACGCAAAGTGACAGTCAGCTGGTCAGGAGCAGTTAGGGTTGGGGAGTCTGGCTCCGGGACAAAGACACTTTGCTAGGAGGCGGAGCCGGGGGGATTTAAACAGCGACCTTCCGGTTGCCAGACACCCCGCTTCTGAGCAACTGCAGGTACCGCAAATATTTTCCCCCACGTATATATCCATAACTGTACACAGACTGCAGTGATGTCTCAATCAGATGACCTGTCATAATCCCTCCCCCAGTGGTCCCACAGACACGCTGAGTTTTGGAAGCGAGAGAGAGCAAGAGAAGCACTGACCTGGAGATCTCTCGGCCCTCAGGGCTGACCAGGTACTGCACCATCCAACCACACGCCTGACTGCTCTTAGACAGCAGAACCTCCACCGTGGTCATCCACTCGTCGGTGTCCACCCTGGACCAGACAGAGGGGAGAGAAACAAGAAACAAGGAGAGAGACATAGGGAGAGAGACATAGGGAGGGAGAGAGACAGAAAGAGGGAGGAACAGAGTGCAACACAGAAAGAAGTGATTAAAGCATGGAATTGTGTGGGGTGCCAGCAGGAGGTGCTGTGCAGTGAGTAAACCTCACTCCACGACACCTAAAAGACATTCCAGCGATGAAGCTAGAGCCGGCGGTGGGCTTTAGCTTCTCACGTTAGAGCATCGCCTCTCATGCCGGGAGTTCGAGCCCAGTGCGGGGAACTCACGGTAATGCGCGTAATGTGCATTAGAAACATTTTTAGCTTATGATTGGAATTTGCGCGTACCTCAGCTTCTTTTTAGTGTGCAGGTACGTGTGGAAGAGGAAGTGGACCGCCAGCTGGAGACTCTCCTTGGCCATGGCCTGGTAGTCCGCATGCTTGAGTTTGGTCTGTAAAATCATATTCACCAGGTCTCTGGTGAGTGTGTGGACCTCGAGACATGGAGAGAGACAGATACAGAGAGAGAGATAGACAGAGTGATAGAGAGAGAGAGAGATAGACCGAGTGATAGAGACAGAGAGAGAGATAGACAGAGTGATGGACGGAGAGAGAGACAAACCGACACCTTGTAAAGTAGGTGAAGTGCTACTCACGGCGTTGACGGAGGCCAGGGACAGAGTGAAGTTGAAATAGTCGCTGTTGTAGACGTCACGGTTCTTCATGAACTTCAGGTTCTCGTCTCGCACCATCTGTGCACACACACACCAGAAGACATTAGCGTGTTTCCTACCTTCCTACAAGCCACAATAATATTATATATACATACTTTTTTTTTTTTTCAATCAAGCTTCTAAGAGCAGAACCAGTGCTCAGGTAAACGTACAATAAGTTGTCTTTCAAGATTTGACACAATAAGTACATACATACTAAAATGATAAATAGTGAAGCCAAGAGACACACAATAAGTGTCGCTACAACTCAAGGCCACTAGAGGTCGCTGATAGGCAAATGTACACAATGCAGCTGTAAAATCAACGCCAACACACAGACAGAGAGAGAGACACAGACACGGAGACAGAGAGCTTCAACAGTACTGAAACTAGGTCACAAACCTGGTAGATACTGGCCGGCAACTTCTCCACAAACAGACCCTTCTTCTCCCCCTTCCTCACCAGACGGGTGAGGAGGGTGAGCCGGTCGTTGCTGGCCCGGGGCGCCCGGGGGGAGGACTGAGGGGAGACGTCGGGAGAGGAGGGGGCGGAGCTGGAGAGCGGGCGAACACAGACGTGTGTGCGTTACGACGGCCGGATGGATGGAGCCCAGCAGGTCACATGACCCCCTCTTTCCCGTTAGTAACACACCATGCCGCTCAAAGAATATGTGTCGGTCGTCATTAAGTCACACACCTTTAAAGCCTCTGACAAGTTATAAGTAAATGAGGGCTTCCAACACCATCTGATAACCATTAAAACAATCACTCTCATTCCAAAACACAACGGCAGTCACTTCCTTTGTGTGTGCTTTCTGATACAGGGTCACATCTGGGCAGGATTACGAATATATATATGAAATTGTCAATGTCTGCAAACTCTCGATCGGTTAATACAGTGGCTGGAGTTATGACATAATTTATTCAACTTAAATGATGCAATATGGTAAAGGTGACTTGTATATATTTAGATTTGCTGTTTCAGGTCTGTATTAATTACAGACAATATTTTAAATAAATTCTATAGGAGTGAGCAATCAAAGAATGTTTCTGGGAGCGTCTTTATGTGGGTGCATGTAGGGGGTTATTAACCACTGGGTTAATAGATTATGAACGACAAACCAACCAATCAGAAGCAACACACCTGGACATCTAATCAGATCAGCCAAACAAGGTTTTTTTAGTTTTAACATTTCACTAATTTCTTTTCAAATATTAAAGTTTAATTTAACGTTTATTCATACTCACATATTGGTACCCATTAAGAAACTTGGCTGTGAACCGATGTCTGCATTACTTTGTAATATTTCTGGGCAGGTTGTCAGAGGCTTTAACATGGTTGAGTGTGGTGTACGCTAGAGAAGGTGTTTGTGAGGTTAGGTTGAGCTGCGTGTGAAGCGTGTATTTATTTACCTGTGTGGAGAGTGTGAGACCGGCATTTGCCTGTGTAGAGAGTGAGAGAAGTGGGGACTTTTCTTTAATTTTTGCCTATGTGGGTCTGTAGGAGTTTGAACAGTTTGCATGTGGGGACCTTGTACTTTAGAGTATTGGACCTTGTACTTTAGAGTATTGGACCATGTGGGGACCTGTAGTCTAAAATATTGGACCATGTGGGGACCTGCAGTCTAAAGTGTTGGACCATGTGGGGACCTGTCATCTAAAGAGTGTTGGACCATGTGGGGACCTGTAGTCTAAAGTGTTGGACCATGTGGGGACCTGTAGTCTAAAGTATTGGACCATGTGGGGACCTGTAGTCTAAAGTGTTGGACCATGTGGGGACCTGTCATCTAAAGAGTGTTGGACCATGTGGGGACCTGTCATTTAAAGAGTATTGGACCATGTGGGGACCTGTAGTCTAAAGTGTTGGACCATGTGGGGACCGGTCATCTAAAGAGTGTTGGACCATGTGGGGACCTGTAGTCTAAAGTGTTGGACCATGTGGGGACCGGTCATCTAAAGAGTGTTGGACCATGTGGGGACCTGTAGTCTAAAGTGTTGGACCATGTGGGGACCTGTCATCTAAAGTGTTGGACCATGTGGGGACCTGTAGTCTAGAGTGTTGGACCATGTGGGGACCTGTCATTTAAAGAGTGTTGGACCATGTGCGGACCCTGTAACTTAAAGAGTGTTGGACCATGTGGAGACCTGTAGTTTAAAGAGTAGACTTACAGTGTGAGGTCCTCGGCTTCCTGCCTCATGACACTGACTCTGCTCTTCTTGGGAAGCACCGGAGAGTTCTGATCACTGATCCGCTGGTAGAACAGCATGTAGGCGTTCCAGTACCGCCGTCGCACATCGGGGTACGGGTTGGCTGAGAACACACACAGAACAAATAAGTCAGGAATATGTATGTATGTATGTATATATGTATGTATGTATGTATGTATGTGTCTTACACTGGTCGTAGACCTTGGGCCGGTACTCCCCTCCGAAGCACTCGTACTCCAGGGTCTCGTCGTTCATGTCAAACTCCTCCACCACGTTGTCGTTGAACTTGTACCAGCGGCCGCGAGCTCCGCCCCTGGAAGACACGGGAGTCAACTCTGCTCTGCACACGTCCCTTCAGAAGGGGACAACTCTGCTCTGCAAACGTCCCTTCAGAAGGGGACAACTCTGCTCTGCAAACGTCCCTTCAGAAGGGGACAACTCTGCTCTGCACACGTCCCTTCAGAAGGGGGCAACTCTGCTCTGCACACGTCCCTTCAGAAGGGGGCAACTCTGCTCTGCACACGTCCCTTCAGAAGGGGGCAACTCTGCTCTGCACACGTCCCTTCAGAAGGGGGCAACTCTGCTCTGCACACGTCCCTTCAGAAGGGGGCAACTCTGCACATGTCCCTTACGAGGGGGCTTTTCTAGCACCATGTCTACACACACACACTACTCAGTTGAAAACTGAGACAAAACAGGCATGACAACACACTGAATGAAGGGGGGGGGGGTGAGAGACAGAGACAGAGACACAGAAACACAGACACAGAGAGAGACAGAACCGGGTCATGAAAGAGACCCATTGAGAGAAAGATGCAGGAATAGAGAGAGAGAGATGGAGGGAGAGAGACATGGGGAGAGAGAGAGAGATCGAGAGAGACATCGAGAGAGAATGTGGCAACGATGGACTGGTTTCCCAGCATTCAGCGAGTTTGAGCAGCTCCAGATGTTTGGCCCTTTAAGGCACAGAGGGGCCCCACCCCCTGAAGGCTGTACAACAAGCCCCAGGGAGGTCATCTCAGCCTAGTGGCTCCACTATCACCACATCAACTAATTGGCATCATAGGTTACAGAGGTTACCCCATCAAGAGCTCTGCCAGGGGCCTTTCAACACTTGCTCGGTGGCTTTAAGGTGTCGAGTTGTGACTCCGGTTAACCAAGGCCGGCGAAGTCAGACATTTTAACTGACGTTGAACTGATACACCACATGTTTGCCGCCAGGAAAAACCCACAAACTGTTCCAAGAACAGTCGCTACAATTCCTCTTGAAATACTAGCGAGAAATCGTCAGATTTATTTTTTCCACATTCAAATTTTTAGCCAGACTTTAAATGCATGGATGGAAATCACAACGGACATTTACAAAATGGAAAAAGGGATAACAGCATCTCTTAAATCATGAATTGAAAAAATTGGTTGGGGCAACGTTAACTAGGCAACGTCACATAGGCCCGACTATCTTCACAAACCAATAGTTACGTTGCACAGAAAGGATCACTCCCTAACTGTACATGGCTTTAGTTTTCTTTTTGTTTATCCGTGCATATGTTAATCTAAGCGGATCTCTTTGAGATCTGTGACAAACATGAACGCATGATGTGTACAGTATCTAAATATCGCCGGTACCACAGCGTCCAAACCAGGACAAGGTGGTTCAAGGACAGTTTGTACCCACAGGCAGTGTGCCTACTGAACTGTAAGGAGTGCTGCCACCATCACCACATTGTCATCACATTACACCGTCAGACTGGACTCATTACCATTCTGCACTGCACTGTATTCATGACGATGCCATCACTACGGAGCTGCACTACAAATGCTTTTGGCACCATCCGCCATGTATATATCATCCATTTGACACTTTATTGTAGTTTTATTGCGTATAGTATCATTATAATATAGCGTTGTTTATAGTATATAGGAGATATATATATAGTATATAGGAGATATATATATAGTATATTGTAGAAGTACATAGTGTAATATTGTGAAATTCATACTGCAGGGAGTAAGCGTTTCATTGTTACACATGGCAAAAGATAAAGGACGTTGACTCTTGAATATATCTTACGGAAATATTCAGTTTGATGATTGGTGGATTTCAATTGAAAAAATAAAGCTGAAAGTTGTGTGTTTGGGAGGAGAGGGCGGGCCTCACCGTCTGTCCTTGATGAAGGAGTAGTAGTGTCCGGCGTGGGCCTGGCCGCTGTGCACCACCACGCCCACTAGCTCGTAGTTCTCGGAGATGGTCACCTTCTTGCGGGGCGACCCGCCGGCGGTCCCGTCCCCGCGGCCCTCCCCCGCCTCGCCGCTGCAGTCCTGCCGCGCCATGCCCGACACCGTGTAGGGCTCCATGTTCAGCACCCAGGGGAACTGGAGCACCAGGACACAAGGAGACTTACAGATACGGTGGAGGACGACTTACAGATACGGTGGACGACGACTTACAGATACGGTGGACGACGACTTACAGATACGGTGGACGACGACTTACAGATACGGTGGACGACGACTTACAGATAGGGTGGACGACGACTTACAGATAGGGTGGACGATGACTTACAGATAGGGTGGACGATGACTTACAGATACGGTGGTGGCCGACTCAGATACAGTGGACGACGACTTACAGATAGGGTGGACGATGACTTACAGATACGGTGGACGACGACTTACAGATACGGTGGACGACGACTTACAGATACGGTGGACGACGACTTACAGATACGGTGGACGACGACTTACAGATACGGTGGACGACGACTTACAGATAGGGCGGACGACGACTTACAGATATAGGGCGGACGACGACTTACAGATAGGGCGGACGACGACTTACAGATAGGGCGGACGACGACTTACAGATAGGGTGGACGACGACTCACAGATAGTGGCCGACTCACAGATTTGGTTTGAATTACATTTTGAATATTAGTGCACAATAAATCAGAGATAGTTATTGGAGTTCATTGTTATCCAGCTTGTTATTCTGAAACTCTTGAGATGGCTCTACTGTGTTCTAGTTGTGTTTTTGCTTTTTTTACTTGATCCAGCAGTTGTATTATGTTATAGCAGAACTTCTAGGGAAAGACGGCACAGAGCCTGGGCCCAAAACCAGAACGGCAAGGGGCAGAGTTAGGCCTTGTTTCCCGTTTGGTTACGATATTCTCTCTGTGAGCAGTAGAAGTAGCCGGTGCTTTTCATGTCCTACCTTGATCTGCTCGTCGTACTTAATGGAGCGTCCGCTTTCCCAGTCGAAGCCAAAGCGCATGAGGTGGATGCAGAGCACGCTGGGCAAGGACTTGATACAGGTCCGCTTCACTGTGGTCCTCTGGAACCACACATGCACGCACACACACAATTTAGCAGCAGATTTAGTTTGTTTTAATGTCATTGATGAGCAGGTAGGAGTTATTTTGTTCTAGGTGTTAAGATACTTTGACCGTAGTCCTACATTAGTAACGGTGCTGGGAGTAGCACCACTTCAAGTTGGAAGTTGAAGGTGCTGTAGATTTAAGAGCTATTCCTTCAGTGTCATTGGATAGAAATGCCAGAGTCTTCTGTAGGTTATTAGTGAGTGAAATGTTGTGCTGCAGTTGCCCGGTGCCTGCCTCTGTGAGAGACCGCTTAGACTTTAAAACGATCCTGGCTCATTTATGACCAATCAAGGTATCTCATATTTAATTGATTGCCAATCAGCCACAGGTGGGGGGAATGGATTAAAAGCCATAGTATGTCGCCCACGCCTCTCACACACACCTTCTCCTTGCACTTCTCACAGTAGTAGGCGTTGCTGCCCTCCAGCACCTCCCCCCGGACAAACTGATCCAATGAGATCTCCAGGCTCTGGCAGGAGGTCACGCCCAGGTTCAGGGCCATGAACGTCTCTTCTCGCTCGTACCTGGAATGTTAAGGGTCAAAGGTTAAATTATGGAATAGTTCAGATCAGATGTAGTTTATTTGTCACATGTGTAATAAGGTAGTGTTCAATGTACAGTGGAATGTTCAGAAGCTCAGAAGACAGCTCAGAAGCTGTTTGCAAAAGTTACAGAATTGACCCGAACAAAAATATATATATTTTTTTAAATATATTTACATAATTTAGTATATAGAACCTAAAGCGAGGTCCTTTAGAGTGATTAGAACATGAACTACGAGCCCTTACGTGTATATTTAGATATAAAACACAGAAAGATACCTCCTGGTTGTGGCTTACCGGTGAGGACAGTCTTTGCAAATTTTTTGGTCGGAGAAGATCCCCTGGAAAGTGTTTTTAAAGAGCTGTTCCCGGCCGATTTTCTGTTGGGAGAAAAATAATGACGACATGTTTAACATGTTGAACGCGTTGAACGGGCACCCGAACCGGGACACACACACACAAGACATCCGTGTCCTTCAGCGCGGAGCTACCTTGAGATGTTCGTCCAGCTGGTCCACCAGGCTGGTGAAGAACTCGTAGGCGTCCTGCTGCTCCCGGACGTACAGCTCCTTGTTCCACATCTTGAAGATCTGCAGCAGACACACGCAGACCAGAACAACGCAACACTTTAGTTTGTGGAGAACAGCTGAAACCGTACATGAAAACACTTTGATTCTCTATGGGAAGGAAACAAAGATGGAGAATCCAAAGCACCTTGATTCATTAATAAACTAAACGTTTGTATTTGTGTGGCTTTGTCCCACCTTCCAGAAGTTCTCGGGGATGTAGTACTGCAGCTTGCTCTCCATCAGGTGACCGAAGAGGGACTGGACCTGACAGAACACGCTCTCATCCGGCTGCTCCGTGTCATCTTCAATAGACAAGATCGCCTACGAAAACACGCATTTTAGAACTGCCATTAAGATTCAAGATGTTTTTATTTGGCATGTGTATCAAGAACAATGGAATGCCTACTCTTTATTCACTCCCGCAGTATGAATTTCAACAACAATACGACACAATCCTATACTAAATACTATAAACAACACTATATGCTAGAAACTATACTATAAAAAATATACTAAAACAATACTACCCACAATAAAATAACAATAAAGTGACTGATGGATAATATATACATATGGTGAATTGTGCAAAAAACATTTTAAATGTCAGTAGTGCAGCAGTATCATGAATACAGTGCAGTTACTGTAGTAAGTCCAGCAAAAGTATAAAAGTCTAATGTTAATGACAATGTTATGATAGTGGCAGCACTCAAGCAGTTCAGTCTGCTGTTCACTGCCTTTGGATAAACACTATCATTGAACCTGGTAGTCTTTGTACGGAATCACAGGGTATCTGCAGGTTTCCATGGGCTCAATTTCAAATAAATCACCATTTGATTAAGACAATTTATCAGACGGCGTGCGTGTGTACCTCTGGCAGGCCGGGCTGCATGTAGAGCTGCTGGAACACAGCGTTCATGTAACAGGTGGCACCGCCGTTCTTCAGGCCCACGAAGCCAGAGACAGAGCGGCTGTCCACCGGGGGCAGGTACTGCAGGGAGGGAAACGGATCAGGGGTCAGAACTCTGGAGGAACACGGACATCATTCTATTACATAAGTCATTGAGCAGACTATTTGGTCCAAAGAGACTTACAATAAGGTCATTCAACAGGTAGGCAAGAGAGCTACTAGTCACCAGAAGTCATCAGTGCATTTCCTTTCAAATAAGCCATAATAATATATACATACACATAAATAATAACATAAAACCATACATATATAATAACATAATATATAAAACATTACAATAATGTCATTCAACAGGTAGGCAAGATAACTACTAAATCACCAGAAGTCATAAGTGTATTTCCTTCCTAACAAGCCAATATAGTATAACATATACACACACACATTTAATATCATATATAATACATTACATTTCCTTTCCAACAAGCCACCAATAGACACACAGAGTACTGAAGGTGTCTCACGTCAAACTCCTTGCTGAGGGAGGGGTCCGGCTGGTGGTGCATGGAGAGCAGCTCCTTGGTGATGAGACGCAGGTTGGGCAGAGAGCTGTCGGCCAGCATCACCAGCACCTCGTAGGCAGCTAGCCGGCTGCTAGCCGTGTTGCACCTACACACACAAACAGGAAACATTTCAGCTTTAGGATGGGTCTCCACATACACCTATCATTATATACACCTCTCATATATCTCTGTCACTCTCCCCGTAATATCTCATAAATGTCTTTTCCGTCATAATTTATCACTCATATCAGTGTGTGTGTGTGTGTGTGTGTGTGTGTGTGTGTGTGTGTGTGTGTGTGTGTGTGTGTGTGTGTGTGTGTGTGTGTGTGTGTGTGTGTGTGTGTGTGTGTGTGTGTGTGTGTGTGTGTGTGTGTGTGTGTGGTGTGTGTGTGTGTGTGTGTGTGTGTGTGTGTGTGTGTGTGTGTGTGTGTGTGTGTGTGTGTGTGTGTGTGTGTGTACTTTGGATAGAAGTCGTGGCTGGGCGTGGGCGTGGGGGTGGAGTTAGAGCTGTTGATGATGATGCGCGAGGCCCGGAACAGGAAGTCGTCCAACAGCTGCTGAATCAGCGACGGACCTGTCGGGCAAACGGCAACATCTTAGGCCTTGAGTCCACAACTAGTCGTGCGTGGATGAGGAAAAGGAGGGCCTTGGGGGAGGGTGGAGGCCTACGGACTCACCCAGCTGCTCCTTCTCCTTGCCGCAGAGCGAAAGCAGTGTCTTGATGAGGCGCAGGTGCCCCGCCTGCAGGATGTTGTCCGCCTCGCTGGTCTCCATCTCCGAGCTCCAGCTGGGCTCAAAGTTGTCCAGCCAGGAGATCTCGTCCTCCAGCATGGCGGCCGCACTAAGCTTCAACACCTCCATCTCAGAGCCTGCGCAGGGAAGGTTGTGTGGGGGAAAGAAAGAAGATTACATTATCCAACAACGACATCTGGTGGATAAAGATAGACCGTGAGCCTTTGTTCACTCCAGACACCGAGTCCAAGGGAGTGAGTGAACATGACTGTACACATGCATGTTAGGACTACTCACTGGTCAGGTCATCTAGAAGCTGACACCTCAGTTCAAAGTACTCGGTGCACTGAGACAGCAACCTGAAGGACAAACACACAGGAAACTGAGACTAGGAAGAAGACGGTTGGTTAGAGATGCAGGCTACTCTCCACGTATCCCTCAGCTGTCCTCTTGGGAAGCGCATGGTGATGAGGACACCTTTTATTTGGCCCACGTGAAGTCCAAACCCATTCTAAATCGGCAGTATTGGTCCCGGTGTTGGCCACGGATCCAGCAGTCCTATCGTTATAGTATATCAGACTTTAGATGATGAATCTAGAGCAGTGGTAACCAACCTTTTCAAACCCAAGATCACTTTTTATTCCAAAATGTAAGCCAAGATCTACCAATCTGATATTTTCCAAAAAACCCTCTTAGGAGTAAGACTGTTGTCATCATCATATTTATTTTTGCAATCAATTTCTGTTACAACAGGCTCAATGTACGTGCATACCAGGGTCTCCGTTAGCCGGTAATTACCGTTTTTTAGCTGGTAAAAAAAACAACTGGAAATTCAAAACCTGCTGGTCAAAATAATAGGAGTTTGTTAATTTACCAATGCGTGACTCAAATAAACAAGCCAGAGCTAGGTCTAAAAAGCTTGTTAAAACAACCAACCAACCAGAGCATGGACATGTTTTAAAATATATATATATCTTTTTTTTTGAAAATGTGAAAATGCTAGGGATCGACAGTGAAGGCTTTGAAGATCGACCAGTCGATGGCGATCGACCGGTTGGTTACCCCTAATCTAGAGTCTAGTGTATCTAGAGCGTAGGCTGGTACCTCTGGTTGACTCCCCTCATGACGGCCGTGGGGCTCCAGAGGGGCAGCTGAGCACTGAGGACCACCGTCAGAAGGAAGAGGTTGGGCTTCTGGACTTCCTGGAAGCCCGACGTGTCCGACTGGCTCAGCGTGTACAGCTGGTCGCACGCCACCCGCCGGATCTGAGGGACGAGACCGGGGGGACAAACTCAGCGATGACTTGTTACTACCTCCGCAATGGAATACGGGGAAGAGGTTATGCTTTCGCCCACGTCTGATTATTTGTTAGCAAGATAACTGAAAAAGTTATGGATGGAATTAGACCAAATGTGGTAATGTGGTAGGTTAGATTACTCATGGGCTGAGGAACAGTTGATTTGATTTTGGTGTGAGATTTTGGTATTTTTGGTGTGGCTGAGGTATGCACTCTTCTGAGTGCCCTCTAGTTTCGAGTGTTATAGGTAATTATTAATGCATTATGTACTCCTATTTACTCCATTCAACAAGGTTTGAACTAGAACATTTTGGAGAATTAAACGTGCCCATCCACCAGTGTGTTACATCAATTCCTTGGGGGCTGTGGAGCGGCCATAAGCACAGCACTGAATACGATTACAAATACACGCGATCGGACGCCTTAAAACAACTTCCGTCACCAATTCTCTGACCGGCTCCAATCTATACGAAACATTAGCTCTGGAGAAGCATATGACACCACCTACCTCGCCGCTGGAGGAGCCCAGCAGAATGTCGATGATGAAGTCATTAACGGACGGCAGGTTGTAAAAAGATGCTGTGAGAGAGGAAACGGAACAAGGAGTCAGCGATGTGTTGGCACCCAGAGGACAGGGGATTACACCGCGGTTATACAGACCGCCAAGGGAACATTACAGTCATTTAGGGCGGGTACAGTATCGCTTTCGCTGTACTGTACTCGCTGTACAATGTCACATTTGAATAATTAATATTATTTAGAAGCGGTTTGGTTAGGTAGACAAGATAACTACTAGTCACCAGAAGTCCTAAGTGCATTTCCTTCCTAACAAGCAATAATAATATAATGTATTCATGCATATACACATAGAATTACATATCACATTACAATAAGGTTGTTCAACCGTGTGTTTTATATATATATATATATATAACCAGTGCTCAGGTAAAAGTACAATATGTTTGTACAAAGTACTGAAACAGTACTGAAGTGGTGTGCATGAATAAGTCAATATGATTGTTTATCAATAGTCTTTGAATGGTCAGCTTGGTCATGAAATTCAGATATATCAGCTTATCATGATACCCAGAGGTGTGAAACGTCAGAAGGTAAAACTAGTTTTAGTCCCACACTATAGTTTACATACACTTTGATATAATGGCCCTCACAGCTTCTGTTTATTTAGCATTATTATCGTGATAATAAAGGTTTCCATATCGCCCAGACCTATAAAAAAAAAATATACATTTTGAGCAGCCGCATTTGCAATGAATCTGGAACGTACATGTATATATTACCTACACAGTGTGTGTGTGTGTGTGTGTGTCTTACTGAGCTGCTGACAGCGGAGCTGCAGACAGGTCACTAGCAGGGACAGCGCCTCGCGGGCGATGATGGTGTCTTTGATGGAGATGCTCTGTTGTCTCACGCATATCCCAGCATGCAGTGCAGTCGGCGCGCCCTCGCCCTCGCTGCTGGAGCTGCAGTTACTTCCTGTGAATTGTTAAACAAGCAGGAAGTCAACATGGGCCCGTCTCGCCTCGTGAGACCATCCTGGTCTCCGAGGTCTTGTTCTGATTTACAGGCCTTTTTACAAAAATGTAAAAAACGCCAGGACCAATCAGAGCTCTCGGGGGAGGAGTTTCGGTTCCCGCCACAGTTTCAAAACGACAAAATAGTGGCGCCCGAGGAAAGTGTGGCCATTAAAACATTTGATCTGAAATAGACAAACAAATGAGAATCCTGAAATCTGCTTTTGTCATAAATCTGAAATCTGCTTTTCTCAAAAGGAGAAGACATCTTTGCTGAACCCGATTGGGCGAGAGTGAGGAGGCCGTGTGTCACACACTGGGATTGTTTTGGAAAGACGCAACGTGAATCTAGGATTTGCGTTTTCTTCAAGGGCGTCCAAGGCTAAGGACCCGTGGGTCATTAACTACAGGGTCACACCTGTGATGCCATCGGTTGACAGTAAATACAAACTGCGCGCACACACACACACACACACACACACACACACACACACACACACACACACACACACACACACACACACACACACACACACACACACACACACACACACACACACACACACACACACACACACACACACACACACACACACACACACACACACACACACACACACACACACACACACACACACACACACACACACACACACACACACACACACACACACACACACACACACACACTAAACGCACCACTGGGGGTGAGACCTCTTACCTGTGCTGCTCACTCGGGTGCGGACACCCTGAGGGAGCAGTGAGCTGTGGCTGTCTCTGATTGGCTGAGGGCTGCCCACCAGGTCTAGTCGTCCGGCGGCCGCTGCCCAGGTGAGCCTCATGAAACAGGCCACCGTCGACGTGAAGTCTCCCACCTCCATGGTCTGGGACACAAACACACCCCTCTAGAACACCTTTCATTCTAAAAACGGACACCCCTCCATTTGTTATGTAGTAAAGATGTCCTTCAACATCCATTACATTGTATTACAGCAGTGGAATGTACCATCTTGGTGGGGGTGTTTATCAGCGAATCATTTAAAATATGCAGAATGACATTGAGAGCTCTGAAATAGAATGTCAATAAGTTGAATCGTGTTCTTAAGGTAAGCATTTAAAGTTTTCTGCAATGTCTTAATTTTAAAACTTGGTTGCAATCAGTCAGTAGGCCAACTTTACCAGCAAATATTGAGTGTTTTTTGGATTGTCATTTATTTTGCATACTTCTATCATGTTATCCTGACATATATATTATAGTGTTTCTCACAGATCTGAAATATATTTGTGGTGGTAGCTGTGTGGGGGGTGTGGCCTGGGGGCGTGGCCTGGGGGTGTGGCCTGGGGGCGTGGCCTGGGACAATACAAATCCGCATGACGTTTTAAGAAGATTTTGGATTTTGATTTATTACATTTTGTCAATATTCAGTGTGCACAAAGATGGCACTGCTGGTCAGAGCACTTCATCCTTCGGGGTTTTTTCCTGTGTGTATGGGAATACCTCTGGTGCAGGTCCATTAATTGCCGTCTGCAGACATTTAACTTCCGTGTTTACAACGCTTAGACGGACCGCTGGTTGTATCGTTTCAAACAGCTCTTTCTTATAGGATGGTGTCCTGTGTGATGGGGGATAAAGAGCACTGCAGTGGGCCTGGGACCTTTTTTTCCACCTGCAAAACGTGTCCTGAGTGATCGGCACCTAATGTGAGCAATGGAGGACCGGAGGACGCAAAAGCCGAATCCCGGACATTTTTTTGCGATTTAGAAATTCTGCCCGGATGCATTTTTGGGGTCCCAAAAATGATTTGATTTCAACCGATGCAAAGCCAATAGTATTGTGATCTTTTATGCCGTTGTACCGATGCAAATCAGTGAATCTTACCATCCCTACTGCAGACGCTTCACTAGATAATTGATCGCGGATGCCGTCGTGCTCTCGGACGGATAAAAATCGAAATGTTTAACGAAATATACTTGGGTTAATATAACTGGGCGGCCCGCCCAGGAAAAGTCTATGTGTGGGAAACCCTGACATGAGTGTGAACGAGTGAGTGTGAGACACAGACAGAGTGAGATCGACAGACAAGAAGTGTGTGTGTGTGTGTGTGTGTGTGTGTGTGTGTGTGTGTGTGTGTCAAGTCAAACCAGAATTATTTGATCATAGCTGGAATAATTATAGACAAAAGATTGTGACCTAGAGGCCGAATTATAATTTCATAAATAAATATCTAGCTCTCGCAAGACTCCGTTGGAAAAGTGGAATACTGTGGAAAACATGGCTGCATCCAATCTCTAATCAGCCCCATCAACGCCATGCCCAGCGCATTGAAGAGCAGGCAGCGTCACAGAGGAGGAGGGGGGCCCGGAAATGAACAGGCTGAACAGACACCGCCGAATACAAACTCCGCAGACAAAATAACTTGTTAAACGGACAAACTGCAGATCTGAAAACATCTCTAACACCCGGAAGGCAGCCGGTGAGATGCTGTACTTTAAGAGACTTTTGGGAGGACTTACCACAGCTGCTGCCTAACCGCTGTGGCGCTGGCTTTGTGGCGCGGGGAGAGAGCCTGTGTGTGCCTGTGTGTGCGTGGGCGTTTGTTTGGCTCTTTGCGTGTGCACGGGGAATGGTGATGAGCTGTTGTGTTGTGTATAGTACTTTATTAATTACTAATTATTGTATTATATTATATCGTTAACTATTAATTATTATAAAGTACTACTATTTATTAATACCGTGATTTCATTTCCTTCCTTACAAAAGGTTTTTCACCTGCACTCCAATTGGCCTTAGAATGAATGGAAATACTCTGATGGAAATAAAAGAAGAGAAAAATAAATTCAGTTGAGTCATTCTCGAGTGAAATCCAGTTGAACCCTTCGGGGAGATGGCGTCCCTTTCAAGTGGGGAAGCTGCAGTGAATACATAACGTGTGTGTGTGTGTGTGTGTGTGTGTGTGTGTGTGTGTGTGTGTGTGTGTGTGTGTGTGTGTGTGGTGTGTGTGTGTGTGTGTGTGTGTGTGTGTGTGTGTGTGTGTGTGTGTGTGTGTGTGTGTGTGTGTGTGTGTGTGTGTGTGTGTGTGTGTGTGTGTGTGTGTGTGTGTGTGTGTGTGTGTGTGTGTGTGTGTGTGTGTGTGTGTGTGTGTACCTGGATGGCCACGCGGGCCGCAGGTATGATCTCCTCCACCCTGATGGAGGAGCGCTCTGAGAGGGAGATCTGCCTGTAGGAGGACTTCTCTGGCGTCCCGCAGAGGGACAGCTGCCTACCAGTGCGTCCCGCATTACGGAACGGCCGCGAGGACAGAGCATCACCGTCCCGGATGACATCATCATCCAGCATGGCGGGCATGCTCTGGCCCACCAGGAGGAACCTGCGGAGAGACAGACAGGGACACAGGGCTTAGAGAGACGGAGAGGGGACACTGGGCTTAGAGACGGAGAGGGGACACAGGGCTTAGAGAGACGGAGTGGGGACACTGGGCTTAGAGAGACGGAGAGGGGACACTGGGCTTAGAGAGACGGAGAGGGGACACTGGGCTTAGAGAGACGGAGAGGGGACACTGGGCTTAGAGAGACGGAGAGGGGACACTGGGCTTAGAGAGACGGAGAGGGGACACTGGGCTTAGAGAGACAGAGAGGGGACACTGGGCTTAGAGAGACAGAGAGGGGACACAGGGCTTAGAGAGCCGAGAAGGGACACAGGGCTTAGAGAGCCGAGAAGGGACACAGGGCTTAGAGAGACAGAGAGGGGACACTGGGCTTAGAGAGACAGAGAGGGGACACAGGGCTTAGAGAGACAGAGAGGGACACAGGGCTTAGAGAGACGGGGGAAGGGACACTGGGCTTAGAGAGACGGGGGAAGGGACACTGGGCTTAGAGAGACGGAGAGGGGACACAGGGCTTAGAGAGACAGAGGGACACAGGGCTTAGAGAGACGGGGGAAGGGACACTGGGCTTAGAGAGACGGAGAGGGGACACTGGGCTTAGAGAGACGGAGAGGGGACACTGGGCTTAGAGAGACGGAGAGGGGACACTGGGCTTAGAGACGGAGAGGGGACACTGGGCTTAGAGACGGAGAGGGGACACAGGGCTTAGAGAGACAGAGAGGGGACACTGGGCTTAGAGAGACAGAGAGGGGACACTGGGCTTAGAGAGACAGAGAGGGGACACTGGGCTTAGAGAGACAGAGAGGGGACACTGGGCTTAGAGAGACTGAGAGTAGACACAGGGCTTACAGGCGGAGAGGGGGACACTGGGAGACGGAGCGGGGGCACTGGGCTTAGAGACAGAGAGGGAGAGTCAGTTAGTTAGTGCACCTGGCCAGCTGAAGGCAGATGGAGTAGACTCCTTGTCTGGTCTCATAGTCCACTTCTGAGGGGATGGAGTCCCTCTGCATCACATTCACCACCAGACTGCAGAAGAGATAAAAGGATAAGATGTTTTGTTTCCCCATCCAGAGTAGTGTACCTGAGGCCTCCTACACGTTGGGCATGGTTGTTATCCCCATCAAGAGTCGGTCACCTGAGGCCTCCGGCCTTGAGGAAATTCTCACAGAAGGACTTGACGCTGGTCTTGGCCATCTCGTCGTCTGACGTGGGCATCAGTTTGGAGCTCAGCACCTAGCCACACAACGAATGATTAACACACACATGTCAGCGCTAAACTATCTTTCTGAATGTCCTGTTTGCAATGTGCATATTTATATATTTTTCCCAATGTCATTGTTGTTGTATATTTGTCTACTGATGCTCTCTCTCGCTCTCTCGATCTCTCTCTCCCTCTCTCTTATACACGTGGGTTAGAAGAAGAAAACATGTGTGTGGGCGCGTGATTGCTTTAACAAAAAAAAAGAAAAAAGTATAAGTATAGTAGGTATAAGTATAGCTCCTGATTTTCACTTCCTTGTGTCGACGTTAGACAGATAAGACAGAGAGAATATAATATACCTCCAGGTTGTACAGCACCCTGAAGGTGGACATGCCCGGGGCGGAGGACCTGAAGAGGAACTCCAGGATGGAGGCAGCGGTGGGCTGGTGCTGCTGCTTGGAGGACATGGATGGAGAGCGGGAGCCAGCACTCTGACCCAACGTGAATAGGGTCTTCTACAGAAGGACACACACACAGAGGAGGTCATGACGTGATGCTGGAGGAGGAGGAGGAGGAGGAGGAGGAGGAGGAGGATCAGGAAGGGGAAGTTAGGAGGAGATAGAAATGGAGGAGATGTAGGAGGATGAGGGGGAGAAGGACAAGGAGCAGGAGGAATTGGAGGGGAAGATGAGGTAGAGTGGAGGAAGAGGAGGATAAGAAGGATGAAGAGCAGGAGGGGGAGGAAGAGGACGTGGAGGGGGAGGAAGAGGACGTGGAGTGGAGGGAGGAAGAGGATGAGAAGGATGATGAGGGGGAGGAGAATGAAGAGAAGTGGGAGGGGGAGGAGGTTGGTCTGAGAAGAAATGATGAATTGGACGGTAATATAATTATCATGATTCTGCTTTGATTTTCTTGAAATAGTGCTTCCAGAGCAATAATGTCAGTCACAATAGCGTATTCATTGTGATCATAACTAGGAGTCCTGCTCCTCCAGCTATCAATATTATTAGAACATTATTACCCCAAGGGTGGTTAAAGGTCTTCACCTCCCTTACAAAGAGGAAGGGAATGTGTTGGCTATCTCCCATTGTGAGAGATAAAGCAACACGGGGGATGGATGATACACAGAGCTGATAAGAGAACCACAAGAGTGATCGGGGGAACTACAAACATGGCGTGACGGATGATGGAGTGAGTACCTGGTGACTCCAGACGCTGGACTCTTTGGGGACAAAGTTGTCCAGAGCGTCCTGGACCTCCGGGTCTGTGGGTATGAGCAGCAGCAGCTTCCGCACACGCAGAGTGATCCTACACACACACACACAGACATTTATGCTGACTCGTATGAAAAATAGGAGCTAAATATTAAAACACTGAACTATTAGCTAATTAAGGGTCTTTCACCTGGACTCGTCCAGGTTGGCCAGCTGGTAGAGCATCTCAAACACGTTACACACCAGGGCCATCACCACGCCAGGGAGAGACTTCTCCTTCACAAACACAAAACAACAACATTCAGTTCACTGCCGCAGGCTTTAACAGGAAAAACACACAAATTGCGCGCAAAGAGTGTGTGTGCCTGCTTTAGTGCGTGTGTGTAAGTGCGTGTGTGTGTGTGTGTGTGTGTGTGTGTGTGTGTGTGTGTGTGTGTGTGTGTGTGTGTGTGTGTGTGTGTGTGTGTGTGTGTGTGTGTGTGTGTGTGTGTGTGTGTGTGTGTGTGTGTGTGTGTGTGTGTGTGTGTGTGTGTGTGTGTGTGTGTGTGTGTGTGTGTGTGTGTGTGTGTGTGTGTACACGTGTACCTGCTCCAGGGCGTAGGCGGAGTTGAACACTGCAGAGCTGGAGCTGCTGGATGCGGAGGCGGAGGACTCTGAGCTACCGGAGGGCGTCCCGGTGCTGGAGGTCTTCACCGTCAGGCTCTGCTCGTCACTGAAGCCCAGCTGGGACAGCAGCTTCTGGTCCCGGTTCATGGTCAGCTGCAGGGGAGGAAGATATTAGATGGTCTTTTGTGGTGATAATAATAAAAACTAGAGGGCCCTCAGTAGAGCGCACACCTCGACCACACTAAAAAAGTCCCCTGGATCCAGATTGAGATCTGGGTCTGCACCTAAATCAACGCAACTGTTCCTTGGTCCATAAGTAATCTAACCAACAAGTTTTGTCCAATTCCGTACATAACTTTTTGAGTTATCTTGCTAACAGACAAACAGACGGGTGAAAAGATAACCTCCGGCCCATTGACGATTTGATGATAATATAATAATAATTACAATAACACAAAATAATAATTACCACGCTGTCATTGGCAAAGATCTGGACGTTGTCCACAGGGCAGCTGAGGTGATCCGAGATCTTCCACCGGACGCTCCCTATGGTCTCGTTACTGTGTGCCTGCAGGGGGAGACACGGTGTGAGGACAGGCTGTCCCGTGGCACGGCGGGCCAGTGTGTGTGAGCCTGTGTGTGTGTGTGTGTGTGTGAGCCTGTGTGTGTGCGCGTGTGCGTGTTACCTCCAGGGTGAAGGTGTCTTTGGTGGACTCGTAGGTGACGTGTAGCGCCACCGGATGACCGTTGTACGAGGCGCCGTGAGGTAGGATGGTGCGAGGGACCGAGTACTGGTCCTGAGCAGGAAAACAAACGCACCCTTGACTTAGTGTCGTCAAAGAGTTCACCGGAAGCAAATAACAAGCAGTTATTGCCTCACATTCACCCATTCATACACATTCATTCACCATTCATACACAGCGAGCCATGCAAGGAGACAGCCAGCTGGTCAGGAGCAGTTAGGGCGTCTTGCTCAGGGACAGCTCCACACTGGGCTAGGAGCCTGGGGATTGAACCAGCAACCTTCGGGAAGCCAGACAACCCGCACTACCTCCTGAGATACTGCTGCCCCGTGATGTAAAACACAGGAGACTGTTCAGCACTGGATTACCGCTTACTTCTATGGTGAGGACGTATCGCTCCGCCAAAAGCAGCAGTCTCTCGATGATCACCAGCTTGGTGGACCTGGGTAGGAGCACAGAGACGATACAGTATATACAACTATTCTATAAAGAAGTAGTAATCAGTTAGCAAAGAACTAAGCTTTCCAACTGCGCCGGGCAAGTTGAAACTTGTGAAAAGTGTGCACACAGAGCTCAAAGTAGTAGTATTTATTAACCGTGTTCCTACCCAGCACCTCCTGCTGTGTACCTGGATGGAGACTGCACCGAGGTGGCCACCGTCGGCATGGCGGTGGCCGTGAGCATCTTCGTCGCCCTGGTAACGGCGTGGGTCAAGGTGGGTCCGCCCAGAGCAGAGCTGGCCGCCTGACGGGGGGGAGAAACCACACAATTCGTCTGTTGTCTCCCAGAACAAAGCGCTACTCCCAGTCTTTCATCAATTCTGCCATCAGGCTACTAAACACAGACGGTAGTCCTCTGAAACAGTTACACTGGGTTATGTATTTATACACTTGATCTCTAACAAAAAGGTTTTATTTGTGTCTACTGCGGTTTGTTGTGGTGGTATGGCTGTATGGTTGTCTTTGACATCCAATTATCTTGTCTAGTAGTACAATGAATGCTTACTCCCACAGTATGAATTATACTACTAGCTACTCCTACAGAAATTGCATTGTTGATATTATTGTTAATATTAAAATAACAATAAAGTGAACAATAAAGAAGTGTCTAAGTAGGGATGATATGGATGGCGGTTGTTAAAGTGCCATTTGTAGCGCAGCACTGTAGTGAGTGGCAGCAGCACCATGGATACAGTGCAGGAATAAGTCCAGTGAAGTGAAGAATACGAGAGTATTGAGCGAGCATGAATACCTCCAGCCGTTTGTAGCAGTCGGCAATGAACTTCTTGTGCAAGGACACAGAATCCTACGGGGCAGAAAAGACACACTTAATGGAGAAACAAGGTGAACGGTTTCAAAGACGAGCCGGAACACGGCGGTTGTCGTCGTGTCCGGAGAGTCGAAGAGAACCAACGGAAGCCAGGACACTAGAGGGGTGACTGGCGGCACTGACCTTCTTCATCTTGGGGTTGAGGTTGGTGTAGCTGTAAGTGATGATGAGCTGGATGGCCTCGTTGGCTATCTCTTCATCCGGAGTCTCCATGGCGATACGCCAGATGAAATCCATCCCGGCGAGGTCCAGCCGCTCCACACACTGGAATCAGACCACATGACCTCAGCATCAGACAATTACATCGTTAGTACTTAAATATTAAACATAGAATAGTCAATGTGTCATTAAAACTATTTAAAGTTTCCAAGCAATGTTTTAGTTGCTCGTCACTACGGTTGACATTTTCTATTTCTATACTCTATTTCACCTGGATACAAATTAGAAGAAGCAGTGAAATGAACAACACCGACCAGTTGAGTTCCCTGGCGCTTCAGGCGATGGTCACACAGGTTGACGTTCTCGAAGAACGTTTTGAAGAGATTGAAGCCTAGGAAGAACAAGGAAGGCAAAAAATAAATAAGTCACCAATGTGCTAAAAAGTCCTTGCTGAGGGCTATACACATAACTGAAGGACCTTTTTGTCCCTTGTTGTCATGACATATTTCACAACAAGGAGTAGCTCAGTGGGATTGTCAAGAAGTGTGGACCTATTAGGGATGACGGGAACACCAAGGTCTAATCGAAACACAAGGTTCAAATCTCGGCGAGTAGTTGAATACTCTTGATAGTTGCCACACATTTATAGATATGTAAAGTATTTACTAATCTGTACTTTATACAGTCCAACAGTGTTGTAGTCTCGACACCGCTTTTTTCCCCCCACGTACTCCGTCTCGTCTCATGTAATTTGCAATGCAATTTGACTCCGTCTTGAATGGTCTTGGACTAGAGCTACTCAAATCCACATGTTGGCCGTGAAAGTGTTGTCTGTGCCCGTGTCCTCAGCCCCGGTAGAGAGTTCTCAGCAGGGGAGGACTCATCGAGAGGCCCCACGGGGCCCCCCTGGAGTCATAGAACGCTCTCTTCTCTCGTCTTTCTGGAGTGCAACCAACCACATGCTTCTCAAAAGAGCAAAAGTGTAGATCTTGAAATGACACAGCAATATAATATATAATATAATATATATATAATATATATATAATGCCATCAAACTTTCTTTGAAATCCTACATTGCTATTATGAAAAACACTAATGTGAGCAGTCCTCAAGACCTCAATATCCATCTCAGAGACTTAATACAACATTCAGTTTTGGATTTTAACTTTCAACTTCATGAAATGTTCAGGTTGACCCCAGCTGAGTTCCTTTCGACCGCCAGGTATTTATTTTGACAGCCTACAAGAGTCTATATGAAGAGGGATATATTCGTTTAAACTTCCTGTAAGGAAGCTGGAGATATAGAATATAAAAGGAGTGATCATACATAAATCAAATTAAATCCATGGTATTGAAAATGGACTTGTTTTTTTTAGGTCTCAGTTTTGACCTTCAAAAGACCCCCTCCCCCTCCCTCCCCCCCTCCCTCCTCCCCCACACAAACGGCTCCAAAATGTTGGCAAAGCACCTAAAGTTGATATATCAAATGTTTAAATAAGTTGTCGTTTGCACCCCTAGTGGCTACAGGGTGAAATGTGTCCCTCCGGGGACCCAGCGGTTCCCTCCTCCTGGTGGGCCTCACCGTTCATGGTGATCTCATAGGGCTCCAGCTTGAGTATCTTCTCCTTGAAGAGCTGCTGCTGGACGTCACTCTCCAGGTCATGCTGGCCTTTGGTGAACCACTCAAAACACATCTGTGGAGGAGACAATTAAACACACATCACTTTTACTGCTGGCGCTTCAGCTCCACAATACATTGTTATAACAGATAACAGAGGAGGCGGAGGCAAGGATAGGCTAACGGCCTTGTTTCCAACAGTTGCTGAGAACTACATATTGCCAGTGTGTGTGTGCGTGTACGTCAAAAGTTGTCCAGCTTGTATAGCATACTGATGACAGGTGTAAACATAATGGACACATTCTGTTCTGTTCCGTCTGGACAAATTCCAAGTTTCCTTCCTTCCTAGCAACACTCACAACACAACTCATCTCCTCTGGATATTATACACATCTACATGTACGAGGTCTGTTGCCTCGCTGAGCAGAGGGAGCAGAGAGGGAGGGAGGAAGGGAGCATAGAGGGAAGAAGGGAGCAGAGGGAGAAGGGAAGAGAGTAGAGAGGGAGGGAGGAAGGGAGCAGAGAGGGAGCAGAGAGGAAGAGGGAGCAGAGGGGGGGAGGAAGGGAGCAGAGAGGAAGAGAGGGAGCAGAGAGGGGGAGGAAGGGAGCAGAGAGGAAGAGAGGGAGCAGAGAGGAAGAGAGGGAGCAGAGAGGAAGAGAGGGAGCAGAGAGGAAGAGAGGGAGCAGAGGGGGGGAGGAAAGGAGCAGAGAGGAAGGGAGCAGAGTTTAAACAATGTGGAGGTATCTCCGGTTAGTGTCCATACTTCTCGGTCCTGTTCACAGACATCGGGGCCGGAAACCAGGCACTCCCAGATCTCCTTGGCCCGGTTCCACACCAGGTACAGACTCGCCTCCTGGAGGAAGAAGGCCAGGAATCGGAGGTGGCCGTCCAGGTACTGCGCCACAGAAAAAGATCACACACATCATTGACATGATCATCACCTCATGTGTCCAATTATTAAACATATGTATAAGTGTGTGAGTGTAAGTGTGTGTGTATAAGTGTGTGTGTGTGTTTATAAGTGTGCGTGTTTGTAAGTGCGTGTGTGCGTTACCTCCTGGTAGGTATAGCGGCCGTCCACCAGGGTGCTGCTGGACAGGCCATTGTTCCCGGCTGCGGTGACGGCCAGGCGATGGCAGCACACCAGGGAGCCAGTGATCAGCTTGACGATCTCAAAGTTCTTCTTCAGGTCCTGGATGATGCTCTGAGGGGAGGGGGAGGAGGACCAGAGGTCGGCCTTCACTTGGGTTTGTGTGGTGACCAAGACAAGAGACCATTTGAATCGGCCCACCTATGCCCTGCCACATGTATATACGGTATATATCCGTTAACTCATATTTGGCTATTTTAAAATCTGTTTAGTTCGCTACACAATTAGTTTGTGTGGTTGTGCGATGACAATAAAAGGTATTCTGATATTAGTGTGTCAAAATGTGTGTGAGCGTACACATCTGGTTCTCTCCATGTAGTGCACTACCTAATACCCACAATGCACCATTAACCAACTGTAACTGATTCACACTTCCTCACTATAGACCATGACGCAGGGGGTGCCTGGACCATGACGAGGATGTCCTCGTCATGGTCCAGGCACCTGTTATTTATGCAAATGAGCTGTCGGGGGTGATTTACATAATGTGTGCTTCTTTATTCCACTAATAGACATGGCTTTCCTTAATCCCTAAAGAGTGTACCATAAAGTCTTCATCATGCAAAGAATGGGGGGGAGGGTGAGCCTAATCAAACAGCTAGAGAGAGCTGAGAGTTCCCTTGTCCTGTTTCTGATCAATCTAAAAGGGTGAGAGAGTTACCTTGTCCTGCTTCTGATGAATCTAAAAGGGTGAGAGAGTTACCTTGTCCTGCTTCTAATGAATCTAAAAGGGTGAGAGAGTTACCTTGTCCTGCTTCTGATCAATCTAAAAGGGTGAGAGAGTTACCTTGTCCTGCTTCTGATATGTCTGCTTAATGAAGGAGCGTGTGATCTCGTGAAGCTGCCGAAGAGCAGGGACGACCCAGACCGCCTGAGGACTGCTCTGTTGGGAGGACTGACACACACACACACACACACACAAAGACACACATTAACACACTTGGACAATAGCCCGTGTCAGCCTTTGTACAGAAGAGGTTAGAGCAAACACACACACACACACACATAAGGAGATGAGTGCCAGCAGAGCTGTACATGGCAAGGGTTTGGCAAAGAGTCTGATTGAGTCTTCGGTTTTACATTTCTGCTTCAAGACAAAATCTCCTTTGCCAAACCCTGGACATCCACAGCTCTGGTGGCCTCGGCAGAACCCATGGCACTCAGCAGCAGCTGGATTACTGCACACCCCCTCAATCGAAGATCAAGAACCCAGTGACCCGATTAGTGAAAAAAGGCTTGAGGTACTCACACATGGCGTGTGGCTCAGGTTAAAAATATAACAAAATAAATAGAAATCACCCTGTGACCAATGAGATCCCATTTGCGATCAAGCTTCTCTCCATGATTGGTTGGCCATTGTAAAGCGGAGGAGCCTATTGGATTGTTTGAAGGCAGCTCGGTGTGTGATGTGTGTTATGAATAATTGTCTTACTTTGGCCAACGTGTTGGCTTTCCGCTTGCCCCATGAGCCAGTAAGAAATGAACTTTGAGAGTCGCTGCCTTTACTCTCCTCCTGAATCTGAAGCTAGGAAAGTAAACCTGGTTTGAGCTGGAGGGGGCCATGACAACATCACATCTGGCCCTATCAACACTCAATGGTAAACAAGAAAAAACAGAGACAGAGAGTGAGACAGCGAGAAAAACAACAACAGCGAGAGAGATAGCAACAGCCAGAGAGACGGACAAAGCCTGAGAGACGGACACAGCCAGAGAGACGGACACAGCCAGAGAGACGGACACAGCCAGAGAGACGGACACAGCCAGAGAGACGGACACAGCCAGAGAGACGGACAACGCCAGAGAGACGGACAACGCCAGAGAGACGGACAACGCCAGAGAGACGGACACAGCCAGAGAGACGGACACAGCCACAGAGACGGACACAGCCACAGAGACGGACACAGCCACAGAGACGGACACAGCCACAGAGACGGACACAGCCACAGAGACGGACACAGCCACAGAGACGGACACAGCCACAGAGACGGACACAGCCACAGAGACGGACACAGCCACAGAGACGGACACAGCCAGAGAGACGGACACAGCCAGAGAGACGGACAACGCCAGAGAGACGGACAACGCCAGAGAGACGGACAACGCCAGAGAGACGGACAACGCCAGAGAGACGGACACAGCCACAGAGACGGACACAGCCACAGAGACGGACACAGCCACAGAGACGGACACAGCCACAGAGACGGACACAGCCAGAGAGACGGACACAGCCAGAGAGACGGACACAGCCACAGAGACGGACACAGCCACAGAGACGGACACAGCCAGAGACGGACACAGCCACAGAGACGGAGACAGCCACAGAGACGGACACAGCCAGAGACGGACACAGCCAGAGACGGACACAGCCAGAGACGGACACAGCCAGAGACGGACACAGCCAGAGACGGACACAGCCAGAGACGGACACAGCCAGAGACGGACACAGCCAGAGAGAAGGAGACAGCAAGAAAGAGACAGCGAGAAATAGAGAGACAGCGAAAGAGAAAGAAAGAAAGGGGGGAGAGAGAGCCAGTAAGAGATTCTTCTTCTGCGTTTCTGAAAATGAATGTTGAGGCCTGTGTAGAATTGTTGAGTTACATTCCAACCAACCACGACAGAACTGGTTAACATAAAACGTTACACCGTGACGGAATGGAATTAGGAATGAAATGCACTTTTGACTTCTGGTGACGAGTTGTTCTCTTACCTACCTTTGTTGAATGCACTATTGTAAGTCGCGTTGAACAAAAGTGTCTGCTAAATGACTAATGTAAAGTCAAATGTAATGTAATCTGTAAGTGTTTTGCTATGAAACCATCAGTTAACATGCCTCAGAGTTTAAACGTTACTTACACAAATGCGACAGTCAAACCGCACAATCATTTGTATTCTTACCATTGGAACTAACCAAGATTAGGATGGGAATTACTAAACGCATTCCGGTCCGTTCAAATATGTGTGCTTATGATCTACCCGCAGGAAGTGAAACATAATGAGCGCATGTCTGTGTCACTGTGTGTGTGTGTGTGTGTCACACCTTCTTAATGTCGTCGATGCACTTGATGATGTAGCTGCGCTTGATGGTCTCCTTGACGGCGTAGGCGTCACTCAGGATGCCCAGGTGCTCCTCGGACGCTTGCTGGACCAGACTGGTGGGAAGGGTGGGCAGGTGGGCTAGCTCCCACAGGACCTCCAACACCTGCACACGCACATTTTACAAGCGCCATCAAAGCAAATAGCTTAACTTGATTGTCAACTGTTGCATCCAAGTGACACACACACACACACACACACACACCTTCCCCGTGGTGGCCTCAGAGCGGGCCTCTCGGCCGATGCGGCCGATCAGGCTGAGCAGCTTCTGTCTGACGCGGTCGCTCTCCACCTCCCAGCTCTGAAAGACACACATGTTCAATACATTCATTCACCCATTCATACATCGATAACCCATGCAAGGAGACATCCAGCTGGTCCGGAGCAGTAAAGGTCAGGGTGTCTTGCTTAGGGACACCACAACACTCTGGGAAATAGGACCAGCAAACCATTTTATCTTCTGAGCTACGGTCAGCTCAAAATCTAAATATCTAAATCTGGAGGATTGAATCGTCTTTATTGGTCACATACATGTAAACACAGCGAAACTGGTTCCTCTGCATTTAACCCATCCTAGTATTAGGAGCAGTGGGCAGCTATTGTATATCCAGCGCCCGGGGAGCAGTGTAGAGGTCTGGTGCCTTGCTCAAGGGCACCTCGGCAGTTCCCAGGAGGAGACTTGAACCGGCGACCCTCCGGTTCCCAAGCCAAGTCCCAACAGACTGAGCTACTGCCCCGCTCCTCAAAAGGGACACCTGGGGTGAGGAGGAGCACGTACCTTCTGGATGAGCACAAAGAGGTGGCTGAGCTGGTCGAAGTTGAACTTGACGGCGGCGGCGGCGATGATGGTGTGGATGTTCTCGATCACCGTGGAGGACTGGCCCGCCTGGAGTCAATCAATGGGATCAATCAAATACACACACACACACATTTATTACCGTCAACACACACACTATTGAGCTATTCCATTACTTGACTCACTAATGCCAACTGACCTTATAATGCTTTCTCTCCCTCTCCCTCCCTCTCTCATAACTCCTGGTTATGGACACCTGGTTTTAGCTGCTGTCTTTCTATTATTGAAAGCCCAATGTAATAACGACACCTACACGCTAGTCTAATATAAATCGTGCCCTATAGACCCAGATCTTATTATTAGTGGGTGTGTGTGTGTGTGTGTGCTACTTACCTGGATTTTCCAGATCTTGGACAGTTCATCCATGGAGAGCTTGCTGCCCAGGAGTTCGATAATTCCCTTTATCCTTTCACAGTACTGGGCCTGGTCTATGTTACCTGAAACGACACACACAGAGAGACACAGTAACGCCTTTTCCGTTATACGATTACATCCTCGCTGTGTTTTTCTAAAAGGAGGCGAGCACTTAAAACGTCCAGGAGCAGCCGTTGGAAGGTACCGCTTATTAATACTGTGGATTTCACACAGAAGCCGTGAGGAGAGAACCAAGCAGGGAATGAATGAAGGCGTGAACCCTGAACAGGATCACAGCAGTACACGTGGTCCTCACCCTCCAGAGCTATTGACAGAACAGAGTTCTCCACCAGCCAGTCCAGCAGCTTGTCTGTGTCGATGGCGTTCTTAACCGTCTTGGACACCGTGCTCTCCTCGATCAACTTGGTCACCTGGGGGGAGAGAGAGAAAAATACACAACACACACACAGTCAGTGCACAAGATCTAAAGACAATTACGTGTCGAGAGCATCTTTACGTTTAAACGTTTGTTATGGCCAATAGTACACGCAATCTACTTTCAAGTTTCCCCATCATTCCATCATCTCCCACCAGTAGGACTATGGAGTCCCCTTCAGGAGCCTCATGCAGGACTCCATGCAGGGTCTCCAAGAAGACAACAAGCCCTATTATACATCCGGTACATGGTCAGAGTGGAGACGTTCCTACGGTTCACCTCTTTGAGGGAGTTCATCTTGGTGGAGAAGTGGGGCGTCTTGAGCATCCGGAGGAGAGTGTCCAGACGCAGGTCGTCCACCACGGTGACCAGCTCCCGCTGGAACCTCATGCACAGCAGCTTGATGGCCGACAGCAGGTCTGGGATGCTCACCAGACGCTGGGGATGGACAGTTAAACGGCGGCCTTATTAAATGCACAGCAGGGAAAGATGATCAATATCAGCTCAAGTTATATTATATTAAAATGATTTTGAATATCATACACATCTGTATAATTATTGGAGGAAAAAACGATGATTTATACGATTCCTTTTATTTTCCTTCCTATTTCTTGGTCTCGGGTTGGTAGAAAATGCGGCGTTAAAAAAAGGAAAGACGGCTAATGTGTGCGTGTGTGTGTGGTCACCTTGTCTTTTAGGTCCTTCTCCTCCAGGTTCTGTACATAGGTGATCATCTTGTGGATCACCGGGTCCAGCATGGGCTGCAAGAGAAACTTTATTATACCCGTGCGTGCGTGCGTGCTCTGAACCGTTTGCATCAAAAAGCAATCAAATAAAGTTCACTTTACTATAAAACCTAAAAGCACCCAGTGAGTGCAGATTCAGAACGGTAGCATTATACATGTGGGACTCTGGTATGCAATAAAATGATTCATTTTATTGTTTTATTTATCCATTGCTCCTTATCCCTGGGAGCTGGGAGCATGCCAGGTACTTACCTGCACCAAGCCGGAGTTGAGGTATTCTGCACACACTCCGAGAGGCTGGACCAGGGCTGACACACACTGCGTTAAGACCGAGACAGAGAGAGCTCAGCAGGGCAAGAACAATGGAAAGAAGAAGGAAATACATCCTCTAGGAACAACACAGCTCATCGTTGTTGGGTTGTTTTATTTTTAATGGAGATGTTGCGGTGTGCTGAAATGTGTAGTTTGTGCGCACACACACACAACTTGTCACACATGCATTATGACAAGTATATTATATATTATATATTATACTGCACACAGGCTGTCGAAATTCTTCCTTGATTCCCTACTCCCTCTCTAGTAGTTCAATGTAGAGGACTATATAGTGAAATCCTTCCCTCGTTCCCTACTCCCTCTCTAGTAGTTCAATGTAGAGGACTATACAGTGAAATCCTTCCCTCGTTCTCTACTCCCTCTCTAGTAGTTCAATGTAGAGGACTACATTTGGAGTATACATCTGGAGTATGGCGCCGTACGAGATGGCTGCCGTGTCGCGAGCTCCCGCACGACGACGCAGTTTTTTGTTATTTATTCTTTTTATTGCAACTTTTTTAGTTCAGGATGTTAGCAGCAAGTTCACTTATAACTTTTGCACACTTTGGGAGATCAGATCGACAGTCGCTCGCCGCCTACCGGAGTTTTTTCACTCTTTCGACTCGGACGTCCCGCCCGAAGTCACAGCTGGATTATCTCCGTCCATTTTGGGCACGATTACGCGCAAGCGTCGCCGGAGGAAGCGAGGGAAGCGAGCCGGCGTGCTAGTCAGGCTGAGATGTCGATCCGATCGCCCCCCACTACCCACCATTCTACTGGCTAATGTACAGTCTCTGGACAATAAGTTAAGCGAACTACAGGCTCGTATTCAATTCCACCGGGAAACTAGGGACAATTGCATTATCTGCCTTACGGAGACATGGATGTCGGAGGGGGTTACCGACGCAGCTATCGAGCCGACGGGATTTTCCGTACACCGGGCGGACAGAACAAAGGCTCTCTCCGGTAAAGATCGCGGAGGGGGGGTATGTCTCATGATAAACAGATCTTGGTGCAACCAAAGTCATGTACATCCCCTCAAGTCTTTCTGTTCCCCGGACCTGGAGTACCTGATGCTTATGTGCCGTCCATACTGGCTACCTCGGGAGTTTACAGCGGTAACCGTGACCGCTGTTTACATTCCCCCACAAGCCAACACGGACACAGCGCTGAAGGAACTGTACGGGGCTATCAGCGAACAGGAGTCGGCCCACCCCGAGGCTGCTCTCATCGTAGCGGGGGACTTCAACAAGGCGAACCTGAAGAAGGTTCTCCCGAAGTTCTACCAACACATAAAGAGCAACACACGGGGCGAGCGGATCCTCGACCACTGCTACACTCCCTTCCGTGATGGCTACAAGGCCCTCCTCCGCCCACCGTTCGGCAAATCAGATCACCGCTCTATCCAGCTGCTCCCCGCCTATAGGCAGAGACTGAAGCAGCAACCCATCGCTGTGAGGGAGGTCCAATGCTGGTCGGACCAATCAGATTCTACGCTGCAGGATTGTTTTGATCACGCTGACTGGCACATGTTCCGCATTGCCTCGGACAATAACATCAACGAGTACGCGTCGTCGGTCACCGGGTTCATCAAGAAGTGCATAGATGACGTTGTTCCGACCAAGTCGGTTCGGATATATCCCAACCAGAAACCGTGGATTAACGGCGATGTTCGCGCTGCCCTACATGCGCGTAACGCCGCCTTTGGTTCCGGGAATACGGAGGAATATACGAGAGCCCGTTACGACCTCCGTAAGACCATCGTCACTGCCAAGCGGGAGTATAAGGACAGAGTGGAAGATAAATTCAAGAAACACGATGCGAGGGGTATGTGGCAGGGGCTGCAGAATATAACGAACTTCAGAGGGAGAACCAGTTGTGTAGAGAACTCCTCTACCTCCCTCCCAGGAGAGCTAAATACATTTTTTGCTCGGTTCGACGTAAACGGCAGCCCGCCGAAGCCAGCACCGACTGGGGAGACCAGCCAGCTGCGCATCTCGGAGGCGGATGTGCGCCGCACCTTTAAGCGGCTGAACATCCGTAAGGCGGCAGGCCCCGACGACATCCCGGGCCGCGTCCTCAGAGCATGCGCAGACCAGTTGGCAGGAGTCTTTGCAGACATCTTCAACCTCTCCCTGTCCCAGGCTGTTGTCCCCGCGGTCTTCAAGATATCCACCATCGTGCCTGTCCCTAAACAAACCAAGGTAACATGCCTGAATGACTACAGACCTGTGGCCCTCACCTCGATCGTTAGCAAATGCTTCGAGAGGTTGGTCAAGGACTTTATTTGCTCCGTGTTACCTACCACGCTGGACCCATGGCAATTTGCATATCGTCAAAATAGATCCACGGACGACGCAATTGCCATGGCCCTCCACACTGCCCTTTCCCACTTGGAGGGGAAGAACTGTTATGTGCGAATGCTGTTTGTGGACTACAGCTCAGCATTCAACACAATAGTTCCTGCCAAGCTCGACACCAAGCTGAGAGGTCTAGGCGTACCCCCATCCATGTGCAGCTGGATACTGAACCTCCTGTCGGACCGCCGCCAGGTGGTGAGGATGGGCAGCACCACATCAGAGCCACTGACCCTCAACACGGGAGCCCCCCAGGGATGCGTGCTGAGCCCTCTCCTCTACTCCCTCTACACCCACGACTGCATGGCTATGCACAGCTCCAACGTCATCGTCAAGTTTGCTGACGACACGACAGTGATGGGCCTGATCGCCGGCGACGACGAGACAGCCTACAGGGAGGAGGTCGGATCGCTGGAGCAGTGGTGCCAGGAGAACAGCCTCGCCCTCAACGTCAAGAAGACCAAGGAGCTGATCGTGGACTTCAGGAGGCAGAGGGGAGAGCACAGCCCTATCTCCATCGACGGCGTTGCAGTAGAGAGGGTCAGCAGCTTCAAGTTCCTCGGCGTGCACATCTCCGAGGACCTCACATGGTCCACGCACACCACACACGTGGTGAAAAAGGCCCAACAACGCCTGTATTTTCTCAGGCGTCTGAAGAAATTCAGCATGGGCCCCCGCATCCTGAGAACATTCTACAACGGCACCATCGAGAGTGTTCTGACAGGGTGTATCACCGCCTGGTACGGGAACTGCACGGCACTCGAGCGCAGAGCGCTTCAAAGGGTGGTGCGGACGGCCCAGTATATCGTTGGAGGTGAGCTCCCCTCCCTCCTGGACATTTACAACCAGCGGTGCGTGGCCAAGGCCAAAAGAATTATAAAAGACATTGCCCACCCCAGCCACGAACTTTACTCACTATTACCGTCAGGCAGGCGATACCGCAGTATCAAGTGTCGTACAAATAGGCTTAGAGATAGCTTCCACAGTCAGGCCATCAGGCTGCTGAACAAGGGCGTATAACATATAACAATGTATATTTTATTACATTGATTTATATATATATATTGCTCTTTTCTGTGCTGATTTTTGCATTTTATAAATTGCATTTTTTATTTTTATTTTATATTCCTTATTCTATTTTTTATTCTATTTTTATCTATTTTTATCTATTTTTATTTTATCTTATTCTATAACTGCTGTCTGTCGTCGGGTATTGCACACAAGAATTTCACATCACTGCTTTATACTAAACTGTAAACTGTGAAGTGACAATAAACTTGACTTGACTTGACTTGACTATATAGTGAAATCCTTCCCTCGTTCCCTACTCCCTCTCTAGTAGTTCAATGTAGAAGACTATATAGTGAAATCCTTCCCTTGTTCCCTACTCCCTCTCTAGTAGTTCAATGTAGAGGACTATATAGTGAAATCCTTCCCTCATTCCCTAATCCCTCTCTAGTAGTTCAATGTAGAAGACTATATAGTGAAATCCTTCCCTCATTCCCTATTCCCTCTCTAGTAGTTCAATGTAGAGGACTATATAGTGAAATCCTTCCCTCGTTCCCTACTCCCTCTCTAGTAGTTCAATGTAGAGGACTATATAGTGAAATCCTTCCCTCGTTCCCTACTCCCTCTAGTAGTTCAATGTAGAGGACTATATAGTGAAATCCTTCCCTCGTTCCCTACTCCCTCTAGTAGTTCAATGTAGAAGACTATATAGTGAAATCCTTCCCTCGTTCCCTACTCCCTCTCTAGTAGTTCAATGTAGAGGACTATATAGTGAAATCCTTCCCTCGTTCCCTACTCCCTCTCTAGTAGTTCAATGTAGAAGACTATATAGTGAAATCCTTCCCTTGTTCCCTAATCCCTCTCAAGTAGTTCAATGTAGAGGACTATAGTGAAATCCTTCCCTCGTTCCCTAATCCCTCTCAAGTAGTTCAATGTAGAAGACTATATAGTGAAATCCTTCCCTCGTTCCCTACTCCCTCTCTAGTAGTTCAATGTAGAGGACTATATAGTGAAATCCTTCCCTCGTTCCCTAATCCCTCTCAAGTAGTTCAATGTAGAAGACTATATAGTGAAATCCTTCCCTCATTCCCTACTCCCTCTCTAGTAGTTCAATGTAGAGGACTATATAGTGAAATCCTTCCCTTGTTCCCTACTCCCTCTCTAGTAGTTCAATGTAGAGGACTATATAGTGAAATCCTTCCCTCATTCCCTAATCCCTCTCTAGCAGTTCAATGTAGAAGACTATATAGTGAAATCCTTCCCTCGTTCCCTACTCCCTCTCTAGTAGTTCAATGTAGAGGACTATATAGTGAAATCCTTCCCTCATTCCCTACTCCCTCTCTAGTAGTTCAATGTAGAGGACTATATAGTGAAATCCTTCCCTACTCCCTCTCTAGTAGTTCAATGTAGAGGACTATATAGTGAAATCCTTCCCTCGTTCCCTACTCCCTCTAGTAGTTCAATGTAGAGGACTATATAGTGAAATCCTTCCCTCGTTCCCTAATCCCTCTCTAGTAGTTCAATGTAGAGGACTATATAGTTTAAACACTTTGGGACGCTACTGGAGTCTCCGTTGAGGAGGTCATTGCCGTGGGTTAGGGACCATTGGTTGTACACTGCTTTTCACGATGCACTTTATAGGGTGTGATAATTATCACTATACATTCAGACAGCACTATAAAGCTCACTATATGGTGCATTATGTAGTGAGTGATTTCGGAAAGAGCCCAGCACATCAACAGGGCTCAAGTTATGATGGGACGCACGAGGCATTTCAACTAGTGTGTGTGTGTGTGTGTGTGTGTGTGTGTGTGTGTGTGTGTGTGTGTGTGTGTGTGTGTGTGTGTGTGTGTGTGTGTGTGTGTGTGTGTGTGTGTGTGTGTGTGTGTGTGTGTGTGTGTGTGTGTGTGTGTGTGTGTGTGTGTGTGTGTGTGTGTGTGTGTGTGTGTGTGTGTGTGTGTGTGTGTGTGTGTGTGTGTGTGTGTGTGTGTGTCCACCAGCGGAACCCAGCTGTCGGTTGTCATGCAGGACCAAATCGGGAGGGTCTGTGATGAATGGGGCCAGTGTTTCTCTAAGTCTGCATCATGGGCTTCCACTCTGTATTACACCGTCAGTCCATCTCCCCTGGTCTCTCTTCTGTATTACACAGTCAGTCCATCACCCCTGGTCTCTCTTCTGTATTACACCGTCAGTCCATCTCCCCTGGTCTCTCTTCTGTATTACACCGTCAGTCCATCTCCCCTGGTCTCTCTTCTGTATTACACCGTCAGTCCATCTCCCCTGGTCTCTCTTCTGTATTACACAGTCAGTCCATCTCCCCTGGTCTCTCTTCCGTATTACACCATCAGTCCATCTCCTCTGGTCTTTTTTCTGTATTACACCATCAGTCCATCACCTCTGGTCTCGCTTCTGTATTAAAGTCAGTCTCTCTTCTGTATTACACCATCCGTCTCTCTCTCCTGTATTACATCAGTTAACCTCCTCTGGTCTCTCTTCTGTATTACACCGTCACACAGTCTATTTACCCTGGTCTCTCTTCTGTAATACACTGTCACACAGTCCATTTACCCTGGTCTCTCTTCTGTATTACAGTCCATCTCCCTCTGGTCTCTCTTCCGAATGACCGTCAGCCCATCACCTCTGGTCTCTCTTATGTAATATATAGTCAGTCTGTCTCTCTTCTGTATTACATGGTCAGTCTGTCTCTTCTGTATTTCAGTCAGTCCATCTCGTCTGGTCCATCTCTTCTGAATTACACCGTCAGTCCATGTCCTCTGGTCTCTTCTGCATTACACCATCAGTCCATCTGCTCTGGTCTCTCTTTGTATAATAGACTGTCAGTTTGTCTTTTTTTGTCTCTTGTTTGTTTATGTGTACAGTATAGAACATATTGTGTTGTATAGAACATAGTATAGTTTAAAGTATAGCATACCATAGGTAGAATATTAGTGCTGTTTATAGTATAGTATTGTATTGTTGTAGAAAAGTCATACTGCGAGAGGGAATGGGAGTAAGCATTCCATTGTACTTGTTGCAAATGACAATTTAACATAATGAATCCCTTCAACAGTCAGTCCATCTCCTCTGGTCTTTCTTCTATATTATACTGTCAGTCCATCTCCCCCGTCTCTCTTCTGTATAACACCGTCAGTCCATCTCTCTTGGTCTCCTTCTAAATTACGGAATCACTTCATCTTCCCTAGTCTCTCTCCTCTGTATATCACTGTCAGTCTCTCTTTTGTAACACACCGTCAGTGCATCTCCCCTGGTGTCTCTTCTGTATTACAGTCAGTCTATCTCTTCTGGTCTCTCTTCTGTATTACACCATCAGTCCATCTCCTCTGGTCTCTCTTCTGTATTACACCGTCAGTCCAACTCCTTTGGTCGCTCTTCTGTATTATAGTCTGTCCATCTCCTCTTGTCTCTTCCGTATTACACCGTCAGTTTCTATTCTTTATTAGACCATCAGTCCATCTCCTCTGGTCTCTTCTGTATAACACCGTCTGTCCATCTCCTCTGGTCTCTCTTCTGTATAACACCATCAGTGCATCTCCTCTGGTCTCTCTTCTGAATTACACCCTCAGTCCATCTCCACTAATCTCTTCTGAATTACACCCCAGTCCATCTCCACTGGTCTCTCTTCTGAATTACACCCCCAGTCCATCTCCACTGGTCTCTCTTCTGAATTACACCCCCAGTCCATCTCCACTGGTCTCTTCTGAATTACACCCTCAGTCCATCTCCTCTGGATGACACCGTCAGTCCATCTCCTCTGGTCTCTTTTGTATTACACCCTCAGTCCATCTCCTCTGGTTTCTCTTCTGTATTACACGGTTAGTCTATCTCCCCACAACGCTGCAGACTTCCCATCCACCATGAGTGAGTCACTTTCTCCATTCATTGACTTTCTGAGTCTGCGTCTCGCTGTCCTCCATCTTTGTGTCCCTCCCCCCGTCCCCCTTGTGTCTTTTTCTGTGTTCATTTGGGCACCTTGAGACAGTCAGCTTTCATGCTTAAGCGAGCTCTCACTGCACCTACAGAGCAGAACGCCCCTGATCTACCAACTTATTAACATGCTAATGGCTTCCGTGTGTCACACACTGAATCAATGCTTGTGTGTGGTGCACTTGTGTTCTTCCGGCCAGATTCACTGAGGAGCATGCGAGTACAAGGATCCCTCTCAACCCCCCCCCCCCGCCCTGTTAATGAGAGTGGTGGTGAGCGGTTAAACTCCCTGCCCTCGTGCTATTGGGCAACACGATGCAATATACCCAGGCCATGGCTCAATAGACATTGACACACTGGCGTTACAACATAAACAATACATGGAAGGGAGGACAGTAAAACATTTTAAAAATCTGTATAATAAATACAACAGGCATACATACAATGACTGGACTATAGTACATTACAGCACTGTAATACAAGACTGTAATGCATCTCACAGGAAATGGACTGAAGAGAGCGCTACCATACTAGCCATCGATGGTCGTACGGAAATCACTCCCTGCTCACTATACAGAGAGTTCTCCATTTTGTAGTGCTGTGTGATTCTATAGTGAGAATAGTGAGAATAATTATACCCTACATTGAACTACTAGAGTGAGAGTAGGGAGAAGGGAAGGATTTCACTATATAGTCCTCTACATTGAACTACTAGAGAGGGAGTAGGAGAAGGGAAGGATTTCACTATATAGTCCTCTACATTGAACTACTAGAGAGGGAGTAGGGAGAAGGGAAGGATTTCACTATATAGTCCTCTACATTGAACTACTAGAGAGGGAGTAGGGAATGAGGGAAGGATTTCACTATATAGTCCTCTACATTGAACTACTAGAGGGGGAGTAGGGGATGAGGAAGTAGGGGATGAGTGAGTATGAGTAGGGAATGGGGGTTGGTCAGGAACCACTATGCTATGTGCCACTATGTGCATGCCGGGAAGCAGTGTTCTCTTACCGCTATCTCGATTTCCTCAGTGTTCAGCTTGGCCTGGATGGCGGTGAACCCTCCCATCTCTCCGAACTGGGGGGGGAGAAGAGAGAGAGAGAGCGAGAGAGAAGGCGTGAGGCCATGCACCATGTTGACATTAGCAGACACCTGTATTCCTGCATGTTTCTGTATGCCACCATTACAGTGTGTTAGCGCTAACAACTCACTCGATTCACCAGGTCCACCAGCCAACCGTGAGGCTCCTGAAAAACAAAACAGCACAAACACAGGTCACCTACACACCCCTTCATTGAGGTCACTCATTAGAAATTAGGTATCGTCTGTTGCAAGTTTCTGACTAAACTAAGTTTTGAAAATAAAACAGCCAATCTTCACAGGTCCGGTTCACAGGTTCACCGAGCTGACGTGGGGAAGCTACTTCAACATGGTCATCATTCACAAATATCAACATCTTTTAAAATCTGTGACTCAACAACAACAAGTCTGGGGTTTCAGGACAGCTGTTGGATGTCTGTCAAGTATGTTGATCGGCAGGCTTTTCGTGGGTCTAATTGCGCAAGGCCGCCGATGAGGAACATGCGCTCTCACTCGGCCCCCTGACCCAGTCGGGTGACGTCAACAAAGGGCCAACTAGAAGAAGTGTCTCTCAGAAGCAGACAGCCTCTGTGTGTGTGTGTGTGTGTGTCTCGGCATGCGGCTGAGGAACAGAACACCTCCCCAGAACAGTTATTGATATGTGTTGAGCACAGAGTGCCTCCGGAGGGTGTGGATCATCACCCTTTGGGTACGCGTAGCTGTATACATTACCTACAGACGGTGATGATGTCCTGAACACACATTAGTATGAGTGACTTTATGAGTATGAGCGACAGTTATACCAGTGTGGTACACGGTATAAAATGATGACTAGGATGACTTCAGTAACAAGTTAGCCGTCATTTATGTACCCTTAGGGGCACATTGAACGATGACAGGGGGTACTTGGAACATTTCTAAAAATGTTTTGGTATTGGTTTTGAACATTCATTACATAATGCATTCATTCACACTTAATAAACAAGTCAAATCGGAATACTAGTAGTAGTAATTCCGTAAGTATTTCCAATAAAAACACATCACTTTGACACTTCGATCTTACATTAGTTCAAATAGTTTGAGTACCACTGGCCCAAAACATAGCATGTATGGACAAAGCATCCAGCAACAGCTACAGTCTGGTAGGTAGCCTACAGCAACAACAACACAAAGAGTTTATTTCGATTGTGAGATAAGTGGTAAGGGTGTGACGTACCTTCTGATAGCTGTTGCTCGGAGAGACAGCGAACATGTTGGCCTCCTCTCCGAACACCTCGGCCCAGTTCCTCTGGCAGGCCTTCATGCGGTTCTTAAAGTGGTATTCATTGTCAGGGTTGAAGGCCTGGATGAGAGACACCAAGTAAGTATTTACAGCGGTCTTTAGAGGTTTCATACCAGAAACTTCTCATACTCATGTGGACAGAAGACATTTTCAATCATTTGCAACTTCTGTTGAGAAGTCGGTTATACATTGAAAGGCTCTTCTAGGTTTTTCTCTTATACTGCAATTCTGTAAATATGTATATTTGTGTACTTTTCATTTGTTTGTAATTCTGGTATTTTGAGTATTTTTTTGTAGCTGGCGATAATATTTCACTGTACATTGTACACTAACTTATGTGACAAATAAACCACATCTGATGTAGGAACTTCAAATATATGAGGGGTCCTATCTTTGGCTATGCTGGAAACCTTGGCAGTTATCCATGAATGAGATCATAATCATTTGATTTGACTTGTGAAATGTGAAATAGTACCAAGCTCAATGTTTGTGTCAGTGTGGTCTTTGTCGTTTGCATGGATTGTGTTTTTATTTATTGTACTGTGATACTATAAACAGGACACAGTCTTTCACAAGCACCTGAACTTTCCTGACAATGTATGTTTTGAAAAATCATTAAACAAAAATAATGTTTCATACAATGTGTCAAAAAAGACCAGATAAAAGAGACCGAAACCCAGGAGGAGGGAGGCGGAGGGAGACCTTACCATGGTCAAGACCCCCATCAGGTTCACTGGGATGGGGTCCTGCTTCACCCGCTCTGCCACCAGCTCCACCAGGAGCATCAGCATGTTGTAGATGCCCTCGTGGATCTCCGTGCCCCACTTGTGCACAGCACTGCTGGTCAGCAACTACCACCAAAACATGACCACGTTAACGGTGTTCGCAAACGGTGAAGGGTGTCACACCGTTGTCAAGTTTAATAAATACAGATTATTCTGAAAATTAACATTAACATGATGATAATATTTTCTTCAAGATTACTACAAGATAAAATTTACTAAGAAAATTAAATGCAAATAATAATTTATTTATCTGCCAGTGGAATAAGATAATCAAGAAACTCCAAACAATTGTACTAAATATTAGACTAATTGCATCAAATACAAGGTATTTTTATTTCATAAGATTTCATATTGTGCAGTGTTTGGTTGACTCTGTGAAAGCGAGGCTTGCGTCCCACCTTCTTGAAGGCTTCATGCATGCACCGCTCCATGAAGCGCTTACAGTTCTCATCTGCGTCAGCCAAACCTGGGAGAAAGAACAGCAAAAGATTGGTTTTCATCCATCATTCCCAAACGTAGCAGACAGACTCCATTATCCATCGTCCCTGGTGATGATTTCAGAATCACATGTTATTAAGCCATTACAACCATTTTCTATTAAGTAGGAGGATACCAGTTCTGAGAGACAAACACCTTGACCACACAGTCCTGCCCTCACAGGCTAAAACTAAAGAAGAGCTTTTGCCCACAGCTTGAGCTGTAAAACACGGGGAATGCCACCGTGTGAAACATCCCAGCTGGTCAAAAACACACAGACCACGCACCAACCTACAGACGAGCACGGGAACTGGTTTACTGCAGAGATCCAATAGCAAAAAGGCTTGCATTGCAAGTTTCCAACACACACAGACATGATATATAATAGCAATAGGGTGGTCTTTTCCTGCTTTCATTGCAGTTGCACCTGCATTACAGTACATATCGTAAATGTGGGCATTACATATCCACATTACTGATGAGGATTATGTATCAACGTATCAATAGTCCTCTCTGCAATATTGAAATATTGCTTTCACCCAGTCCTCCCTTCCTACTTACCTCCCACCCCCACCCCCCCCCCCCCAGGGACCAGCTTACCATGTCGGGCGAGGCAGGTGGCTGCGACGAGACACTTGCCCAGGGACTCCTCCCTCTTGTAGGGTATGGACCAGTGGTCGGTGAACACCCGGCTCTCCAGCTCGTAGAGGTTGGTGGTGGGGAACTCCATGCTCCCTCCGGAGCAGTTCCCGTTTTCGTCGTTGCTCCTCTGCAACACAAGGAACGATCATCATCCACAGTCCAAGAGACACAGGGACCCTTCTGTGGATCTAACCCCGGTCTGATGAACTTATCGTGTCAAACCTCAGGCGCCAACTTGTTGGACTTGCTTGGCTTGTTCGAAAGGAAATGTACTTATGATTTCTGGTGACTAGTAGTTCTCTTGCCTACCTTGTTGACTGACTTTATGGTAAGTCACTTTTTACAAAAGCATCTGCCAAATAACTAATTTGGCAGAACCCACAACCTTTACTCTTCCTGGCTAGGTAAAGTATATGATTATGATTTATCGGTCATCATTCTGACAACAATATTCTGCATATCAGCCTGCAGTGTGTAAATACTACAACAGATTTTGAACTCAAATAAATTGTAATTTGCCTCTACATTTGAACACACAAAAGGGAGTGCTACATGTAGCATGTGGAAGCGGATACAACACGTGGTGGGGATCGAATGAAGATGTCCTCACCCAAGAGGATGAATAATGTGCTCTAGTGTGCGATTAAGCACATCCTCAGACTTTAAAGAGCATCCTCTCCTACCAAGAGAGTGACGAATGGTATCCCGTCCTCCAGAGACCGAGTTATCGTCTCTAATCTGCATGCTTCAAGGGCAGCCTGAGCTCAACGTTCAATGTTTTTAATTGTTGGCCAAATTACTGATAAAAGGGGAGAGATGGGGGGGAGGGGGGCGGTGGAGAGAGAGAGAGATCCAGAGAAAGGGCAAAGGAAAGACGGAGGGAATAATGAAGGTGGCGGGAAGAGATTCATGAAGAACGGAAAGGGCAGTTCAGTGTCATTGCTCGGAGAAAACTAGATGACCATTGGCCATTGTTAGTCAAGTCCGATTTTTTTGTGGTGGAACAAGACCAGCCATTTTTAATTATTTACATTATATAGTCACTTACATATTCAAGACGTAAATGAATAGTCATGATTTGGACATTGATTTGAGTCAAGAATTAAAACTAGAGAACTGGTCCAAACCTCTCCAAACACTCCAACAACACAGCCAGACCAGCTAAACGTTCATTTATTACCATTTACCCACCGGCCAAGTTAAAGCAAATACAGGTTTTTTCAACCTGGGGCCTATTTTCCCGATCCAGGCTGAGATGGTCATAAGTACCTGACCACACTATGGAAAGGATCCTGACAGAGAAAGCCTCGCTCCGAAATCTCACGAGAGTTGTTGAGTGAGCTGGAGAGAGGAATGCCTGTAAGAGTGTGTTGTGTTGCACTACAGAATGCGTAGCTTAGTGTTATCTAAAAGATATTTAGGTGATTTTGACAATGTGGACGAGGCTCTCACAGGATCAAGTGGAAGGTAGAGAAAAGAGGGACAGTGCTCACACACGGTTCCTTTGCGTTAACGCTTGACAGTAGGCGTGTCTGGCGCTTGTCTATTGCTGGCGCACTCGTCATAGCAGACACAACTATTTGATTGGCTAGCGCCTGGGACTAGATTGACATGTCACCAACCGATTGCTGACTAACTTGGTACGGACGTAATATTTGGTTACAATAACAGGTATTTTTGATTTTACAATGTTAAGGGATAAGGGAAAAAAAGGTTGAGAGCTGAAATTTGGTTCCATGTAATTTGCTAGGGCCTGCACTTGAAAGTAGCATAAAAATGACTCGATTGGATGGTGCCCTGCACTGCCGCTTGAAAAGTAGAAATTTTCCCAGCTTTTTGCCACAAGCCAAGCAAGCAACGCAACAGAACCACAATGCAGTTCGGAAAAGCTTGAAATCAACCCATTCAAAGTGAATTACGACGAGTCTCCGTTGAGGCCTGTGAAGCGTACGTGTGCGAGCGCCATAATGTTGTCCAAACCCCTTCTTCAATCGGAGCCTGGCAAAAACCAACCAGCACTGGTAGAGGATATACAGTACATTGACAGGGCACTATCGGCCCCAAAGGTTTACATTTAAGACTACTACTGAAGGGCTCTCCAACACGGACATACCTGTTGTCCGTATTAGGCACAGATTAGTTATTAGTCACTTGGGTAGTCACAACGATGGGAAAATAGGGTCCAGGTAGAAAAACCCTGTAGTTATCCAGCAAATGTAGCTCTTGCATGAATAAATATGAACAAAAAGATTCTTGTTAAAACGAATGACTCACAATATTGATTAACATATCCTAAGGATGAGGATGAAAGCTACGAAACGGTTGACTGGTTTATTCCATGGCGTGTTGTACTGCATATCGACAACCATCTGATGATATATGTAGCTGCTCTGCATACTGAGCAACAAGCAGGAAGAAATGGATAAGTATCACATTTCATCTTCTCCTGTTTGAAGTGATAGAGATAAGGGATGGACGGCACGGTGGAGACCGAGAGAGGGAACCTGCTGTGCCGTTAGGGGAGGGGGGGGGGAGACTAAGGTTGTTGTAGACAAACCAAGAGGCAACACTCAGGAGACATTACCCAATCAGAACCATTGAACTCCCAAACACAACGCAACCAATCACCTTCAATCAATAGAAAGGAGTCACATGCTTTAGGCTTAAGGCCAACACCGAAGCAAGAAGAATAAACACTTGACTTGAGCCATGTCATATGTTGCAAAGAGTGTTTGACTCTAGACTTCAGAGAGCACCATAAAGGCGTACGACATCAGACCAAAGAGACGCGCAGATAAGCCGGGAGTGACAGCTCTATGTTGTCAACAGGAGCATCGCCAGCACAGAACAGAGCGGTAACCAATCAAGCGTTGGTCTGTTACCATACACCCTACGACCCCCCTCTGGGACCACCACCAACAGAGAGCGACTATATTTAGGAGTGTAACATGGGGCTAAAGACCACGTATGACGGCCCACCGAAGAACACTGAAAAGCATTGCTTGGGGAGGTGATGTAGGGTAAACAACGCAATTCAGTTTTTTCATACGCACAACTTCAATTTTTCATGCATGGGTCATGAGTGCAAAACGAAAACAAAATGTCAACCAAGGGGATAACACATGCTATGTAGACAGAAAACAAGCGGTTTGAGCAAGAGTCCTTTCTCCTGAGCATCATTCAATACAATCAAGTCATTTAGCAGACACTTTTGACCTAAGCAACTTACAATAAGGTCATTCAACAGACGGATAGACCAACAGAACTACTAGTCACCAGAAGTAATCAGTGTTGTATTTGCTTCCCAACAAGCCTGCACGAGCAGAACCAGTGCCAAGGTAACAAACGGTACAATAAGTCGGCTCCATATATTTTAAACAATCAGTACATCAAATCAAACGGGGGCTACAAACCCGTTTGTCGTAGGGAGGTCGACTCTCCGCCATTGGCAATAACAAACATTAACCTGTTGGACATAGTTTTCTGCTTGCATATGCATGGTCAGACATCCAAACAATATCTAACGAACAAGAAAACAATAACCAAAACACGAGTGTGTCTACACTAGTATTATTTATTACTACGTTACTTAGACCAACTGCAGTGTGAGTCGCTTTGCCAACTCAGTTATTACAGCTTCATGATGAGCCTCGTCTTGAGGGATGGGAAGATGCCCTTTCTTTTGGGTCAGCTGAATATGCCATTTCATCCGTGAACTTTTGACACATGATTGAACCCCTTGTATATCAAGACCTCCAGAAAGACGGCAAGGATAACATCACCAGGGTCCAGGGATGAATGCGGTGTGCATAACGCAGACCGGAATCCTCCCTGGAGCCCGAGGTTACCCTGGACTTCCTGGACCTGGACCGAGCCGGTGTCCAGGGAGGAGGACCCGGTGTCCTTTATACTGAGCCGTCGTCATGTCATAAAACGGGAGCATTTACAACACATGGAGGCCCCCGTGTGTGTGTGTGTGTGTGTGTGTGTGTGTGTGTGTGTGTGTGTGTGTGTGGTGTGTGTGTGTGTGGTGTGTGTGTGTGTGTTAATGGCATGTCACGAACTCAAACGATATATATATAGATATAGATATATCTATATAAATCAGTGGTCGTGTCGAAACGAACGAAACGAAACCCCACACCGGGTCTGGACAGCGAGGGGGAATCAGGGCTCCGCTCTGCTGCTCGCTTTACCATTGGAGCTAACGATAGCCTTCCATCATCAAGTTAGCCCTCCGGTGCAAGGCTACTAATGCATTGCACCACGAAGGGTTGACCGTTTGACTCCGTAACAAAAAGACCAAAATGTATATTATCACACCATTAACACAATAACTAACACGTTAATCTACTATTACTACCACTGCTACCGCAGAGCAAACCGCGCGGGTAGCATCACGTCCCCGCTAGCTAGCGGCTAGCTTGTTAGTTAAGTCGGTCAGTCAGTCATGTCAGTTAACCCGGGTTAGAGAGGTCAGTTAACCCGGGTTAGAGTTGACAATACCACCCCGGGTGGGTGGGGAGGGGGACGTTCAACCGGTGGACCAGCCCTGCCCTGGTTGCTGGGGTTTTAACCCCCCTGTCCCCACCCCACGGTCTCCGTGAGACCCGAGTGACCGACCGTGTTCACTCCCTCCTGACAGATAGGGTTTGGCGGTGGGTTAGTTAGCGGTCTACACACACACACACACACACACACACACACACACACACTTTACTTTTAAAACACACGTTACTTGAGAGCAGATACTCAAAACACACACGTTACTTGTATAAAAACACACACGTAACGTTAACACACACATAGGTTCCTTGTGACCCCCCTCTCCCGGCCGTGAGCCTCACCTCGCTGTCCACCACGTCGTGGTAGGCGGGCGGCGGGTCGAAGCCTCCCGTCCCGGTGGTGGTGCTGCTGCGACCGCCGCCACCGCCACTCTCCCCCCCGCCGTCCCCTCCCGAGCCCGAGCCTGGCCCGGAGCCCGGGGCAGGGCCGCTCTCCATCGGCTCGTAGCCGTACCCGAGGCCGGGGCTTTCGTTGGTGAGCAGCGCGACCGCCTCGTTGATGTCGTTCTTGGCCAGGCGCAGCGCCTTGCGTATCGCGCCCGCGTCGGGGAAGCCCATGCACAGCAGCGTGGTGGTGTGCTGCTCCTCCTCGGTCTCCATGTCGTCTCCCGTCTGTGTGAGTGTTTGTGTGTGTATGTGTATGTGTTTCTCCAGACTACCAGCCGCGGGGTGCGGAGCGCAGCAGCAGCAGCGCTGTGGTTGCCGAGCACGCCGCCATGTTTACGGGCCTCCCTCTGCTGTCACGACGGGGTCCCGCGCCACAGCGAGGCTGCGCGAGGAAGGGGCGCGTCACCGCCTCGCCCGCCCAAAAAGGGGGGGTGTTTTCATCGTGAGTGTGTGTGTGTGTGAGTGTTAGGGTTTATTGTGGATTTTTCTTTATTATTCTTAATTTATATTTAACGCAATTAAATAAAAAAATAAATTAAAATATATTAAATATATAGAGTATGTGTGTAATTGTACCTACAATACCGTACAACATGCATCAATACCACAATACTTAGTTACATGTTTCTAAACATGTTTGCGAAACTATTTCGTTGTACGTTGTACGTTGTGACCTGTATGTACAATGACAATACAGTCCTTCTGATTGCGACTGACTGGAATGTGCAATCAAAGACAAAAAGAAGAAAAGTATATAATAAAGTATAATGTGATGGCATTATCTAATCGATAATATTATTATTAGAAATGATAGCAATAATCAGTTTTAAATGTTTTTTTATTGCGTATACTATGACAGACAAACAAGTGGGCAGACCTGACAAGTAAAGGGTGTGGCGGTGACCACACCACGTGGTAAGTAAGACCAAAACCACGTGACGAGGAAACCAACCAACCCACGTGACGACGAGGAAAAAGGTCCCCAACAAACAAACAGAAAATGGCTGCGACTGGTGATGAGGCCGCGGCGATGGACAGCATTTCTCGGGCGTCGGTGGCCCCTCCGACGGCCTTACACCTGACGGGGACCACCACCACCCGCCTCCGCCACCACCACCACCACCGCCACCGCCGCCGCCGCCGCCGCTCACGGAGGAAGCCTGCAGGATGTGGCGGCGGCGGTGGAGAGTCTTGTGCCGGCGCCCAAGAAGCCCAGCGTTAACAGTGAGTTGAGGTGTGGAGGTCCCTGGGTACTGAGGCTGTCCTGGGACGGGCGTCCATCCCCTGACCGGCCGAGGGGGTTCTGGTCCGGAGCCTAGTCGGTGTGCAGCCTGCTTTACCGTCACCTGGGTCTTTAAATCATATACAGTCATGCTGCAGGGAAGCATGTCATACTATCACAGGTGTATATAGAGTGGAGTGGATGAGCAAGAACATGCAGCTTTGTATTCTGAGTGTGTGTAGCCTTAGTTTAGTTATCATGCTCTGGTCTTTTTGCTCTGGTGTCGTCGGTCTTCAACCAATCAGGAGAAATTACTCTATGCCACTACGCATATCGACTTTAAGATTCAAGAATTGCATTTGCCATTTGCAAGTACAATGGAATGCTTACTCCCCATTCCCTCCTACAGTATGACATTCTAAAACTATACTTTAAAATGACTATACACAATAAAATAAAACGAACAATAAAGTGATTGGTGGGTGATATGTACATGTGTTATATTGTGCAAAAAGCATTTAAAGCATTTTAAAGTGCCAGTAGTTCAGCAGCATTATGAATACAGTGCAGTCAAGTGCACAACAGGGCAGTAACCAATGAGTCCAGAAAGTCCAGCAAAGTATGACAGTGTAATGTTAATGACAATGTTATTCATCTTGTCAATATGAATACTTGTGAACTGCTGTATTTTTATGTTTGCGTACCCCAGTGTTATGCTATTGTCTGCTTCAACTAATGTACACCTTGTAAGTCGCTTTGGATAAAAGCGTCTGCCAAATGCCCTAAATGTAAATGTAAATGTAAATGTTATGATAGGACTGTAGGGGGGGAGAAGAGATGGTGCCCAGGGTGGTTGCAGTCCTTTATGATGGACATGGCCTTCTTCTGACATCTGGTCCTAACATGGGGGATAATGTAGATATGTGGACTGGAGATATCCCATTAGATATATATAGATATCCCTCGGATATTTTATTGTCTAGTTCTTTGTAGCATTATTGGTTTGAAAAACATACTTTTGGTGTGTGTGTGTGTGTGTGTGTGTGTGTGTGTGTGGTGTGGTGTGTGTGTGTGTGTGGTGTGTGTGTGGTGTGTGTGTGTGTGTGTGTGTGTGTGTGTGTGTGTGTGTGTGTGTGTGTGTGGTGTGTGTGTGTGTGTGTGTGTGTGTGGTGTGTGTGTGTGTGTGTTAAGGTGACGGCGGGGTGGAGACGGCAGAAGAGGCGGTGGAGCCTGCAGAACCCGACATCAATGAGCTTTGCACAGACATGTTTGACAAGATGGCGTTGTTCCTACAAGGAGAACTCACAGGTTCCCCTATTCCCTTTTCATACCAACTTTAACCTTTCATAATTTTCACGTACAAGGGGGGGGGGGCGCACATTTAAACACAGTACAGTGCACAATATGTTATAAGACAATACAAGACTCCTGAATTCAGTAGTACTAGTACAGACTCACACACTCAAGAGTTGAGACCACCGCAAAACATGACCTGTGAACTCAGATATTCAGATTTGTACAGCAGCAAAAATGTATAACTGACCCTCACATCAATAGGGGCCAACCCAAGTTGTGTTGTGATAACACACGTGATGACCTGCAGCCATCAGAAAAAGGCTTTTAACAACACAGCGACAACCCAAAGTTCATACTCGTTGAACTTAGTTTCACTTAGTTTTCAAAAACGATAGTTTTTGTCGTCCCTATCTTGCATTATGTGTGCAAAAAAAGTGTGTTGTTAGTTTTCACTTCTTTCCTTGACGATGTGTTCACTTGCACAAGTCTCTGAACTAGAACGTTTATCAGGAATAGAACGTGCCACAAGTCGCTCCGTCCAGGGAATTGTTCTCTATAGATAGTATTTTAATTCCTGGGTCCCCCCCCTCCTCCCTCACCGCAGCCACGTGTGAGGACTACCGTCTGCTGGAGAACATGAACAAGCTGACCAGCCTCAAGTACATGGAGATGAAAGACATCAGCATCAACATCAGCCGTAACCTGCAGGACCTCAACAACAAGTGTGAGTTGCGTGTGTAATCATATCGCAATATATACATATACATAACCCTATATATCGTTCAGCCCTGAGGTGTGGGCATGTTGTGTATCTTCACATATAATTATTGATAATCTAGCTATTATTATTAGTCTTGTTGTCTGTTTGAATGTCCTGTTGGAGGTGTGTCACACACCACCCATTGATCACCTGACTTGTACAAATACTGAGAAGTACTCTAGTGTGAGTATACTTTTGTGGGTTTTCTTGCACAAATTGTATACTGGGTACAACCATACAACCTTGTGATACAATTGACCACCTAATATCCATTGGACTCTAGAGGACATTACAGCTGTGAGCCCTTCATTATGTGGTTTAGTTGTAGACTATCACTTCTGGCACTCAGTGAGACCCAGAGGAACCTGCTGTTGGATGATATAAATGCGTGTGCATATGTGTGTGTGTGTGTGTCACAGATGCCAGCCTGCAGCCTTACTTGGACCAAATCAATGCCATCGAAGAGCAAGTTTCATCCCTGGAACAGGCGGCGTACAAACTAGACACGTACTCCAAGAAGCTGGGTATGAACACAATTATTTAATTGTGTTATATAAAGCACTTTTATTAGAACAGTTCAAAATGCCTTCTTAAAGACATGGGTGCATTTATCTACATATTATGTAGATGAAAACCACAGTCTGTCTGTCTGTGTGTGTGTGTGTGGGTGTGGGTGGTTCAACACCTAAACATAGCTCAACCACGTGTTTCGGTCCATCAAAACTTTGACCAGCAGGTGGCGCTGTAACCTCACAGATGATCACAGAAACAGCGCTTGTAATATTGTCCTGCTTTTGTTTGGCGAGGAGAATTTCACCCTGCTGAGTGAATTAAACCCCCAAAAATAATGTTTTATCTCCACAGAGGCCAAGTTCAAGAAACTGGAGAAGCGCTGAGAAGACGTCTTTTTTTTTTTTTCGGTGTATTTTTTGTTCCCTTATCACCAACCCAGCCAAGGCTCTACAGGGGGCAGATGAACAGAGAGAAAGACTGAAACATCCAGACCAGCTCACGTTCACACCTGGAGAACACGCCTGAGAAACACTCGGAGCTCCAGCTCCAGCGGGAACGCAGGTCACGGCCCTCTGTGCGTTGGAAGACGTCTGGGCCCCCCCCCCCCCCTCTGGAATGGAATCTGTGTAGTTGTGTATTCACATTGGGAATAATACTAATAATATTGTCTCTCCCTTAACGGTATTAAAGTTTCAGGCAGGCTTGATCTAAAATATACGTTAAAGTGTCCTTATGTGCACTGGTTAAGCACTGATAGAAAGCATTAACACATGTCT
>CM051004.1:5696512-5704012 GCA_027704905.1 Muraenolepis orangiensis | reverse complement strand
TGTGTGTGTGTTTGCGTGTACGCGCGTGTGCGTGTGTGTGTGTGTGTGTGTGTGTGTGTGTGTGTGTACGTGTGTGTGTGTGTGCGCGCGCACATGTGTGTGTGTGTGTGTGTGTGTGTGTGTGTGTGTGACACCCTATTAGATCGTAGCGTGTCTTTACCCAATCCTTCTGCCAACCCCAGTCATGTCCGCCCTTCTGCAGTGGGTTTAAATGCGTTTGATGCGTTGACAGTAAGTACCTGTTAACACCCCCCCTAGAAAACACACAGAACACACACTAATTTGGGGCCCGTTGGCTTTACACCAACACGTTAGCTCATCCTCGTCTGTTGCATCACCTCTAGCCGAGGCCCTGGGCCCCCTGGGCCCAGCCGGAGAGAGGGTAACGAACCTCGTTAAGCTGACCCCACAGCCGGCTTATTAGCGCTAAACGTCTCAGTGTGTGTGTGTGTGTGTGTGCTGTGGATACAATGTTGTCCACCTGAATGCAATTGCATAGGTGTCGGTGTGTGTGTGGATGCCAGTGTTGTTACAATGTGTGTGTGTGTGTGTGTGTGTGTGTGTGTGTGTGTGTGTGTGTGTGCGTGCCAGTGTTGTTACAATGTGTGTGTGTGTGTGTGTGTGTGTGTGTGCATGCCAGTGTTGTTACAATGTGTGTGTGTATGCCAGTGTTTTTCTATTGTGTGTGTGTGTGTGTGTGTGTATGCCAGTGTTGTTCTATTGTGTGTGTGTGTGTGTGTGTGTGTGTGTGTGTGCCAGCTAATGGTCCATGGGTATGTTTAAGAGCAGGCTGCTCTTGCCCCTGTGGTGTGCTTGTCTACATGCCAGTGCTTCACGTTGCGGGACAAGGCTGAAGGAATGAATGCAGACATCTGCTTGCGTGCCTCCAGGCCATGAACACATCAACAGACCAGGGGGAGGACCACCCCTCCTGGGCCAGCCTTCAGATAGCGGCATGTGGGGAAAAGGACTTTGAATACAAACTAAAGTACATCTCCAGTCGTGTTGTGTTGCCGCTGTTACTGATTTAATCAGAAAGCGTGTTGACCCTGATGCTGTGGACATGAGGCAGGACGAGGCCCGGGACGAGGCCCAGGATGAGGTCAGGACAAGGCCTAGGATGAGGTCAAGGCGAGGCCCAGGATGAGGTCAGGATGAGGCCCAGGATTATGTTAGGACGAGGCCCAGGACGAGGTCAGGACGAGGCCTGGGACGAGGCCCGGGACGAGGCCCAGGATGAGGTCAGAACGAGGCCCAGGATGAGGTCAGGACGAGGCCCAGGATGAGGTCAGGACGAGGCCCAGGATTAGATCAGGAAGAGGCCCAGGATGAGGTCAAGACGAGGCCGGGACGAGGCCCAGGACGAGGCCCAGGAGGAGGTCAGGACGAGGCCCAGGATGAGGTCAGGACGAGGCCCAGGATGAGGTCAGGACGAGGCCCAGGATGAGGCCCAGGATGAGGTCAGGACGAGGCCCAGGATGAGGTCAGGATGAGGCCCGGGACGAGGCCCAGGATGAGGTCAGGACGAGGCCCAGGATGAGGTCAGGACGAGGCCCGGGACGAGGCCCAGGATGAGGTCAGGACGAGGCCCAGGATGAGGCCCAGGATGAGGTCAGGACGAGGCCCAGGATGAGGTCAGGATGAGGCCCGGGACGAGGCCCAGGACGAGGCCCAGGATGAGGTCAGGACGAGGCCCAGGATGAGGTCAGGACGAGGCCCGGGACGAGGCCCAGGATGAGGCCCGGGACGAGGCCCAGGATGAGGTCAGGACGAGGCCCGGGACTAGGCCCAGGTGTGGGACGAGGCCCAACTGTGAGTGAGAGCTGAATCCAATGAGGACAATCTTGGCTTGTAGCGGCAAATCAGGAAGTGATGACAACGATGTTCCAGAGCGTGCGTTGATCCTCCAGAATAACATCTCTTTTCCAGGGAGACCTGCCCAAGATAGTCTCCACTAGTTAAAGTCCAAGGTTACAGAATGATGGAATAGACCTCGTCAAACCAGACCACGAACCACTAAGGACTTTCTGGACTCATATTCATTACGCATTACAGTTACTGCACTGTTCTGCACTGCACCTCACTGTATTCATGATGCTGCTGCACTACTGGCACTTTAAAATGCTTTTAAATGCTTTTTGTACAGATCATCCATCTATCACATTATTGTTCTTTTTATGTACATTTTTTATTTGATTGTGTATAGTGTTCTTATAGTATTGTGTTCTAAAATGTCATACCGTAGGAGGGAATGGGGAGTAAGCGTTCCAATGTACTTGTTGCAAATGGCCAATACAACTCTTGAGTCTTGAATCTAAGGAGAATAGAGCCTAAATCCAGCTCAGGAACAGCAATCGCACTCTTCGGTTACACGGTTTATTTACAACGTCATGGAGCTGCAGTTCTGTGGTCTGGAGGTCACGGAGGTCACCCTGGAGCAGGTGGTGCTGCTGCCACTTCAGGGTGCAGTCGGCGTGTGTGCGGGTGGCCGGGTGGGGGGGGGGGGGGGGGGGAGGGGGAGGAGGCGTGTCCTCCCCGGTGGGGGTGGGGGTGGGGGGGGTGGGGAGGAGGCGTGTCCTCCCCGGGCGGGGCGGGCCTCCGTCAGCTGGAGGTCAGAGCCTGACATGCTGTCCCACAGCTGGAGATGCAGGACCTGACGGAGGGCTACAGCTCTGTGGACCAGCCACAGAGACTCCATGACACGTTAACATAAAAAATGCATTTTTCAAGATTCAAGATTCAAGATTCAAGTTTTTATTTGCCATTTGCAAATAATAATAATGGAATGATTACTCCACATTCCCTCCTGCAGCATGAATTTCAACAACAATATTATACTATAAACAACACTATATACTACCTACTATATACTATACTATACACTTTAAACAACACAATATACTACCGACTAAATACTATACTATACACTTTAAACAACACAATATACTACCGACTATATACTATACTATACACTTTAAACAACACAATATACTACCTACTATATACTATACTATACACTTTAAACAACACAATATACTACCTACTATATACTATACTATACACTTTAAACAACACAATATACTACCTACTATATACTATACTATACACTTTAAACAACACAATATACTACCGACTATATACTATACTATACACTTTAAACAACACAATATACTACCTACTATATACTATACTATACACTTTAAACAACACAATATACTACCTACTATATACTATACTATACACTTTAAACAACACAATATACTACCGACTATACACTATACTATATCCTATTAACAACAATATACTATAACAGTAGAGGACCATACAAGGTACAAGGTACTAGCGGTTTGAAGGCTATCTTGGAAGAGAACAAATAATTGTATTTTATACCTGGGAATACGATCCAAAGATCCTCGAGCAAAGATCTTCTGGTAAAACTAGACTATATCTCGGGTCTTTTGCTTTCAATTTCCAATTACTTTGTTGGATTCAGCAACCTTGAAATGCGTTCAATGATGTGAAAGATGTAAAATATGTTATATATACTGTAATGTCTTCTTCTTCTTCTTCTTCTTCTTCTTCTTCTTCTTCTTCTTCTTCTTCTTTCAAGTCTTCGTATGCAGGAACACATGGGACACTTTGCAGCAGCCGAGGGGAAGACTTCTTAGTAATTGTTGTGAATTGGAACAAAAGCGTTTTTGCTGGGGCCCTGGACGCCCCTGAGTGGAGAAACAAACACGCAATCCTAGGTTTGGATGTTGATATTCTATGGTGCATGCAGTACCTTTCTGTCTCTGTCTATGTCTATGTCTAGTATGTCTATGTCTCTCTCTCTCTCTCTCTCTCTCTCTCTCTCTCTCTCTCTCTCTCTCTCTCTCTCTCTCTCTCTCTCTGTCTTTCTCTCAAAACTACTATCATCTGTTATTGTATTCATGTGTACTCTCCTGTAGCCATACAGTGAACATTAAGCAAAGCCTGGTTACAGCACTGAACTGAACATCCAACGGTGTTGTGGATTCAGAATGAGCAAGGCATTTGTGAATGGTGTCTATGTTGGATGAGCCAAATCATCATAATCATGATAATTAATCAGTACGTTTACAGGCAGGGTGACATGGACATGGACATGTCCAGCCAATGAGAAGAGAGGGTGACATGTGGACATGGACTGTCCAGCCAATGAGAAGAGAGGGTGACATGTGGACATGGACTGTCCAGCCAATGAGAAGAGAGGGTGACATGTGGACATGGACTGTCCAGCCAATGAGAAGAGAGGGTGACATGTGGACATGGACCGTGCAGCCAATGAAAAGCGAGGGTGACATGGACATCCTGTTCTTCTTTCCTGTGTGACAACAGGAAGGAGATGCTGGGGGATAGCCGGGATCAGAGAGAAAAGCCATACGCTCAGTGCTTTGTGGAGGGGGGGGGGGGGGTTATGAATGGGGAGCTGCTGGCCCTGTGTTGTCTCTTCTCCCAGTCGGGGGCCCCTGGAAGATGAAGGCTGAACTTCCTCTCTCTGTCCCTCCTGGATTGGCTCACATCTCTCTGCTGTTTCAACTGTACTGCAGCCCAGGTAGTCATTAAGTCACGACCCAAAAATATAAATCCAGCCAGATATAAAAATATGATATAAAGCCAGGTTTATATATTCACTATTCACCAAACTGACACACCAAACAATCCCTGGGTCCGGATTCTGATCCGGATCTGCGCCAAAATGTGGCGTAAGCCAACCGCAAAGTTTTGTCCAATTCCAAACGTCACTTTTTGAGTTACATTGCAAAAAAAACAAACAAACAAGCAAACAGGGCCGAAAACGTAACCTCGGGTCCATCTTGGATGGCGGAGGTAACCGTGTCTTAATGTACCGTTAAAACACAGAGCGGACAAGAAGCTGCAACAATCGGGGCTAAACTCAATGAAATAGAGAGACATTGAAACATGAATTAACACTGAAACATGAGCTCAATCGTGGGCTTCTTTCCATATGTTCTGTGACCCTCATATGGGTAACGACCCACCAGTTGAGAACCACCGATCTAGCCCATCTTCCGTGAGTGTGTGCATGTGTGTGTGTGTGTGTGTGTGTGTGTGGCTGGGTCCATATATAAGCCACTGAGTCACACACACACACACACACACACACACACACACACACACACACACACACACACACACACACACACACACACACACACACACACACACTTCTGTGAACTGACGTGAGTGAATGTATGAATGAAGCAGATGTGTCTGAAGCCTGGTCCCCCATCATGGCCTTTACATCCCGAGGACCAGCAGCTGAATGTTCTATCTCTCGTCATCTTCCTGGGTGTGTGTGTGTGTGTGTGTGTGTGTGTGTGTGTGGGCCGGCGGCGCCTTTAAACACACACTCACTGCATGTTCAGCGAACAATGGCTGTCAGCTGTGTCTCTTGGAATGTCCTCAGAGTCCCCCATCAGTAGAACAGTAGAACCCAGTGTGAGGACATGGCTCCTGAAATAGATGTCATTATAACATCGTCCAGACGCTGTGAGCTCATGTCTCTCTATAGGTTGATCACAACAGGGGACTCCGCTGTTCTTCCCTTTAAAGTGTTGAAGAGGAGACAATTATACAACAGGATATGTGTGTGTGTGTGTGTGTGTGTGTGTGGGTGTGGGTGATGTGTGTGTCTTTATACTGTACTCAGGCAGAGCTGTCCTCACTATGTAGGTTAGAGGTCATGTGATGCGGTAGGTCTTTTTGTAGTCCCTTCAGTGGCCACTGGAGGCACTAGAGAGTTAACCTGAACCTCGACCTGCAGCACATCTCCTAGCCCTCAGACCAAACAACAAACACAGTGTGCGCAAATACACACAAGGGCACACACACACACACACACACAAACAAACACAGACACACACACACACACACACACACACACAAACACACACACACACACAAATGCATGCACACACAAGATACAAGATTTGCCATTTCTAAGTACATAGGAATGCTTCCCGCAGTATAAATCTCAAAAACAACACCATAAAAATAAAAAATAATATTTACAATAAAAATGAACAAAAAAAGAGCAGCAAAGGGACTTAAATGATATGTTTTTTTTACAAATATTTTAAAGCATTTTAAAGTGCCAGTAGTGCAGCAGCATCATGAGTACAGTACAGTCACTGTGATGAGTCCAGAAAGTCCAGCAAAGTATGTAAGTGTAATGGTAATGACAATGTTATGAAAGTGAAAGTGGCAGCACTCCTGGCAGTTCAGTAGGTCACTGCCTGTGCATAAAAACTATCTCTAAACCTGCTAGTACTTGTACGGATGCGCAAACGTCGACCAGACGGTAAGGGGGAGAAGAGATGGTGCCCAGGGTGGTTGCAGTCCTTTATGATGGACATGGCCTTCTTCCGACATCTGGTCCTAAAGATCTCCTCAATGCATGGAAGTGCACACCCCATGAACTTCTCTGCCGTCCTCACGACCCTCTGGATGTCTTTCTTGTCCTGTTCAGTGGTGTCTCCGTACCACATGGTGACGCCACTCGTCAGGACTCTCTCTACGGTGCTAAGTTCTCTAGCCACCTCCGCCTTGGGGTGCTCCGGAGGATCAGAGCGGATGAGATGTTGTTCCCAATCTTCACCACTTGAGGTCTGCCCGTCAGGAAGTCCATAATCCAGTTGCACACACACACACACACACACACACACACACACACACACACACACACACACACACACACACACACACACACACACACACACACACACACACACACACACACACACACACACACGTATGCATGCATGCATGCATGCATGCATGCATGCCCACACACACATGAACACACACGCCTGCACACAAACACACACACACACGCAAATACACATCCTCTCACACACATGCCCACACACACACACACACACACACCCACATACACACACACACACCCACATACACACACACACCCAAACACACACAGACTGGCCTGTAGGGAGGCAGGATATGGGCTCTCCAGGCCTGAAGACGACGCTGTTTCCCTTGGCAGGAGATGCAGCAGTGCATGCTGGGGGATATTCTACCCCTGAACACTCAACAGTCCTGTCACAGCTCTCAGTGCCTTCATTCCATCCCCGGAGCGTAGAAATAGAAGAGATAGAAGGAGACGCAGCGGTGGCAGTACAGAGAGGAAGGAAGCGGGCTGACCGGGGCCCACACACGCAGATAACCGCTAAACCGCTACACACACGGACATCAGGGCGGACAGGGGCCTCACAAACATGTCAGTTTGTTTCCTGATCTATGTTCAGAATATCTAACGGTGTGCCCGTAGACACGCCCTCCCCTTCACATGCCCATATTTAGATTCATGTGAGGCTTCGTATATTTAGATGATGCTTCACGACGCTCCTCAACCCTGGAGGCTCCTCGACGGACGAGGAGGAGAGTTTCCCATGAACCCTCGGGGCAGAAGGTCCTGAGTGACCTCGGGAGAGAGAG
>CM051004.1:5686512-5689012 GCA_027704905.1 Muraenolepis orangiensis | reverse complement strand
ACTCACGCTGCTGGCCTTCGTCCTGTGGTTCTTCAGAGTGTCAGAGGACCATCCCACCGTCAGGCTGCAGCCAACAGGGACGGAGGGAGACGCACTTTCTCAACCCCGGCTCCTAGTTTTCCCTCTTCTGCAAGAACGTCCGTTATGGGAAACCTCCATCGGAGGTTGCAGTGGGGACACATGGAGATCCTGAGGCATGCTGCTATATCATTACCAGAGGTTATGGTTTCACCCCTGGTGGTTTTTTGTTTTGTTTTTTTGGTTTGTCTGTTGTTTGTTTGTTAGCAAAATTACTCAAAAGCTTATGTATGGAATTGGACAAAACTTGGTAGTGACATTACTTGGGTCAAGGTTAGATTTTGGTGCAGAACCGGATCTGAATCCTGATCCAGGGGCTTTTAGGTGTGGAGGTCTGCGCTCCGCTGTAGTTCCCTGTAGTTCTACTCTCCTGTATGTTCTTCACATGTCGTCCGTACGGTGGTGGGTCTGTTGTGGACCGACTGTCAAGTTCCGCCTCGAGTTCATTTATCATCTTTTTTGTTTTCTTTCTTCTTGTCTTCGTCTCTCCTGGGGAAAAATACGCTTTTGGTTAATGGTTACTCAATAACTGCAGCAAGGCGGAAGGCCTCAAACCATGAGAGCCAAGGGTGGGGGGGGTGGGGGAGTGAAATGTGTGCGGGGGTCCGGGAGTCAGCGCTGTGTGCGGGGCCCTTGGGTCCCGGGGCCCCCCGGTGGTCGGAAACATGAGTGACGTGCGTGAGCTCCTCGTCGTTCACGTAGTTATGTGTTCCACTTTAAATCACATTGAGTGTCTCTGCTGGGGTCCGGCTGTAGGGGGTACACTGGACATGTGTGTGTGTGTGTGCGTGCGTGCGTGCGTGCATGTGTGTGTGTGTGCACGCGTGTGTGTGTGTGCGTGTGCATGCCTGTGCATGTGTTTATGTGTGCCTGTGTGTGTGTGTGTGTGTGTGTGTGTGTGTGTGTGTGTGTGCGTGTATGTGAGTGTGTGAGTGTGTGAGTGTGTGAGTGTGTGTGTGTTTATGTGTGCGTGAGCGTGTGTGTATGTGAGGGTGTGTGTGTGTGCGCGTGTGTGTGTGTGCGTGCGTGTGCCTGCGTGTCCATGTGCATGCGTGTATGCGTTTTTGCATGTGTTTATGTGTGCTTGTCCATGTGTGAGTGTGAGTGTGTGTGTGTGTGTGTGTGTGGGTGTGTGTGTGTGTGTGAGTGTGCATGTGCCTGCGTGTGCATGTGTGTGCGTGCATGTGCATGTGTGTGTGCGTGTATGTATGTGTGTGTGTGTGTGTGTGTGTGTGTGTGTATGTGTGTGTGTGTGTGTGTGTGTGTGTGTGTGTGTGTGTGTGTGTGTGTGTGTGTGTGTGTGTGTGTGGAGCAGAGGTAGCAGTGTTGCTTACATGTGGTGAAAGAGCCCGTTGAATGACATGAGAAAGTAACCCCAGATTTGTCCCTTTCTGCTCCCTTCCTGCGTTGCTTCACAGCGGCGGTGGTGCTGGTGGTTGGTGGGTGGGTGGGGTTGGGTGGGGTTGGTGTTCTGAGAACTCAGTTTCACTTCACAGGCCATTTCAACGCACCCCCACCCAACAGCGTCTCCTCCGTCAGCTTGTCCCTGTTGTGTTGTGTTTTGTGTTGGGATGAGGACTTCTTTAAGGGTCTGAGCAGGACTTGAAACAGGACAGGACTGGTCAACACATGCCTTCGTTCAACAGGCCTCGGAGTGTTATGAGTTTCGTGTCCAAACTTCACCCATGGTTGTCGTCTCTCTCTCTCTCTGTCTCTCTGTCTCTCTCTCTGTCTCTCTCTCTCTCTCTCTCTCTCTCTCTCTCTCTCTCTCTCTCTCTCTCTCTCTCTCTCTCTCTCTCTCTCTCTCTCTCTCTCTCTCTCTCTCTCTCTCTCTCTCTCTCTCTCTCTCTCTCTCTCGCTCGCTCCGTGTCCACGTCTCCGCCGACAGGAAGTCAGAGTAGATGAGCTGTTCCAACAACATCTGCGAGTCTGGCCGCTCGGACATCACAAATTGGTTCTTCGGAACTCACAGTTCTTCACTCACTGTTTGGTGACTGTGCCGTAAATCTGTAAATAAGCGGAAGCTCACATGTACAACGGGAGAGAACAAACAAGGGAGGGAGGAAGGGAGGAAGGGGGAGAAGGAGGGAGGGAGGGAAGGAGGGAGGAAGGGAGAGAGGGAGAGAGGGAGAGAGAGAGAGAGCGAGAGCGGGAGGGAGGGAGTGATGGATTTGGTGCCGGCGCTGGGACACCAAATCCTCTGGAAGTACATCAGCACAGACAGGACAGGACAGGACAGGACAGGAGAGGACAGGGTGGGGGAGACGTAGGACGGGTATCGGATCAAACCGCGGTACAAATGTAATCCACTTTCAGAACCTTAACGCGTGTGTGCACCAAAGCAGAGCGTGAACCCAATCTGGCAACCCCACATCCCCTGTCCACTGCTCTCCCACCTTGCCCTGCTTAGTCATGGAAGCCG
>CM051004.1:5666512-5669012 GCA_027704905.1 Muraenolepis orangiensis | reverse complement strand
CGTAAAAGTCAACACACACACACACACACACACGCACACACACACACACACACACACACACACGCTTGGACCTCAAGCACATGTTCTATGATCAGTGCTGACATGGGCCATTTCTCACCCTGGTTTCACACCCTCTTCCTGCGGTCCACGTTGTGCCTTTTCAGAGCCGGTCGGCCCGTCCCTGACCCCGGACACATTAGCATAACGTTAAGATGGCTAACGGAGGATTTTTCCAGGGACGGTTGAACCTCTGAATTCCCTTGCACCACCCTCCTCCTCCTCCTCCTCCTCCTCTCTCCTCCTCCGCCTCCTCCTCCTTTTCCTCCTTCTTCTCCTCCTCTGTGTATTATGCTGTCTTTGACGTTTCACCTGGTTGTTGACTTTTCGACATCAAAACACCAAAAGTCTCCCAGCGCTCCAGACTGGCTTTTGGTCTGCGTGCCCACCATGGGAACCCACCGCCAAACCCCGCTGGCTTCTTCTCCCCATCTCACATGTTTCTATAACCTCTGTATAAAAGGACACGTTATTAAAATATTGTCTGGGGTTTCTGCGTACGTTTTAGTACATCTGGCACCTCTGTTCCTTCACATAGTCCCCATAAAACCTCCACGCTACACATTTAATACACGTGGCTGTTTGCTGACGTTTCATTATGTATTTCTTTACATTTTTATACGCAAACTATTTTATGGTCGTTCCACTCCAATATCATTAATATGCGAATATTGATTCCAAATGGTCCACTCAAACTGAACATATGTTTGGTCAGGCAGGCAGGCGATACCCCAGTATCAAGTGCCGTACAAATAGACTCAGAGATAGCTTCCACAGTCAGGCCATCAGGCTGCTGAACAAGGGCGTATAGCATATAACAATGTATATTTTATTACATTGATTTATATATACATATTGCTCTTTTCTGTGCCGATATTTTGCATTTTATAAATTGCATTATTTTTTTTACTTTATTCTATTTTTTATTCTATTTTTATCTATTTTTATCTTATTTTTATGACTGCTGTCTGTCGTCGGGTATTGCACATAAGATTTTCACATCACTGCTTTATACTTGTGTAAACTGTGAAGTGACAATAAACTTGACTTGACTTGACTTGACACATTTGTTCGTTAAATGCATAGAGTACTATATAGTGAACAATAACAACAACTAAGAACAATTTCAGTTAATAAAATAAAGTATCAGCAAATCCAGTGTTTAGTACCTTTTAGTGTAGTTTGAATTGTTGTTGTAGTATGAAGGAAGTTTGGGAACAGTATTAATACTTTGTGTAAATTCTTTATGTACAGTGTGACAGCAGTAATAGTAGTGGTAGTAGTAGTAGTAGTAGTAGTAGTAGTAGTAGTAGTAGTAGTAGTAGGTAGTAGTAGTAGTAGTAGTAGTAGTAGTAGTAGTAGTAGTGATATAGTAGTAGTAGTAGTAGTAGTAGTAGTAGTAGTAGTGATATAGTAGTAGTAGTAGTAGTAGTGATATAGTAGTAGTAGTAGTAGTAGTAGTAGTAGTAGTAGTAGAAGTAGTAGTAGTAGTGATATAGTAGTAGTAGTAGTAGTAGTAGTGATATAGTAGTAGTAGTAGTAGTGGTAGTAGTAGTAGTAGTAGTAGTATAGTAGTAGTAGTAGTAGTGATATAGTAGTAGTAGTAGTAGTAGTAGTAGAAGTAGTAGTAGTAGTGATATAGTAGTAGTAGTAGTAGTAGTGATATAGTAGTAGTAGTAGTAGTAGTAGTAGTAGTAGTAGTAGTAGTGATGTTAGTGGTAATGGTAGTAGAAGTAGTAGTAGTAGTAGTAGTAGTAGTAGTAGTAGTAGTGGTAGTGGTAGTAGTAGTAGTAGTAGTGGTAGTAGTAGTAGTAGTAGTAGTAGTGGTAGTAGTAGTAGTAGTAGTAGTAGTGGTAGTGGTAGTAGTAATAGTAGTAGTAGTAGTGATAGTTGTAGTAGTAGTAGTAGGTAGTAGTAGTAGTAGTAGTAGTAGTAGAAGTAGTAGTAGTAGTAGTGATATAGTAGTAGTAGTAGTAGTGATGTAGTAGTAGTAGTAGTAGTAGTAGTAGTAGGATATAGTAGTAGTAGTAGTAGTAGTAGTATAGTAGTAGTAGTAGTGGTAGTTGTAGGAGTAGTAGTAGTAGTAGTAGTATAAGTAGTAGTAGTAGTGATATAGTAGTAGTAGTAGTAGTAGTAGTAGTGATGTAGTAGTAGTAGTAGTAGTAGTAGTAGTAGTAGTAGTAGTAGTAGTAGTAGTGATGTAGTAGTAGTAGTAGTAGTAGTAGTAGTAGTAGTAGTAGTAGTAGTAGTAGTGATGTAGTAGTAGTAGTAGTAGTAGTAGTAGTAGTAGTAGTAGTAGTGGTAGTTGTAGTAGTAGTAGTAGTAGTAGTAGTAGTAGTAGTAGTGGTAGTGTAATAGTAGTAGTAGTAGTAGTAGTAGTAGAGTAGTAGTAGTAGTAGTGATATAGTAGTAGTAGTAGTAGTAGTGATGTAGTAGTAGTAGT
>CM051004.1:5656512-5661512 GCA_027704905.1 Muraenolepis orangiensis | reverse complement strand
GGCAGCTCCTCAGCCTCCTCCATGACTCTGTCTTCCCAACAGACGCTAACAACGCCAGGTTTTTACAGAAACCCACCGCCGCAGAAACATATCATTGTACTGTTTTCTTCCCCTCTTGCTGATAAACTGACGTGAGACACGAGGGCCTTCGTGTCTGACATCGTAGTGTGAGCTCTTGGCGTGAGCTCTTGCGGTACTTGACTAGCGTGGTGATGCTGCGTTGCTGGGGACTAATCTAGGATGATGAAGGGCTTCTCATTATCACTTAAGTCTCTTGCCATTCCAACCCTGAGCACGCCTCTGTGACTTCTGGAGCATGGAGGCGGATGTCACGCCCCTTGCTCCCTCCCTGCGGCGTGGCGACACACCATCAGAATCACACGCCTCGTTGGCTTCTAGTGGGTTCCTCTGATCTCCGTGCCTTCGTGTCTGGCGTGAACCAAAGCACATGGAATCAGAGGGGTTTGATGAGTGACGACAATCAACCCTCGATAGGGGAGCGGGGTCTGAGAGGCTGACGGATCGCTGTGGTGCTTGGCTGAAAGTTGTTATTTATGATCTGTCTAAAATGGAATGCTGGTGTGTGTGTGTGTGTGTGTGTGTGTGTGTGTGTGTGTGTGTGTGTGTGTGTGTGTGTGTGTGTGTGTGGGTGTGTTTGGGGGGGGGGTGGGTGGGTGGATGTGTGTGATTAAAATCTAATGAAAGCACTGATGTTATTATTGATAGTCATTAATCAAAGACCAATCAAAGACCAATTTTCCCTGTGTTTCAATCACAGGAGGAAAGATTACATTCTTCTTGCAGCTAACTAAATATTTGTATTGCGCTTTGTATGGTTTTATCTTGTATGGAAGGATAAATTGAAGAAAAGGATCGTTTTCAGATCCTTCTTCCTTATTCTGTCATCCTGGACTCATTACAGTGACTGCACTTTTCTTAAAAAAAACAAAACCCTTTTAAAATTATTTTTAAAAGCTGTTTACACAATTCAACACATGTAGATCATAACACATGTAGATCATAACACATGTAGATCATAACACATGTAGATCATAACACATGTAGATCATAACACATGTACATCATAACACATGTACATCATAACACATGTACATATCATGCATCAGTCACTGTATTCTTCTTTTTATTGTGTACAGTATTGTTATAGTACAGTGTTGTACAGTAGAAGTATAGTAGCATAGCACATAGTATAGCATATAGTGTTCAATTCAAGTCAAGTCAAGTCAAGTCAAGTTTATTGTCACTTCACAGTTTACAGTTTAGTATAAAGCAGTGATGTGAAATTCTTGTGTGCAATACCCGACGACAGACAGCAGTTATAAAATAAGATAAAATAAAGATAAAAATAGATAAAAATAGAATAAAAAATAGAATAAAAAATAGAATAAGGAATATAAAATAAAAATAAAAAATGCAATTTATAAAATGCAAAAATCAGCACAGAAAAGAGCAATATATATATATAAATCAATGTAATAAAATATACATTGTTATATGTTATACACCCTTGTTCAGCAGCCTGATGGCCTGACTGTGGAAGCTATCTCTAAGCCTATTTGTACGACACTTGATACTGCGGTATCGCCTGCCTGACGGTAACAGTGAGTAAAGTTCGTGGCTGGGGTGGGCAATGTCTTTTATAATTATTTTGGCCTTGGCCACGCACCGCTGGTTGTAAATGTCCAGGAGGGAGGGGAGCTCACCTCCAACGATATACTGGGCCGTCCGCACCACCCTTTGAAGCGCTCTGCGCTCGAGTGCCGTGCAGTTCCCGTACCAGGCGGTGATACACCCTGTCAGAACACTCTCGATGGTGCCGTTGTAGAATGTTCTCAGGATGTGGGGGCCCATGCTGAATTTCTTCAGACGCCTGAGAAAATACAGGCGTTGTTGGGCCTTTTTCACCACGTGTGTGGTGTGCGTGGACCATGTGAGGTCCTCGGAGATGTGCACGCCGAGGAACTTGAAGCTGCTGACCCTCTCTACTGCAACGCCGTCGATGGAGATAGGGCTGTGCTCTCCCCTCTGCCTCCTGAAGTCCACGATCAGCTCCTTGGTCTTCTTCTTCAATTGTAGGAAAATCATCATAGTGCGGGAGGAAATGGGGAGTTAGCATTCCATTGTGCCATTGTTGCACATGGCACATCAAAATCATGAATCTTAAAGGTTCAATCCCGTTAATCAGTGAGGAGGGGCTCCAAATGAGATCCATCTTTTGGTTTATGTAGCGCTTCCAGCATTCTTCAGTTAGTTAGCAGTTAGCACATGTCCGTCCGCTGACTCACCGCGATAAACTAGGCGTCTCTTTCCAGATGCCAATGCCAGTTGCTGTTGCTGTTGGCTCGGTGTGGACGTGAGCACAACCCTTGTTTATTTGTTTATATATCAGGAGTAAAAGTCCTTTTGTGCGGGGGCCGCCGGTCCCAGGGTCGAGGCTGTCTATAGACCAAGAGTCATTACCGCCTCGCCACCTGCCGCTCACTACGGCCGCTGGGAAGTACGACCGCTGCCCGTTCACAGCCCAACCTGTGACACATACCTGTGGGGTGTTTACGCTAGCGTTAGCCTGGTATGAGGACAAATTGCTAATGCAAAACAGACATGCTTGTTTGTTTGTTTGTGTGTGTGACTTTTCTCCTCTCTCTCTGTATGGTGCGGGGAATATTGAACTGGGAGATGAGAATGAGTTCAGATTTGAAGGTGTTTTATCGTACAACGTTGACTTCAGAGGAATGAAGTCACTACTTTCAACGCTACATGTGAAACGTCACGTCAACCACCCAACAGACACACACAGAACCCATCAGAGAACAGCCACAGAACCACTATCGTTGTTATTTGTTTCGTAAAGGAACATAACTTGAACATAACTCATAACTCAAGGCGTGTCCAGCAGCCTCAAGCGGTGTGGCGCCAGTCTGCGGACATCTGAAGAACGCTCAGCGGAGAGATGGAGGCATGGAGAGGACGGAGCCATAGTTCCTCTCCAGATACACCTAGTCGAGCTCCACCAGGGTCACCATATCGCTATCAGCTCCTTCTCAAAGGACACTTAGTCCATCGGCCTGCATTGGATGTTCCCTTATATCTACCCGCACACACACACACACACACACACACACACACACACACACACACACACACACACACACACACACACACACACACACACACACACACACACACACACACACACACACACACACACACACACACAGTGATTTACGACACTGGCTTTTCAGTCCTCTGCCAAATCACTCTGTCGTGTACCGGCCATCCCTTCAAGTGTCCATTCGGAGGCTCTCCTCCCAGCCTCCCAGCCTCCCGGTCTGCCGGTCTGCTGGTCCCCGACGGGCCCCAGAGATTAGTGAGGTGACTCTGACAAGCAGCCATCAGCACGCCTGTTTATCCAATATCCCTCCATGAGCACCATCTCCCTCCCGGAGCCTCTCTCAGCCTCTCTCAGCCTCTCTCAGCCTCTCCTCCGCCTGCCTCTCTCTCTCACCTCTCCTCCTTTCCCACAGGCCTCCACGTCTTTGATATCTTCGGGGAGGTCTCCGCTTCCAGGAAAGCCCCTCTGGACCCTGCCTGTGAAAGACACCACAAAAGCAGATATGCTTCCCATAAAAGATGGTTCTCACACACACACACACCACACCACACACACACACAGGGAAACCAAGACACACACACACACACACACACACACACAAATGCGTATTGCTCCCAAAGAATATTATCTTGGGTTTTTTGTGCTTGAGCAAACAGAGTCAGAGTATTTATACTCTGATGGTGGTCAACATTTGCATTTTTGTCCATGAGATGTCCTTCGGTCCAAGAGCAACAGAAGGCCCCAGTGGACAATGGGCCTGTGGCTTGTGTGTCACGCTCAATGATTTCCGAACAGAGGAATCACACAATATAAAATGAACAAATTAAATTTAGGCTTCACTCTGCTGTAACTACTTTTCCACACTTGTGTTGCCCAAACGCCCTGCCCTGTTGTTTGTAGTGCTGAAGCATTTTCCAAGACCCAAAGGATTTCCTGGTTCTGGCACATCCAGTCCAAGAAGCAGTCCCTGTTTTTCTCCTCTCCTCTCCTCTCCTCTCCTCTCCTCTCCTCTCCTCTCTCCCTCTCCTCTCCTCTCCTCTCCTCTCCTCTCCTCTCCTCTCTCTCCCTCCTCTCCTCTCCTCTCCTCTCCTCTCTCCTCTCCTCTCCTCTCCTCTCCTCCTCTCATCACCCCTCCTCTCCTCACCCCTCCCTCCTCCTCCTCTCCTCCACTCTTTAGTTGTCCTCTCTATTTGACTCACTTTATTGCTTTACAGAAAACAAAATTATGTTTGTTTTTGGAAACTGTTGAAAACTTTGTTTTCGTAACAACTCATGAAAATATCTACCCGGCGCCAGCAGCCCAGGCACCAGAACTAACCCAAAGGGGGCAGAGGTAGCCATGGTGGTTTGGTTGCAAGAGGAATCCACAGAGAACATGTGGGAGAGAAAGGAAACCACAAGATGTAGTGAATACCCTACTGCCCATGTGTTCGAGGCTACCCCGCATGTCTTCATGTGTGAGGGTACATGTACTACGTGTTGGAGGCTACCCTGCATGTCTTCATGTGTGAGGGTACATGTACTATGTGTTGGAGGCTAGCCCTGCATGTCTTCATGTGTGAGGGTACATGTACTACGTGTTGGAGGCTACCCGGCATGTCTTCATGTGTGAGGGAACATGTACTGCATGTTGGAGGCTATGTCTTCATGTGTGAGGCGGCTACAATGAGGTGCACATTGACATTCATATTGATATATGTGCTCATATGTGCTGTTGAGATGCTGATGCATGGAGGGTTATGGAGTGGACATATAAATCAGCTTAAGAATGCTCTTCAGATAGGAATGGTTCATCTTGATCTGAGCCAAAGCAAAGAAGTCCCAGAGAGAGAGAGAGAGAGAGAGAGAGAGAGAGAGAGGAGAGAGG
>CM051004.1:5631512-5636512 GCA_027704905.1 Muraenolepis orangiensis | reverse complement strand
GGAAGAGCCTGACGCTAAGCTCTGTACTCCGTACCAGACTCTATCACTCCTGGAGGTTATCCAAATGATGTCATGGATGGTACTGTCATCACACTGGGGGTCTCTCTCTCTCTCTCTCTCTCTCTCTCTCTCTCTCTCTCTCTCTCTCTCTCCTCTCTCTCTCTCTCTCTCTCCTCTCTCTCTCTCTCTCTGGGACTTCTTTGCTTTGGCTCAGATCAAGATGAACCATTCCTATCTGAAGAGCATTCTTAAGCTGATTTATATGTCCACTCCATAACCCTCCATGCATCAGCATCTCAACAGCACATATGAGCACATATATCAATATGAATGTCAATGTGCACCTCATTGTAGCCGCCTCACACATGAAGACATAGCCTCCAACATGCAGTACATGTTCCCTCACACATGAAGACATGCCGGGTAGCCTCCAACACGTAGTACATGTACCCTCACACATGAAGACATGCAGGGCTAGCCTCCAACACATAGTACATGTACCCTCACACATGAAGACATGCAGGGTAGCCTCCAACACGTAGTACATGTACCCTCACACATGAAGACATGCGGGGTAGCCTCGAACACATGGGCAGTAGGGTATTCACTACATCTTGTGGTTTCCTTTCTCTCCCACATGTTCTCTGTGGATTCCTCTTGCAACCAAACCACCATGGCTACCTCTGCCCCCTTTGGGTTAGTTCTGGTGCCTGGGCTGCTGGCGCCGGGTAGATATTTTCATGAGTTGTTACGAAAACAAAGTTTTCAACAGTTTCCAAAAACAAACATAATTTTGTTTTCTGTAAAGCAATAAAGTGAGTCAAATAGAGAGGACAACTAAAGAGTGGAGGAGAGGAGGAGGAGGGAGGGGTGAGGAGAGGAGGGGTGATGAGAGGAGGAGAGGAGAGGAGAGGAGAGGAGAGAGGAGAGGAGAGGAGAGGAGAGAGAGGAGAGGAGAGGAGAGAGGAGAGAGAGGAGAGGAGAGGAGGAGGAGAGGAGAGGAGAGGAGAGGAGGAGAGGAGAGGAGAGGAGAGGAGGAAAAACAGGGACTGCTTCTTGGACTGGATGTGCCAGAACCAGGAAATCCTTTGGGTCTTGGAAAATGCTTCAGCACTACAAACAACAGGGCAGGGCGTTTGGGCAACACAAGTGTGGAAAAGTAGTTACAGCAGAGTGAAGCCTAAATTTAATTTGTTCATTTTATATTGTGTGATTCCTCTGTTCGGAAATCATTGAGCGTGACACACAAGCCACAGGCCCATTGTCCACTGGGGCCTTCTGTTGCTCTTGGACCGAAGGACATCTCATGGACAAAAATGCAAATGTTGACCACCATCAGAGTATAAATACTCTGACTCTGTTTGCTCAAGCACAAAAAACCCAAGATAATATTCTTTGGGAGCAATACGCATTTGTGTGTGTGTGTGTGTGTGTGTGTGTGTCTTGGTTTCCCTGTGTGGTGTGGTGTGTGTGTGGTGTGTGAGAACCATCTTTTATGGGAAGCATATCTGCTTTTGTGGTGTCTTTCACAGGCAGGGTCCAGAGGGGCTTTCCTGGAAGCGGAGACCTCCCCGAAGATATCAAAGACGTGGAGGCCTGTGGGAAAGGAGGAGAGGTGAGAGAGAGAGGCAGGCGGAGGAGAGGCTGAGAGAGGCTGAGAGAGGCTGAGAGAGGCTCCGGGAGGGAGATGGTGCTCATGGAGGGATATTGGATAAACAGGCGTGCTGATGGCTGCTTGTCAGAGTCACCTCACTAATCTCTGGGGCCCGTCGGGGACCAGCAGACCGGCAGACCGGGAGGCTGGGAGGCTGGGGGAGCCTCCGAATGGACACTTGAAGGGATGGCCGGTACACGACAGAGTGATTTGGCAGAGGACTGAAAAGCCAGTGTCGTAAATCACTGTGTGTGTGTGTGTGTGTGTGTGTGTGTGTGTGTGTGTGTGTGTGTGTGTGTGTGTGTGTGGTGTGTGTGGTGTGTGTGTGTGTGTGTGTGTGTGTGTGGGTGTGTGTGTGTGTGTGCGGGTAGATATAAGGGAACATCCAATGCAGGCCGATGGACTAAGTGTCCTTTGAGAAGGAGCTGATAGCGATATGGTGACCCTGGTGGAGCTCGACTAGGTGTATCTGGAGAGGAACTATGGCTCCGTCCTCTCCACGCCTCCATCTCTCCGCTGAGCGTTCTTCAGATGTCCGCAGACTGGCGCCACACCGCTTGAGGCTGCTGGACACGCCTTGAGTTATGAGTTATGTTCAAGTTATGTTCCTTTACGAAACAAATAACAACGATAGTGGTTCTGTGGCTGTTCTCTGATGGGTTCTGTGTGTGTCTGTTGGGTGGTTGACGTGACGTTTCACATGTAGCGTTGAAAGTAGTGACTTCATTCCTCTGAAGTCAACGTTGTACGATAAAACACCTTCAAATCTGAACTCATTCTCATCTCCCAGTTCAATATTCCCCGCACCATACAGAGAGAGAGGAGAAAAGTCACACACACAAACAAACAAACAAGCATGTCTGTTTTGCATTAGCAATTTGTCCTCATACCAGGCTAACGCTAGCGTAAACACCCCACAGGTATGTGTCACAGGTTGGGCTGTGAACGGGCAGCGGTCGTACTTCCCAGCGGCCGTAGTGAGCGGCAGGTGGCGAGGCGGTAATGACTCTTGGTCTATAGACAGCCTCGACCCTGGGACCGGCGGCCCCCGCACAAAAGGACTTTTACTCCTGATATATAAACAAATAAACAAGGGTTGTGCTCACGTCCACACCGAGCCAACAGCAACAGCAACTGGCATTGGCATCTGGAAAGAGACGCCTAGTTTATCGCGGTGAGTCAGCGGACGGACATGTGCTAACTGCTAACTAACTGAAGAATGCTGGAAGCGCTACATAAACCAAAAGATGGATCTCATTTGGAGCCCCTCCTCACTGATTAACGGGATTGAACCTTTAAGATTCATGATTTTGATGTGCCATGTGCAACAATGGCACAATGGAATGCTAACTCCCCATTTCCTCCCGCACTATGATGATTTTCCTACAATTGAAGAAGAAGACCAAGGAGCTGATCGTGGACTTCAGGAGGCAGAGGGGAGAGCACAGCCCTATCTCCATCGACGGCGTTGCAGTAGAGAGGGTCAGCAGCTTCAAGTTCCTCGGCGTGCACATCTCCGAGGACCTCACATGGTCCACGCACACCACACACGTGGTGAAAAAGGCCCAACAACGCCTGTATTTTCTCAGGCGTCTGAAGAAATTCAGCATGGGCCCCCACATCCTGAGAACATTCTACAACGGCACCATCGAGAGTGTTCTGACAGGGTGTATCACCGCCTGGTACGGGAACTGCACGGCACTCGAGCGCAGAGCGCTTCAAAGGGTGGTGCGGACGGCCCAGTATATCGTTGGAGGTGAGCTCCCCTCCCTCCTGGACATTTACAACCAGCGGTGCGTGGCCAAGGCCAAAATAATTATAAAAGACATTGCCCACCCCAGCCACGAACTTTACTCACTGTTACCGTCAGGCAGGCGATACCGCAGTATCAAGTGTCGTACAAATAGGCTTAGAGATAGCTTCCACAGTCAGGCCATCAGGCTGCTGAACAAGGGTGTATAACATATAACAATGTATATTTTATTACATTGATTTATATATATATATTGCTCTTTTCTGTGCTGATTTTTGCATTTTATAAATTGCATTTTTTATTTTTATTTTATATTCCTTATTCTATTTTTTATTCTATTTTTTATTCTATTTTTATCTATTTTTATCTTTATTTTATCTTATTTTATAACTGCTGTCTGTCGTCGGGTATTGCACACAAGAATTTCACATCACTGCTTTATACTAAACTGTAAACTGTGAAGTGACAATAAACTTGACTTGACTTGACTTGACTTGAATTGAACACTATATGCTATACTATGTGCTATGCTACTATACTTCTACTGTACAACACTGTACTATAACAATACTGTACACAATAAAAAGAAGAATACAGTGACTGATGCATGATATGTACATGTGTTATGATGTACATGTGTTATGATGTACATGTGTTATGATCTACATGTGTTATGATCTACATGTGTTATGATCTACATGTGTTATGATCTACATGTGTTATGATCTACATGTGTTGAATTGTGTAAACAGCTTTTAAAAATAATTTTAAAAGGGTTTTGTTTTTTTTAAGAAAAGTGCAGTCACTGTAATGAGTCCAGGATGACAGAATAAGGAAGAAGGATCTGAAAACGATCCTTTTCTTCAATTTATCCTTCCATACAAGATAAAACCATACAAAGCGCAATACAAATATTTAGTTAGCTGCAAGAAGAATGTAATCTTTCCTCCTGTGATTGAAACACAGGGAAAATTGGTCTTTGATTGGTCTTTGATTAATGACTATCAATAATAACATCAGTGCTTTCATTAGATTTTAATCACACACATCCACCCACACCCACCCCCCCACCCAAACACACCCACACACACACACACACACACACACACACACACACACACACACACACACACACACACACACACACACACACACCAGCATTCCATTTTAGACAGATCATAAATAACAACTTTCAGCCAAGCACCACAGCGATCCGTCAGCCTCTCAGACCCCGCTCCCCTATCGAGGGTTGATTGTCGTCACTCATCAAACCCCTCTGATTCCATGTGCTTTGGTTCACGCCAGACACGAAGGCACGGAGATCAGAGGAACCCACTAGAAGCCAACGAGGCGTGTGATTCTGATGGTGTGTCGCCACGCCGCAGGGAGGGAGCAAGGGGCGTGACATCCGCCTCCATGCTCCAGAAGTCACAGAGGCGTGCTCAGGGTTGGAATGGCAAGAGACTTAAGTGATAATGAGAAGCCCTTCATCATCCTAGATTAGTCCCCAGCAACGCAGCATCACCACGCTAGTCAAGTACCGCAAGAGCTCACGCCAAGAGCTCACACTACGATGTCAGACACGAAGGCCCT
>CM051004.1:5604012-5606512 GCA_027704905.1 Muraenolepis orangiensis | reverse complement strand
GTACATGGCAGGGGGGGGTCACCCAGGGGTCACACAGCTGAAAAACCCCAGGTCCGGGGAGGGAACCCTTCTAATACCCCAGCCTATAAATTAGTTTCCATTTTAGCGGCTTCCATGACTAAGCAGGGCAAGGTGGGAGAGCAGTGGACAGGGGATGTGGGGTTGCCAGATTGGGTTCACGCTCTGCTTTGGTGCACACACGCGTTAAGGTTCTGAAAGTGGATTACATTTGTACCGCGGTTTGATCCGATACCCGTCCTACGTCTCCCCCACCCTGTCCTCTCCTGTCCTGTCCTGTCCTGTCCTGTCTGTGCTGATGTACTTCCAGAGGATTTGGTGTCCCAGCGCCGGCACCAAATCCATCACTCCCTCCCTCCCGCTCTCGCTCTCTCTCTCTCTCCCTCTCTCCCTCTCTCCCTTCCTCCCTCCTTCCCTCCCTCCCTCCTTCTCCCCCTTCCTCCCTTCCTCCCTCCCTTGTTTGTTCTCTCCCGTTGTACATGTGAGCTTCCGCTTATTTACAGATTTACGGCACAGTCACCAAACAGTGAGTGAAGAACTGTGAGTTCCGAAGAACCAATTTGTGATGTCCGAGCGGCCAGACTCGCAGATGTTGTTGGAACAGCTCATCTACTCTGACTTCCTGTCGGCGGAGACGTGGACACGGAGCGAGCGAGAGAGAGAGAGAGAGAGAGAGAGAGAGAGAGAGAGAGAGAGAGAGAGAGAGAGAGAGAGAGAGAGAGAGAGAGAGAGAGAGAGAGGAGAGAGAGAGAGAGAGAGAGAGAGAGAGAGAGAGAGAGAGAGAGAGAGACAGAGAGACAGAGAGAGAGAGAGACGACAACCATGGGTGAAGTTTGGACACGAAACTCATAACACTCCGAGGCCTGTTGAACGAAGGCATGTGTTGACCAGTCCTGTCCTGTTTCAAGTCCTGCTCAGACCCTTAAAGAAGTCCTCATCCCAACACAAAACACAACACAACAGGGACAAGCTGACGGAGGAGACGCTGTTGGGTGGGGGTGCGTTGAAATGGCCTGTGAAGTGAAACTGAGTTCTCAGAACACCAACCCCACCCAACCCCACCCACCCACCAACCACCAGCACCACCGCCGCTGTGAAGCAACGCAGGAAGGGAGCAGAAAGGGACAAATCTGGGGTTACTTTCTCATGTCATTCAACGGGCTCTTTCACCACATGTAAGCAACACTGCTACCTCTGCTCCACACACACACACACACACACACACACACACACACACACACACACACACACACACACACACACACACATACACACACACACACACACACACACACACACATACATACACGCACACACACATGCACATGCACGCACACACATGCACACGCAGGCACATGCACACTCACACACACACACACACCCACACACACACACACACACACACTCACACTCACACATGGACAAGCACACATAAACACATGCAAAAACGCATACACGCATGCACATGGACACGCAGGCACACGCACGCACACACACACACGCGCACACACACACACCCTCACATACACACACGCTCACGCACACATAAACACACACACACTCACACACTCACACACTCACACACTCACATACACGCACACACACACACACACACACACACACACACACACACACACAGGCACACATAAACACATGCACAGGCATGCACACGCACACACACACACGCGTGCACACACACACACATGCACGCACGCACGCACGCACACACACACACACATGTCCAGTGTACCCCCTACAGCCGGACCCCAGCAGAGACACTCAATGTGATTTAAAGTGGAACACATAACTACGTGAACGACGAGGAGCTCACGCACGTCACTCATGTTTCCGACCACCGGGGGGCCCCGGGACCCAAGGGCCCCGCACACAGCGCTGACTCCCGGACCCCCGCACACATTTCACTCCCCCACCCCCCCCACCCTTGGCTCTCATGGTTTGAGGCCTTCCGCCTTGCTGCAGTTATTGAGTAACCATTAACCAAAAGCGTATTTTTCCCCAGGAGAGACGAAGACAAGAAGAAAGAAAACAAAAAAGATGATAAATGAACTCGAGGCGGAACTTGACAGTCGGTCCACAACAGACCCACCACCGTACGGACGACATGTGAAGAACATACAGGAGAGTAGAACTACAGGGAACTACAGCGGAGCGCAGACCTCCACACCTAAAAGCCCCTGGATCAGGATTCAGATCCGGTTCTGCACCAAAATCTAACCTTGACCCAAGTAATGTCACTACCAAGTTTTGTCCAATTCCATACATAAGCTTTTGAGTAATTTTGCTAACAAACAAACAACAGACAAACCAAAAAAACAAAACAAAAAACCACCAGGGGTGAAACCATAACCTCTGGTAATGATATAGCAGCATGCCTCAGGATCTCCATGTGTCCCCACTGCAACCTCCGATGGAGGTTTCCCATAACGGACGTTCTTGCAGAAGAGGGAAAACTAGGAGCCGG
>CM051004.1:5591512-5596512 GCA_027704905.1 Muraenolepis orangiensis | reverse complement strand
ATAGAAAGCACACCCTCCGTTAAAGCAGTTAGACCTCAAGAGCAGAGCCTCTGGTGGGCTCTTTGGAGCCGTCCCTCGGGGTAACGTTCTCTCTCTCCCGAGGTCACTCAGGACCTTCTGCCCCGAGGGTTCATGGGAAACTCTCCTCCTCGTCCGTCGAGGAGCCTCCAGGGTTGAGGAGCGTCGTGAAGCATCATCTAAATATACGAAGCCTCACATGAATCTAAATATGGGCATGTGAAGGGGAGGGCGTGTCTACGGGCACACCGTTAGATATTCTGAACATAGATCAGGAAACAAACTGACATGTTTGTGAGGCCCCTGTCCGCCCTGATGTCCGTGTGTGTAGCGGTTTAGCGGTTATCTGCGTGTGTGGGCCCCGGTCAGCCCGCTTCCTTCCTCTCTGTACTGCCACCGCTGCGTCTCCTTCTATCTCTTCTATTTCTACGCTCCGGGGATGGAATGAAGGCACTGAGAGCTGTGACAGGACTGTTGAGTGTTCAGGGGTAGAATATCCCCCAGCATGCACTGCTGCATCTCCTGCCAAGGGAAACAGCGTCGTCTTCAGGCCTGGAGAGCCCATATCCTGCCTCCCTACAGGCCAGTCTGTGTGTGTTTGGGTGTGTGTGTGTATGTGGGTGTGTGTGTGTGTATGTGGGTGTGTGTGTGTGTGTGTGTGTGGGCATGTGTGTGAGAGGATGTGTATTTGCGTGTGTGTGTGTGTTTGTGTGCAGGCGTGTGTGTTCATGTGTGTGTGGGCATGCATGCATGCATGCATGCATGCATGCATACGTGTGTGTGTGTGTGTGTGTGTGTGTGTGTGTGTGTGTGTGTGTGTGTGTGTGTGTGTGTGTGTGTGTGTGTGTGTGTGTGTGTGTGTGTGTGTGTGTGTGTGTGTGTGTGTGTGTGCAACTGGATTATGGACTTCCTGACGGGCAGACCTCAAGTGGTGAAGATTGGGAACAACATCTCATCCGCTCTGATCCTCCGGAGCACCCCAAGGCGGAGGTGGCTAGAGAACTTAGCACCGTAGAGAGAGTCCTGACGAGTGGCGTCACCATGTGGTACGGAGACACCACTGAACAGGACAAGAAAGACATCCAGAGGGTCGTGAGGACGGCAGAGAAGTTCATGGGGTGTGCACTTCCATGCATTGAGGAGATCTTTAGGACCAGATGTCGGAAGAAGGCCATGTCCATCATAAAGGACTGCAACCACCCTGGGCACCATCTCTTCTCCCCCTTACCGTCTGGTCGACGTTTGCGCATCCGTACAAGTACTAGCAGGTTTAGAGATAGTTTTTATGCACAGGCAGTGACCTACTGAACTGCCAGGAGTGCTGCCACTTTCACTTTCATAACATTGTCATTACCATTACACTTACATACTTTGCTGGACTTTCTGGACTCATCACAGTGACTGTACTGTACTCATGATGCTGCTGCACTACTGGCACTTTAAAATGCTTTAAAATATTTGTAAAAAAAACATATCATTTAAGTCCCTTTGCTGCTCTTTTTTTGTTCATTTTATTGTAAATATTATTTTTTATTTTTATGGTGTTGTTTTTGAGATTTATACTGCGGGAAGCATTCCTATGTACTTAGAAATGGCAAATCTTGTATCTTGTGTGTGCATGCATTTGTGTGTGTGTGTGTGTTTGTGTGTGTGTGTGTGTGTGTGTGTGTGTCTGTGTTTGTTTGTGTGTGTGTGTGTGTGTGTGCCCTTGTGTGTATTTGCGCACACTGTGTTTGTTGTTTGGTCTGAGGGCTAGGAGATGTGCTGCAGGTCGAGGTTCAGGTTAACTCTCTAGTGCCTCCAGTGGCCACTGAAGGGACTACAAAAAGACCTACCGCATCACATGACCTCTAACCTACATAGTGAGGACAGCTCTGCCTGAGTACAGTATAAAGACACACACATCACCCACACCCACACACACACACACACACACACACACATATCCTGTTGTATAATTGTCTCCTCTTCAACACTTTAAAGGGAAGAACAGCGGAGTCCCCTGTTGTGATCAACCTATAGAGAGACATGAGCTCACAGCGTCTGGACGATGTTATAATGACATCTATTTCAGGAGCCATGTCCTCACACTGGGTTCTACTGTTCTACTGATGGGGGACTCTGAGGACATTCCAAGAGACACAGCTGACAGCCATTGTTCGCTGAACATGCAGTGAGTGTGTGTTTAAAGGCGCCGCCGGCCCACACACACACACACACACACACACACACACACACCCAGGAAGATGACGAGAGATAGAACATTCAGCTGCTGGTCCTCGGGATGTAAAGGCCATGATGGGGGACCAGGCTTCAGACACATCTGCTTCATTCATACATTCACTCACGTCAGTTCACAGAAGTGTGTGTGTGTGTGTGTGTGTGTGTGTGTGTGTGTGTGTGTGTGTGTGTGTGTGTGTGTGTGTGTGTGTGTGTGTGTGTGTGTGTGACTCAGTGGCTTATATATGGACCCAGCCACACACACACACACACACACACACACATGCACACACTCACGGAAGATGGGCTAGATCGGTGGTTCTCAACTGGTGGGTCGTTACCCATATGAGGGTCACAGAACATATGGAAAGAAGCCCACGATTGAGCTCATGTTTCAGTGTTAATTCATGTTTCAATGTCTCTCTATTTCATTGAGTTTAGCCCCGATTGTTGCAGCTTCTTGTCCGCTCTGTGTTTTAACGGTACATTAAGACACGGTTACCTCCGCCATCCAAGATGGACCCGAGGTTACGTTTTCGGCCCTGTTTGCTTGTTTGTTTGTTTTTTTTGCAATGTAACTCAAAAAGTGACGTTTGGAATTGGACAAAACTTTGCGGTTGGCTTACGCCACATTTTGGCGCAGATCCGGATCAGAATCCGGACCCAGGGATTGTTTGGTGTGTCAGTTTGGTGAATAGTGAATATATAAACCTGGCTTTATATCATATTTTTATATCTGGCTGGATTTATATTTTTGGGTCGTGACTTAATGACTACCTGGGCTGCAGTACAGTTGAAACAGCAGAGAGATGTGAGCCAATCCAGGAGGGACAGAGAGAGGAAGTTCAGCCTTCATCTTCCAGGGGCCCCCGACTGGGAGAAGAGACAACACAGGGCCAGCAGCTCCCCATTCATAACCCCCCCCCCCCCCTCCACAAAGCACTGAGCGTATGGCTTTTCTCTCTGATCCCGGCTATCCCCCAGCATCTCCTTCCTGTTGTCACACAGGAAAGAAGAACAGGATGTCCATGTCACCCTCGCTTTTCATTGGCTGCACGGTCCATGTCCACATGTCACCCTCTCTTCTCATTGGCTGGACAGTCCATGTCCACATGTCACCCTCTCTTCTCATTGGCTGGACAGTCCATGTCCACATGTCACCCTCTCTTCTCATTGGCTGGACAGTCCATGTCCACATGTCACCCTCTCTTCTCATTGGCTGGACATGTCCATGTCCATGTCACCCTGCCTGTAAACGTACTGATTAATTATCATGATTATGATGATTTGGCTCATCCAACATAGACACCATTCACAAATGCCTTGCTCATTCTGAATCCACAACACCGTTGGATGTTCAGTTCAGTGCTGTAACCAGGCTTTGCTTAATGTTCACTGTATGGCTACAGGAGAGTACACATGAATACAATAACAGATGATAGTAGTTTTGAGAGAAAGACAGAGAGAGAGAGAGAGAGAGAGAGAGAGAGAGAGAGAGAGAGAGAGAGAGAGAGAGAGAGAGAGAGAGACATAGACATACTAGACATAGACATAGACAGAGACAGAAAGGTACTGCATGCACCATAGAATATCAACATCCAAACCTAGGATTGCGTGTTTGTTTCTCCACTCAGGGGCGTCCAGGGCCCCAGCAAAAACGCTTTTGTTCCAATTCACAACAATTACTAAGAAGTCTTCCCCTCGGCTGCTGCAAAGTGTCCCATGTGTTCCTGCATACGAAGACTTGAAAGAAGAAGAAGAAGAAGAAGAAGAAGAAGAAGAAGAAGAAGAAGAAGACATTACAGTATATATAACATATTTTACATCTTTCACATCATTGAACGCATTTCAAGGTTGCTGAATCCAACAAAGTAATTGGAAATTGAAAGCAAAAGACCCGAGATATAGTCTAGTTTTACCAGAAGATCTTTGCTCGAGGATCTTTGGATCGTATTCCCAGGTATAAAATACAATTATTTGTTCTCTTCCAAGATAGCCTTCAAACCGCTAGTACCTTGTACCTTGTATGGTCCTCTACTGTTATAGTATATTGTTGTTAATAGGATATAGTATAGTGTATAGTCGGTAGTATATTGTGTTGTTTAAAGTGTATAGTATAGTATATAGTAGGTAGTATATTGTGTTGTTTAAAGTGTATAGTATAGTATATAGTAGGTAGTATATTGTGTTGTTTAAAGTGTATAGTATAGTATATAGTCGGTAGTATATTGTGTTGTTTAAAGTGTATAGTATAGTATATAGTAGGTAGTATATTGTGTTGTTTAAAGTGTATAGTATAGTATATAGTAGGTAGTATATTGTGTTGTTTAAAGTGTATAGTATAGTATATAGTAGGTAGTATATTGTGTTGTTTAAAGTGTATAGTATAGTATATAGTCGGTAGTATATTGTGTTGTTTAAAGTGTATAGTATAGTATTTAGTCGGTAGTATATTGTGTTGTTTAAAGTGTATAGTATAGTATATAGTAGGTAGTATATAGTGTTGTTTATAGTATAATATTGTTGTTGAAATTCATGCTGCAGGAGGGAATGTGGAGTAATCATTCCATTATTATTATTTGCAAATGGCAAATAAAAACTTGAATCTTGAATCTTGAATCTTGAAAAATGCATTTTTTATGTTAACGTGTCATGGAGTCTCTGTGGCTGGTCCACAGAGCTGTAGCCCTCCGTCAGGTCCTGCATCTCCAGCTGTGGGACAGCATGTCAGGCTCTGACCTCCAGCTGACGGAGGCCCGCCC
>CM051004.1:5578881-5590512 GCA_027704905.1 Muraenolepis orangiensis | reverse complement strand
GATACAAGATACAAGATGCTATAGATGTTTATTGGCTATTTGAAACAAGTTCAACGGAATGCTTACTCCCCCATTCCCTCCCGCAGTATGAATTTCTAAAACAATACTATAAAAAATACTATATACAATAAAAATGAACATAAAAAGGACAATATAGTGACGGATGATATTTATATATATATGGTTTGAATTGTGCAAAAAGATTTAAAAGCATTTAAAGTACCAGTGCAGTGCAGTGCAAAAGCGCTTTACAAGTCATTGCCTCACATCACACAACATTCACCCACCGACGGCGGGGTCAGCCGTGCAAGGAGACAGCCGGCACATCGGGAGCAGTTAGGGTCAGGGCAGTTAGGGTCAGGGCAGTTAGGGTCAGGGCAGTTCAGGGGTCAGGGTCAGGGCAGTTAGGGTCAGGGCAGTCAGGGTCAGTGGCAGTTAGGGTCAGGGCAGTTAGGGTCAGGGCAGTTAGGGTCAGGGCAGTCAGGGTCAGGGCAGTTAGGGTCAGGGCAGTCAGGGTCAGGGCAGTTAGGGTCAGGGCAGTTAGGGTCAGGGCAGTTAGGGTCAGGGCAGTTAGGAGGAGCCGGGGGATCACCAATCAGCATCATCATCCGCATCATGAATACAGTGCAGTACAGTGCAGTAACTGAAATGAGTTCAGGAAAGTCCAGCAAAGTATGACATATGAAAAGTATGTTAATGACATGTTATGATAGTGTAATGTTGTAATGACATGTTATGATAGTGTAATGTTAATGACATGTTATGATAGTGTAATGTCAATGACATTGTAGTGGCAAAAACAGCCTGAGTTTTACTTTAACCCATAAATCCTAAGTTCCTACGTTCTTACTGGATTTGACCACAATGGAGAAAGCGGTAGAAGCAGTGTCAGACTCGCAGTTCTTGCCAATAATCCAACGCGTGAGTTTGACTGTCCAATGATGCCGGTTTTATTGCAAAGAAAAAAGATAATACAAAATAAGGATGTCGTTGCAATTTCAAAGTCCAAGTTATTACATTCAGCAAATAAAGGATGCATAGGCCCAAACGGAGCGTGGTTCAGCGACCGAGAACCGAGGTCAATGACGGTATTTGCGTCCCGCCTTCTCCCCGTCATGCGCGCCTGGCAGCCATTTAAAGGGTTGCACCTTCACCACCTATAGAGGGCGCACTCAGGATTCCAACAAAAAAGGGTAAAATCAATAAATTATTCAAAATATAAAAAACTTAAATGCGGCTCCTACACCGGCCCCTAATTGTTCTCTATAGAATCAATTACTCAAATTAAAAAAGGAGCCAAGAGGGGCAATTTATCAATCAAATAAATAAGCACTTAATGCTTCCAGAGATATGTAATGCATAATGACTTAGAGAGAGCATGAAATCATGCATACATTACATTCCTTCCTCATGTGATCAGGAACACTGGTCACTCTTCAGACTCAAGGATTTGGCACAGCTTGGTTATGGGCCTCTCTAGGACTGAAGTCTTTGTCTTGAGCTTCACTGACCGCACCAGACCCCTTGCATCAGGTTTTGTCTCCAGCACTCTTCCTAATGGCCAGGACCCTCGAGGAGCAGTGGGGTCAACGACCAAGACAATGTCTCCGACACTCAGGTTCCTCTTTAGTGAAGTCCATTTCTGCCTCTCCTGCAGCAGCAGAAGATATTCTTTGGTCCACCTTTGCCAGAACAGATCGGCCATGTACTGGACCTGTTTCCAGCGACGTCTGGCATAGATGTCGGACTTCAAAAAGGTTCCAGGGGGTAGGATTGGCTTGGCTTTCAAGAGTAGGATGTGGTTTGGGGTCAGCGGCTCTAGGTCATTTGGGTCTGAGGACACTGTGGAGAGGGGACGATTGTTCAGGATTGCCTCCACCTCGCAAAACAGAGTTTGGAGGCCTTCATCATCGATGGACTGTTGATGGAGAGTGGCGTTCAGCACCTGGCGGACAGATCTTATCATCCTTTCCCAGACTCCGCCATGGTGTGATGCTGATGGGGGATTAAAACTCCACTCAATTCCATCTGGAAGCAAGGCATCTTGGATTTTCCTCTCATTTAGTGACATCAGGGCCTTCTTGAGCTCTCCATGCGCCCCCACCAGGTTCGTTCCATTATCAGACCTGATGTGCTTCACTTGGCCCCTCCTGCAGACAAATCTCCTCAAAGCATGAATGCATGAGTCTGTGTCAAGTGTAAAAGCAACTTCCAAATGAATAGCCCGACTGGACATGCATGTAAAAATAACTCCATACCTCTTGATGGTGGTTCTGCCTCGTTTCACCTCAAATGGGCCAAAGTAGTCCAGCCCGACATTGGTAAATGGAGGGAGGTCAGGTAGGATTCTTTCTAACGGCAAATCCGCCATCTTCTGTTCACTTGCTTTGCCCCTTGAACGCCGACACAAGACACACTTTGAGAGCACCTTCCTTGCCACCGAGTTGCCTTTTACAATCCAGTACTTTTTCCGGAGCTCTGATAGCATGTAGTTTCTGCCGTTATGGCCACAGCGTTCATGGATGTTTCTTAAGAGCAGTATCGAGATGTGTGAGTCTTTGGGCAAGATGCAAGGATGTTTGGTTTCCTCAGGCATTGCAGATTTGCGCAGTCGGCCACCTACTCTCAAAATGCCCTCGTCTAGGACAGGATCGAGCCTACAGATCCTACTGCCCTTGTGCACTCTAGGCGGGGTCATTTCCAGTGTTGCAATTTCAGCACTAAATGCTTGTCTTTGGGTGTATGTGACGACTGACCTTTCTGCCTCTGCCAGATCTTCAACAGTGAGAAGCTGTCCACCAAGGCAAATCCTGAAATCTTCATTTTTCATCCTCACCTTTTTCGTGCTTGAGCGGGTGCTGATTTGAGATGAGGGCTGCTCCTTTCCTCTTTTCACAATCAGCATCAACATCCTTTTCAGTCTGAGGTACCATGCCACTGCTTTAAGTAGTCTCTTCCAGTCTGAAAAGAACCAAATAAGCTGGTCTGTGGGTGTCACAGGGCTCACTACTGCTGCCAATACAGTAGCACTTTTCCTGACCTCTGGATCGTCCTGTGACACTGAGCCCAATACTACCTCCACTGGCCAACTTTCCTTTGGGTTCCATAAGAATTCAGGGGCATGTGTCCATCTCTTTTGCTCCATGAATCTTCGTGCATTCAATCCTCTTGATGAATCATCAGCAGGATTGTCCTTGCTGCTGACGTATCTCCATTGGGACAGGTCTGTATTTTCCCGAATCAGTGAGACCCTATTGGCTACATAGGTCTTATACCTGGCTTGGTCATTTGCAATGTACTTGAGCACCGTTTGGCTATCAGTCCAAAAAAATGAAGGCTTTAGGTCAAGGTGTACCTCTCTTCTCAACATTCTGTCTACCTTCACCAACAATGCTGCGGCTGCCAGCTCCAGTCGTGGCACTGTGATGTTCTTAAGGGGAAGAACTCTGGACTTTCCTAGGACCAAAGTGACATGAATGACTCCCTGCTTGTTCAACTGTCTGATGTAGCTGACAGAACCATAGCCACTTTCACTGGCGTCGGCAAAGTGATGCAGCTCGGCACAGCTCGTCATTCCATAGCCCTTTGGTTTCAAACAGCGTGGCACACTGAAGCCTTTGATCTTATCCAGGCTGTTGGTCCATTCCACCCACCTTTCAGACACTGACTTGGGCAAAGGCTCGTCCCATCCGAAGCCTCGCTGGCAGAGCTCCTGTAACAACTGCTTAGCTGGGAGAATGAGAGGAGCAAGAAGGCCCAGTGGATCAAAGATGGAACTAACAACTGAGAGTATGCCTCTGCGGGTGTGTGGCTTTTGCCTCAGATTGATGTCGAATTGGAATTTGTCAGAGTCCACGCACCACTGCAGTCCTAGTGCTCTTTCAATGGGCAAACTGTCTTTGTCGAGATCCAGTGTTTTGATTTCCTTTGCCCGGTGTTCCTTAGGGATTGATGCTAAAACTGCTCTGCTATTGCTGACCCACTGAGTGAGTTGAAACCCACCTTTACTGCATAGTGCAGTGAGATCTTTCACCAGCTGGATGGCATCCGATTCCTTGGCCACAGACTTGGCACAGTCGTCAACATAAAAGTTGTGCCGGATTGTGTCAGCTACTTGAGGGGGAAAACAACTCACATTGTCAGCGGCAGTTTTTCTTAACGCAAAGCTTGCAATGCTTGGGGAGGACACTGCACCAAATATGTGTACAAGCATACGGTGTTCCTTGGGTGCTTGACTGGTATCACCTTGGGGCCACCATAGGAATCGCAAGTAATTTACATCAGATCTAGCTACTCTTACCTGATGGAACATTGACTTGATGTCGGACATGATTCCAACAGGCTCCTTGCGAAATCTGATGATGACTCCAATGAGGGAATTTGTCAGGTCAGGTCCCTGCAGCAGTTCGGTGTTAAGGGATACACCCTGGTAAGAGGCAGCACAATCAAAGACCACCCTAAGCTTTTTCTTTTTAGGGTGGTACACCCCATGGTGGGGCAAGTACCATACTTTTCCTGTTGACTGTGCGAGTTCTTCCTGTGGGACCTCCTCTGCATAATTACTCTCAAAGATGTCTTTGAAAAATGCAATATATTCCCGTTTATATTGCTCATCCTTGTTCATTTTTCTTTTTAGGCTCTGGAGGCGCTGTTCTGCAATTTGGCGATTGTTTGGCAAACAGACATCAACTTTTCTGAAGGGCAATTTCAGATTGTAATGTCCATCATTCAGAACTGCCTTGTTGGCCATTTTCAGAAATCCTTTGTCCTCAATGGAAATTTCAGTTCTCTCCTCAGAGGCAACTTCACAAAAATCCTGATTATACTGTGAGATCATAAGCTCTTCTAGCCTTGCCACTGAAATCCTATTCACAGTAACACTCCTTGCATTGCCAGTTCCACATCTAAGTGGCCCATTTACAACCCACCCCAATAGTGTTTTAGCTGCATAAGGGCCCCCACTTTGGCTATTAACAACCTCCCACGGCTCTATCAGGGTTGGAGCATTTGTTCCAATTAACAACTCTACCTTTGCACTAATAGAGGGGATTTTGACTTCACTTAAATACGCCCATTGCGCTAAGTCACTCTGCCTTGGGACGTTGTTAGTGGTTACTGGCATTTCCTTCTGAGTGAAAGTGTCAGGAAGAGGTGAGAAGTTGTCGCTGTCCAATGCTGAAACTTCAATTCCTGAGACAACATGAGTGGGAACAGAATTTTCTTGGTTCATTGTTCGTAGAAGAATTTGTGTTCTCCTTCCTTTGAGATTGAGACGTGTCATGAGCTCCTCTGAGCAAAAGGTGGCAGAAGACCCTGGATCCAGGAGCGCATACACTTGTAAGATTTGACTGCCCTTTGCTGCCTTAACCTTAACTGGGACGATGGAAAGTGCGCACTCTTGGTCCCCGGCCCCTATATGACCACATAACTCTGCTGATGCACTGCCTATAACACCAGAGGGTTTTTCTGCTTCTTGAGCTGTGCCGTCTTTAATCTCAATATGCAAGACGCTTGGGTGAGTTTTCTTGCAAACTTTACATGTTAGTCGCTTTTTGCAGTCTTTACTAATGTGGCCTGCGGAGAGACATCCAAAGCAGATGCCCTTGGTCTTTAAGAAACTGATCTTGTCTCTATGCATTTTCTTTGAGAAGTCTTTGCACAAGTCCAATGTGTGCTTTGAGCTACAGAGGGGGCAAGAGGGTTCAGGCTTCGTCTCTTTTTGGGCAAGAGCAATACTAGTGGCATAACTACTGCCAGATGACTTTGAAAGCTGTGACAGAGTAGGGGATCTAACCTTAGCTCTACTGGTTGACTGATCTTGAAGGTCACCGAAAACTGGATCAGCTGCTATACGGGCTTGCTTTTCAATAAAAGAGACAAGATCTGAAATCGTTACCCTACGCTGGTGTCGCTCTTGTAGCTCATGAGCCTTGTTACGCCATTTCTCCTTGAGCTTGAAGGGCAACTTGAGGGCAATGCTTCTCATGTTGGACATGGTGTCCAGTTCCTGCATGTACTCCATTTCCTCCATAGCGTTGCAGCAGCTCCTGAGAAACAAAGCATAATCCTGCAGCATTTTGGAATCTTCAGATTTCATTTGAGTCCAGGATAAGACTTTTTCCATGTATGCACATGATATCTTGTATTCATTTCCAAAGTTTTCCTTCAGTAACTGCTTTGCTTTCTGATAGCCTCTGTCGGGGAACATGTACTCACAACTTTTGACGAGTCTCTGCGCTTGGCCCTTAGTGTACTGAATAAGAAATTGTAACCTGTCTCTATTGTTATCCGTTTTCTGTTCAATCATGTTTTCAAATGAGTGAATGAATGACTTGTACTCTAGAACTTGTCCGTCAAATAGTGGGATATTTCCTTGAGGCAGTGTAGTCAAAAGTTGCTGTTTCAGGAGCATCCTGGTTAATTCATTTTGATTCTCCAAAACTTTGATCATGTGAGTTTCCTGCGATGAGCTGGTTGAAGAGGGAATTTGCTTGTGTGTCACAGTGGAACGAGTGGCTTGATCTGAGCTAGCATATGACTGGGAAATGACAGGGGGAATGGAAGATGAATGCCTATGTGATGAGGTAGGCCTATGTAGAGCAGAGGGAAAGCTATATGATGAGGTGTGTAACTGTCGTGGCATAATATCACCACTGACCCTGGGAAGGAAAACAGGCTTGCTGTCCTGCCTATCTGTAGCTAAAGCAGGCAGGGGAAATTGTACATTGGCACCTGTCTTAGTCCTGACTGCTGGAGCAGTGCTATCATAAAGAGGAAGCGAATAGTCTGGCCTTTTCTCCAGGTGCGCCTGCATAGCTGTTGATGCATCAAACGTGGTCTGAGCTGCTTCAGCACCTAATACAGGCATTTTGTCAGAAGACACAGGGTTAGATACAGCAGTGTTAGATTGCATGGGGTTAGACATATTCATTTCAGCTTCTTTTAGATAGTTGATTTTTACAGAAGCTGCTTCAATTTCTGTGTCCAAATCCAACATTTCTCTCTTTTTCCTTAACGTTTCCTCCTGTGCTTCTATTGCATGTTTCTCCTTCAATTTCGCAACTCTGGCAACTAAAGCTAGTCGGTCTGCTTCTGCACCGATACGCAATGATGAAGACGCTCTAGATGACCTTTTGGACACAACTGATAGCGCATCGGTGTTATCAACGTGTGCATTGGTGTCATCATCGTTTGCATCCGTGTTCGTGTCGACATTACGTTCATCATTTCCTCGATCAACAGATTCAGCCAGAGACTCTGGCTCTTCCGTTTGTTCAGCGGAAGACGTAACTGCACCTAAGCTAAGACCATGAGGGTTTTCTATTCGTGAAAGCCATTTATCCACATTTGCAATAAAAGCACTTATTTGCGCTAATCGCGGTTTACACCACTTCTCGTCATCATCTTTGCGTGATTCCTCATCCAAGCACTCATGAACATAAAATGAATTCGAATTGTTAAACTCTTCAAGTATTTCATAAAACTTAACCATGTTTCCTTTTACTTCGTCGAGGGATTCTTCACTCATCATCAAAGTATTCACAATATTCATTCTCCTTGTTACATGAGACAATTGTCCTGATCTAGCTGCGCGCAAACGCGCGGCCTGCTCACTCATGTTTAGAACAGTCACTTCGGCCGCGTCGTTACTAGACAACATTGTTCTCAAAATAAACTTCCCAAAACAACGAAAAATATTTCTCTTCTGTCTCTTAATTCCAAAGTGTTCAAAAAGGTTCAAAACAGTTCATATAATTTCCAAGAAGTATCTTCAAAAAGTATCTTCTGGTTTCATACACTCAAAGTAGGCCGTGAATCCACTCATTCAATTGCTTGGCCGCTTCGGCATTAACTTCCATAAAACAAATATCACAGTTCCTTAACGCAAAAATATTCCATGAAACTTGTTCCTTAATTATTCCAATATTGTTTGCCAACGAAAAATCCATCAAAAGAATGATCTCTTCGAGCACATACCTCCGTTGAAGCGTTTCTTTGTTTGAAGTTCACCACGCGTTAGGCCGACATTCCTGTGTCCGGCTTGCGTGAATATCCTCGGGTAAATCCAAGCAACGTCATTGACGTGTTGTAGTGGCAAAAACAGCTGAGTTTTTCCTTTAACCCATAAATCCTAAGTTCCTACGTTCTTACTGGATTTGACCACAATGGAGAAAGCGGTAGAAGCAGTGTCAGACTCGCAGTTCTTGCCAATAATCCAACGCGTGAGTTTGACTGTCCAATGATGCCGGTTTTATTGCAAAGAAAAAAGATAATACAAAATAAGGATGTCGTTGCAATTTCAAAGTCCAAGTTATTACATTCAGCAAATAAAGGATGCATAGGCCCAAACGGAGCGTGGTTCAGCGACCGAGAACCGAGGTCAATGACGGTATTTGCGTCCCGCCTTCTCCCCGTCATGCGCGCCTGGCAGCCATTTAAAGGGTTGCACCTTCACCACCTATAGAGGGCGCACTCAGGATTCCAACAAAAAAGGGTAAAATCAATAAATTATTCCAAAATATAAAAAACTTAAATGCGGCTCCTACAGACATGTTATGATAGTGTAATGTTAATGACATGTTATGATAGTGTAATGTCAATGACATGTTATGATAGTGTAATGTTAATGACATGTTATGATAGTGTAATGGTAATGACAATGTTATGATAGTGTAATGTTAATGACATGTTATGATCGTGTAATGTTAATAACATGTTATGATAGTGTCATGTTAATGACATGTTATGATAGTGGCAGCACTCCTTTAGCAGGTCAGTAGGTCACTGCCTGTGGATAACAACTGGTAGGGCTGCTCTCCCGCTATAGGTCGTTTAATAGCTCCAAAACAATACACATCACCATATAGAATGGTTTTCTGGTGATAAATAAAACAACATATCAACATCAAATTGCCACACGGTAATGCCTATTTTTGTATACTCTTGTGAGAATGAAATACTTGACAAATGAAAAGCAGAGTCGAGTATTTGTCTCATTGTATTAAGAACTTTTGTGCAAAGTGAACAGAACGGTTCCAAGGGAAGCGATAAAGAACAGAGACAAAGTCAATAAATAAATATAGGCCCAGCCGACGATGTGAATATGTAAAATATCAAAGGTGAACAGGAGAGGCTTTCAAAGAGAACAGAAGCGTATCTGGTGGGTCTCTCCTCTCCTGACCTACATACATCTCATCAGCTGCTTAACAGCTCACCGCTGGCTCTTCTGGTACCCTTCCAGAAGAGCCGTTGTTGTTCTGTTGTTCTGCGTGTTGTTTTGTTCTGTGTTTTTCCGTGTGTTGTTCTGTTGTTCTGTGTGTTGTTCTGTTAACATTGTTGTTGTTTTCATGAACGTTTGTCTCTGCTCTCTGGTCCCCCCGTCGCTCCTCCTCCTCCTCCTCCTCCTCCTCCTCCCCCTCCTCCTCCTCCTCCACCTCCTCCTCCTCCTCCTCCTCCTCCTCCTCCTCCTCCCTCCTCCTCCTCCTCCTCCTCCTCCTCCTCCTCCTCCTCCTCCTCCCCCTCCTCTCTCCCTGTCTCTCTGTCCCTGACTCCCCTGCAGACCCCCGCCTCCCCGGCCAACACCCTGCTGGACCCCTCCTCCCTGGGGGGTCCTCCCTCGGAGCTGTTCGCCTCCTTCAGCCCCACCTCTGTGCCCTCAGGTAACAAACACACACACACACACACACACACACACACACACACACACACACACACACACACCACACACACACACGCACACACACACACACACACACACACACACACACACATCACACACACACACACACACACCACACACACACAGGGCAGGAAAATATACACACACACACACACACACACACACACACACACACACACACCACACACACACACAGGGCAGGAAAAGATACACACACACACACACACCACAGACAGTGAGAGATCAGGAGAGGCCGGCGAGAGGAAGAGGAGGCGAAGTACAGAAATAGATGAAGATAAATAGACGCAGGTTGGAGGGAGAGAGCAGGAGGGGGGAGAGGAGGAGGAGGAGGAGGAGGAGGAGGAGGAGGAGGAGGGGGGAGAAGGGGAGGAGGAGGAGGAGGAGGAGGAGGAGGAGGAGAGAGGGAGTAGGAGGAGGAGGAGGAGAGAAGGAGGAGGAGGGGGAGAAGGGGAGAAGGGGAGGAAGAGTAGGGAGAGGAGGAGAAGGAGGAGAGGAGGAGGGGGAGGGAGGAGGGGGAGGAGGGGGGAGAGGAGGAGGAGGCGGAGGAGGAGGAGAGGTGGCCATGCGTTGAGAATGAAGGGCGTGGGTAGCGGCTCTGGGCCTCAGCTGAGGGAGGTGATCAACATGTGGTCTCTGGCCGGTCGAGAGACTGTTTGATATGCACGCGGCTGCTGTGGATTACGCTGCTGTGCTCCTCTCTCCTCCGCTCCTCTTCTCCTCTTTCCTACTCTCCTCCTCCTCCTCTCACGGTGTTACAAAACTGCCTTATGCTCCTCTCTTCTCCATCCCCTTCTCGCGGTACCTCTCGGCTATACTCTCTACTCTCTACTATTATATCTCCCTCTCCTCTCCTCTCCTCTCTTCTCCTCTCCTCTCTCACACCTCCTCTCCTCTCTCACACCTCCTCTCCTCTCCTCTCCTCTCCTCTCCTCTCCTCTCCTCTCCTCTCCTCTCTCACACCTCCTCTCCGTTTCCCCCCCCCCTCCCCGGCCCTCTCCCTGTTCTCCTCCTAACGACCCTCTGAGGGTGTGTAAGTGTCTGGTCTGAGCTATACGTGTGGGTCTGTTCCTGGGGTGGAGGGAGAAGCCACAGTGAGAGTCTGGTAATGAGAGGGTTGTGCGGCGGATCAGTCAGAGTGCATCACAGAGGGTCTGTCCTGCTGCACCGGGGAGGTGATTATCACAGTCACTATCACCGCCGCCATTAAGGGACACTGCATTAGGCACCCGGGCCAAAAGTAGGCCAGCGCTGTTTGATGATGCTCTGGTTATGGTGCATTGTGTGTGTGTGTGTGTGTGTGTGTGTGTGTGTGTGTGTGTGTGTGTGTGTGTGTGTGTGTGTGTGTGTGTGTGTTTGTTGTTCTGCTCTCCTGCTCCTCCTCCTCCCAGTGTGTGTGTGTGTGTGTGTGTGTATCCACAGGCAGTGGAGCTAGGCTTCTGTGTGTCTGACTGTACTGTGCTGCCTTGTTTCTAAAAAAGCCCTCTGTGTCCTCCTCCTCTCCACCTCCACCTCCTCTCCACCTCCACCTCCTCCTCTCCTCCACCTCCTCCTCTCCTCCTCCACCTCCTCCTCCTCCAGGTTACGTGACCATGGGAGCGGTGCCCCCAGGCCACTGGTCCCAGCAGGCCTACCCCGGCCAGGCCCCCCTGGCCTTCGGGCTGCAGTCCCCCCTGGGTCTCCCCCCCGGCCAGCCCCTCATCTGGGGCCAGGCCGGCCTGTTCCCCGCCACCCAGCAGCAGTGGGCGGCCATGGCGGCGGGAGCGTTCCCCCCCGGGGCCTACCTCCCCGGGGGGCAGCCCCTGGGCCCAATGCCCTGCCCCGCCCCCTCCGCCGTGTTCCAGACCCTGGCCCAGGTGACCGCTGGCCCCTCCCCCGTGGGCGATGGCCAATCGGGCGCCTCGGCTATCCCGCCGTCGGCCTCGTCGAGTCCC
>CM051004.1:5551381-5563881 GCA_027704905.1 Muraenolepis orangiensis | reverse complement strand
CAAGAGAGGGAGAGAGAAGGACGAAGAGGGAGAGAGAGACACAGACAGGGAGAGAGAAGGATGTAGAGGGAGAGAGGGATGGAGCGAGGGAGGAAGAAGTATGGAGAGAGAGACAGAGGGAGAGAGAGAGCAATGGAGGGAGAGAAAAGGAGAGAGAGAGAACGATGAAGAGGGAGAGAGAGGGAGAGAGGAGGAGGGAGAGAAGGATGTAGAGGGAGAGAGGGATGGAGAGAGAAGGATGAAGAGGGAGAGAGAGACACAGCAAGGGAGAGAGAGAGAGAGACAGGGAGAGAGAGAAGGATGACACGAGAGGAGTGAGAGAGAAGGATGTAGAGAGAGAGCCAGAGATGGAGAGAGGAGAGAGAGAGAGAGACGGAAAGTGGGAGTGAGAGACAGGAAGAGAGAGAAGGATGAAGAATGAGAGAGGGAGAGAGGAGGAGGGAGAGAGAGACTAATGGTTTGTGTTGAGCAGAGGTGACCCCTGTGTGTGTAAAAGCATGTCGGGCCACACTGCTGAGTTGTAACTCAGGCTGCTTTAATGGGCTGTCATGACCGCCTCTAATGCAGCACGCCATCAGCCTAATGAGCAGCTGACTGCTGATCCTTCACTTCCTGTAGGCCCTTCACTTCCTCCTATAGGCCCTTCACTTCCTCCTGTAGGCCCTTCACTTCCTCCTATAGGCCCTTCACTTCCTCCTATAGACCCTTCACTTCCTATAGGCCCTTCACTTCCTCCTATAGGCCCTTCACTTCCTCCTATAGGCCCTTCACTTCCTATAGGTCCTCTCCTCTCCTCTCCTCTCCTCTCCTCTCCTCTCCTCTCCTCTCCTCTCCTCTCCTCTCCTCTCCTCTCCTCTCCTCTCCTCTCCTCTCCTCTCCTACCTGTGTGTTTGATACACCAGTGGATAGTCTACTACACACACGCCCTATTGCCTCTCCACACACACACACACACACACACACACACACACACACACACACACACACACACACACACACACACACACACACACACACACACACACACACACACACACACTTCAGTCTTGATATGCTCCCCTATAGGGAGCCCACATAACGAGTATTCAGCTGTTTAAGTCGTCAATCAATCAATATCGTTTTGTGACAGTTAGAAATGTATTGGTTAAATGTGTGTGTGTGTGTGTGTGTGTGTGTGTGTGTGTGTGTGTGTGTGTGTGTGTGCATATGTGTATGTGTGTGTGTGTGTGTATATATATATATATGTGTGTGTGTGTGTGTGTGTGGTGTGTGAGTGTGTGTGTGCGTGTGTGTGTGTGTGTGCGTGTGTGCGTGTGTGTGTGTGTGTGCGTGTGTGTACGTGTGTTTGTGTTTGTGTGTGTGTTTGTGTATGTGTGTTTGCGTGTGCGTGCATGCGTATGTGTGTGCTTGTGTGCGTGCATGCGTTTGTGTGTGTGTGTGTGTGTGTGTGCGTTCCTGCGTATGTGTGTGCATGTGTGTGTGCATATATTTGTGTGTGTGCGTGCGTGCCTCACGTATGTGTGTGTGTGTGTGTGTGTAAATACCTTCTTGAATAGACTGAGGTCTGTGTAAAGAGTCAGGAATGTCAGGTATCAGCCGCAGTATCCATAAGAAGGATTTGGGTACAAGGCAAACATATACATCCGTTATAGGTTCTCCATGGGGGGGGGGGGGGTGGGGGAGGGGGGGGCACTTCTTCTGTCGTCATCCCTGAGCTGTATCTGTGTACATATGCGCCTAAAACCGTCTGGAAATCACCGTTGTGAACAGGTGAACAGGTGATACAGGTGATACAGGTGATACAGGTGATCGCTTCAGAACGCGAGGCCTTGCCCCCGCACACACCTATAGTGACTCACATGCGCGCGTACACGCCGCGCCGTGCCGCGCCAGCCCGGCCGCATTCCTGAGGGGTTTCCTAAACCCGTCCGTCTGTGAGCTGTGTCGATTGTCCGCGTGAGGCATTCAGTCCTCCTCCTCCTCCTCCTCCTCCTCCTCCTCCTCCTACACCGGGACCAGACCCGTTTGACGAAACTGACTGACTCACTGACTCACTGACTGACTGACTGAGTGTTTTTTTTTTTGTTCACGCACGGATACGCACATTCACCCCCCCCCCCCTCCCCCCTCCCCCCTCCTCCTCCCCTCTCCTCGTCCACACACACCGAAACCTGCGAGCCTCAGACGGCCGAGGCTCCTCCTGAGATGGGACACACGACAACACCTCTAACCCTCTAATCATTGACACAGCAGGGTAACAGCGGTTTTATTATTATTATTTAAAAAGAGATTGATTTGACCAGGAGGAAACCCTGGATGTGGATATGAGACGCTGAGAGACAACACCGCCAGTGGACTACATTCAGCACCTGACGCCATGGATCAGGTACGATTTAGGATCTTTAACTGCTCAGACGTGATGGGAAGTCATGGCCAATGCTTCGTGATGTGATTGTGATTTTTAACTGATCTGAAAATGTTACTAATACGTCTTAATGTTTTTTATTTGTTTTGTTTTTTCGTTTTGTTTTTCTTTTTTTAATAGGCTACACAACAAATACAACGTAAAAAAAAAAATGTAATTACAATGAAAACGCTGTTTTAAATATAAAATAGTGTGTGTGTGTGTGTGTGTGTGTGTGTGTGTGTGTGTGTGTGTGTATCTGTGTGTGTATGTGTGTGTGTGTGTGTGTGTATGTGTGTGTGTGCATGTGTGTGTGTGTGTGTGTATGTGTGTGTGTGTGTGTGTGTGTACACGTTTGTGTGTATATGTGTGTGTGTGTTTGTGTACACGTATGTGTGTATGTGTGAGTGTGTGTGTGTGTATTTGTGTGTGTGTGCATGTGTGTGTGTGTGTGTGTGTGTGTATTTGTGTGTGTGTGCATGTGTGTGTGTGTGTGTGTGTGTGTGTATGTGTGTGTGAGTGTACACGTTTGTGTGTGTGTGTGTGTGTGTGTGTATGTGTGTGTGAGTGTACACGTTTGTGTGTATGTGTGTGTGTGTGTGTGTGTGTGTGTGTGTGTGTGTGTTGTGTGTGTGTGTGTGTGTGTGTGTGTGTGTGTGTGTGTGTGTGTTTGCATTTGGACTGCATTACTCATCGTGGGTTTGCTGATCTGTGACAGAACATTAAAACAGACAAGAGATCGTCAGGGTTTTGCTACTCAGCCTGTTTATGAATCACTCATTGAAAACGCAGAGTTTATGGACAAAGTACGACATAGTGACACAGAACTTCTGTAACGTAATCATTACACTATCGCTGTATAATAACACTAACAGCACACTTTCCCTTCCCGCTGCGTGGTCCTGCTCCGTGGCTCCGCAGGAGGACGCAATGGACTTCAAAGCCCTGAGGGCCAAGTTCCAGGATGAGGAGTTGCTGCTGAGGCAGCCCAGGGCCAAACCCGGCCTCCCGGAGAAACCCAAAGTAGCCCCTCCTCCTCCGCCCCACATCCCCACCCACAACCTGCCGGCGGGGGCCCGGCCCTCCCTCCTCACCTCCCTCGGCCAGGGCCTGGAGGGGGGCAAGACGGTACCCAAAGTCGTCTTCAAGGAGGACAAGAAGGACAGCCGGAAGCTGTCAATGATACCACTCGGCCCGAAAGCCAAGGACCAAGACAAGTCCGCCAAGGGCAGCAGAGAGAAGCTCAACTCAGAGGAGAAGGAAAAGGAGAAGAAGGAGAAGGAGAAAGAAAAGAAGGAGAAGAAGGAAAAGAAGGAGAAGGAGAAAGACACGTCCAAGCACGGGAAAGATAAGAAGGGGCTGCTGCAGTTCATGGCCAAGGAGTCGTCTGAGCTGGTGCCCGCCTCGCCGCCGCCAAAATCCACAATCAAGAAGGTCTTCCCGGGCTTCAAGAAGTCCTCCAAGAGAGATTCGGTGGCGGGTCTCGACCTCATCCTGGATTCCCCCAGTCCCGGCCACCCCGACGGAATGGCCCCGCTGATCCCCAGCGGCTACCTGCCCTCGGGGGGGTCCCCGTCCCCGTTCGTCCCCACCATACCCGACTTCAACGCCATGTCGGCCCTCATGCCGCCCACCTTCATCCCGCGGCCTCCCGCTGCCCCGCCCACACCTCCCACGCCTCCCACACCTCCCACACCTCCCACCTCCACCTCCACACCTCCCACACCTCCCACACCTCCCACGCCTCCACGCCTCCACGCCTCCACGCCTCCTTCACGACGACGTCCTGGCGGCACCCTGGCAGGAGGCAGAAACACCGGAGATGGAAACTCCCACCCCGTCTGTTTCAGCTCGCCCCAGACCGGCCTCACCCACCTCCACCCCCCCCTCCCCACCGAGCAGCCTCGCCTCCAGCTCCTACCTACCCCCCTCCCCACCGAGCAGCCTCGCCTCCAGCTTCATCCTGCCCTCCTTGACCGGCAGCCCAGCATCCAGCGCCTATGCAGCCCCAAGCCCCGCACGGCGCACACCCAGCCCCCCGCCGTCACTCCCCAGCCTCACGCCCTCCGTCCCCAGCCTCACACCCTCCGTTCCCAGGCCTCCAACACCGCCCCCACGCTTGGGGAGTTCCTCTGCTGGAGCCGGGCCGGACCACTACGGGGACCAGGACCAGCTCCCCGCCGCCACTGCCTCATTGCCCAGGGAGCAGCCCCCGGTCCACACGCTGTCCTCGGCCCTGGAGCGGGCGGCCGAGAAGAATCCGGGGAAGAGGACCACTCCGGCAGACCAGAGGATCCTCCAAGCTCTGGAGAAAGCACGCAGGAAGGTCACCGGGTATGCAACGCACCTCTCCCCAGCACACACACACGTCACTTTAGAAAGTACAGTCTCCCGCATCAGACGTTAGATTAGAATGATTATTATATTTAGCATTAGCTTGTGTCTACCGGCTTCACTGTTTGTCGTAGCCCCTGTTTGACTTATTGTGTCAAATCCAGGGAGCCAACTTGTTGTACTTGAGCACTGGTTCTGCTCTAGGAGGCTTGTTAGGAAGGAAATGTATAGTAGTTATTCTATCATATATATGTGTATATGTATATATATATTATAGTATTATGGCTCGTTAGGAAGGAAATGATGATGACCAGAAGAAAAAGTAGGACTGCTGGATCAGAAGTTCTGCTATAACACAATAGGACTGCTGGATCAGAAGTTGTGTTCTAGAACACTAGGACTGAAGGCTCAGTTTCACCTGTAGACCCTCATGGTCTTGTCGTGCTAATGAGTCTTGCTAATGAATAATGGTGAATAATTGTGCAATTTTCCATTGACGACGCCCAGCTCGTTACACCTACTGATGGCCACGCCAGAAGGCCCGCCTCCCCCCAGCCGCATCGCTCCTATCCCGCCCCTCGACTACGACCATCGGGCGAGGAATCCCAAAGAGGCTCAAGTCAACGGCCTCCCGTTCAGTAAGTAACAACAGAGAGCTCCCTCTCCTTCTGTCCTTCTGTCCTTCTCCATCCTTCTCTCTCCTTCTCCCTCTCTCTCTCTCTCTCTCTCTCTCTCTCTCTCTCTCTCTCTCTCTCTCTCTCTCTCTCTCTCTCTCTCTCTCTCTCTCTCTCTCCTCTCTCTCTCTCTCTCTCTCTCTCTCTCTCCTCTCTCTCTCTCTCTCTCTCTCTCTCTCTCTTCTCTACCCCACCACGGACTTCTAACAGCCAAGCCCTGCAGATATGCTGAAAGCAGAGTCCCCTCTTAGTTTTTTAGTTTTGAGGAGTATATATTGTGTATATATATATATATAAATATATACTATATATATATATATATATATTCATTAACAATATATACAGTATGTATATATATGCATACTGCAAATATATATACAGTATATATATATATATATATATATATATATATATACTGTATATATACTGTGTATATACTGTGTATATACTGTATATATATATATATATTCAAATACAATATATATACTGTATATATATATATATATATATATATGGAGACAATGCAATACCAGCACCTAGATTCTTCTTGTGGGCAGGAATGCTGAAGGCATGAGAAGAGGCTGAGACCAGAGACTAGAGGCTAAGACTAGGGCTGAGACCAGAGACTAGAGGCTAAGACTAGGGCTGAGACCAGAGACTAGAGGCTAAGACTAGGGCTGAGCCCAGAGACTAGAGGCTAAGACTAGGGCTGAGCCCAGAGACTAGAGGCTAAGACTAGGGCTGAGCCCAGAGACTAGAGGCTAAGACTAGGGCTGAGCCCAGAGACTAGAGGCTAAGACTAGGGCTGAGACCAGAGACTAGAGGCTAAGACCAGGGCTGAGCCCAGAGACTAGAGGCTAAGACTAGGGCTGAGACCAGAGACTAGAGGCTAAGACCAGGGCTGAGCCCAGAGATACATGCATACATGCATTCATGCATGTATGTATGTGTGTGTGTGTGTGTGTGTGTGTGTGTGTGTGTGTGTGCGTTCATGCATGTATGTATGTGTGTGTGTGTGTGTGTGTGTGTGTGTGTGCGTTCATGCATGTATGTATGTGTGTGTGTGTGTGTGTGTGTGTGTGTGTGTGTGTGCGTTCATGCATGTATGTATGTGTGTGTGCATGGCTTTGAATGCGTTTCTGTGTGCCTGGTGCTTGTTGTTTTTGAAACATTTAAACATTTAGGATAACATCTGAAAAGATAACAATAAGTATGTCAGGGTAAACATCTGATAAAGTGATGTCTTCGTGTTTCATGTTCAAGGACAAGGTGATCATTTTCAAGGGTTTTCAAGGGATTCTAAGCTGATCTGGCCTTGTTTCATACCTCACCAGATATATTTAAGCACAGGAAGAAGAGCTTATGTGCAGGAATGTGATTTCATGGGAATGTCCCCGACTGACAGAACCAGCTCCCCAGCCGTCAGCCGGTCGCTGCAGGGTGGATTCTCAGGCTAGTGGAGGGTTGGTGATGGTGTCGGCTGACGCATGGAGCTGTGTGTTCACCTGGACTAACAAACTACTGTTATCACGTTGGGAAGCAGTGGAGGTTGTGAAGTAACACACACACACACTGCGGGCGTTCTACATAATGTGTCGGTAGATCAGCACGATAAAAAGACTCATTTCGGCGTTGTGAACGGGGTTTGGCGTCTCGTTGTGTGTTTCCAGCCGCTGGTTCTGTGCTCCGATATATTCTTTCATAAAATGTCAATCCGGTGGGACGCTCGTGTTATAACAGGCGGTATGTTTTGCGTCGCCAGGTCCGTCCGAAGAGGGGTCCGACGGGGCGGTGCCGGAGCTCATGGTGGTCCCTCCTCCTCCGCCCAGGAGGGCCCTCCCGGACCCCCTGGTTCTGGGACCCCCTCCGGAGAAGCCCGCCAGGCCGCCTGCTGTCGACCTGACTCCCTACCTGCCTCCGCCCCTGGAGGGTAAATACATCATCTTACATCATATTACATCATATTACATCACATTACATCACATTACATCATATTACATCACATAAATCACATAAATCACATAAATCACATTACATCACATCACATCACATCACGTCACATCACATCACGTCACATCACATCACATCACATCACATCACGTCACATCACATCACGTCACGTCACATCACATCACATCACGTCACATCACGTCACATCACATCACATCACGTCACGTCACATCACATCACATCACATCACGTCACGTCACATCACATCACGTCACATCACGTCACATACATCACATCACATACATCACATCACATCACATCACATCACATACATCACATCACATCACGTCACGTCACATCACATTACATTCTTGAAGCATGTTTTGTCCAAAGCGACTTACAATAAGGTCATTCAGCAGGTAGACAAGAGAACAACTAGTCACCATAAGTCATAGCTTTATTTCCTTCCTAACGAGCCATAATAGCAACAGGAGAGCAGACGAGGAAAGAGGAAGGGGGAAATGTTCCTCCCTGCTTCCCAAAACGTAGCTTAGCAGACCTCCCTGTCTGTGTTGTGACCTCTCTCTCTCTCTCTCTCTCTCTCTCTCTCTCTCTCTCTCTCTCTCTCTCTCTCTCTCTCTCTCTCTCTCTCTCTCTCTCTCTCTCTCTCTCCCCTCAGTGGAGGACATCCCCCTCCCGCAGGAAGCAGAAGGCCGCGGGGAGCCTGAGGACGCCCACCTCCCCGGGGCCCACTCTCCTCCGTCCTCCTCAGAGGTCTCCTGGGGACAGGAGGACTACAGAATCCCCAACGGGTACGGTTACGGGAACCCACTCCCGGACGGCGGCGATGGCGGCGGCGGTCCAGGGGCGTCCTACAGCAACGGGATGTCCGGCACCGGGTCGGAGTTCGGAGAGAGTCAGGACGCGTCAGACTCGCCCGCCCTGGACGCTCAGGACCAGCCGACGTTTTCAACGTAAGGACGGACGAGCTCTCTCTCTCGGGTTGGGATCTGGGGGGGGGGGGGGGGGGGCTCGTGTTCCAGATGATTCCGTGTAAAGCTCCTCGGGGGTTAACCAGCTGTTTGTCTGTGTCTCAGGCCGCAGCCCAATCATGACACGCTGGACAGTTCCGGAAACGTCTACGAAGACGTCAACGTGCCGGCCACCAAGAAGAAGGTCAAGATCGAGGGAACCAAGAAGCGCAAAGGACCGCCGAAGAGTAAAGACTCTTTATGAAAACATATCCCAAGAGAGAGAGAGAGAGAGAGAGGAGAGAGAGAGAGAGAGGAGAGAGGAGAGAGAGAGGAGAGAGAGAGAGAGAGAGAGGAGAGAGAGAGAGAGAGAGAGAGAGAGAGACTATGTAGCTCTGAAAGTCAAATAAAACAGATTTCAGACTTTGGTCTAATTCAATACCTGCAGTCAGACTGGGGTCAAGTAGTGTTGTTATCAAAGGGAAGTCAAATAGAAATCCTATCACACTCAGCTCCCATTCAATAGCTCAGCTCAGCCCTGAGGTCTGCTGCTCGGCTCCTAACCCCCTGTTACCAGGAGGCCAGGTCCCATGGGAATGCCACAGTTGACACAGGGGGAATAAATGCACACAAAATATACTAATACCTAAAAACTAAATAACAACAAACTAAACTAAACTAAACTAGTATAAACTAAATATAACTAAATGAAATCTAAATGTATTGACTTATGAATTGCACAATTGACAGTATTATTACAGTAATACGTAGGTATATACAATACACAACAATACGTATAGTGCAAATTGGCAGTAATAAAATACTAATAAATAACTCAGCTAAACACAGTTCATGTATGGACTGTTTTAACTTAAAAACAATCATTTAATACATCAACTCTCTCAAAGGTGGAATACCTTTAAACAGCCTCACTGTAGCCCAAAGCAACATGTTACATGAACTGCTATGATCTATGATGATGATCAAGACGACAAATATTATTTCAATCCTATTATTAGGATGAGAATGGAAATATATATATAATTATTAATTAATATATAATTCATGTATTTCTCCCATTTTTTCCACAGATCCATATGACGAGACCAAGTCAAGCGTAAGCAGTTTCACTTAGTTTGTGTGTGTGTTTGTGTGTGTGTGTGTGTGTGTGTGTGTGTGTGTGTGTGTGTGTATGTATATGTGTGCGTGTATGTGTGTGTGTGTGTGTGTGTGTTTGTGTATGTATATGTGTGTGGGTGTATATGTGAAATGTGTGCGAAAGTGTGTGTGTGCGCGTGTGTGTTTGGATATTTAAATGAGATGTTTAAACTTAGTCCACTTCCTCCCCCCCCCCCCCAGAGCGAGGAGAAGACCAGGACCCTCCGCCTGGCCAAGTAAGGCCCTCCCCTCTGGACCATGTGACCCAGTTACTGGCCCCTCTATCTGCCATCAGACACACCCTGGCTGGGGCCCCCACGGGCACGCCCACATCCTGGTGTTATAGGGCTCTGTATTGTCTGTCTCTCTCTCTCTCTCTCTCTCTCTCTCTCTCTCTCTCTCTCTCTCTCTCTCTCTCTCTCTCTCTCTCTCTCTCTCTCTCTCTCTCTCTCTCTCTCTCTATTTTTCTCTCTCCCTCTCTAGCTCTATCGCTCTCTCTCTTTCTCTTTCTCTCTCGCCCATTATTAGTTATTAATATTATATACATATGCATGTGTTCATTTATTCTGTTACAGGGTACATGAAATGTAAACATATATTAAAGTTGAAATCCCCCTCATCTCTCTCTCTCTCTCTCTCTCTCTCTCTCTCTCTCTCTCTCTCTCTCTCTCTCTCGCGCTCTCGCTCTCTCTCTCGCTCTCTCTCTCGCTCTCCCCCTGTCTCTTTTGCTCAGTTTCAGGATCAACAAGAAGGCCCCGACAGCGGAAGGGCCGGACGAGAAGGAGGTGAAGAAGCGGGAGAAGCAGCGGCTGGAGAAGGAGAAGAAGGAGCAGAAGGAGCAGAAGGAGAAGGAGGAGAAGGAGAAGCGAGAGCAGAATGAGCGGGAGAAGAAGGATAACGACATGAAGAAGAAGTTCAATGTGAGTTCCACCTCGGAGGAGGAGGAGGAGGAGGAGGAGGAGGAGGAGGAGGAGGAGGAGGAGGAGGACAGATCACAACGCAAGTTGAGGAGTTGATGAGAACAGAGGGGAGAGGTGGGGTGGGGGGGGCGTCAAACCTGTCTGAATTCATTCCTGGAGCTCACGGCTCACACTCTGTTTATGTTCTCTCTGCTCCTCGGCGGTATTTGGCCTCTGTGATCACTCTCTCCCCAGTCTGATGGTTTAACCCCCCGACCCCTCCCCTCTCCTCACTGTCAACTAGATCACAGGCCGGGAGGAGGCCATGTACCAGGCCGTGGTAACCGTGACGACGAAGGCACGCAAATACGACCTGCCGGCCACCAGCGGCGACCACATCAGCATCATCCGGACCAACAACTGCCCCAAAGGGAAGTGGCTGGCCCGGGACCACGGCAACAGCTGTGAGTCACACCTGTACACCTGTATGCTCATCATACCATGTGACCTACGTCAGTTGACATGAGCTAAATAATCACGGCGTTGTTGATATATATATATATATATATATATATAAGATATATAGGAGTCGAGGCTAAGTATAACATGCTACGGTACAGAGGTAGCGCTCACTAGCAGGCCTTCCTGAGCGACACATTATGGCCTATATCAGTGGTTCCCAAACTTGGGAAAAATGTGATTTCAGATCATATTCCAAAAACGTGATGTCAGATTGCCAAAAACGTGAAATCATATCAAATTCCAAAACTCTGATCTCAGGTTATCAGATTTACAAAAACTTGATCTCAGATTTTCAAAAACTTGACCTCAGATTTTTTTTTTAAAAGATCTCATTTGAAATTCCAAAAATGTGATCTCAGATGATATATTTAATCCCACATTTGGGAACCACTGGTGTCTGAACGCTAACCGGGTCCTGGTGTGTGTCCTCTCCTCTCAGACGGTTACATAGCAGTGGACCACCTGGAGCTGGACATCAAGGAGATGATGGAGATGGGGAAGAGAACCACACACCACAACAGTACCACCCAGCACCTGGACCCCGTGGAGGACGGCACCACGGACAGCCGGTGAGGAACCGGGAGTGATAGAGGGAGAGAGCAGTGCTAGCAGATGTTGACCCTTTCCCATGTCTCATCACTTGGTGATCATCTCGTTCTGTTTGGTTTTGTTTTTTCCACTCAGGCATTCAAACGACTACCCGCTGTCTACGGGGAGCTGTGAGTACCACCACTTCACCACGCTTTGGTTGAACCACTGTTGAACCGTTGTAACCCCGTAGTAACAATCTATTGTGTGTTTGTGTGTGTGTGTGTGTGTGTGTGTGTGTGTGTATGTGTGTGTGTGTGTGTGTGTGTGTGTGTGTGTGTGTAGTCACCGATGACAGCGAGGAGTGGACTGGTGATGAGGAGGACCCTCTCTCGCCCACCCAGTCGGGAGACGTCTTCAGTCCACAGTGAGTCCACACCGCGGGTTTGACCCGGTCAGGGGTTGTGATGACCGCTGGACCAGGACGGAGGCTTAGCATTAGCACTTAGCATTTCATGATCTATACTTTGATGTTTTCGTGTCAATTACGATGTAATGTCACTGATGGCCCTCATGGCGTTCCTAACCCTCCCTGGAAGGAGGGATCCCCTTCCACTCTGCCTTCCTTCTCAAGGTCTCTTCCTCCATCATTAAGGGAGTTTTCTCTTGTCCTTTGGGGGTCGAGGGTTAGGGGTCGTCATAAACATGTGGCCTGTGAAGCCCACTGAGACTGAAGCTGTGATTAAGGGCTTTACAATATCCAATATTCAATGTGTGTGTTTATGTGTTTGTGAGTGTGTGTGTGTGTGTGTGTGTGCATATGTGTCCCTAATGCATATTGCCTGTTCATTTTTAGGGGCCACACACAAACTCACTCCATGCCAGAGATCGGTAAGAGACAGTTTGATTAATCCGATAATTATTACGTTGGATTTCCCCCGTAAGGCTACAACATGGCCGTGCTACCATGGTAGCCACACACGAGGCTGGGATTACAGCATAATCCAATCCCTTTATCTAGTGACAAATACTTGATGTTGACGCTGTATGGAAAACATAC
>CM051004.1:5531381-5546381 GCA_027704905.1 Muraenolepis orangiensis | reverse complement strand
GTGTGTGTGTGTGTGTGTGTGTGTGTGTGTGTGTGTGTGTGTTAATATGGAACAGACCAGCCAGCACCGCGCCCCTTCTGCCCACATGACAGCGCTAGCCGAGCGCTGGTTATAAACTTTAACTCGTATTACTTCAGGATATTTTTGTATTTCTGCAGCCAGATCCTCCCTTTGCCTGTTGGCTATTTGTGTACATCCTGTTTTAAGTGTTTCTGATGATACCAGGATGATGGAGTTTGTTATGTACGTTTTTAAGACCTTTTTTATAACCTTCACTTCACTTCCGTATAAATATCCAGGTTGTGATGATGTTAAGAGAGGGTAGTTCTGGAACATAGTAACTTTGAGTAACATAATATATAGTACTACACTTTGACTTCTATGTGCTTTAGTTTAGGTTGTAAATGAATGATGTATTTCTTCACAGGGCTGTCCTTCCCTTTACGATGTTTTGTGACCAAAGATCCTTTTCTCATGTAAAATGACTACTGATGTCCAACGTGTCTAAATTAGATTACAATCATAAGGTGTGATTGTATGTGTTGGTAAAAAAGAAAACACACCGACACACACACAAAATACTTCCCATAGTTCTTTATTCAGTGTGCATTTCATTTTACAATAAAAAGCAATTAAAGTGAAAATCAGAACAGCAACTCCATGCAAGTGTGTGACAGTAACAGAAACCTCCCGGACCGAGGGAGGGAAAACAGACGTCCAAAACAGACGCTAACTTGTCGAGACTGAACCCCTGACAGGTTAGCCCACAGGTTAGCCCTAGTGCTAGCTTTCTCACACCTCACACACATACTCGGTGTCTTGATGGTATGGTGAGAAGGCTGTTGGTTAACACTCTGAGGACTCTCTCTTGTTCGTCTGGGAAATCTACGGCGGTTGATCTCCACAGGCGGCCAAAAGGATCTTACTCCAGCCCCTCCGATCTGCAGCTGCGTGTCGGATTTCCTCAACAGTTGGTGAAATTGATGGACATGATGTTTGCTACGTAGTGATGGAATAACCATCGCCGTCCCGAAACAACACTAGAGTGTGTTTTCCATGTGTTGGATAGAGCTAATCTATCTACCTTGCAGAGAGCTAATTGTTGGATGAGCTCTATAGGATCCTTTCTTATGCAATGTCCAAGAAACCTCCGATGTTATGTTAAGCATTACCCTGTAGCAGGAAGTGGCAAAGGTGTTGATTTGTTGAAAAACTTGTCTTGGAGAACCCAGGTTTCACTTCCATACAACAAGATACTGAGACAAGACGCCTTATAAAGGTTAACCTTAATAGGTACATTTGAGAATGTACGACTCTGAAGGTTGGGGCCCCCCACTAAACTTGGCCACAAAGAAGGAGGCCTCCCAAAAGACATGGATGACATGGGTTCAATCCCTACTGAGATTTCTGTAGATGGCAGTACTTTTTTTAAGTCAAATATACGTTTTGAACTTGTCCTAGTCGGTGTCTTGGTTTGAGTCCCCACTATAATTGGCCACCAAGAAGGAGGACTCCCCAAAAGGCTCCTCAACACCTGCAGACCCCCCCCCCCCCAGGGGCAGAACCCCTCCTGCCAGTTAGCTCCAGTGATCTTGAACCAGCAACTCTGCACCACAAAGCCATGGTGCATGTTTAGGCATAGGGGGACTTGAACCAAGGACCTTAGATCAGCAACGTGAGAGCTCTCTCCATTGCAACACAGACGTTGCATGATCATATTGCCATATTTTAGTTGGCTATTTTCAGAGATGTTTTAGTGCAGTGTTACCAGGGGCGGACTGGCCATCAGGAGTACCTGGGCCTTAATATGATCCCTTCGTTTAGATAGCTTCACTAGTAGTGGCTGGCCTATTAACTTTGGTCCATGTGGGTTTGTCCCACCCCTTTCCCTTCAGCTGTTGGCTGTCACCTGTCAATCAGACACTGCGTGTGCAGATGCATGTGGCCTCATTGACTGTGGACCTAAGCTAGGCTAGGCAAGTTGGTTGTGTGGCATAATGGAGCCACCTAAACACGCTACAAAGCGTGAGGGTGACGAAAAGGAAGTCGCGTGAGACAGATGACGCTAAATTCTCATTCGGCCACATTAGTATGAACGTTTTTCGTGTCATATTTTGTGACAAAAACGACAAATTCCAACATCTGACTAACTGGCATGCTAGTAGTTTCACATTTGAATGCGAACAATGCAACAAAGCTGCCGAACTTAATAATAACTGAATTGAATATCAAAGCTATCTGCTCCAGCATGGTGAGTATAGTAGTAAAAGTATTCACCCCCTAACAGTCCAAATTAAAAACTGGAATATATTCATTGCATAAGTTTTCATACTCGTTGTCATGGCAAGCCCACATTCACTCATGTTTAGTATTTGGTTGCATATCCTTTGCAGGCCACGACTTCCTGATGTCTGTGATCCATCAACTTCAAAATATCCTATTTTCAAGCACTCTTAAAGCCACATTATAACCTCTCCCCAACCAATGGGAATTGGCTGGGGGGGGACTAGATTCAACACTAAATGATGCTGAAGGGACCGGTTGGCTGAATAGTTGTAAGTCATCACTGTAGAGGCAGCATCAATCATCTGTTAACATCTGTTCAAATCACAGATGCATAAAGCCCCACTGGGCTTGTGGACATAGACACTATCATCATTTTCTTAAACCTTAATTTCCCTCGGGATAAATAAAGTTATCTTGAATCTTGAATGTTGAATTTTGTTGTTGGCTAATTGGTGTCACAACAAAATGTATTTTTATGGAAAATATGGTGGATCAAGACAATTCGGGCCATCTGCTTTCCCCAACGCTTAGGGGCCCTTTTGGCCACAGCTCTTCTCCGTCCTGTGGCCCCAAAGTGGTGGAATGAAATCCCCACGGATGTCAGGACTGCAGAGTCACTGCCCATCTTCCACCTCTTCAGGAAACACGACCCGGGTCCTTCCTCCTAGCGGATCCTCTTATCACTTTTTACTAGCATATTAGCGTCTTTCTAAGTAGATTTTCTAAGTAGATTTTGTCAACATATTGTATTTTTTTCCTAAACTTATTGTACTTTTATCTGAGCACTGGCTCATTTCTTGGAGACATTTAGCGTCTGCTAAATGTGTGTAATGTGTAATGTGACCAGAAGATGGACCTGGAGCAGGTCTCTGACAGGGGATTATTTTTATTTGTATTTTATACTCATCAAGGCAGAGAGCAGATTAGATTCCCCACCTTGTCCTGATAAGTAGATTAAGCTAGTAGAGTAATATATATGGATGTAAAACAAATGTTACGCAATAAGCCGAGTGCAGATTAGATTAGATAGAGCTGTCTCTGTCTTTAGGAGTAAAAATTGACATAGAATCGATTTCGTATTTTTTTGCCCCAATAATAATTTTCATTTTTGAGAGTGCAGATTAGAATCCCCACTCCGTCCCGGTGAGTAGATTTAGTTAGAGATTAAAAAACTAGAGTAGAACATTTTTGGATGGAAAAAAGCGACATAGTATCTATGTTGTATTTTTTCTGCGAATGAATAATAATTAAATAATACATAAATAAATCATTTAAATATTTTTGATACTCATCAAAGCAGAGTGCAGATAAGATTCTCACACTCTGTCTTGATGAGTAGATTAAGCTAGTAGACAAATCACACCAACAGATGGCATCTACCCTCATGTGATTCCATAAACTCATTCAGCCGTTCATTCATCCATGCACCGCCAACACAGAATAGGACCAAACCCAGAGTCCTTTGGCTGAGAGTGGAACTCCCCAACCACTAGACTACACATTCATATCAACGTTGAGGTGATGGAGTAACAGTCACCTGTCAGAGACCTGCTCCAGGTCCATCTTCTGGTCACCTGTCAGAGACCTGCTCCAGGTCCATCTCCTGGTCACCTGTCAGAGACCTGCTCCAGGTCCATCTTCTGGTCACCTGTCAGAGACCTGCTCCAGGTCCATCTTCTGGTCACCTGTCAGAGACCTGCTCCAGGTCCATCTTCTGGTCACCTGTCAGAGACCTGCTCCAGGTCCATCTTCTGGTCACCTGTCAGAGACCTGCTCCAGGTCCATCTCCTGGTCACCTGTCAGAGACCTGCTCCAGGTCCATCTCCTGGTCACCTGTCAGAGACCTGCTCCAGGTCCATCTTCTGGTTACCTGTCAGAGACCTGCTCCAGGTCCATCTCCTGGTCACCTGTCAGAGACCTGCTCCAGGTCCATCTCCTGGTCACCTGTCAGAGACCTGCTCCAGGTCCATCTCCTGGTCACCTGTCAGAGACCTGCTCCAGGTCCATCTTCTGGTCACCTGTCAGAGACCTGCTCCAGGTCCATCTCCTGGTCACCTGTCAGAGACCTGCTCCAGGTCCATCTTCTGGTCGCTGAGGAGCAGCTGGCTGACCGAGCCGCCATGGTACAGGTCACAGGTCAACCGCTAGAGACCAAACAGACAAGGGAAGGCTCTGGGAGGAGCAGAGCATGATGGGAGATGAAGTGTGTCTGTTTAAACTACAAAAAACACTTCAAGTTCACCTTGACTTATGAGTCAAGAAAAGGTTAAGACAGGAAATGTCCTACAACAGAAACTACCGGGCAGTAATTCAATTAAAAAGACTACAATTAACAGAAAGTAGACACATAATTAAATCTTAATAGACAGCATGACAACATGTTACATTAATATTTCTTGTCAACGTTATCCCCGACAAACACAACCACACATTCATCATTAGATTAGATTCAAATGTATTGTCATTTCACAAGTACAGTACAGCGAAAATAATTTGGCATCTAACCAGAGTGCAGAAGTCACAGTAAAGTGCTTGGTAATATATAAGTGCTTGGTAATATATAATGTACAGGATGAATCACCACACAGCATTGACCTGTTCAGTTCACTTTAGGCTGATCATATATAAGTAACTTGTTCAATATTAACTCTGATGATGAGAAGGGTTAATGTGCTCTGGCTGGTGAAGAAGAGGTACAACGTGCTTCATGTTTAATAAAACATTAAATATGAATACATACTAGAAAACCCCTCGGTACATGGAGAACTCTGTAAAGAGCTGGGATGAGAGGAACATACTGGACTCTAACATGGCCATTGGGACTAAAAGCGTGAAGATAGAGAGAGAAAATAACTTGAAAGTAAAAGTGAGAATTCATAAATGTTAGTGGCAGTTAATAACGTTAAAGTCGAAGGGTACCAGTTACCCGGATGGATAACTGACGCAAACACTGCCGCTTAATGTTTAAACTACCGCTTAATACGACGTCCTGTGACACAAACATCTCTTTAGATTTACTGCTGAGACAGTTCGTGTTGATATAATGATATAATGATTTTATTCATAAGTCGTTATAGCGATGTTTCTCGTGACATCACAGCCAAAGTCACGTGGTGTTTTTATGTGTTCCCGGTTGGCAAAAAGCAACGTGTGACCTGAAATTAACATGGGAATGAATGGGACCTGTCAGGAAAATAAACCATTGTATATGGTTGGCATGTATAACCATTGTATATGGTTGGCATGTATAACCATTGTATATGGTTGGCATGTATAACCATTGTATATGGTTGGCATGTATAACCATTGTATATGGTTGGCATGTATAACCATAGGCATAATGCGGGCAAGTGTTTGTGTTATTGGTTGCACAAGATTTGATCAACTACTCAAATGTTTTATTTTGCCCATATGCAACAAGTACAATGAAACGCGTACTCCTCATTCCCTTCCGCAGTGTTATAAGTAATAGTGCTTTTCTAAAACACTAAAGGCCTACTATAAAGATACTGTACACAATCAAAAATAGCAAAGTGACTGATGGATGATGTGTACATCTTCCTGTCAGGGCAGTATTTATTGGGTAACGATTATGTTCAGTTTATAAACTTTTGATGACAGTTTGCTTTATTCAATGTGTTGGTACGAATGATCTCAATTATTGGAATTGAAACCGTTCGAAAACTCATAATAAAATGCATTTTGCTAAAATGTAATGTAAAAAATGACTGTAATGTAATGAAATAACGGTTTAACGTGACCATTAAGTAACAACTGATGCTCTTCCAGTGATTGTAAAGCCTTGAGAGACTCCTTCGTGTCAAAAGGTGTAAATAGCACCGAAGCTCAAATCTGGCTAAAGAGTTAAGAGGTTATTTTTCCATCCCGTTTAATGCGTACAGGTCTGGAAGTGAAGCCCAACCTTTATCATACGTTAGTTTAAAGGAATATCTAGAACTAGTGACTTGATTGAGTTTTTTAACGTATTCAGCGACTAGAAAATTGCGTAAAGCAGTCGAGCGCGCCCTACTTTCAATATAATAGATGCCAATAACAAGGACCTTTTGCCAACCGCAAAACTGTGCATGCGTGGAAATGACATCATTTCTATATTGTTGCTATATTGTTATATATATTGTTGCTGTCACGACTTACCAGGTTTACTAAATTGAGTTTGGCCACAGACGAGGCACAGGCTTTTTTTCTGTTAACAATGAAGTGGAGGCGGATCACTGCCCTCTGCTGGATGACTGAGGAATTACAACACGTTACAAAACACACGCCAGTGGTGGTTGTGACCACCATCAGATCATAAACTGTTCTTATTAATTTCATCAATAATCGACTATGCATGCATTATTTAATTTTTTTTAAGTCAAACTCTGTCCATAGCACACGCTATCACACACACTATATTTCAGGAGCATTATTATTCATTTAAAAGTTCCTAAATGAAAAAGCACACACTCAAGTTACACATAAATACACACATAAACTTGATATGTTTGTGACAGGAGGGTTAAATGTTGACCGCAAAGACATGTGTACTTTGATGGTTTCCCTTCTTTGCCTTCCCCAGGGACGGAGGTGCGTTCAACAGAACAAATCCAAAGTCGCTTAGCGGTTAATCTTGGGTACTGGCAGTATAATTGTATTCCAAGTGTCTAGCCTGTTATGTATGCGTTACATCCGGTGTGACCAGGAGTTTTGGGGGGTGTGAACCGGACACAGTTGTTGTTGTTGTTGTTGTTGTTGTTGTTGTTGACGCCATGGCAGTGTGTACAATAAACGGTACAATAAAATAGTCCATAGTCTGATTAAACACAACTTTTTATAATTATTATTATTATTATTATTACAACACACACACACACACACAGTTGAGATGAGGGATTCTGCTGACGCGATGGTGTGAGGACAACAGCCTCGCACTGAATGTCAGCAAGACCAAGGATCTCATGATGGACTTCAGGAGCCACCGGGGAACCCACTCCACCATCAGCCTGGACGGGACACCGGAGAAAGTCTTTGGCTGCTTCCGTTTCCTGGGACTACAGATCTCGACCTGTTCAATCAGTGAGTATTTATCTACGGGCAGCCTACTGAACTGCTAGGAGGGCTGCCCCTATCATTGTCACCTATATCACACTATTTCACTATCACTATCTGGACTTTCTGGACTGTTACTGCACTGTACCGTGATGCTGCTGCACTACTGGCACTTTAAAATGCTGTTTGCACAATTCACCATATATATATATATATTATCCATCACTGTACGTACAGTCACTGTATTGTGTCCTGTGTTGTTAGTGAAGTGTTGTTTGTAGCAGTGGTGGCTGGTGGTTGTAAAAGGGGGGGGGGAAGGAAGGTGGGGTTTGGTGGTGGGTGGGGTTTGGTGGTGGGTGGGGTTTGGTGCTGGGTGGGGTTTGGTGGTGGGTGGGGTTTGGTGCTGGGTGGAGTTTGGTGGTGGGTGGGGTTTGGTGGTGGGTGGAGTTTGGTGGTGGGTGGGGATGTTAGTGAGGACATATGAGGCCATGTAAAACTCATGTAAAAGACATTTGAAGCAGCATAAGGAGATGGTGTGTAACTCGTGAGCTACCAGAGGAACATTGTGCTGCTTACAACCATTCTTCTTCTTTGTTGTATTATCAGAAATGAATCAGCTCTGATTTAGAGATGTCTGAAGTCTGACCTGGTATCCTAAACCTCAGGAGAACTAAGGAGCAAAACAATAGACCAATCTAACACCAGTTTGAGAAATGGATAAGCCAATCAGGTTTTCTTTTGGACCTTCAGACTAAATCAAGATCAGTGCAGGGAGATAATCGTTGGTCTTGAATCGGGATTGTAGTGAGACAAGAAGAAGTCTTTGTAAGAAGCTGAATTGAGGAAAATGGTCTAAATCTCATACTGATCATTTTTTTTGTCAAGGAGAAATAGGCTAGACAAAGAAAAGATCTGATTTAGAATTAAGCTTTTCTCTTGGAGTAAGCGCTGATCAAAGCTTGCTATAATTCTACTTGGTGTCTTTTTGAGATATTGTTGGCAATTTGTGGTGTGAAAGCTTTTCTTCTTACATGTTCAAGAGGTGGTAATGACCGCGGTTCTTCACATGACAATAGGCCTATTACAAAGAGTCAATAGCGTCAAGAAAGTCAAAAAAGTCAACGTCAAGTATAGTTACCTGTGTTTAATTAAAATAAGACATACTAGTAAAACCAGTTATACACGTGTCACGGTCAGCCATGCTCTCGGTTAACGTTTGGCGTCATGCACCTGGAACGCTTACGAGGTCGGAACTCGTAAGTCGGAAATATACGACTCACGAGTTGTCTGGAACGCGGCATGAATCGGCATAAGTCTACCGGCTCCAGCAGAGTGGTTCTGTAGGACCCGGCGTACGGTGGACCATCTGGGGACTCTAGGGCCTAAAGCGTGTGCACCGTATCGTGACGTGAGAGTCACACCCCATGAGGGTAGCACGGGGCGGAGGCGGTCTGCGTCTGGATGCAGTTGCTTATTTCTAGCAGCAGGGGGCATCGTTTCTTCGCCTAAAGTAGATATTCTGTATGGTAGAGAGGACAGACGAGTCACAGGGCCGTGAACTCACGACGACCAACACAGCGCACACAGCTCTTCCACGCGATGGAAGAGCTGTCATCAGCCGACCAGTCGAATAGCTCTTCTCCGTTCTGACCAAACGTCACCATAATTCTCTCGTAAGCTGGATATCGGTAGCGCTTTACAGGCATGCATCACAACACATACTGCATCATCTGGAGCAGCCATCCACACCTCCAGAAATACCTTCCTGAAACGGCCTTCACTCTTGCAGACTGTTTACCTGTTTACAGCTCAGGACCCGAGGCAGGCCTTCTTCAGGACGTACTGAAAACAGTGGTTCAACACACACACAGTAACTATAGCTAAGGTTTGGTAGACCTAAAATTGGTAGACATAAAAATGACACACACCACACACACACACACACACACACACACACACACACACACACACACACACACCGTGCGTGTGTCTACATAACAATCCATATGTTTGGATGTTTGAATACAGCTGAAGATAGATAGTGTTGCTTGATTTTAGCCAACAACTGCCCTGATTCGCCCAGCAGGTTTAAAGTGTTGTAACAGCATAACATCCCCGCTCTGTCCTTCATGGCCCACATTCCTCTTTCTGCTACAGAACACCTTTGGAGTTTGCATACATACGTTCTCAATCTCTGATGTTAACTTGTGTGTGTGTGTGTGTGTGTGTGTGTGTGTGTGTGTGTGTGGTGTGTGTGTGTGTGTGTGTGTGTGTGTGTCTGTGTGTGTGGTGTGTGTGTGTGTGTGTGTGTGTTTTGGAGGGTACAATCATGACTGCATGGTGAGGGGGAGAGTGTACTTTGTGTACATGTACATGTATTTATCCACAGGCAGTGACCTACTGAACTACTAGGAGCGCTGCCACTATCATAACATTGTCATTAACATTACACTATCATAACATGTCATTAACATTACACTATCATACATGTCATTACATTACACTATCATAACATGTCATTAACATTACACTTACATACTTTGCTGAACCTTCTGGACTCATCACAGTTACTGTACTGTACTCATGAGGCTGCTGCACTACTGGCACTTTAAAATGCTTTAAAAGATTTTTGTAAAACAACTAAAAACATTTTTTTTTTCATTTTCATTTTGCTTCTGTTTTTTGGTTTATTTTTATTGTACATATTTTTTTTGTTACGGTGTTGTTGTTTGAGATGTATTCTGCACGAGGGAATGGGGAGTCAGCATTCCTATGTACTATGTTACAAATGGAAAATCAAAATCGTGTATCTTGTATCTTGTACATGAACGAATGAATGTGACAAATAACCCAAATCTGAATCTAGAACGCCGTGGACGTGATAAAAACAATCTAGAAAGCCGTGAATGTAATATATTTGACAGTGCAGTGACAAGTTGGCTGCTGTGATGTGTTAAAGATGTGGATCTGGTTATAGGTTATAGTTATACAGCATATCGTGCATCTGTACCTGAAAGCAGGAAGTAGCCGTGAGTTGTTTACTGTTGTTCCCGTAGGGGTTCTTTATTATGTAACATCCTACAAAAAGTCACAAGCAAACCTCATGATAGTAATAAAAGAATCTACCTACAGTGCCTAAACAACTCAACCTCTTCAAAATAAATAATAAAAGGTATCTAAATGATCAAAATAAATAATAAAGATAAATATGTGTGTATGACCTCTGTTATATTTGGTATGCTTCTGTTATACAGCATGTGATATATACTGTATGTATATATATATATATATATATATATATATTATTTTATTTTATCTGAAGTTTATAAAACGATTTAAAAAAAACCACACTTGTGTTTATGTGTCCTCAGACTGAGGGTCAGACCGTCTTCAGAAACCAAACCAAGACAAAGAAGAAGACTCGGGGACTGACCCTGGACCAGTGCTCGGAGCTACATGTGCTTGTTCACTAGCATACAGGACACCTCACAGTGTGGTCGTGTGGTTGGGGGTGGTGGTGGTTATGGTGATGGTGGTGGGTTATGGTGGTGGTGGTGGGGTTGGTGGTGGTGGTGGTTATGATGATGGTGGTGGGGTTGGTGGTGGTGGTGGTTATGGTGGTGGTGGTTATGGTGGTGGTGGTTGGTGGTGGTGGTTATGGTGATGGCGGTGGTGGGGTTGGTGGTGGTGGGGTTGGTGATGGCGGTGGTTTGGTGTGATGGTGGTGGTGGTGGTTATGGTGCTGATGGTGGGGGTTGGTGGTGGTGGTGGTGGTGGTGGTTGGTGGTGGTGGGGTTGGTGGTGACGGTGGATCCAGCGGAGGGGTCGTGAGATGGTGGGCTGTACTGCGGTCTCTCCCCGCTGCCTCTCAGCGGGCCAGTGTGGTGATCAGACTGGCGCACATCTCAAAGAAGTCCATGGTGTGTGAGCCCTGTCTGGGCGCCAGCTGGGGGGCGCTGCCCGACAGCGAGCCGGGCAGGGAGGAGCTGAGCGGAGGCAGGAGGTCGGCGGCGGCGGAGGCGTGGCTGGCCGAGTCCACGCTGAGCCGGGGCCGGAAGAGGCCGGCCGTGGAGCCCGACCTCTGAGGCGTGGACGAGCCCGACTTGAAGCCGGTGACCTCCACGATGTCATCTGGAGACGGACGACAGAAAGAGGACAACAGGGACAGACCCACAGAGGTTCACAGAGGAGTCGTAGTAGGACACACACAGGACATCAGCCTCTTATCACGGTTCTGCTCCTACGTACCAGGTTGAGTGGACTGAACCAGTCGGATGTCGGAGGCTAGCCTCCGACATTGTAGGTAGGTGTGTCCCGTATGTGTGGTTGTAGCTTAACTGAGAGCGCTACAGATAGAGAGAGGGAGCTAGAGATAGTGTGTGTGTGTGTGTGTGTGTGTGTGTGTGTGTGTGGAGAGAGAGAGAGAGAGAGAGAGAGAGAGAGAGAGAGAGAGAGAGAGAGAGAGAGAGAGAGAGAGAGAGAGAGAGAGAGAGAGAGAGAGAGAGAGAGAGAGAGAGAGTGTGCAAGAGAGAGTCGGAGGCTCGGAGAGTCGGAGGCTTCACCCTGGCTACACCCTGTTATGTGTCTACACCTGCTATGTCTGCTCTGAGAAGAGGGTCTTTAGTCAAATGTGTCTTAACAGTTGACACTGCTACCTGCCAGTAAAATGGCTTCTTTAGGGCCCCTACCAACGACCACAAACCACACGCACTCCACAGTGAGTTCTGTTCACTACTTCAGTTCAGTCCATTCAAAGCCTGCTACATAGAAGTAGCAGACCCATAAGGAGTGTTACGAGACCCTTTATACACTGGTTCAATGGTGTGAAATGGTGTATTAAATGAAGCAGGAATCCCCAGATGAACGCTAGCTCAAGCAAGGCCTGGTCGAGTCTAAGGGAGTTCAGCCTGAAGGGTTCATTGGGTTGCTAGGTTACCGTCGATGCTCTTGAAGTCCAGCAGGTACGAGCGGTTGTCCACCTGGTACAGCTGCAGGCTCATCTTCACCAGGTTCCCCGTCCCAGGGTTCTTCCTGCGCACACGCAGGTGGTACGGGTTCACCACCTACAGAACAGGGAACCCACAACAGGTATGAGAACAGAGAAATGAGAACAGAGAGATGAGAACAGAGAACATAGATAAGAACAAAGATATAGAACAGAGAACATAGATAAGAGAACAGATATGAGAACGGAGAACATAGATAGAGAACAGAGATATGAGAACAGATATGAGAAACGAGAACAGAGATATCAGAACAGAGAACAGAGCTATGAGAAACAGAGAACAGAAGAAAGAGAACAGTGAGTGAGTGAGTGAGTGTGTGAGTAGAACAAGTGAAGGCCATAGCAGAAAGACACCAAACCAGGCCTCCTCCTCCTCCTCCTCCTCCTCCTCCTCCTCCTCCTCCTCCTCCTCCTCCCCCTCCTCCCCCCCCCCCCCCTCCTCCTCCTCCTCCTCCTCCTCCTCCTCCTCCTCCTCCTCCTCCTCCTCCTCCTCCTCCTCCTCCTCCTCCTCCCTCCTCCTCCTCCTCCTCCTCCTCCTCCTCCTCCTCCTCCTCCTCCTCCCCCTCCTCCTCCCCCCTTCCTCCTCCTCCCGCTCCTTCTCCTCCCCCCCTCCTCCTCTCACCTTCCAGTCAAAGTTGAGCAGCTTCATGGCCCGGTACACCTCAGCCATGATGTCGTAGGGTCTACTCTGGCTGCGGATGCCCAGGTGCCACTTGGCCTTCTTGACGGCCAGCGGTTTGGGCCGGGTGGTGTTGAGGGCGTCCAGCGGGCAGCGGGCCTTGGGGCTGTCGGCCAGCAGCGGGGGCATCCTCTCCGGGTGAGGCTTGAGGCCCGGAGGCAGGGGCATGCCCTCCTCCATGAAGGAGCCCTGAGGCGGGCTGGAGGCCAGGTAGAACTCACTGGCCTGGGTCATGATGCGACGGTTGTCTATGATCAAGTGGTAGGCCACCGCCAGCTGGTCCTGGGGGGAGGCACGGGGGGGGAGACACGGTGGGGGAGACACAGGAGGGGGGGGGGGACACAGAGAGGGAGACACGGTGGGGGAGACAGGTGGGGAGACACGGTGGGGGAGACACAGGAGGGGGGGGGGACACAGAGAGGGAGACACGGTGGGGGGGGAGACAGGATGGGGCAGACACGGTGGGGTAGACACAGAGAGGGAGACACGGTGGCGGAGACACGGGGGGGGGGGGACACAGAGAGGGAGACACGGGGGGGGGGGAGAGACACAGTGGGGGAGACACAGGGGGGGGGGGAAGAGACACAGTGGGGGGAGACATGGTGGGGGAGACACAGGGGGGGGAGACACGGAGGGGGAGACACAAGGGGGGGAGACACGGAAGGGGAGGCACGGTGGGGAAGGGACACAGGGGGGAGTCATGGAGGGGGGGGGGGGGGCAGGGGGGTAGACGGGTGAGCAAAAGGATGGTCAGGGTGATTAAGTGTACTATTAAGTATCCAGTGAGCATTTGTTAATGATTTGATTAAAACAAAATAAAAACTAGAGGGCCCTCAGTCGAATGCATACCTACGCCACACCAAAAAGTCCCCTTGTGCGCCAAAATCGAATCAAGTTTTGTCCAATTCCGAATATAACTTTTTGACTTATCTTGCTAACAGACAAACAGACAAACTAAGACAAACTAACAAACAGACAAAGGGTGAAAGCATAAGCTCCTGTGTGGGGATAGTGGGGATAGTCAACATCTTGAGCAATCCCTTTTCTCCCGACCCTCAGCAGAGGGAAACCCAAAGTGTTGAAAGTCTACTTTGTAAAGCGATAGAGCGAGAGAGTAAACCTCCACCCCTGCTATCCACCACAGGGGACACGCCCTGTTCCCGTGGCGGTCCCCACACCCCCGGAGAGTACCTGGGGGTCCCACCCCCCACCCCCCCAGAGAGTACCTGGGGGTCCCACCCCCCCAGAGAGTACATGGGGGTCCCACCCCCCCAGAGAGTACCTGGGGGTCCCCACCCCCCCCCCCAGAGAGTACCTGAGGGTCCCACCCCCCCAGAGAGTACCTGGGGGTCCCCACCCCCCCCCCCCCCAGAGAGTACCTGGGGGTCCCCACCCCCCCCCCCCAGAGAGTACCTGGGGGTCCCACCCCCCCAGAGAGTACCTGAGGGTCCCCATCCCCCCAGAGAGTACCTGAGGGTCCCCACCCCCCCCAGAGAGTACCTGGGGGTCCCACCCCCCAGAGAGTACCTGAGGGTCCCCATCCCTCCAGAGAGTACCTGGGGGTCCCACCCCCCCAGAGAGTACCTGGGGGTCCCCACCCCCCCCAGAGAGTACCTGAGGGTCCCACCCCCCCAGAGAGTACCTGAGGGTCCCCATCCCCCCAGAGAGTACCTGGGGGGTCCCACACCCCAGAGAGTACCTGGTGGTCCCCACCCCCCCAGAGAGTACCTGAGGGTCCCCACCCCCCCCAGAGAGTACCTGAGGGTCCCACCCCCCCAGAGAGTACCTGGGGGTCTCCGCTGTACAGGCTGGACATGACCTCCGACTCGTTGCACTCAAACTTGTCGCAGACCTCCCGGACGGCCTCCTCGTCCAGGACGTTGGTGTCGTACGACGGGTCCTCGGGGAACAGGTAGCCCGGGAGGTCCTGCTTGAACCACTCGTGCTCCCTGAGGACGGAAGGGACAACACGATATGAGCC
>CM051004.1:5479627-5487881 GCA_027704905.1 Muraenolepis orangiensis | reverse complement strand
CATGTACACACACACGCACAGCAACTAACAGGACCTCCTGAGGGAGCGTGAGGTCTGCCGAGGTCAAGAAGTCGTCCGATGAGGTCAGAGGTCGGCCCATCGAGGGAACGTTGAAGGGCCCCAGCTGGGCGTCTGTTGCCCCTGAAGACAGTCACCTGATGGAGACGGAGCTGATGCGGGAGATGGGAGAGCCCACCCCCTTGTTCTTGCGGTACGTTGTACACACACTCACACGTAGAAATACACACACGCATCATCAGAGGAGGGCCATCCATTTATCGGCGTCATTAAATTGACATCCTAGCCGCGCGTTAATATTAATATCCCTGGCAGCCATGAGGCTTGTAGGGGAATATATGATTTTCCATTTTGTGTAATGTGTGTAAACTACATGTGTGTAATGTGTGTAAACTACATGTGTGTAATGTGTGTAAACTACATGTGTGTAATCTGTGTAAACTATGTGTGTAATGTGTGTAAACTACATGTGTATACTGTGTGTAAACTACATGTGTAATGTGTGTAAACTACATGTGTGTAATGTGTGTAAACTACATGTGTATACTGTGTGTAAACTACATGTGTATACTGTGTGTAAACTACGTGTGTATACTGTGTGTAAACTACAGGTGTATACTGTGTATAAACTACGTGTGTATGCTGTGTGTAAACTACATGTGTATACTGTGTGTAAACTACATGTGTATACTGTGTGTAAACTACATGTGTATACTGTGTGTAAACTACGTGTGTAATGTGTGTAAACTACGTGTGTAATGTGTGTAAACTACATGTGTGTAATGTGAGTAAACTACATGTGTGTAATGTGTGTAAACTACATGTGTGTAATCTGTGTAAACTATGTGTGTATTGTGTGTAAACTACATGTGTAATATGTGTAAACTACGTGTGTGTAAACTATGTGTGTAATGTGTGTAAACTACATGTGTGTAATGTGTGTAAACTACGTGTGTGTAATGTGTGTAAACTACATGTGTATACTGTGTGTAAACTACGTGTGTAATGTGTGTAAACTACATGTGTGTAATCTGTGTAACTATGTGTGTATTGTGTGTAAACTACATGTGTATATGTGTAAACTACGTGTGTGTAACTATGTGTGTAATGTGTGTAAACTACATGTGTATACTGTGTGTAAACTACGTGTGTATGTGTGTAAACTACATGTGTGTAATGTGTGTAAACTACGTGTGTGTAATGTGTGTAAACTACATGTGTATACTGTGTGTAAACTACGTGTGTATACTGTGTGTAAACTACATGTGTGTAATGTGTGTAAACTACATGTGTATACTGTGTGTAAACTACGTGTGTAATGTGTGTAAACTACATGTGTGTAATGTGTGTAAACTACGTGTGTATACTGTGTGTAAACTACATGTGTATACTGTGTGTAAACTACGTGTGTGTAAACTATGTGTGTAATGTGTGTAAACTACATGTGTATACTGTGTGTAAACTACGTGTGTAATGTGTGTAAACTACATGTGTGTAATGTGTGTAAACTACGTGTGTATACTGTGTGTAAACTACATGTGTATACTGTGTGTAAACTACGTGTGTATACTGTGTGTAAACTACATGTGTATACTGTGTGTAAACTACGTGTGTAATGTGTGTAAACTACGTGTGTAATGTGTGTAAACTGATGGAATGTACAAATCTCTCTCAAAATGCATGGGAGTGAATTCTAAGTTGTGTGGTTAGTGGTGAGGGCGGGGGAGGGTCGTGGTTAGTGTAGAAATGAAGGTTCGTGGGTGAGGACGGGGAGGGTCGTGGTTCGTGGGTGAGGACAGCTGGTTTCATGATGATGTCACAGCTGGTAACGTGATGATGATGTCACAGCTGGTATCGTGATGATGATGTCACAGCTGGTATGATGATGATGATGATGTCACAGCTGGTATCATGATGATGTCACAGCTGGTATCGTGATGATGATGTCACAGCTGGTATGATGATGATGATGATGTCACAGCTGGTATCGTGATGATGTCACAGCTGGTACCGTGATGATGTCACAGCTGGTATCATGATGATGTCACAGCTGGTATGGTGATGAAGGTGTCACAGCTGGTATCGTGATGATGTCACGGCTGGTATCATGATGATGATGTCACAGCTGGTGTCGTGATGATGTCACAGCTGGTATCATGATGATGTCACAGCTGGTATCATGATGATGTCACAGCTGGTATCATGATGTTGATGATGTCACAGCTGGTATGGTGATGATGATGTCACAGCTGGGTGGGTCTCCGTGTGATGCCGACTGTGAAGATGGTGAGATGACATCATGTTCTCTCTCTCCTGGCCTCCTCTGGAGGTGTCTTGTTAAAGGTGTAACCTGGGTCGGCCAGCAGCACCCGGACGGGTCCAGAGAGGAGGTGTTGGGGTGAGGACTCCCGGCTAATGGACCTCGCTGTGAGGCCCCAGGAGCCCATTAGCAAGTCAACACAGACATGTGTGCATAACATAGGGTGTGTGTGTGGGCAGGTATGTGTGTGTGTGGGGGGGGGGGGGGGAGGGCAGGTGGATGTATTTCTGTGTGTAGGTGTGTATGTGTGTGTGTATGTGTGTGTGCAGGCGTGTGTGTGTATGTGTGTGTGGGCAAGTGTATGTATTTATGTGTGTTTGTGTGCACATACACAGGTGGGTATGTGCGTGTGTGTGTATGCAGGTGTGTGTGTGTGTGTGTGTGTGTGTGTGTGTATGCAGGTGTGTGTGACTGCATGTTAAACTGATGAGCCTCTGCACTGGTTCTGTGTGTGTGATGTGTGTGTGTTTGTGTGTGTATACAGGTGTGTGTGTGTATACAGGTGTGTGTGTGTATGCAGGTGTGTGTTTGTGTGTGTATACAGGTGTGTGTGTGTGTGTTGTGTATGCAGGTGTGTGTGTGTGTGTGTGTGTATGCAGGTGTGTGTGTGTGTGTGTGTGTGTGTATCAGTGTGTGTGTGTGTGTATACAGGTGTGTGTGTGTGTGTGTATGCAGTGTGTGTGTGACTCCATGTTAAACCGATGAGACCTTTGAACATGATGCGTGTGTGTTCTGTGTGATGTGTGTGTGTGTGCATGTGTGTGTGTGTGTGTGTGTGTGTGTGTGTTCTTTGTGATGTGATGTGTGTGTGTGTGTGTGTGTGTGTGTGTGTGTGCCTCCTGTGATCTGGCATGCGTGTGCACGGCAGTGTGCACATGCTCTTTGGGCTCATCCCAGCTGATTAGAGCTCCACTGGTGGAGGAGGAGGAGGAGGAGGAGGAGCAGGAGGTTAATTTGGAGTAATTAATAGTCTGACAGCAGACGCTGAACAGCCTTTGATTGTTTGTCTCTCTAAGTACACGCCGTATCAAACGCCGCCGCTATCTGATACTTGTCAAACTGCAATTTATTAAAGTTTAATTATTTTATTGATTTAGTTTAGGTTTGAAGCCCGCGGCGCAGGTCCCCTGCTACCACTTAATAGATTCAGATGCGTGTCGCCGCCTGGCTGGCTGCTCGCCCTCGGCCAGCCTGCCAGGCACACTTTAATTGCCATTAATTAAAATCATAAATCTTTTTTTCTTCACTCGCTGTGCACTTAAACAGGGCTTTGGGTATCTGCTTTGCTTGTCAGAATCGCTCCTGGCTAGTGCGGCTTTAACCACCTCTCCCCCACCCCTCTCCCTCTCCCCCCCTCCCCCCCCTCTCTCTCCCCCCCCTCTCCCTCTCCCCCTCCCCCCCCCCCCCCTCTCTCTCCCCTCTCCCTCCCCCTCTCCCCCTCTCCCCCCTCCCCCCTCTCCCCCTCTCCCCTCTCCTCTCCCCCCCTCTCCCTCTCCCTCCCCCCCCCCCCTCTCTCTCTCCCTCTCCCTCTCCCTCTCCCCCTCCCCCTCTCCCTCCTCTCTCTCCCTCTCGGTTTTTCTCTCCCCCCCCTCTCGCTCTCATCCTTCCCTCTCCCTTTCTCGCTTTCTTGCTCCCTCCCTCTTATCCCTCCCCCGTATATATCTCTCTCTTTCTCTCTCTCTCTTCCCCTCCCTCCCCATTCTCTCTCTCCACCTCTTTCTTTCCCTCTCATCCCTCCCTCATCCCTCCCTCCCCTCTCTCTCTCTTCCCCTCCCTCATCCCCCTCCCCTCTCTCTCTCTTCCCCTCCCTCATCCCTCCCTCCCCTCTCTCTCTCTTCCCCTCCCTCATCCCTCCCTCCCTACCTCCCCTCTCTTTCTCTCTTCCCCTCCTCATCCCTCCCTCCCTCCCTCCCTCCCTCCCTCCCTCCCTCCCTCCCTCCCTCCCTCCCTCCCTCCCCTCTCTTCCCCTCCCTCATCCCTCCCTCCTTCCCCTCTCCCCCCCCCCCCCCCTCCATCATCATCTCTCTCTCCCCCCCCCCTCTCTCCTCCTCTGGAGCTGTTCAGATCTGGTATCTGATGATATTTAGTAAACCTCCTCTGTTCTTTATCGCTGTATAATGAGGTCAAATGAAGCCTCGTTCTCATGCTCCGCTGCCTCTCTCGCCCGCCCGCCCCGCCCGCCCCGCCCGCCCCACCCGCCCCACCCGCCCCGCCCCTCCTCAGATCCCTTCCCTGACAGCCCGTGAAACATGGCGTCGGCTCCCATGGAGACCAGACCAGACCAGACCAGAAAGCAGCTAAGATAAGATAAAACGCGTCCTCTTCTTTAACTGCTTGACGATTTTCCATGGCAGTCGGTCCCCTAATTAGCCTCTTATTAGCCCGTGAGCGGCCGCGCGCTACGGCTAAGCCTCTAATGCGGGGCGGTGGACGGGAGGTTTGATTTCCTCCTTCCCCAAACCGTTCCCTTCGAAGCAGAAGAATGAAGAATAACGGCTCAATCGGGTGTTTTACGAAACGATGGAAGCCGACCCGAGGCTGACGTTTGAGGTTTTGATTAAAGAGGGAAGTGTGCAGTGTGTGTGTGTGGTGTGTGTGTGTGTGTGTGTGTGTTGTGTGTGTGGAATATGGCCGGCTAGTTATAGACAGACACAGATACGCACACACACACACACACACACACACACACACACACACACACACACACACACACACACACACTATTTAAACACATTTAAACGCACACACACATGTCTACATGTGTGTGTGCGTTTAAATTGGTGGTTCCTGGTGTTGGAACTGTTGTGTTGTCTTTCACGCCACACACACACACACACACACACACACACACACACGGCGCCTTAGCGGAGAGCTATGTCTCGTGCTATGCTAGGTTAGCGCTGCTAGGTGTCTATAGGGCTGTGTCCTACATCCTTCCCTCATTCCCTACTCCCTACTCCCTCTCTAGTAGTTCAATGTAGAGGACTATATAGTGAAATCCTTCCCTCATTCCCTACTCCCTCTCTAGTAGTTCAATGTAGAGGACTATATAGTGAAATCCTTCCCTCATTCCCTACTCCCTCTCTAGTAGTTCAATGTAGAGGACTATATAGTGAAATCCTTCCCTCATTCCCTACTCCCTCTCTAGTAGTTCAATGTAGAGGACTATATAGTGAAATCCAGTGGTGAACCGTGTCTATCACAACTGGACCTTCTGTAGATCCCTCCCCCCCCCGGTTGTTCTAGTCAGACGTCACGGAAGGCAGTCACTCTCCTAAAGTTCCTCTCATAAAGCTGTGTTTTCCTTCCTGGCTCAATAGAGAGGGAAACACTTAATGTCACGTAACGTCCATAATGGGAGGATTTTGGTTTATATTATGTTCATATTTAGGTTATTATTATATTAGGTTTTTATTCATATTATGATATTTTGACAGGTGAAAGTGCTAATGACAAGACTAAATTGGCAGAGAAATGTGGTGATTATTGATCGCGGTTAACTCTTAGTTACGTTAAGTCTTTTCACGTTAAGCGTTGCAAAGAAAGATCAAGTCAAAACTCCCAGACAGCCATTAACTAATCATTCAAGTGTGTGGAAACAAAATGCAACAACCAGCTCAACGAGACGCAACACTGAGACAAAACCAGCTAAGACAAATGAGTGTCACTCACCAATGATGTTCACTTAAAGACCAAATCCATTCTCCTGTCCTTCTGGATGGATGGATAACCAACCCGGTCATAAAGCTGATCACTGCTTTTCAGATCCAAAAGAAGTTGCCTTTCAATAGCTATGGAAGCTAATGCAGTGAGTCGTCCTGTTCTGTTCCTCCATATGTTTTTATAATATTAAAATGTCCTTTCCACAGATGCAGTGGTGACGGGGATCGTTAAAACTTTTTTATAATGTCCATCTTTACACTGAATGGTCGTCTTGAAAAGGGTTCTAACAACAATTCCGCAACAACATCATCTTCACCTGTTGCCATTTTGACATAAAAATCCTACGTAGAAAAAACCAACGTAGCACTACGCTAGATCCTCTCCAGCCAGTATACCTTCTAGCGTACTATGGAACTGTGGGGGAATCTGAAAGAATACGCCCATTGGCGACAAATCACTATATGATTGGTTGATGAAATTGTCAATCCAAACGTACGCTCTCATTCAGTCTAAGGGCCGAAGTCATCGGGAATACTTTGGTTGAAGGATATTCTTCCCAGCAACCCAGAAACATATCTGATTGGTTGCATTGTTTTTCCAACACAAAACCACTCAAATGTGTAGTGCATGGACCGAGAAAGACAAACAAATCAACGTAACTGTAATATAACAGATCAACAACTCAGATACCATTCTCATTTATTCATTTTATTTAAATTTTATAAAATTTTATTACATTTTATTAATACAATTAATTCGATTTTTTTTCTCATCTGACAGTTCCAGGGTCTTCTCTGAATACCTTGAAGGCCCTGATGCTTCACCACTGGTGAAATCCTTCCCTCATTCCCTACTCCCTCTCTAGTAGTTCAATGCAGAGGACTATATAGTGAAATCCTTCCCTCATTCCCAACTCCCTCTCTAGTAGTTCAATGTAGAGGACTATATAGTGAAATCCTTCCCTCATTCCCTACTCCCTCTCTAGTAGTTCAATGTAGAGGACTATATAGTGAAATCCTTCCCTCATTCCCTACTCCTTCTCTAGTAGTTCAATGTAGAGGACTATATAGTGAAATCCTTCCCTCATTCCCTACTCCCTCTCTAGTAGTTCAATGTAGAGGACTATATAGTGAAATCCTTCCCTCATTCCCTACTCCTTCTCTAGTAGTTCAATGTAGAGGACTATATAGTGAAATCCTTCCCTCATTCCCTACTCCTTCTCTAGTAGTTCATTGTAGAGGACTATATAGTGAAATCCTTCCCTCATTCCCTACTCCCTCTCTAGTAGTTCAATGTAGAGGACTATATAGTGAAATCCTTCCCTCATTCCCTACTCCTTCTCTAGTAGTTCAATGTAGAGGACTATATAGTGAAATCCTTCCCTCATTCCCTACTCCCTATCTAGTAGTTCAATGCAGAGGACTATATAGTGGAATCCTTCCCTCATTCCCTACTCCTTCTCTAGTAGTTCAATGTAGAGGACTATATAGTGAAATCCTTCCCTCATTCCCTACTCCCTCTCTAGTAGTTCAATGTAGAGGACTATATAGTGAAATCCTTCCCTCATTCCCTACTCCCTCTCAAGTAAAACACTTTTGAGTCATTGTTAATGACATCATTGTCAGATCTTCGTCGGTGGACTATAGGGTACACTAATTCTCACTGTACATTTGGACAGCGCTACAGCATGGTGAACTCACTATAGTGTAACGTGAGTAGGGAGGGATTCCAGAGCAGCCTATGTATCCAGAAGGCCCTCCTTATTAAAACCAGGGGAGTGTTTGGTGTTCAGGGTCGTCAACGCGGTCCGAGAGGCTAACGTCTTCGGCGCCCGCGAGTTTAGCATAGGTACGGTCGATGCTAGCCTCGATGTTAGCGGTCACGCCGCTCCACTCGCTAAGCGCTAACGACCGCTCTGCTTAATAAGGAGCCGGAGATTCCGGTGCCATGTCCATCATCAAGTCCCAGGAAAGCCGTCTCTGTGAGGGTGTTATTTCATATATATAAATATATATATATATATATCATTTATTTATAGATGTGGAGATGTACAACATTAGCCTCCCTCTCACGACCAGGTGCTGTCAATTTTACAGGGCGCCGTGTCTTCTGCTGCTTGTAAGTGGTTTCAAACATGCAAACACCAACACACACACACACACACACACACACACACACACACACCGACACGGACACACACACACACACCGACACGGACACACACACACACACACACCGACACAGACACACACA
>CM051004.1:5467127-5474627 GCA_027704905.1 Muraenolepis orangiensis | reverse complement strand
GCCGGGGGCAACGCCCGGCCCAGCCTCTCCATCACATTGGGACAAAGGCTTCATAGGATAGGATGATAACTAGTATGACTAGTATATCTAGTATAACTTTAACTAAAGTATAACTAGTGTAACTAAAACTAAAGCATGACTAGTACTACTATCTAACTATCTAACTACAACTATAGTATAACTAGTATTACTATCTGACTATCACTAAAATATAACTAAAATATAACTAGTATAACTAGTATAACTAGTATAACTAGTATTACTCGTATAACTAGCATAACTATCCAACTATAACTATAGTATAAGTAGTATAACTATCTAACTATAACTCTAGTATAACAAGTATAACTATCTAACTATAACTATATGCATTTCATTAACTATCTTACTATAACTATAGTATAACTAGTATTACTATCTAACTTTAACTATAGTGTAACTAGTTGAACTCTCGAACTTTAACTAAAGGAGAACTAGGATATTGTTGAACTAGTTGTATTATAGGATATAGTTGAACTATATAGGACGATAAATATAGTATAAATAGTAGAACAAACTATAGTATAACTAGTACAACGATCTAACTATGACTATAGTATAACTAGTATAACTATCTAACTTTAACTAAAGGAGAACTAGGATATTGTTGAACTAGTTGTATTATAGGATATGGTTGAACTATTTGTGTGAGAGATGATGTGTGTTGTGTGATAGATGATGTGTGTTGTGTGTAGATGATGTGTGTTGTGTGTTAGATGATGTGTGTTGTGTGTAGATGATGTGTTGTGTGATAGACGATGTGTGTTGTGTGATAGATGATGTGTGTTGTGTGTTAGATGATGTGTGTTGTGTGATAGATGATGTGTGTTGTGTGTTAGATGATGTGGTGTGTGTGTGTGATGATGTGTGTTGTGTGTTAGTGATGTGTGTTTGTGTGTTAGATGATGTGTGTGATTGTGTGTGTTGTGATGATGTGTGTTGTGTGTTAGATGATGTGTGTTGTGTGTTAGATGATGTGTGTTGTGTGTTAGATGATGTGTGTTGTGTGTTAGATGATGTGTGTTGTGTGATAGATGATGTGTGTTGTGTGTTAGATGATGATGTGTGTTGTGTGATAGATGATGTGTGTTGTGTGTTAAATGATGATGTGTGTTGTGTGTTAGATGATGTGTGTTGTGTGTTAGATGATGTGTGTTGTGTGTAGATGATGTGTGTTGTGTGTTAGATGATGTGTGTTGTGTGATAGATGATGTGTGTTGTGTGTTAGATGATGTGTGTTGTGTGTTAGATGTGTGTTGTGTGATAGATGATGATGTGTGTTGTGTGTTAGATGATGTGTGTTGTGTGATAGACGATGTGTGTTGTGTGATAGATGATGTGTGTTGTGTGTTAGATGATGTGTGTTGTTCCGTCTGTTTGGAGGATAACACAACACATCATTATCTGTGGCTCTGTGGATGCCTGGTGGTTTTCAAGAACTCCCCTCCTCCCCTCTTCCTCCTCTCCTCCTCACTCCTTCTCTCTCCTCCCCTCCTCCTCTCTCCTCCTCCGGTCTCCTTTCTCCTCCCCTCCTCCATCCTGCTCTACTCCTCTCTCCTCCTCCTCTCCTCTTCTCTCTTCCTTTCGTTCTCTCTCCTCCTTCTCTCCTCCTCTCCTCCTCTCCTCCTCTCTTCCTCCTCTCCTCCTCTCCTCCTCTCCTCCTCTCTTCCTCCTCTCCTCCTCCTCTCCACCTCTCTTCTCCCTTCCTCCACCTCTCTTCTCCTCTCCTCCTCTCTCCTCCTCCGGTCTCCTCTCTCCTGGCTCCTTCTCATCCTCACCCCAATGCATTTGAACTCCCACACAATAACATAGCTCTCTCTCTCCTCTCTCTCTCTCTCTCTCTCTCTCTCTCTCTCTCTCTCTCTCTCTCTCTCTCTCTCTCCTCTCTCTCTCCTCTCTCTCTCTCTCTCTCTCTCGCCTCGCGCGCGCGCGCTAGCTGCTAGCCGCTATGCTGCTAGCGACGGGCCGTTCACTAACCACTTCCCTTTAGTCTGTCGTCCCATTGGCCGCTTCCTTCTGAAACAGAATCACTCATTTAAATTCTCACGCCCGGGGCGTTCTCGGTCTTCAAATATTGTTGGAAAGTGAACGGATTAGGGGAAATATGCTTTTTTTAAATGTTAATATATTTTCTGGTTCACTCTCCCCCTCTGAGGCCAATTACAGAGCCTCTTCTGGAGCCGCTAATGTCAGCCTGACATCCCGCCTCTAATCTCGCCGAGGCCCACTTTCACCGGAGCCTCAGCGTGACACGCTGCCTCTCTCCACCGCCGTTTGATCATTTAATCATCGCTTGCACTCCTCCTTCTCCTTCTTCTCCTCCTCCTCCTCTCCTCTCTCCTCCCCCTCTCCTCCCCCTCTCCCCTCTCCTCCCCCTCTCCTCCCCCTCCCTCCCCTCTCCCCTCTCCTCTCCCTCTCCTCTCCCTCCTCCCCTCTCCCCCTCCTCCCCCTCTCCCCCCTCCTCTCCTCCCCCTCTCCCCTCCCCCTCTCCCCCTCTCCTCCCCCTCTCCTCCCTCCCCCTCTCACCCTCTCCTCCCCCTCTCCTCCCCCTCCTCCCCCCTCTCCTCCCCCTCTCCTCCCCCTCTCCCCCTCTCCTCCCCCTCTCCTCCCCCTCTCACCCTCTCCTCCCCCTCTCCTCTCCGCTGCACCTTTGTTCCCTTCCAGAACGCACACTGCCTTTCATTATGTGCTGCCGTGCGTTGCCACGGGTTCATTAATGCCATCACTCCCTCTCCTCCCTCTCCTGCCACCTCCCTCCTCCCTCTCCTCCCTCTCCTGCCTTTTCTCCCTCCTCCCTCTCCTCTCTTCTCCCTCTTCTCCTTCCTCCCTCTCCTCCTCCTGTTTCCTTCTCTCTCTCCTTACTCTCCTTTCTCTCCTCCCTCTCCTCCCTCTCCTCCCTCCTCCTCCCTCCTCCCTCTCATCCCTCTCCTCCCTCTACTACCTGTCCTCCCTCACCTCCTCCCTCTCTTCCTTCCTTTCCTCCCTATCCTCCCTCCTCCCTCTCCTCTCTTCTCCCTCTCCTCCTTCCTCTCTCTGCTCCTCCTGTTTCCTTCTGTCTCTCCTTACTCTCCTCTCTCTCCTCCCTCTCCTCCCTCTCCTCCCTCCTCCTCCCTCCTCTCTCACCTCCTCCCTCTCTTCTTTCCTTTCCTCCCTCTCCTCCTCCCTCCTCCCTCCTCCCACAAATCGGGAAGAGGGAGGAGAGGGAGGAGGTGAGGGAGGAGAGGAAGAAGGGAGGAGAGGGAGGAGATAGAGGAGGGAGGAGGGGAGGGAGGAGGAAGAAGGGGGGAGAGGGAGGAGAGGGAGGAGGGAGGAGGAGAGGGAGGAGGTGAGGGAGGAGAGGAAGAAGGGAGGAGAGGGAGGAGAGGGAGGAGGTGAGGGAGGAGAGGAAGAAGGGAGGAGAGGGAGGAGGGAGGAGGAGAGGGAGGTACACCATATGTGCATTGTTTACACCCGTGATTCCTCAGTTTAGGGCGTGTGTGTTTGTGCGTTCCAGGGCTGACGGGTGGCAGCGCCCAGCCCCTCCCTCGCCCAGCGCCGGGGGAGGGGCCTAACGGCGGCTAATGATGGCTAATGCCTTCAGCCCCCGGTTGTGGGTTCCACTCCCCTGTCAATCCGCCAGGCATCACAGGCGGCTGGGAGATGAGGATCTGGTTAGCGACACGCGCTGTGTTGTTGTTGTTGCTCTCTCTCTCTCTCTCTCTCTCTCTCTCTCTCTCTCTCTCTCTCTCTCTCAGAGAGAGACATTTATTGTGTTTAATAGGCTAAGGATTGGAGGTTTAGTTGTAGGACGATGAAGAAAACGTGTGTGTGTGTGTGTGTGTGTGTGTGTGTGTGTGTGTGTGTGTGTGTTTGTCGAGTCAAAATTTGAATTGACACGAGTTGTTCCCCTGAAAGAAGCTGTTGAAATGAAAGGTTTGTTTCTTCTGTCTTCTTAACATTGGAGTCGTTCACACACGTATATCAGTAATGATGTGGGCGAGAGAGAGAGAGAGAGAGAGGAGAGAGAGAGAGAGAGAGAGAGAGAGAGAGAGAGAGAGAGAGAGAGAGAGAGAGGAGAGAGGAGAGAGAGAGGAGGGGGGGGGGGGAGAGGGGAGAGAGAGAGAGAGAGAGAGAGAGAGAGAGAGAGGGGGGGAGAGAGAGAGAGAGAGAGAGAGAGAGAGAGGGGGGGGGAGAGAGAGAGGAGAGAGAGAGAGAGAGAGAGGAGAGAGAGAGAGAGAGAGAGAGAGAGAGAGAGAGAGAGAGAGAGAGAGAGAAGATTCATGGCAGGTAATGATCACCTGGTGATCATTACCTGCCATGAATCTTCTCTCTCTCTCTCTCTCTCTCTCTCTCTCTCCTCTCTCTCTCTCTCTCTCTCTCTCTCTCTCTCTCTCTCTCTCTCCCCCCCCCTCTCTCTCTCTCTCTCTCTCTCTCTCTCCTCCCCCCCCCCTCTCTCTCTCTCTCTCTCTCTCTCTCCTCTCTCTCTCTCTCCTCTCTCTCTCTCTCTCTCTCTCTCTCCCCCCCCCCCCCTCTCTCTCTCTCTCTCTCTCTCTCTCCTCTCTCTCTCTCTCTCTCTCTCTCCTCTCTCTCTCTCCTCTCTCTCTCTCTCTCTCTCTCTCTCTCTCTCTCTCTCTCTCTCTCTCGCCCACATCATTACTGATATACGTGTGTGAACGACTCCAATGTTAAGAAGACAGAAGAAACAAACCTTTCATTTCAACAGCTTCTTTCAGGGGAACAACTCGTGTCAATTCAAATTTTGACTCGACAACACACACACACACCCACACACCACACACACACACACACACACACCACCACACCACACCACGTTTTCTTCATCGTCCTACAACTAAACCTCCAATCCTTAGCCTATTAAACACAATAAATGTCTCTCTCTGAGAGAGAGAGAGAGAGAGAGAGAGAGAGAGAGAGAGAGAGAGAGAGAGAGCAACAACAACAACACAGCGCGTGTCGCTAACCAGATCCTCATCTCCCAGCCGCCTGTGATGCCTGGCGGATTGACAGGGGAGTGGAACCCACAACCGGGGGCTGAAGGCATTAGCCATCATTAGCCGCCGTTAGGCCCCTCCCCCGGCGCTGGGCGAGGGAGGGGCTGGGCGCTGCCACCCGTCAGCCCTGGAACGCACAAACACACACGCCCTAAACTGAGGAATCACGGGTGTAAACAATGCACATATGGTGTACCTCCCTCTCCTCCTCCCTCCTCCCTCTCCTCCCTTCTTCCTCTCCTCCCTCACCTCCTCCCTCTCCTCCCTCTCCTCCCTTCTTCCTCTCCTCCCTCACCTCCTCCCTCTCCTCCTCCCTCCTCCCTCTCCTCCCTCTCCCCCCTTCTTCCTCCTCCCTCCCCTCCTCCCTCCTCTATCTCCTCCCTCTCCTCCCTTCTTCCTCTCCTCCCTCACCTCCTCCCTCTCCTCCCTCTTCCCGATTTGTGGGAGGAGGGAGGAGGGAGGAGGAGAGGGAGGAAAGGAAAGAAGAGAGGGAGGAGGTGAGAGAGGAGGGAGGAGGAGGGAGGAGAGGGAGGAGAGGGAGGAGAGAGAGGAGAGTAAGGAGAGACAGAAGGAAACAGGAGGAGCAGAGAGAGGAAGGAGGAGAGGGAGAAGAGAGGAGAGGGAGGAGGGAGGATAGGGAGGAAAGGAAGGAAGAGAGGGAGGAGGTGAGGGAGGACAGGTAGTAGAGGGAGGAGAGGGATGAGAGGGAGGAGGGAGGAGGAGGGAGGAGAGGGAGGAGAGGGAGGAGAGAAAGGAGAGTAAGGAGAGAGAGAAGGAAACAGGAGGAGGAGAGGGAGGAAGGAGAAGAGGGAGAAGAGAGGAGAGGGAGGAGGGAGAAAAGGCAGGAGAGGGAGGAGAGGGAGGAGGGAGGTGGCAGGAGAGGGAGGAGAGGGAGTGATGGCATTAATGAACCCGTGGCAACGCACGGCAGCACATAATGAAAGGCAGTGTGCGTTCTGGAAGGGAACAAAGGTGCAGCGGAGAGGAGAGGGGGAGGAGAGGGTGAGAGGGGGAGGAGAGGGGGAGGAGAGGGGGAGAGGGGGAGGAGAGGGGGAGGAGAGGGGGAGAGAGGGGGAGGAGAGGGGGAGGAGGAGAGGGGGAGAGGGGGAGGAGAGAGGGGGAGGAGGGGAGGGGGGAGAGGGGGGAGGAGAGGGGGGAGGAGAGAGGGGGGAGAGGGGGAGGAGAGGGGGAGGAGAGGGAGAGGAGAGGGAGAGGAGAGGGGAGAGGGGAGGGAGGGGGAGGAGAGGGGGAGGAGAGGGGAGAGGGGAGGAGAGGGGGAGGAGAGAGGAGAGGAGGAGGAGGAGAAGAAGGAGAAGGAGGAGTGCAAGCGATGATTAAATGATCAAACGGCGGTGGAGAGAGGCAGCGTGTCACGCTGAGGCTCCGGTGAAAGTGGGCCTCGGCGAGATTAGAGGCGGGATGTCAGGCTGACATTAGCGGCTCCAGAAGAGGCTCTGTAATTGGCCTCAGAGGGGGAGAGTGAACCAGAAAATATATTAACATTTTAAAAAAGCATATTTCCCCTAATCCGTTCACTTTCCAACAATATTTGAAGACCGAGAACGCCCCGGGCGTGAGAATTTAAATGAGTGATTCTGTTTCAGAAGGAAGCGGCCAATGGGACGACAGACTAAAGGGAAGTGGTTAGTGAACGGCCCGTCGCTAGCAGCATAGCGGCTAGCAGCTAGCGCGCGCGCGCGAGCGAGAGAGAGAGAGAGAGAGAGAGAGAGGAGGGAGAGAGAGAGAGAGAGAGAGAGAGAGAGAGAGAGAGAGAGAGAGAGAGAGGAGAGAGAGAGGAGAGAGAGAGAGCTATGTTATTGTGTGGGAGTTCAAATGCATTGGGGTGAGGATGAGAAGGAGCCAGGAGAGAGGAGACCGGAGGAGGAGAGAGGAGGAGAGGAGAAGAGAGGTGGAGGAAGGGAGAAGAGAGGTGGAGAGGAGGAGGAGAGGAGGAAGAGAGGAGGAGAGGAGGAGAGGAGGAGAGGAGGAAGAGAGGAGGAGAGGAGGAGAGGAGGAGAGAAGGAGGAGAGAGAACGAAAGGAAGAGAGAAGAGGAGAGGAGGAGGAGAGAGGAGTAGAGCAGGATGGAGGAGGGGAGGAGAAAGGAGACCGGAGGAGGAGAGAGGAGGAGGGGAGGAGAGAGAAGGAGTGAGGAGGAGAGGAGGAAGAGGGGAGGAGGGGAGTTCTTGAAAACCACCAGGCATCCACAGAGCCACAGATAATGATGTGTTGTGTTATCCTCCAAACAGACGGAACAACACACATCATCTAACACACAACACACATCATCTATCACACAACACACATCGTCTATCACACAACACACATCATCTAACACACAACACACACATCATCATCTATCACACAACACACATCATCTAACACACAACACACATCATCTATCACACAACACACATCATCTAACACACAACACACATCATCTAACACACAACACACATCATCATTTAACA
>CM051004.1:5454627-5462127 GCA_027704905.1 Muraenolepis orangiensis | reverse complement strand
GAGGATTAAAGATGTACCCGGGGACAGAGGTGTGTGTGTGTGTGTGTGTGTGTGTGTGTGTGTGGGTGTGAGTGTGTGTGGGTGTGAATGTGTGTGTATGTGTGTGGGTGTGTCTGTGTGTGTGTGTGTGTGTGTGTGTGTGTGTGTGTGTGTGTGTGGGGGTGTCGGTGTGTGTCTATGTGTGTGAGTGTGTGTGGGTGTCGGTGTCAGTGTGTGTGTATGTGTGTGTGTCCGTGGCGGTGTATGTGTGGGTGTGTGTGGGTGTGTGTGTGTGTTGTGGGTGTGTGTGGGTGTGTCTGTGTGTGTGTGTGTGTCGGTGTCAGTGTGTGTATGTGTGTGTGTCCGTGTCGGTGTGTGTGTGTGTGTCCGTGTCGGTGTGTGTCGGTGTGTGTGTAAATGTGTTTGTCGTGAGTGTGTGTGTCCGTGTCGGTGTGTGTGTGTGTGTGTGTGTGTGTGTGTGTGTGTGTGTGTGTGTGTGTGTGTGTGTCCGTGTTGGTGCGTGTCGGTGTGTGTGTATATGTGTGTGTCCGTGTCGGTGTGTGTGTCTGTGTCGGTGTGTGTGTGTGTGTGTCGTGTCGTGTGTGTGTGTGTGTGTGTGTGTGTGTGTGTGTGTGTGTGGGGTGTCGGTGTGTGTCTATGTGTGTGAGTGTGTGTGGGTGTCGGTGTCAGTGTGTGTGTATGTGTGTGTGTCCGTGGCGGTGTATGTGTGGGTGTGTGTGTGGTGTGTGTGTGTGTTGTGTGGTGTGTGTGGGTGTGTCTGTGTGTGTGTGTGTGTCGGTGTCAGTGTGTGTATGTGTGTGTGTCCGTGTCGGTGTGTGTGTGTGTGTCCGTGTCGGTGTGTGTCGGTGTGTGTGTAAATGTGTTTGTCGTGAGTGTGTGTGTCCGTGTCGGTGTGTGTCGGTGTGTGTGTGTGTATGTGTGTGTCCGTGTCGGTGTGTGTGTGTGTGTGTGTGTGTGTGTGTGTGTGTGTGTGTGTGTGTGTGTCCGTGTTGGTGTGTGTCGGTGTGTGTGTATATGTGTGTGTCCGTGTCGGTGTGTGTGTCTGTGTCGGTGTGTGTGTGTGTGTGTGTCCGTGTCGGTGTGTGTGTGTGTGTCCGTGTCGGTGTGTGTGTGTGTGTGTGTGTGTGTGTGTGTGTGTGTTGGTGTTTGCATGTTTGAAACCACTTACAAGCAGCAGAAGACACGGCGCCCTGTAAAATTGACAGCACCTGGTCGTGAGAGGGAGGCTAATGTTGTACATCTCCACATCTATAAATAAATGATATATATATATATATATTTATATATATGAAATAACACCCTCACAGAGACGGCTTTCCTGGGACTTGATGATGGACATGGCACCGGAATCTCCGGCTCCTTATTAAGCAGAGCGGTCGTTAGCGCTTAGCGAGTGGAGCGGCGTGACCGCTAACATCGAGGCTAGCATCGACCGTACCTATGCTAAACTCGCGGGCGCCGAAGACGTTAGCCTCTCGGACCGCGTTGACGACCCTGAACACCAAACACTCCCCTGGTTTTAATAAGGAGGGCCTTCTGGATACATAGGCTGCTCTGGAATCCCTCCCTACTCACGTTACACTATAGTGAGTTCACCATGCTGTAGCGCTGTCCAAATGTACAGTGAGAATTAGTGTACCCTATAGTCCACCGACGAAGATCTGACAATGATGTCATTAACAATGACTCAAAAGTGTTTTACTTGAGAGGGAGTAGGGAATGAGGGAAGGATTTCACTATATAGTCCTCTACATTGAACTACTAGAGAGGGAGTAGGGAATGAGGGAAGGATTTCACTATATAGTCCTCTGCATTGAACTACTAGAGAGGGAGTAGGGAATGAGGGAAGGATTTCACTATATAGTCCTCTACATTGAACTACTAGAGAAGGAGTAGGGAATGAGGGAAGGATTTCACTATATAGTCCTCTACATTGAACTACTAGAGAGGGAGTAGGGAATGAGGGAAGGATTTCACTATATAGTCCTCTACAATGAACTACTAGAGAAGGAGTAGGGAATGAGGGAAGGATTTCACTATATAGTCCTCTACATTGAACTACTAGAGAAGGAGTAGGGAATGAGGGAAGGATTTCACTATATAGTCCTCTACATTGAACTACTAGAGAAGGAGTAGGGAATGAGGGAAGGATTTCACTATATAGTCCTCTACATTGAACTACTAGAGAGGGAGTAGGGAATGAGGGAAGGATTTCACTATATAGTCCTCTACATTGAACTACTAGAGAGGGAGTTGGGAATGAGGGAAGGATTTCACTATATAGTCCTCTGCATTGAACTACTAGAGAGGGAGTAGGGAATGAGGGAAGGATTTCACCAGTGGTGAAGCATCAGGGCCTTCAAGGTATTCAGAGAAGACCCTGGAACTGTCAGATGAGAAAAAAAATCGAATTAATTGTATTAATAAAATGTAATAAAATTTTATAAAATTTAAATAAAATGAATAAATGAGAATGGTATCTGAGTTGTTGATCTGTTATATTACAGTTACGTTGATTTGTTTGTCTTTCTCGGTCCATGCACTACACATTTGAGTGGTTTTGTGTTGGAAAAACAATGCAACCAATCAGATATGTTTCTGGGTTGCTGGGAAGAATATCCTTCAACCAAAGTATTCCCGATGACTTCGGCCCTTAGACTGAATGAGAGCGTACGTTTGGATTGACAATTTCATCAACCAATCATATAGTGATTTGTCGCCAATGGGCGTATTCTTTCAGATTCCCCCACAGTTCCATAGTACGCTAGAAGGTATACTGGCTGGAGAGGATCTAGCGTAGTGCTACGTTGGTTTTTTCTACGTAGGATTTTTATGTCAAAATGGCAACAGGTGAAGATGATGTTGTTGCGGAATTGTTGTTAGAACCCTTTTCAAGACGACCATTCAGTGTAAAGATGGACATTATAAAAAAGTTTTAACGATCCCCGTCACCACTGCATCTGTGGAAAGGACATTTTAATATTATAAAAACATATGGAGGAACAGAACAGGACGACTCACTGCATTAGCTTCCATAGCTATTGAAAGGCAACTTCTTTTGGATCTGAAAAGCAGTGATCAGCTTTATGACCGGGTTGGTTATCCATCCATCCAGAAGGACAGGAGAATGGATTTGGTCTTTAAGTGAACATCATTGGTGAGTGACACTCATTTGTCTTAGCTGGTTTTGTCTCAGTGTTGCGTCTCGTTGAGCTGGTTGTTGCATTTTGTTTCCACACACTTGAATGATTAGTTAATGGCTGTCTGGGAGTTTTGACTTGATCTTTCTTTGCAACGCTTAACGTGAAAAGACTTAACGTAACTAAGAGTTAACCGCGATCAATAATCACCACATTTCTCTGCCAATTTAGTCTTGTCATTAGCACTTTCACCTGTCAAAATATCATAATATGAATAAAAACCTAATATAATAATAACCTAAATATGAACATAATATAAACCAAAATCCTCCCATTATGGACGTTACGTGACATTAAGTGTTTCCCTCTCTATTGAGCCAGGAAGGAAAACACAGCTTTATGAGAGGAACTTTAGGAGAGTGACTGCCTTCCGTGACGTCTGACTAGAACAACCGGGGGGGGGAGGGATCTACAGAAGGTCCAGTTGTGATAGACACGGTTCACCACTGGATTTCACTATATAGTCCTCTACATTGAACTACTAGAGAGGGAGTAGGGAATGAGGGAAGGATTTCACTATATAGTCCTCTACATTGAACTACTAGAGAGGGAGTAGGGAATGAGGGAAGGATTTCACTATATAGTCCTCTACATTGAACTACTAGAGAGGGAGTAGGGAATGAGGGAAGGATTTCACTATATAGTCCTCTACATTGAACTACTAGAGAGGGAGTAGGGAGTAGGGAATGAGGGAAGGATGTAGGACACAGCCCTATAGACACCTAGCAGCGCTAACCTAGCATAGCACGAGACATAGCTCTCCGCTAAGGCGCCGTGTGTGTGTGTGTGTGTGTGTGTGTGTGTGTGTGGCGTGAAAGACAACACAACAGTTCCAACACCAGGAACCACCAATTTAAACGCACACACACATGTAGACATGTGTGTGTGCGTTTAAATGTGTTTAAATAGTGTGTGTGTGTGTGTGTGTGTGTGTGTGTGTGTGTGTGTGTGTGTGTGTGTGTGTGTGTGCGTATCTGTGTCTGTCTATAACTAGCCGGCCATATTCCACACACACACACCACACACACACACACACACACCACACACACACACTGCACACTTCCCTCTTTAATCAAAACCTCAAACGTCAGCCTCGGGTCGGCTTCCATCGTTTCGTAAAACACCCGATTGAGCCGTTATTCTTCATTCTTCTGCTTCGAAGGGAACGGTTTGGGGAAGGAGGAAATCAAACCTCCCGTCCACCGCCCCGCATTAGAGGCTTAGCCGTAGCGCGCGGCCGCTCACGGGCTAATAAGAGGCTAATTAGGGGACCGACTGCCATGGAAAATCGTCAAGCAGTTAAAGAAGAGGACGCGTTTTATCTTATCTTAGCTGCTTTCTGGTCTGGTCTGGTCTGGTCTCCATGGGAGCCGACGCCATGTTTCACGGGCTGTCAGGGAAGGGATCTGAGGAGGGGCGGGGCGGGTGGGGCGGGTGGGGCGGGCGGGGCGGGCGGGGCGGGCGGGCGAGAGAGGCAGCGGAGCATGAGAACGAGGCTTCATTTGACCTCATTATACAGCGATAAAGAACAGAGGAGGTTTACTAAATATCATCAGATACCAGATCTGAACAGCTCCAGAGGAGGAGAGAGGGGGGGGGGAGAGAGAGGATGATGATGGAGGGGGGGGGGGGGGGGAGAGGGGAAGGAGGGAGGGATGAGGGAGGGGAAGAGAGGGGAGGGAGGGAGGGAGGGAGGGAGGGAGGGAGGGAGGGAGGGAGGGAGGGAGGGAGGGAGGGATGAGGAGGGGAAGAGAGAAAGAGAGGGGAGGTAGGGAGGGAGGGATGAGGGAGGGGAAGAGAGAGAGAGGGGAGGGAGGGATGAGGGAGGGGAAGAGAGAGAGAGGGGAGGGGGATGAGGGAGGGGAAGAGAGAGAGAGGGGAGGGAGGGATGAGGGAGGGATGAGAGGGAAAGAAAGAGGTGGAGAGAGAGAATGGGGAGGGAGGGGAAGAGAGAGAGAGAAAGAGAGAGATATATACGGGGGAGGGATAAGAGGGAGGGAGCAAGGAAAGCGAGAAAGGGAGAGGGAAGGATGAGAGCGAGAGGGGGGGGAGAGAAAAACCGAGAGGGAGAGAGAGGAGGGAGAGGGGGAGGGGGAGAGGGAGAGGGAGAGGGAGAGAGAGAGGGGGGGGGGGAGGGAGAGGGAGAGGGGGGGAGAGAGAGGGGAGAGGGGGAGAGGGGGAGGGGGGGGAGAGGGGGAGAGGGGGAGGGAGAGGGAGAGAGAGGGGGGGGGGGGGGAGGGGGAGAGGGAGAGGGGGGGGAGAGAGAGGGGGGGGAGGGGGGGAGAGGGAGAGGGGTGGGGGAGAGGTGGTTAAAGCCGCACTAGCCAGGAGCGATTCTGACAAGCAAAGCAGATACCCAAAGCCCTGTTTAAGTGCACAGCGAGTGAAGAAAAAAAGATTTATGATTTTAATTAATGGCAATTAAAGTGTGCCTGGCAGGCTGGCCGAGGGCGAGCAGCCAGCCAGGCGGCGACACGCATCTGAATCTATTAAGTGGTAGCAGGGGACCTGCGCCGCGGGCTTCAAACCTAAACTAAATCAATAAAATAATTAAACTTTAATAAATTGCAGTTTGACAAGTATCAGATAGCGGCGGCGTTTGATACGGCGTGTACTTAGAGAGACAAACAATCAAAGGCTGTTCAGCGTCTGCTGTCAGACTATTAATTACTCCAAATTAACCTCCTGCTCCTCCTCCTCCTCCTCCTCCTCCACCAGTGGAGCTCTAATCAGCTGGGATGAGCCCAAAGAGCATGTGCACACTGCCGTGCACACGCATGCCAGATCACAGGAGGCACACACACACACACACACACACACACACACACATCACATCACAAAGAACACACACACACACACACACACACACACACATGCACACACACACACATCACACAGAACACACACGCATCATGTTCAAAGGTCTCATCGGTTTAACATGGAGTCACACACACCTGCATACACACACACACACACCTGTATACACACACACACACCTGTATACACACACACACACACACACACACCTGCATACACACACACACACACACACCTGCATACACAAACACACACACACACACCTGTATACACACACAAACACACACCTGCATACACACACACACCTGTATACACACACACACCTGTATACACACACAAACACACACACATCACACACACAGAACCATGTGCAGAGGTCTCATCAGTTTAACATGCAGTCACACACACCTGCATACACACACACACACACACACACACACACACCTGCATACACACACACGCACATACCCACCTGTGTATGTGCACACAAACACACATAAATACATACACTTGCCCACACACACATACACACACACGCCTGCACACACACATACACACACACATACACACCTACACACAGAAATACATCCACCTGCCCCTCCCCCCCCCCCCCCCACACACACATACCTGCCCACACACACACCCTATGTTATGCACACATGTCTGTGTTGACTTGCTAATGGGCTCCTGGGGCCTCACAGCGAGGTCCATTAGCCGGGAGTCCTCACCCCAACACCTCCTCTCTGGACCCGTCCGGGTGCTGCTGGCCGACCCAGGTTACACCTTTAACAAGACACCTCCAGAGGAGGCCAGGAGAGAGAGAACATGATGTCATCTCACCATCTTCACAGTCGGCATCACACGGAGACCCACCCAGCTGTGACATCATCATCACCATACCAGCTGTGACATCATCAACATCATGATACCAGCTGTGACATCATCATGATACCAGCTGTGACATCATCATGATACCAGCTGTGACATCATCACGACACCAGCTGTGACATCATCATCATGATACCAGCCGTGACATCATCACGATACCAGCTGTGACACCTTCATCACCATACCAGCTGTGACATCATCATGATACCAGCTGTGACATCATCACGGTACCAGCTGTGACATCATCACGATACCAGCTGTGACATCATCATCATCATCATACCAGCTGTGACATCATCATCACGATACCAGCTGTGACATCATCATGATACCAGCTGTGACATCATCATCATCATCATACCAGCTGTGACATCATCATCACGATACCAGCTGTGACATCATCATCACGTTACCAGCTGTGACATCATCATGAAACCAGCTGTCCTCACCCACGAACCACGACCCTCCCCGTCCTCACCCACGAACCTTCATTTCTACACTAACCACGACCCTCCCCCGCCCTCACCACTAACCACACAACTTAGAATTCACTCCCATGCATTTTGAGAGAGATTTGTACATTCCATCAGTTTAC
>CM051004.1:5427127-5429627 GCA_027704905.1 Muraenolepis orangiensis | reverse complement strand
ATAACATTTATACACTATTTATATACACATTATTATCTCGGAATGCGTGTTTTCCAACTATGCAATTATTCCTTTAAATATCTGTAACATATCTATTTCAGTATTATAGCCAAAACGGTGTTATGTCCAATCTGTAATATATTGTTTAAATCTGAAGTAATGCTGTGATTTGCTGAAGAATATTTGCCCACAAAAGAACACAAGAAAGTAATTTATTGTAATCAAAATTCAATTAAAAATAAAAATAAATAAAATAACATTTATGGAGGAGTTAATTTTCAAATGAAATTGCATTATTTTAGAAATATAATCTGGCATTACATTTGATATAACATTTTATTATTATTTTATTTTAAAGCACCAAGTGTACATTTAATTGCATCAAATTATTAAATTTGGATCAATTTGGAATCAAATTTACCACACAATTTGAAATTAAGTGTTGTACTACATTTTAAATCAAATCTGGCACTCAATTTTAAATCACATGAGGCATACAATTTTAAATGAAATTGGCACTAAATGTTAAATCATATTTGTCACTCATGTGAACCTAAATGTGGTGCTCCGTTAGCCGTGGTAACGACCCTCCGGACCTACAGAACGATGGGTTCTCAAAGGGAGAACCCCATCTCTCCAGCATGTAGCTTCTCTCCTGCATCCTTAGAGTTCTCCTTTATAAACCGACCAATCACAACAAGCGTAGCGCTGACAGCAGGAGGAAGTTGTGCGTCGGGGCGATGGCCTCAGGGAGGAAGTAGGAGGTGCGCTGGAGTGCGATGGCGGACACCCCCCCCCCCCGATGGCCCCTTGGACGCCCGTCTCCCAGCACCTCGGCCAATGAGGACGCAGAAGACAGCTGTAACCAAGCATGCTCAAGGGCGCTGACCTGGAAATCAAGCGCAAGTCTCTGGCCGCTACCGGGAGACGATGCTGGGAGACGAGGCTAGGAGGCTAGGAGACGAGGCTGGGAGAAGCTAAATCTGCTCTCCCCCCTCTCTCCCTCCCCCCCAAGCATCTCAGACCACCGTCCTCCCCCTCTCCTCCCCCTCAGTCCTGTTATTATTGTGCTACTATTCATGTGGAAAGCCTCCGTTTAAATATGCATATGAAAATAATATGACAGGCAGATGAAACGCTGATGTGCTCCCAACCTGCTTGTTCTAGTTAGCGTGTCCACACCACAGCGCAGCACAACGCAGTGTAGAGCTGGGCTATGACGCTATTATCTTACTTCTTTGGTCTTTGTTATAGTGTCGGTGTATTGGTATTGAGCGTGTGTATTTGTATGATTCTCACAGTAGTGTTTGAAGCGATGTCATTTTAAAAGCCTGGCAGGCTTTCTCCTCCACTCCTCTGGGAGCCCGTCACACAACGGGACAAACCAGAAGAACAAGCAGAAGATGCAGAAGATGGACGAGAGGAGACCCCTCCTCCTCGTCCTCGTCCTCCTCCTCCTAGTCCTCCTCCTCTGCCCCGTCCTCATCCTCCTCCTCATCCTCCTCATCCTCCTCATCCTCCTCCTCCTCCCCCCCCTCCCCTCGTCCCCCTCCTCCCCCCTCTTCAGCTCCATCCAGAGCCATGCGCCGGTTCGACGGATCGGAAGAAGAAGAAATGAACAAAGCCGACGTGACATGGTCTGTCAGCCGCCCTGACCGACCAATCAGCTGCTCCGGCTCGGGGCACATGGGCGTGTTCCCAGAGGTTGGATCGTCTCTTTAAGGAGGTACAGCAGGTGGGATGAAGGGAACGCTCGTCTGACATGGGACAGGAAGCGTGGGACAGGAAGCTTCAGGGACAGGAAGCGTCAGGGACAGGAAGCGTCAGGGACAGGAAGCGTGGGACAGGAAGCGTCAGGGGCAGGAAGCGTCAGGGGCAGGAAGCGTCAGGGGCAGGAAGCGTAAGGGACAGGAAACGTGGGACAGGAAGTGTGGGACAGGAAGCGCCAGGGGCAGGAAGCATCAGGGACAGGAAGTGTGAAACGTCAGACAGGAAGCGTCAGTGACTGGAAGTGTGGGACAGGAAGCGTGGGACAGGAAGCGTGAGGGACAGATGAGGGTGGCGGGAAGCCAGCCTGCTGTCGGGCTTCCCGGCGTTTGAACGCATCACTAAAGAAATCAGAAGCGCCGTCTCAAGACAGACGGGCTTTAAACTTCTGACTTGTGTCTCGTTTAGAAACAATTAAAGACCGGAGGGGGGGGGGGGGATAGGCAGTCAGACAGACAACATCTCGTGTTCCCATGAAGACTGAAGCTTTATTGATATAGTTCCTGTGACAGGCTGTAATAGCTTCACGTCATCGTTTGCGTGACTTAACAACACATGACCTAAATTCGTCTAAGAAGGTTGGTGTATTGTCGCGTTACCTTGGATCATTAATCCCAAACATGTACACACACACACACACACACACACACACACACACACACACACACACACACCATAACACAACAAGCCCTCGTCCTCCAGCCTTCACTTCCTCTTCCTCTTCTTCTACTGT
>CM051004.1:5409627-5417127 GCA_027704905.1 Muraenolepis orangiensis | reverse complement strand
GTCACCATAATAATATAATATAATACATACATACATGCATACATACATACACACATATATAATAACATAATATATAATACATTAAATCACAATAAGGTCATTCAACAGGGAGACAAGAGGACTACCAGTCAGGTCATTTAAATTTAAGGTAATTTAAGGTTAAAAAAAATAAGGTCGTTTGATTTTCTATTCACTTTAATGTGACATGTGCTCTCTGGTTAGATGCCAAATTATTTTCGCTGTACTTTACTTGTGCTGTAAAATGACAATACATTTGAATCTAGTCTAATTTCCTTTCCATAATTATATAATATAGACACACATATATATATATTAATATAATATATAAAACACTAAAATGAATGTCCTTCCTAACAAGCCTCCAAGAGCAAAACCAGTGCTCAGATAAAATTACAATTGACTGCAACATTTGCACTCTGGTTAGATGCCAAATTATTTTTGTACACTTGTGCTGTGCACTGACAATACATTTTAATCTAATCTAATCTAATAAATTGTCTCCCTACATTGGACCCAATAAATCCATCAAACAGGGTCTACCACACAGAGTGAAGACTGATGGAGTTTATAAACAACCGACAGAAAACTGAGATTAGTAGAAGTCGGAGGAGGAGGAGGTTCCTCCTTCAGGCTGACGGAGGTTCCTCCTTTAGGCTGACGGAGGAACCTCCTCCCTGGACGTTAGTTCAGGGAGGAGGTTCCTCCTTCAGGCTGACGGAGGAACCTCCTCCCTGGACATTAGTTCATCTCTAGGGTTGAAATCTTGTCAATCGAAACCATTTTGTGCAAAACCAAAAAGAACAGAAAAAATTAAATTAAGATTACTAATTCATTATAATTTTTTTCTAAGCTACTCTTTTTCTCTCAATTTCAGTCGTATACTTCGATTATCTCCACACAGGAGGGAGGCTGAACTTTACATAAAAAAACATCTGGTAAATATTATAATATATTATATGATAATATATACATGTTTAACAAATTAACCTTCTTAGTGAAGCTGAAACCGGCAGTCTGCTCTCGGTGTGACCGGAGAGAGAGAGAGAGAGAGAGAGAGAGAGAGAGAGAGAGAGAGAGAGAGAGAGAGAGAGAGAGAGAGAGAGAGAGAGAGAGAGAGGGGGGGGGGTAGAGAGGGAGAGAGAGAGAGAGAAAATAAAAACTGCAGAGGTGAGCTCTTGGCCTGGAGTGCCCCTCATTTAAGACGATCGACCAAATCAATAAAGTGAAGAATGCTTCCTTGCTCTTTTGGCTTGGTCGCGTCTCCTCCCCCCCCGGTCTCCGCTTCTCTCTCTCTCTCTCTCTCTCTCTCTCTCTCTCTCTCTCTCTCTCTCTCTCTCTCTCCTCTCTCTCTCTCCTCTCTCTCTCTCTCCTCTCTCTCTCTCTGAGTTGTGGAGCCTGTCTTCTCCCTGGTGGATGACATCCCCCCTAAGCTAACTCCAGAAAAACTACCACAGCCGGGTGAGGAGGTCTCCCTCCCGGTCTCCATACAGACACGAACGTGTACCATAATAACAGCAGGGATACTATCGTATACAAGCTGTAAAGTTTCCCTTGCAGAACGGCTGGTCGGTGGGACTCTGGTGGGATGATGATGATAGTGTGATGAGATCTGTCCTTAATAATATAAATACAACCGTCTGGATGTCTTGATTACCTGCTGGTTTCTGTTCAGGGTTCAGAAGGGAAATATGAACTATAAACAACAGACTTACAGCTTCACGGGAATCCTCTGCGATAAAGGGAATTACACCAGCTCAAAGCTAGGATTATTAATTAAATATCCAATATTATAAAGTTCTGAATCGTTTGAATTGTGTATTTTGCAGTACACATTCACTCTGTCACTCTGTCACTCTGTCACTCCACTCCGTCACTCCCACCACTCCGTCACTCTGTCACTCTGTCACTCCACTCCACCACTCCACCACTCCACTATATCACTCCCCTCAGAACACCAATAGTCATATTGTGTTCAATACATTGCACAACATGTTGCTTTCCACTTAGAACAACAACCACAACAACAACAACAACACAACCACCAAAACAACAACAACCACAACCACAACCACCAAAACAACAACCACCACAACCACAACAACCAAAACAACAAAACAACAACCACCACAACCACAACCACCACAACCACAACCACCACACACACCACAACCACCAAAACAACAACCACCACAACCACAACAACCAAAACAACAACCACCACAACCACAACCACCAAAACAACAACCACCACAACCACAACCACAACCACCAAAACAACAACCACCACAACCACAACCACCAAAACAACAACCACCACAACCACAACAACCAAAACAACAACCACCACAACCACAACCACCAAACAACAACCACCACAACCACCAAAACAACAACCACCACAACCACAACCACCAAAACAACAACCACCACAACCACAACAACCACAACACAACCACCACAACACAACAACCACCACAACCACAACAACCAAAACAACAACCACCACAACCACAACCACCAAAACAACAACCACCACAACCACAACCACAACACACCACCAACCACAACCACACAACCAAACAACAACACACAACCACAACAACCAAACCACAACCACCACAACCACAACCACCAAAACAACAACCACCACAACCACAACAACCAAAACAACAACCACCACAACCACAACCACCAAAACAACAACCACCACAACCACAACCACAACCACCAAAACAACAACCACCACAGCAACCACAACAACAACATCATCAATACCAACACAGCACTACGGTGGTGATTCTTCTCTCTTTCAACACAAACCCACAAAAGGTGCAGAACAGAAGAGGCAGAAGCTGAGGTCAAATCTTTAGGCTTCCATACGCCCCGAGGAGGTGCATTGATTGTGGGGGGGTGGATGCTGGGGTGGGTGTCGGGAGGTGGTGGTGGTAGTGGGAGGAGGAGGAGGAGGAGGAGGAGGAGGAGGAGGAGGAGGAGGAGGAAGCGTTTAACAGCTGACAAACCCCCTCTGGCCCTGCAGGGGGTTAGCATGGCGGAGCTTGACATGGTTCCCGTGGAGGGCCCTGTTCTTTTGTTTCAATTAACCCATTAGAGGAAGGCCTTCATTGGCAGGTGATTTCCTCCGGTTCCCCCCTGGTGAGCACGAGGGCTTTTGATGTGGAGGACGATAGCCTTCGGACATGTGCCTCGTTCACTTTGCTCAACGGCCTCGATCGCGCTTCATCCAGAACGATAACTTTCTGCCGCTAGCGCTAGCTGAACATAGCTTGACTAGGAACCGTTTTTCTTCTGAATGAGAGCCAAGGAGTAGCAGCACTACACTACTTTTCAATGAAAATCTTCACTGGCTTGCTAGGAATAGCACTACAATTGTTTCTCTAGTATAAGAAGCTAGCTAGCTAGCTATCAACTCTGCTAACTAGCTTGCGAGGACCATAGCTACCCGTCTGTCGCGAAGAAGACAAAGATTAGCTAGAAACAGCATTAGCGGCACAGTTTTGAACAAGAAGCTAGTCAGTGCTGTTCATTTGATTAAAATAAGAATATTATAACAATAAGAATTATTTTGTAAAATTCAAAACACACGCTGAGCCAAAGGGCTATGCGGTAACATTTATTGTAGATCAAAACAGAAGTGGATCAATTTGCCATTCATTTAACAGAGTTGGTTTTTGCAAAACAGAGGCCCGGCTTTTCGCTGTATATACGTATTAGCTTGTACCGCTGTATCATTCCTAGATAGCTGTTCCTAGCCAAGCCACATCTCATTCAGAAGGACCGCCGCCAGAGGATGTCCTTGTGTTCATACGAGCCTGCCGTGTGAAACATAAAAGTATTTAAAAACTGACCCCCGGGGTCTACTCCACCCTGCAGTCATTACTCCACCCTCAGCCCAGGAGAGAGCTCCATTATTTGGGACAGAGAGGGAGGATAGAGGGGGAGGAGGGGGAGAGGGAGAAGAGGAGACAGGGGGAGGAGAGGAGAGAGGGGGAGAAGGTGGAGGAGAGAGGCCAGAGGGGGATGAGTGAGGGTAGGGGTGGTGGTGGTGGGTGGGGGATGGGGGTGGTGAAAGTGGTGGGTGGAGGTTGTGTGGTGGTAGAGGTAGTGGGTGGAGGTGGTGTGGTAGTGGAGGTAGTGTCGGGTGGGTGGGGGTGGTGTTGTGGTGGGGGTGGTGGTGTGGTGGTGGGTGGTGGGTAGGGGATGGGGTGGTGGAGGTGGTGGGTGGAGATGGTGGAGGTGGTAGTGGCGGTAATGAAGGGTGGATGAGGGTGGAGGTGGTGGGTGGGGGTGTCCTGGCGGTGGATCTGAGAGGAGAGCTCCATCGGGTGACGGGTGGTTGGTGCTCCGCCCGGCTTGGAGAGGGTTGCTCAAACTGGCACAGGAACACTTAACCCGACCAAGGACATAATCACGGATATCTCGTCTGTTTTTCATGCGATGAATATATAATGAAGTGAATATAATATAATAATATACAGTATCATATATCATATAAAGTGATAATATATTCCCTTTCGTTAAGCCCCGTTCTCCAGTGCTGGGCTGTATTTGTGTTTTGAATCAAAGGGAAATCCCATTAAAATAGACGGGAAATATGTGGCAAAACACAAGAAAGAATTATTTTGTTGAGTTCACAACACGCCGGCCAAACGCATCAGGTGGTGAAACTCCTTCACCATCAAACAGAAGCAGATCAATTAGACTGAATGAATTATTCATCTGTAGGTAATTAACGAGGCCTCTTTATAATATCCAGATTTACTGGCTTGGGACTCAGAGTTCACTTTTTGACGCTTTGTGTGCAACTCTTAAGTATTTCAATAATATGATCACTTTGGATAAAGATACATTATTTGGAGTATATTAAACTCAAATGAAATGAGTAGTATTAGTAGTATTAGTAGTATGAGTCGTATTAGGGCAGTATCCAGTATCCAGGGGTAGTATCCAGGGCTGTGTGCTGAGCCCTCTCCTCTATTCCCTCTTCACCCACGACTGCACTCCTGTACATGGTACAAACACCATCAGCAAGTTTGCAGACGACATAATCAAAAACAACGATGAGGCAGCCTACAGGGACGAGGTCCAGCACCTGGTGGCGTGGTGCTCTGACAACAACCTGGCCCTCAACACCAAGAAGACCAAGGAGCTCATCGTGGACTTCAGGAAGACCAGAGCTGGGACACACGCCCCCATCCTCATCAATGGAGCGGAGGTCGAGCGTATCTCCAGCTTCAAATTCCTGGGGGTCCACATCTCCGAGGACCTCTCCTGGTCCCTCAATGCTCACTGGTAAAGAAGGCTCACCAGGAAGAAGGCTCTTCTTCCTGAGGAGACTGAGGAAACCCCACCTGTCCCCTCAGATTCTGGGTTAGGGTTCTGGTGAACTTTTACTGGTGTGACATCGAAAGCATACTCACCAACTGCATCACGGCAACTGCACTGTTTCCGACCGGAAAGCGCTGCAGAGGGTGGTGAAAACCGCCCAGCACATTGTTGGATTACCCCTCCCTGCAATAAACACTAGCCACCACAAACGGTGGCTGAGGAAGGCACAACAAATAGTCAAAGACACCTCTCAAACTAAACAACAACAAATCGTGAAGATTGAATCCTCTTTATTGGTCACATACATGTAAACATACAGTGAAATGTGTTCTCTGCATTGAACCCATCCTAGCATTAGGAGCAGTGGGCAGCTATTTATACAGAGGGAACAGTTAGGGTTAGGGGGTCTTCCTCAAGGACACCTCGACAGTTTTTGCTAGGAGGAGCTCTCACCCCAACCACGGACTGTTGGCCCTCCTCCCCTCCGGGAGGCGCTATAGAAACCTTTGTTTCAAGTCAAGCAGGCTTAGGAACAGCTTCTGCCTTGCACTGTAATCATAACTACCAACCTCTACCTGTATGATAGTGTGTACATGTTTACATTTTTACTGTACCTGCCGTATATATTTTAATCTTCAACTGTTGATACAACTGCATATCCCTGCTCACTACCTGTTGTATATACATTCATATTTATCCGGTTCTTCATAACTGCATACCCCTGATCACTACCTGTTGAATACTTGTATACTTACCTGTATATATATATATATATATATATATATATATATACAGTGGAGGAAATAATTATTTGATCCCTTGTCGATTTTCTAAGTTTGCCCACTTACAAAGAAATGAACAGTCTATCATTGTAATGGTAGGTTTATTTCAACAGTGAAAGACAGAATATCAAAAACAAAATCCAGAAATTGACATCATATAATAGTTATAAATTGATTTGCATTTAATTGAGTGAAATAAGTATTTGATCCCCTTGCAAAACATGACTTAGTACTTGGTGGAGAAACCCTTGTTGGCCAGCACAGAGGTCAGACGTTTCTTGTAGTTGGTCACCAGGTTTGCGCACATCTCAGGAGGGATTTTGGTCCACTCCTCTTTGCAGATCCTCTCCAAATCCTTAAGGTTTCGAGGCTGATGCTTCGCAACTCGAAGCTTCAGCTCCCTCCACAGATTTTCTATGGGATTAAGGTCCAGAGATTGGCTAGGCCACTCCATCACCTTAATGTGCTTCTTCTTTAGCCACTCCTTTGTTACTTTGGCCGTATGTTTTGGGTCATTGTCGTGCTGGAAGACCCATCCACGACCCATTTTCAGTGTCCTGGCTGAGGGAAGGAGGTTATCGGCCAAGATTTTACGGTACATGGCCCCGTCTATCCTCCCCTCGATGCGTCCTGTCCCCTTAGCAGAGAAACATCCCCAAAGCATGTTTCCACCTCCATGCTTGACAGTGGGGATGGTGTTCTTGGGGTTATAGTCAGCATTTCTCTTCCTCCAAACACGGCGTGTAGAGTTGATGCCAAAGATTTCAATTTTGGTCTCATCTGACCACATCACCTTCTCCAAGCAACCAAGCTGCTTGCTGATGGTCTTGTAGCCCATTCCAGCCTTGTGCAGGTCTACAATCTTGTCCCTGATGTCCTTAGACAGCTCTTTGGTCTTGCCCATGGTGGCGAGGTTGGAATCTGATTGATTGATTCTGTGGACAGGTGTCTTTTATACAGGTAACAAGTTTGGACAGGTGTCTTTTATGCAGGTAATCAGTTGATATTAGGAGTACTTTCTTAAAGCGAGAGGACTTATCTAGCTGGTCTGTCAGGGCCAGAATTCTTGTTGGTTGCAAGGGGATCAAATACTTACTTCACTCAATTAAATGCAAATCAATTTATAACTTTTATATGATGTGAATTTATGGATTTTCTTTTTGACACTGTTAATATGAACCTACCATTAAAATGATAGACTGTTCATTTCTTTGTAAGTTGGCAAATCGGCAAGGGATCAAATAATTATTTCCTCCACTGTATATACCTATTATTATGCACATATCTCATTCATACTCTATAAGTAATCTTATAACTGTTTTTATACATAGTAGACTCACTGTCTTTTAGC
>CM051004.1:5382127-5407127 GCA_027704905.1 Muraenolepis orangiensis | reverse complement strand
ATGAGTGGAGTCACACGGTGAATAAGTGATCTCCAGGAACAACACGGCGGCGCTGGAGACAGACATGTTAATTATGGGCGGAGGGAGAAGCTCAACAAACCGCTTTATGGTAATCCATATTGCTTGGCAGTTGATCACGGTGATTACCCCCGGCCCGCCGCGCAAGGTGGCACATTTATTAGCACGCAACAGATGGGAGCCTCCCCAATGGGTCTTCTGGCGGCCGCATAACGGTGATGAAGAGGACGCCGCTCACAAGGACAACACTGCAGCGTGCGATGGCGGGCGGAGGAGAAGGAGGAGGTGGAGGACGAGGAGGAGGTGGAGGTGGAGGACGAGGAGGAGGTGGAGGAGACGAAAGACTCGCTCTGCACCTGCTTTTACGACGCCGCCGCCGAGAAAGATTGATGCACGTCGTCGAAAAACAACACACGGCTCACAGCCCTATAACTCACGGAGCGGGGGAGACGGGGGAGACGGGGAGACGGGGGAGGGACCAGGGGGCGAGAGAAAGAGAGAGAGAGAGAGAGAGACTACAGAGACGTATTAATGTCACGTCGTCTTCAGCACGGCCCTCCTTAAGCCCTCGGCAAGAGTTGGGCCTCGCCGCCGCCTCGCCACCGCCTTGCCGCCTCGCCGCCTCGCGCCACCGCCTCGCCGCCTCGCGCCACCACCTCGCGCCACCACCTCGCGCCTCGCTGCCTCGCCGCCTCTCCTCCATTATCATATTGATTGAAACAGTCCTACACGATTCCAGCCGGTCGCGGCGGAGACCAAAGCGCTCGGCGGCCCCCCGACAGCAGACATTGTTCCGGGGGATAACGCGGGTCTGTTCCACTTCATTGATGGACTTGATTAAGTTTAAATGAAGCAGACAGCGGGGATGAAAGCTCCATATTGACCGCCTGGCGCCGGGCGGCATCACGGCCAGCGGCAAGGTTCGCTAAATGCTCTAATCTTCAATCAAATCTCACATCAATGCGAGACAAAGTTGGGTAACGAGACACTCGATGGAGCATGCGGGACGGGGAATTAACACCCGGCCATAAAATGAGGACAACTTTGAAGCCGCTGCCTGGGACAGATAGTTATCTAAATGCTAAATAAGGAGATGATTGTCCTTTTTCACTGCATACTAATCAGTCCTCCGTCTCCTCTCCTTCCTTCCTTCCTTCCTTCCTTCTCTCTCTCCTCCTTGTCACTCGTTGGTTCCTTCTGCCGGTCATGTGACAAGAAGGAGGCCGGTTCTGAGGCCTCCTCTTTATTACAGACCCAGGCCTAGATCTAGAACTAGACCTAGACCTAACTTAGACCAGACCTACACCACACCTAACCCAGGCCAGACCTAGATCAAACCTAGACCAGACCTAACCAAGGCCAGACCTAGACCAGGCTAGACCTGGACTAGACCAGACCTGGACCAGACCTAGAACTGACCTGGACCAGACCAGACCTAACCCAGACCAACACAAGATGTAAACCAGAACTGTCCTAAACCTCCAGTCCAGAATCATAAAAACATACCAAGTATCTCATATTTAATTGACAAAATATCACGATTTTGTGATATGGTCAATGTGTTATGACATTAAGTTATCATTAAGTACATTAAGTCAAACTCCACACTTTTTTAATAAGTTTTATATTTAAACTGCAGCCCATCAATGAATGGCCGTTAGATTATGTTATCAAGCTAACTAGCGCCATTAGCTCAGGGGTTGCTAGGTGTTATTTGTTTACTTCCATAATGAGCACCCTGGCGGTAGTAGCAGATTAGCTTGCAGGGAGGGCTGCGCTAGCAGAAGACCGGGGTGTGTACACACACACACGCACGCACGCACGCACACACACACACACGTCGGATCTATCTGAAAAATCCAATCCACCGCTGCATTAGCGATTGGCAAAGCGCGGCGGTGCGGATGACCTTGTCAATCCAACCGGACCAGACCGGACGTAGCTAGCATAGCTACCACGCCTGCTGCTGCTGCCAGGTGTGAGTTCGATACCCGGGCAGTGAGCTCCACTCTGGGCCCCATACACAACATTAGTAGTACACAGTGGGAACTGTTTACCTTGTCCAGGTTTTATTTATAAAGAAATACAGGAAAGAAAACTACCAATACTTAACTTTTAGAAGCTAATGAGAACGTACGTGTGTGTGTGCTTTTGTATTTCTGTTTGTGTGTGTGTGTGTGTGTGTGTGTGTGTGTGTGTGTGTGTGTGTGTGTGTGTGTGTGTGTGTGTGTGTGTGTGTGTGTGTGTGTGTGTGTGTGTGTGTGTGTGAGAGCCCAGGTTGATGTTTGAAAAGGTGAGTCCGTAACCGTGGTGACAGCATACATACCATATTAATAAGATACTTAGCTTAATAGCTGTGGAGAACACAGCCTCATTAGCTAGTTAACATACAACAATACACCATTTACCACACACTATAGCCTACATATATATTAAGAATAATATTGTCCCTATTTAATAACGAAATACTCATGTAGGTTTAGTCCATTTCTCTTTTAGATATGTGATTCGTGTCCATGTTGAAAACAAGTGTGAATGGCCTTTATTTCTGAAGGGTGCTAAATAAATAAGAGTTTCATTCATATAAATGTTAATAATTCATTATATTAATGTTCATAATTCATTATAGTCATGTTAATAATGAGGCTGTAATGATCATTAGTTGGTCTAAATGTCTTCTCACTCCCGGAACACCAGGACGGGAGACATCTGCATTAAGTTAACCTCTTAAAACAAAGGCGTCCCCGACACACACGCACACACGCACACACGCACACACGCACACACGCACGCACGCACGCACACACACACACACCCGCACACACACACACACACACACACACCCGCACACCCGCACACACACACGCGATGATGTGATGAATTCAACCATCGAGGACACAAAAACTCAATTAGCCTTTTGTGATATTAAGGAATGGATGAATAATGTACACAATTATCGAATTTATTTATGGCAATTTAAAATCAGTTTACTTAGTTTAGTTTATTTTTTTTTAATCATTAATATGTTGTGTGTGTGTGCGTGTGCGTGTGCGTGTGCGTGTGCGTGTGTGTGTGTGTGTGTAAAGGGTGACCGTGAGGATTATACACAATGTCACTGTTGGTGTAATGACCATAAAGGCATTCTGAATCGGAATCGGATTCTGATTCTGATTCTGATCCTCTCTCTCTCTCTCTCTCTCTCTCTCTCTCTCTCTCTCTCTCTTTCCCTCTCTCTCTCTCTCTCTCTCCCTCTCTCTCTCTCTCTCTCTCTCTCTCTCTCTCTCTCTCTCTCCGTTACCGGAGGGGAACACCGCTGCTACTAAAAGACCGGGCGGTTATCCGGCGTTCAACTCTCATTTAAATGATTTTAAATACATTAGAAATATACAATAATAAACCCGTTTTCTTCCACTGTTTGTGGTTTGTAACATTTAAGAGCTCAAGGCGAAATGAATATTATTTGCGTGAACTTAAAATTAATTCAGCTCATCCAACCATGAGGAAATATTCCCTCGTATAATACAATTAGAATAATTACCACAACAGCCAATTATCCGCTTTATTTTAATTTATAAATACTTAATGAAATCCGCTTAATTTGCAATCCCTGCTGGCCGCCCGCTCCTCTGAAGGGAAAGTAGCAGTGACCCCTGGCGGCCGCACACATAACTACATCACACACACACACACGCACACACACGCACGCACACACGCACGCACACACACACACACACACACACACACACACACACACACACACACACACACACACACACACACACACGCACGCACACACACACACACACGCACGCACACACACACACACACACACACACACACACACACACACACACACACACACACACACACACACACACGAACACACGAACACACGCACACACATACACACACGCAAGTTAAATCGTCGTTTCACGGCATTTGAGGCGACAATTTATGTATATGAAATAATTACATATGATTATATATAATTACCTTTAATAATCCCACATAGCCTGCATCCAACATTGCGTAGAGGCATATAATCTACATTTAATTCAATTACAAAATAAACAATGACGCCCTTTCATCCGAATAAAGGTTATGTTAGGGTTCAGTAACGACGGCAGGGTGACCTATATTTTATTATTATGATATTTGCATATGTATTATTATAATTTGTTATTACGTTCTGTATTTAGCTTTAAAGTACATCTCACCATACAGAAGGGGAAACCGATTCCGCGTTTTCTCCAACGTCAAATGGAACAAATGTCTTCCGTTTTATTCCGCTTTACTGGCGGGAAAAGGAGGTCATGTTCCCGCCTCAGGAGAAGCTGACCAGTCCTCACACCTCCTGGTATCTCCAATCCCTCCTATAGCAGACTGTATCTCAACTCCCTCCTATAGCGGACTGTATCTCCAATCCCTCCTAAAGCGGACTGTATGTCCAATCCCTCCTATAGCGGACTGTATCTCAACTCCCTCCTATAGCGGACTGTATCTCAACTCCCTCCTATAGCGGACTGTATCTCAACTCCCTCCTATAGCGGACTGTATCTCCGATCCCTCCTATAGCGGACTGTATCTCCAATCCCTCCTATAGCGGACTGTATCTCAACTCCCTCCTATAGCGGACTGTATCTCAACTCCCTCCTATAGCGGACTGTATCTCCGATCCCTCCTATAGCGGACTGTATCTCCAATCCCTCCTATAGCGGACTGTATCTCCAATCCCTCCTATAGCGGACTGTATCTCAACTCCCTCCTATAGCGGACTGTATCTCAACTCCCTCCTATAGTGGACTGTATCTCCAATCCCTCCTACAGTGGACTGTATCTCCAATCCCTCCTATAGCGGACTGTATCTCAACTCCTTCCTATAGTGGACTGTATCTCCAATCCTTCCTATAGCGGACTGTATCTCCAATCCCTCCTGATGGACTGTATCTCTAATTCCTCCTATTGCGGACTGTATCTCAAACCCTCCTATAGCGGACTGTATCTCCGATCCCTCCTATAGCGGACTGTATCTCTAATCCCTCCTATAGCGGACTGTATCTCCGATCCCTCCTATAGCGGACTGTATCTCCGATCCCTCCTATAGTGGACTGTATCTCCGATCCCTCCTATAGTGGACTGTATCTCTAATCCCTCCTATAGTGGACTGTATCTCCAATCCCTCCTATAGCGGACTGTATCTCCGATCCCTCCTATAGTGGACTGTATCTCCAATCCCTCCTATAGCGGCACTTGACGCACTGTATATGTTATGGAATATTACCATTAAAAAATATTTGGAATATATGATATGGAATATTGCTCTTGTAAATATATTCAATATGATATGGAAAAGTACTATTATAAATATATTCATATGATATGGAAAAGTACTATTATAAATATATTCAATATGATATGGAATAGTTATATTAAAAATATATTCAATATATGATATACAATAGTACTATATTTAATATATTATGTATTGTATAATAATAATACTAATAATAGTAATGATAGGTCCATACAGCTATTTAAACACGTTAGAATCACACTGCATCACTTGTTGTTTCGTGATGAGAAACAAAGCCTATATCAATTATTATAAAATATTCTTAATATTCCGTCTTGTGTATATATGTAGAATAATAATAATGCTCAGTAGTAGCAATAATAATAATAATAATAATAATAATAATAATAATAATAATAATACTATACACCCTCGGAAACCACCGTGGAGGAGTTTAGGATGTCTTCATTCTTTAATAATTAACAATAAATTCCGTCAGTCAGTAATTATGACAGATAACACCACGCGTCATAGCGCGTCTGACAGTCCAATTAGCGGGAACAATTATTACAAAGATGACTTTAATCACGTCTCCGTTTGACGGCGCGCGGCACACACCGGTTACTGTGTGTGTGCGTGTGTGCGTGTGTGTGTGTGTGTGTGTGTGTGTGTGTGGAGAATGCGTGCGTGCACGTGTGTTTGTGTGCGTGCGTGTGTGTGCATGTGTGCATGTGTGCGAGTGCGTGTGTGTGTGTGTGTGTGTGTGTGTATGAGAATGCGTGCTTGTGTGTGTGTATGTGTGTATGTGTGCGTGTGTGTGTGCGCGCGTGTGTTGGTGTGTGTGTGTCGTTGAGTGTCTGCCTGTGTGTGTGATTGTATACAATCACACACACACACACACTCACACACATATATGTGTGTGAGTGTGTGTGTGTGTGTGTGTGTGTGTGTGTGTGTGTGTGTGTGTGTGTGTGTGTGTGTGTGTCTGTGTGTACGTGTATGCGCGCGTGTGTGTGTGTGTGTGTGTGTGTGCGTGTGTGTGTGTGTGTGTGTGTGTGTGTGTGTGTGTGTGTGTGTGTGTGTGTGTGTGCGAGTGTGTGTGTGTGTGTGTCAGTAATTAACATCCTCGGTGCCTCCGGGACTGGTCGGTGAACGGGCGCAGTGGAGCGCGCAGCACCGTGACCCGGGACAGTAGAGCCTTGTCGGTGTGTTAACCTCATCAGGGTTCGGTTACACCACATTACTCCACCCAGTGACCAACAACTAACTAGTATTAATCCTTTATCAGAAAGAACATCGGGACATATTAAAAATAGTTTATCAGGCTATGTGGCTTCAAGATCAATTATTATTATTATTATTATTATTATGATGATAGGAGTTCGTCCATAGTTACATGCATAATAAACAAACATATATATATATATATATATATATATATATATATATATACACATACTGTACATATACACACACATGCACATAAAGATACTTACAAACTGTACATAAAGATGTATATAAAGTGTATACACATGTACACATATTTTCTCTCTCTCTCTCTGTACATATATATATTTACATTTACATTAGGGCATTGGCAGACGCTTTTATCCAAAGCGACTTATATATATATATATATATATATATATATATATATATACTTATATATACATATATATATATACACTGCATTTATATATATACACATATATATATGTATATATATACATATATATACATATATATATATATATATATATATATATATATATATATATATATATATATATATATACAAATATATACTATATATATATATACACACACATTAACATATTTATTTGTATTGCTATTATGAATTTGTATTTATATATCATTATATATATATATTCATTGTTATAATGATTTCTATCATTACGATGCTCTTTGTCCCTCAGTTAGCACCTTGTTTATGTGTGTTATGTCATATATATATCAAGACAAACAACTCAAAAGGTCAAAGGTACACAAGGTCAGGTCAAGTAAGAGGAAGTCAGGGTGGGCCAATCAGAGGAGAGGGGGGGCGGGGGTGACCTGTCCCATCCAAACCACTTTCTATCCCTGTCAAAACATATTGATCCGTCCTGTCATCGGGACGTTGACGTCTTCCTCACGCCGCCTGCCCGCCATCAGCAGGCTAACGCTAGGGCTAAAGGCTAAGACTAAAGGCTAAAGGCTAAGACTCAAGGCTAAGGCTAAAAGCTAAAGGCTACGGCTAATGAGCGAATGCTAATGTCAAGGCTATTGCTAAAACCGAGAGTTCAACATTAGTCGACGTACGGGGGGTAATACAATAAAAATGAGTATCCAAATAATACATTTGTATTTAATATGTCTATCTTTATGTCCATTGTTGTGTTCATTGACAGGTTTTCAAATGTAATAGACATCAAGAATATATATCTAGATTTATATATATATATATATATATATACAGTATATACTGTATAAATGATAATTTATTCTAGATGTATGTTTATATGATTCTAGATGTGTGTGTATATAATATGTAAACATATATATATATATATATATATATATATATATATATATATATATGTATAGATCTATAGATGTATGACTCCCAATGTGACAGCCTCTGTGTCCAGTGTCGGTCTAACCTGGACTTCCTTTGGCGTATCCACAGCTAAATATTTAATAGGAGGATAAAAGCGTTCTCAGAGCTGAGCAACACTCACGCTCCCCTCTCCCCCCTCTCACCCCTCACACACCCCGGGGCCCAGCCCCTCCCTGCCCCCCCCCCCCACTGCCTCACCCCCCGCCCCCCGTCCTCCCCCACCGCTCTCCCCCCGTCCTCCCCCCGCTCCTCCCCCCGTCCTCGGACAGCTGCTTGAAGTGTTAATGTGTGTAGCTCCGTGTTCCCAACCACTGTCAGGCGCATCCGGACGGTTGTCGCGGCGACGCAGCCTCGGCAACGGGAGGCTGACAGCCGGGTGACACGGCAACCAACACATTATCATAGAGACCACATCGACCGAGGAGGGAGAGGGGAGAGAAGAGGAGCCGGGTCAGGGGGAAGAGAGAGAGGAGGAGGTAGAGGAGAAGAAGAGGTCAGGAGAGGAGGGAAGGGAGCAGAGAGGAGGAGATGAGGAGAGGAGGACGGTAAAGGAGGGGGAGTGAGAAGAAAAGGACAGGAGAGGTCAGGGGAGGAGAGAGAAGAGAGGAGCAGGAGAAGAGAGTAGAGGATGAGAGGAGAGGTCAGCCGCAGTGCTGAAGTGAGGGGTCAGAGGTCACATGTTATCCCTCAAGTAAATAAACGAGAAACCTGACAACACGTGAAGGAAGTGCCTCCCACGTGAAGGAAGTGCCTCCTCCCACGCCGTCTCCACTTCCTCCCAACACTAAGAACCACAACACAAACATGTGGTAAATATTTGAATCTGTTTGTTATGATTGAGAAGCTTTTAATTCAAATCTCATTCTTCTGTTATTGTTTCCTTAGACAGGACGGTGTGTGTGTGTGTGTGTGTGTGTGTGTGTGTGTGTGTGTGTGTGTGTGTGTGTGTGTGTGTGTGTGTGTGTGAGCGTGTGTGTGTGTGTGTGCGTGTGTGTGTGTGTGTGTGTGTGTGTGTGTGTGTGCGTGTGGCAGAAGTTGACATTCGCGGTTCAGAGCAGCGATCTCTGGAGAGAGGGCCTGTTGATAGCCGTGGCTAATGCTAAACATGCTAAACATGCTAAACATGCGGTAGCTGCATAATGTAGCAGATGGTAAGCACAGGTCTTAATACAGCACCCCTCCCTCTCTGTCTCTCTCTCCCCCTCCCTCTCCCCCTCCCTCGCTCTCTCTCCCCCTACCCCTCCCTCTCTCCCGCCCTCTCTCTCTCGCCCTCTCTCCGCCTCTCCCTTCCTCTCTCCCTCCCTCTCTCCCTCCCCCCATACATACACCCCATCTCTCCCTCTCCCTCTCTCTCTCCCCCATCCCTCCCTCCCTCCCTCTCTCCCTCCCCCCATACATACACCCCATCCCTCCCTCTCCCTCCCCCTCTGCTCCTCCCTCCCCTCCCCTCTCCTCTCATAGAATAATAAAAAGGCTGGTCCTGGTCATGCTTACTCAATCTCATTATAATCTCTGCCCCTCCGGGACGCTGTCTACCCACGACATGGTCTGGTGGGGTTGTGGGGGGTGGGGGGGTGTGGGGTTTGGGTCCTCCAGGGAGAAGTTCTTTCACATGGCCAGGAGACCCTAATGAAGTCACAGAGAGACACAATTATTTCCCAGAGAAGCCAAATGAATGTCCTCCCCCTCCTCCCACCGCCCCTGAGGGAGATCAGGGGGGGGGATCGTGGGGGGAGGGATGTACAGCTTTGATGGGCGTCTGATCAACCCCTGATAAACTGAGGGGTTGAACCCTCTTGCAGGTCTTACTGATGAGGAACATGAGGTTTTAAATACAGGTCTAACCATGATGATAATGAAGATAAACCTACAATAACAGAATACAGAATACAATTCAAATAGTGTAGCTGCTGGAAGACCAGGGCTGAGTAACAACGTGACATGAGGTATATGCATTGGTGTCAGATGTTTAAAAGGACAGAACTACATCTGTAGTCCCGTCCAGTCATCCAGGACGACTCCTCCTCTTCCTCGGTTCAAGATGTGACATGTTGAAGAACGTCTGAGGAACATCCCGCCGGTCTGTGAGGAACAATCGCTGGGTTTCGAACCGCTCTATCCATGATTAGGGACCTCCATATCCTCATGGGTTTAGAACACTTCCTGCTCTTAACTACCTCCTCATGACCTCCTCCTCCTCCTCTCTCCTCGCCACCTGACCTCCTCCGCAACCTGACCTCCTCCTCCTGCTTCTCCTCCCCCTCCTCCTCTCTCCTCATCCTCATCCTCCACCTCCTCTCTCATCCTCTTCCACCTCCTCTCTCATCCTCCTCATCCTCCTCCTCCTCCTCCTCCTCTCCCATCCTCCTCCACCTCCTCTCCCATCCTCCTCCACCTCCTCTGTCATCCTCCGTCACCTCCTCTCCCATCCTCCGTCACCTCCTCTCTCATCCTCCTCCTCCTCTCCCATCCTCCTCCTCCTCTCCCATCCTCCTCCACCTCCTCCTCCACCTCCTCTCTCATCCTCCTCCACCTCCTCTCCCATCCTCCTCCACCTCCTCTGTCATCCTCCGTCACCTCCTCTCCCATCCTCCTCCTCCTCCTCTCTCATCCTCCTCCACCTCCTCTCTCATCCTCCTCCGGCTCCTCTCTCATCCTCCTCCACCTCCTCGCTCATCCTCCTCCTGCTCAAGCCTCCTCCCTCTCCACCTCCTCTAACCTCTTCTTCCTCCTCTAAACTCTTCCTCCATCTGGTCCGTGTTTCCAGGATGCGATTTTTCTTGCCACTGCTGCAGACGTGTGACTGGTGGTGTTCATCTCAATCTGACACACACACACACACACACACACACACTCAAAATGTTCACGAAACCCTGCATTCTAGTCGACTACATGATATGTTATATATTTAATATAATATATAGTTATATATATATTTAAAAAATATAAAGCTACCACTTTATTAACAACTGCAAAAACTAATAATAATCAAATGACATTGTGGTTCAAATCTGCATATTTACATATAGACTCATGTGAATTACAATAACAAAGAAATATTCCACAAAGCTTTTATTTTGAAGCCTGTATCAACTTCCTTTACTGGTGTCGTTGACAGGAGGATTTGGACACGCATTAAACAACAGACTGGACCGAACCCACCACCATAAAACAAAGCATTACTTTTTAATGTCCACTTCAAAAGCTCCTTTGTTCCCCACCAAAGGCCCTGCTGGCCCTTTATGGTCATTCCACACATTCTAATTCAATTAGGTTTTCCTTTGGGCAGATCCGCAATACGTTTTTTTTATATTCACGTACAAACGCATACAATCCTACAGACAGTGAGCAGCTAAACCGCCGTGTGACGTCTCCACCTCCAGCCACGCCGCGGACTAAACTATACTTTCTTTCTTTTTCGTTTGTGTAAATTCGAAAAATTGTTTCAGAATTAGTATTTTCTTATTTTTTTCCTTCTTTTTTTTGGCCGACGTCTCCCATATCTAAAATGCCCCACAGTGACAGCGTTTGGTTTTCATTTTATTTTCATTTTGTTTTTTCATATCCTCATATCCTAGCCCGCTTGCTTGCCACAGAAGCATCCCTAAATCCTGTGACTTTTTAGACTCCGGCCCCGCAGTGGGCCTGTCGCTCCGGGTCTCCGCGCAGACCGAGCCCTGACCTCCTGGGCCGGGCAGAGCGCCCTTCGCTGCTCCTTCTGTCGGATCGGAGACGCTGCAAGTTTCAGGAGGGGAGTTGAGGAACAGTTTATTCACTCTTGTTATCAGGAAGGGTAGCGGGGCCACCGGGCGTCCTGCCAAAAGTACAACTCAAATGGTGTTCAGCGTGACCTCCTGAAAACATTTATTTAAACCTTTATAAGGTTGCTTCTTTTTCCCACCGCAAACAAAATGCCACCAGAGGGGATCCGAGTACGGTGTTACCATCTCGCAATTTAGAGGACACTTTAACACAAGAGATGAACAGGAAATTCAGATCCATGTTGTTAAGGAGAAGGTAGGGGTTAGACAGTACAGAGACAGGTCATTGAGGAGCAGGTAGGGGTTAGACAGTACAGAGACGGGTCATTGAGGAGCAGGTAGGGGTTAGACAGTACAGAGACGGGTCATTAAGGAGCAGGTAGGGGTTAGACAGTACAGAGACGGGTCATTAAGGAGCAGGTAGGGGTTAGACAGTACAGAGACAGGTCATTGAGGAGCAGGTAGGGGTTAGACAGTACAGAGACGGGTCATTGAGGAGCAGGTAGGGGTTAGACAGTACAGAGACGGGTCATTAAGGAGCAGGTAGGGGTTAGACAGTACAGAGACGGGTCATTAAGGAGCAGGTAGGGGTTAGACAGTACAGAGACGGGTCATTGAGGAGCAGGTAGGGGTTAGACAGTACAGAGACAGGTCATTGAGGAGCAGGTAGGGGTTAGACAGTACAGAGACAGGTCATTAAGGAGCAGGTAGGGGTTAGACAGTACAGAGACAGGTCATTAAGGAGCAGGTAGGGGTTAGACAGTACAGAGACAGGCCATTGAGGAGCAGGTAGGGGTTAGACAGTACAGAGACAGGTCATTGAGGAGCAGGTAGGGGTTAGACGGTACAGAGACGGGTCATTAAGGAGCAGGTAGGGGTTAGACAGTACAGAGACGGGTCATTAAGGAGCAGGTAGGGGTTAGACGGTACAGAGACGGGTCATTAAGGAGCAGGTAGGGGTTAGACGGTACAGAGACGGGTCATTAAGGAGCAGGTAGGGGTTAGACAGTACAGAGACAGGTCATTAAGGAGCAGGTAGGGGTTAGACGGTACAGAGACGGGTCATTAAGGAGCAGGTAGGGGTTAGACAGTACAGAGACAGGTCATTAAGAAGCAGGTAGGGGTTAGACGGTACGGAGACGGGTCAGAAAGGAGCAGGTAGGGGTTAGACAGTACAGAGACGGGTCATTAAGGAGCAGGTAGAGGTTCGGGGTCATGAAGGAGAAGGTAGGGGTTAGGGGTCATGAAGGAGCAGGTAGGGGTTAGAGGTCATTAAGAAGCAGGTAGGGGTTAGAGGTCATGAAGGAGCAGGTAGGGGTTAGGGGTCATGAAGGAGCAGGTAGGGGTTAGGGGTCATGAAGGAGCAGGTAGGGGTTAGAGGTCATTAAGAAGCAGGTAGGGGTTAGAGGTCATGAAGAAGTAGGGAGGGGTCAGAGGTCATTAAGAAGCAGGTAGGGGTAAGAAGTCATGAAGGAGCAGGTAGAGGTTAGAGGGATTAAACCCAGAAGGTCCTTTGTACCCGAGATTTCTGTGTGATCGTTCCTGATGGTTCATCACGTCCTCCTCACCTCTTCTTCCTCCTCCTCCTCCTCCACATCTTCCTCTTCCTCTTCTTTCATGAATAACAATGTCTCCATCACAGAGAGACGTCCACCCCCCCCCCCCCTCATATAAAAGGCGGGGGAACCTTCTTGTAGTTGGGCTGATTATGCCGGTGTCTAAATGATACATCACATGTCTGCGGGAAATTAACATTGCATGTTCCGCTCCGAGAGAGAGACACGCCTCATTGTTCTTGGAGGTTTTCCTTCTTCATCTTTGTGTTCAGGGTCACTCTCCTCATTAAAGTTCTATTAATACTCAGCGCTTCCTAAATCAGCGCTGCTATAGTCAGAGAGAGAGAGAGAGAGAGAGAGAGAGGGAGAGAGAGAGAGAGGGAAGGTTCTTCAGTCGGGAGTGGTACCTCTGGGTTCTGTCGACACTTTGGTTTTATCACCGCCAGGAACAACACTTCTTCCTGTCATCCACCTGCTCAGGAAATACAATCTGTGGGTTTTATCTGTTGTTATCGTCTCCATCTTCTCTGTCTCGGTTCCTCTTGTTGTTGTGACTTCGGTTCCTCTGGTTCGGTCTCCTTTGGGTTATTAAGACGCCGTGTTTGTGTGTCGCCGCTCCCAGGAGTCGTCACGGCGACGCCTCCCTGTTTACAACTGCCGTTGATGCTTGAGTCAAGCATCAACTGACGGTCACAGGGCCCGAGCCTCGCCGTCGATGGACTGTTTAGACGTCTGCTCCCTAGTGGTGGAGGAGGAGACGGTGGAGGAGGAGACGGTGGAGGAGAGGGTGGAGGAGGGAGGACGGTGGAGGAGAGGGTGGTGTTGGTCGGGGGTGGTGAGATGGTGGTGGTGGTGGTAGTAGTGATGGTGGGCAGGTGGTGGTAGTGAAGGTGTTGGAGGAGGAGGGAGGAGGAGGAGGAGGAGGAGGAGGTGGTGGTGAGATGGCAGTAGCAGCAGTGGGGGTAGTGGTAGTGAGGGAGTTGGAGGAGGAGGAGGAGGAGGAGGAGGAGGTGGTGGTGAGATGGTAGTAGTAGCAGTGGGGGTAGTGGTAGTGAGGGAGTCGGAGGAGGAGGAGGAGGAGGTGGTAGTGAGGGAGTTGGAGGAGGAGGAGGAGGAGGTGGTAGTGATAGAGTTGGAGGAGGAGGAGGATATCGAGTTGGAGGAGGAGGAGTAGTAGTAGTAGTGGGGGTGTTGGTAGTGATAGAGTTGAACGAGGAGGAGAAGGTGGTAGAGATAGAGTTAGAGGAGGAGGTGGTAGTGATAGAGTTAGAGGAGGAGGTGGTCGTGATAGAGTTGGAGGCGGAGGTGGTAGTGATAGAGTTAGAGGAGGAGGTAGGAGTGATAGAGTTGGAGGAGGAGGAGAAGGTGGTAGTGATAGGGTTAGAGGAGGAGGTGGTAGTGATAGAGTTAGAGGAGGAGGTGGTAGTGATAGAGTTAGAGGAGGAGGTAGGAGTGATAGAGTTGGAGGAGGAGGAGGAGGAGGTAGAGGTGGTAGTGATAGAGTTGGAGGAGGAGGAGGAGGAGGAGGAGGAGGAGGAGGAGGAGGAGGAGGAGGAGGAGGTGGTAGTGATAGAGTCGTTGTCGGAGGAGGAGGAGGAGGTGGAGGTGGAGGTGGTAGTGATAGAGTTGAATGAGGAGGAGAAGGTGGTAGTGATAGAGTTAGAGGAGGAGGAGGAAGAGGAGGTAGGAGTGATAGAGTTGGAGGAGGAGGAGGAGGAGGAGGAGGAGGAGGAGGTGGTAGTGATAGAGTTAGAGGAGGAGGAAGAGGAGGTAGGAGTGATAGAGTTGGAGGAGGAGGAGGTGGTAGTGATAGAGTTAGAGGAGGAGGAAGAGGAGGTAGGAGTGATAGAGTTGGAGGAGGAGGAGGAGGAGGTGGTAGTGACAGAGTTAGAGGAGGAGGAGGAGGAGGTGGTAGTAGTGATAGTTAGAGGAGGAGGTGGTAGTGATAGAGTTAGAGGAGGAGGTGGTAGTGATAGAGTTGAACGAGGAGGAGAAGGTGGTAGTGATAGGGTTAGAGGAGGAGGTGGTAGTGATAGAGTTAGAGGAGGAGGAGGTAGTGATAGAGTTAGAGGAGGAGGTAGGAGTGATAGAGTTGGAGGAGGAGGAGGAGGAGGAGGAGGAGGAGGTGGAGGTGGTAGTGATAGAGTTGGAGTTGGAGTTGGAGTTGGAGGAGGAGGAGGAGGAGGTGGAGGTGGTAGTGATAGAGTCGTTGTCAGAGGAGGCAGAGGAGGTGGTAGTGATAGAGTCGTTGTCGGAGGAGGAGGAGGAGGAGGAGGAGGAGGTGGAGGTGGTAGTGATAGAGTTGAATGAGGAGGAGAAGGTGGTAGTGATAGAGTTAGAGGAGGAGGAGGAGGAGGAAGAGGAGGTAGGAGTGATAGAGTTGGAGGAGGAGGAGGAGGAGGTGGTAGTGATAGAGTTGGAGGAGGAGGAGGAGGAGGAGGAGGTGGTAGTGATAGAGTTAGAGGAGGAGGAAGAGGAGGTAGGAGTGATAGAGTTGGAGGAGGAGGAGGAGGAGGAGGAGGTGGTAGTGATAGAGTTAGAGGAGGAGGAAGAGGAGGTAGGAGTGATAGAGTTGGAGGAGGAGGAGGAGGAGGTGGTAGTGATAGAGTTAGAGGAGGAGGAGGAGGAGGTGGTAGTAGTGATAGAGTTGGAGGAGGAGGAGGAGGTGGTAGTGATAGTTAGAGGAGGAGGTGGTAGTGATAGAGTTAGATGAGGAGGAAGAGGAGGTAGGAGTGATGGAGTTGGAGGAGGAGGAGGAGGAGGAGGAGGTGGAGGAGGAGGTGGTAGTGATATAGTGAGAGGAGGAGGAGGAGGTGGTAGTGATAGAGTTAGAGGAGGAGGAGGAGGTGGAGGTGGTAGTAGTGATAGAGTTGGAGGAGGAGGAGGAGGAGGTGGTAGTGATAGAGTTAGAGGAGGAGGAGGAGGAGGAGGAGGAGGAGAAGGAGGAGGAGGAGGAGGAGGAGGAGGTGGTAGTGATAGAGTTAGAGGAGGAGGAAGAGGAGGTAGGAGTGATAGAGTTGGAGGAGGAGGAGGAGGAGGAGGTGGTAGTGATAGAGTTAGAGGAGGAGGAGGAGGAGGAGGAGGAGGTGGTAGTAGTGATAGAGTTGGAGGAGGAGGAGGAGGAAGAGGAGGTAGGAGTGATAGAGTTGGAGGAGGAGGAGGAGGAGGAGGAGGAAGAGGAGGTAGGAGTGATAGAGTTGGAGGAGGAGGAGGAGGAGGCGGAGGTGGAGGTGGTAGTGATAGAGTTAGAGGAGGAGGAGGAGGAGGTGGTATTAGTGATAGAGTTGGAGGAGGAGGAGGAGGAGGTGGTAGTGATAGAGTTTGAGGAGGAGGAGGAGGTGGTAGTGATAGAGTTGGAGGAGGAGGAGGTGGTAGTGATAGAGTTTGAGGAGGAGGAGGAGGAGGTGGTAGTGATAGAGTTTGAGGAGGTGGTAGTGATATAGTTATAGGAGGAGGCAGAGGAGGAGGAGGAGGTAGTAGTGATAGAGTTAGAGGAGGAGGAGGAGGTGGTAGTGACAGAGTTGGAGAAGGAGGAGGAGGAGACAGCAGCCTCACAGCCTGGGAGCTGTACAGCTGCTGTGTTTCCAGGGCCTCCTGCTGTGATCCGGCGAGCGTCAGATTGAAGCTCGCTGGGTGGCGTCCACACCTGAGGTTGTCCGGGCCCGGCCCTCGCGGGCCCCCATGCCGGGCCCTACCTCGGGGCCGGGGTGTGAAGCAGACCCATTAACAAGTGGTCCTCCAGCAGGCGCTGGATACAAACGGCCGGGGCCCGGGCTCCATCTAAAGGGCTTTCAGACCCCGGGCTTTGTTCCTCCGTCAGGGAGGTGTGAAGCAGTAATAGCTCCGGAGTGGGACCCGGCCCTGTCTTTGTCCTCCGTCAGCCCCCCGGCTGGGGACAACCAGAACATACAAGAACACACCTCCCTGCCACTTCTCCAACTAGAACCTTCTGCACACAAAACACAAGAACACAAGTCCTGGAGGAGCTGCAGGAGGTTCGGGTTGGAGAGCCAGTATAGGATGACCAGGGCCTGAAGAGGAGGCGGTGGTGTTGGTGGTGTCCACCAGGTGTAGAATCAACATCGCATTTCCTCTTCTCTCCATCGTCATGGTCTCTTTCACACGGAGGAGGAGGAGGAGGAGGAGGAGGAGGAGGAGGAGGAGAAGCGGCTGGTTGTTAGAATCTGTCTCCTCAACATGGAGGAGGAGGAGGAGGAGGAGGAGCAAGAGGAGAAGGAGGAGGAGTGGCTGGTTGTTAAAACGTCTCCTCCGTGGTACTCCCACCTCGGGGACAGCCGTGTTGTCGTAGCAACTCCTCCAACACCCGTTGCGGCGCCTCCCTTCACATCAGCGCCTCCCGTTAGCCCTTAGCACCCTGGGGAGAAGGAGGAGGAGGAGGAGGAGGAGGACCCCACCTCCTGCTCCTCCTCCTCCCCATTAAATGGACCATTGGAACAAGAGTACACGTCCAATGAGATCGCAGTGGAGCCAAGTACAACACACAAAAAAAATATAAACATGACAACACATGACAACACAACACACACACACACACACACACACACACATCACATCACATCACAGCACACACATACACACACACATCACAACACACACACACACACATCACACACACACACATCACACAAACACATACACATCACAACACACACACACACATCACACACACACACACACATCACATCACAGCACACACATACACACACACATCACAACACACACACACACACATCACACACACACACATCACACAAACACATACACATCACAACACACACATACACACACACATCACACACACACACACACACACATCACACAAACACATACACATCACAACACACACATACACACACACACACACACATTACAACACAGCACACACACACACACACACACACACACACACACACACACACACACACACACACACACACACACACACAGACACACACACACACACACACACACACACACAACACACACACATGATGTTGAAAGAAGGACAGTTTTGATCCACAGGCAGCGACCTCCCGGTCTGCTGGGAGTGCTGCCTCTATCATAACATGTCATTAACATGACATCATACTTTGCTGGACTCACTTGATTGTATACCATATTAGTGTTGTTTTAGTATATAGTACATAGAACAGTATATAGTGTTGTTTATATTATATTATAGCATATCATAGGTAGCATATAGTGTTTTTTCAGTATATTATTGTATAGTTTAGTAGTATTTTTGTATAAATTCATACTGCAGGAGGCAATGTGGAGTTAGCATTCCATGCTACTTGTTGAATCTTGAATCTTGAAACACATCACACACACACACACACACACACACACACACACACACACACACACACACACACAGACACACACACACACACACACGACACACACAACACACACACACACACACACACACACACACACACACACACACACACACACACACACACACACACACACACACACACACACACACACACACACACACACACACACACACACACACACACACACACACACACACACACACACACACACACACACACACACACACACACACACACAACACACACACACACACACACACACACACACACACACACACACACACACACACACACACACACACACACACACACACACACACACACACACACACACACACACACACACACACACAACACACACACACACACACACACACACACACAACACACACACATGCACACACATCCCTGCCATGTCGTTGGCACAGCAACGACATGGCCAATCTTTGCCACAAATTGGCAACTGCACACACACACACACACCACACACACACACACACACACACACACCACACACACACCACACACACACACCACACCACACACACACACACACAGAAGCATATGATAAACCATACAAACATGAACACACAAGCTGTCATCATAGTGTGTCACACACACACACACACACACACACACACACACACAAATATACACACCCACACCCCCCCACACACCCCCCCACACACACACACACACACCCACACCCCCCCACACACACACACACACACACACACACACACCACACACACACACACACACACACACACACACCTTTACAATCCAGCACTAATTATTCCGCGTAACATCCAGCCGCTCAAACTTTATCGACAAACATGACGACGACGCGGGTGAGAGGAGGCGCAGGGGTACACTCCACGGAGGAGGAGGAGGAGGAGGAGGAGGAGGAGGAGGAGGAGGAGGAGGAGGTCCACGGAGGAGGAGGAGGAGGAGGAGCAGGGGTACACTCCACGGAGGAGGAGGAGGAGGAGGAGGAGCAGGGTACCCCGGAGGAGGAGGAGGAGGAGGAGGAGGAGCAGCGGTACACTCCACGGAGAGGAGGAGGAGGAGGAGGGAGGAGGAGGAGGAGGAGGAGGAGGAGGAGGAGGAGGCGCAGGGGTACACTCCACGGAGGAGGAGGAGGAGGAGGAGGAGGAGGAGGAGGAGGAGGAGGAGGCGCAGGGGTACACTCCACGGAGGAGGAGGAGGAGGAGGAGGAGGAGCAGGGGTACACTCCACGGAGGAGGAGGAGGAGGAGGAGGAGGAGGAGGAGGAGGAGGAGGAGGAGGAGGAGGAGGAGGAGCAGGGGTACACTCCACGGAGGAGGAGGAGGAGGAGGAGCAGCAGCAGCAGCAGCAGGAGGAGGAGGAGCAGCAGCAGCAGGAGGTGTCCAGGGTTTATTTAGACTATAATGTATGCTCCGAGGAGTCGCTACAGGAAGCTAACGGCGCTAACGAAGTGGTAAATTCAGTGTTAATGAGGCCTTCACTGTTACCACCTCGGAGGTAAAGTCTTCCTCACCCCTCATCCGCCCATCTGCTGCCGTGGCGTCGGGAGGAGGAGGGGGAGGAGGGGTGAGGAGGGGGGAGGAGGGGTGAGGAGGGGTGAGGAGGGGGGGGGGGTGAGGGGACAGACGCTAACTTCACCACTACACCCCCCCCCCTCTATCACCGTCTCCCAGCCCTATTAGCGGCTCCCTGCACAAAAGAAGGAGAAACACGTCGGGAGAAACACACAAAAGACACCCCCTCCCTCCACCTCCCCTACCCACTCCTTCTCCTTTTCCCCCTCCAATGTCCCTCACTGCTCCTCCCTCCCTTCACTTCCTCTGCTCTCCCTCTCCTCCTCCTGCTCCTCCCACCTCCCTCCTATTTCTCCTCCTCTTCCTCCTCATGCTCCTTCATCCCCCTCTCTCTTCTTCTTCCTCCTTCCTCCCCTCCTCCTCCCCCCTGCCCCCCCCCCTCCTCCCCCGACCCCCCTCCCCCCCCCCCTCCCTCCGTCCACCTCTATTTACTTCATTTAGAGGCAGTTAAGAGGCTGAAAGATATTTACACGGATTACCACCCCGAAGGCCGTTAAGCCGGGGGAGAGGATCAATACACTGTGAGCTTTCTCTCACCCCTCTCTCCTCACCCCTCTCCCCTCCTCCTGTCTCCTCTCTCTCTCTCTCCTCACCCCTCTCTCCTCCTCCTGTCTCCTCTCTCTCTCTCTCCTCACCCCTCTCTCCTCCTCCTGTCTCCTCTCTCTCTCTCTCTCTCTCTCCCTCGGTGTTCCTGTACTTCTAAAGGGCGGACCGGCCCAAGATTAGGGCGACACTTCCTCCTTCGGCTGTGAACATCACAACAACTTTTGATACTCTCTCTCCTCTCTCTCTCTCTCTCTCTCTCTCTCTCTCCTCTCTCTCTCTCTCTCTCTCTCTCTCCTCTCTCTCTCTCACCCCGTGTACACACCGTGTGATCCGCTATGCTACATGCTAAGCTCTACCCTGCAGTACGCTAGGTGTGTGATTCATGGCGTCAGCGATAACCTTGAGTTGAACTGTGGAGCCGCCTGGCTGATCAAGATGGAGAGAGGATATTATGGGACGGCTTAATTACTCTTTACCCTCAGATACAGCAATATATCAAGCACCAGATAGGACTATATATCAATCTATATATACCCTCTGGAGATAAAGCTATACTTCAATCTATATATAACCAGTCTATACATTCTATACAAGATATATATATATATACATATATATATCCATAAACCACCACTCCTCTAAAGACAGAGATACATATCAATCCATATATAACCAGTATACAGCCTCAAAAGACATATTGCCGTATATCAATCTATAACCAGTCTAATCTGGTGTAAACACTACTCCTTTCCTGAAGAGGTAGATATTATAGAGGTAATCGGTGTGTTAAACTGATCCATCCATCCTGTTCATCCATCCTCTGAGCGACTGAGGAGTGTTCATCTTTATACGACTCATCTGTCCACCAGCACACCACACGTTTCCTCCTCTCCCCTCTCCTCCTCACTCTCTATTCTCTCCTGCCTCTCTCTCCTTCCTCTCCTCTTTCCTCCTCTCCCCTCTCCTCCTCTCTCTCTATTCTCTCCTGCCTCTCTCCTTCCTCTCTCTTCTCTCTCTCTCTCTCCTCTCTCCTCCTCTATTCAAAATGTAAGATTCAAGAACAGCATTCCAAGTACAATGGAATGCTTATTCACTCCCGCAGTATGAATATTCTAAAACACAATAAAAATAACAATAAAAATAACAATAAAGTGACTGATGATGATAGGATGATATGTTCATGTGTTGAATTGTGCAAAAAGCATTTAAAAGCATTTTAAAGTGCCAGTAGTGCAGCAGCATCATGAATACAGTGCAGTACAGTGCAGTAACTGTAATGAGTCCAGAAAGTCCAGCAAAAGTATGATAGTGTAATGTAATATGGATGACAATGTTACGATAGTGGTAGCACTCCTAGCAGTTCAGTAGGTCACTGCCTGTGGGTAAAACCTATCCTTGAACCTGGTAGTCCTTGTATGGATGCTGCGGAACCAGCGACCGGACCGTAAGGACATCTGGTCCTAAAGATCTCCTCAATGCATGAAAGTGCACATACGATGATCTTTTCCGCCATCCTCACGACCCTCTGGATGTCTTTCTTGTCCTGTGCAGTGGTGTCGCCGTACCACACGGTGACGCCACCCATCAGGACGTGGTGCCGCGGTAAAGGTTTACTAGCCACCGTTTCCCTATGCCGCTTCTCCTGAGGCACCACAGAGCATAGAGGCGCTGGTGGGCCTTCTTCAGCATGACCTCCGCGTTGCGGGTCTACACCAGGTCGTCGGAGATCTGTAGTCCTTGGAAACTGAAGCAGCTGACGATTTCCACCGGTGTCCCGTCCAGGCTGATGGTGGAGTGGGTGCTCTGGTGGCTCCTGAAGTCCACGATGAGCTCCTTAGTCTCGCTGACATTCAGCGCAAGGCTCTTGTCTGTCGTCCGCGCTTATCAGGTCGATGACGGTCGTCTGCAATCTTGATAATCTGTTGTTGTTGTTGTTGCTGTTGTGTGTGGCAGCGAGTACAGCCGGGGACTGAGGCAGCAGCCTTGGGGTGCTCCGGTGTTGAGGACCAGAGTGGATGAGATGTTGTTCCCAATCTTCACCACTTGAGGCCTGCCTGTCAGGAAGTCCATAATCCAGACCTAGGTCACTCAGTTTCAGGACCAGCTTGGAGGGAACAAATGTTTCTCCAGGAACTTCATGGCTATCGGTGTTAAAGCCACTGGAGGATACTCATTGAGGCTTGTTACCTTGGTCTTTTTGGGTAACAACATAATGGTTGTCTCTTTGAAGCACACTAGGTCTTCAGACTGTTGCAGTGATTCGTTGTAGATGTCTGAGAACACAGGAGCCAGCTGGTCACCGCAGGTCTTGAAGACACGGGATGGAACTCCGTCTGGGCCGGCTGCCTTCCCTGCCTTCACCCTCCTGAAAGTTCTGCGGAGAACGTAGTTCTGTTGTAGAACGTAGTCCTCTGGGTGATTTGTTGGTCAGCTCAGAGTTCCCCCTTTCAAAGCGAGTGTAAAACGTGTTCAGCTCGTCTGGTGGGTTGGGTTTGTTGTTAGTGATTCCCGCTGAGCTCCTCTTGCAGTTGGAGAGGACCCTCAGACCTTGCCACATCTGGTGTCAGGGCCCCCGAACTTTCCACCCTTTCTCTCCTCCTTCTCTTCCTCTCTGTTCTCTCTGTTCTCTCCTCAACCCTCCTCTCCCCTCTTCTTCTTCTTTCTCTTCTCTCTCTTCTTTTCCCCGTCTCTCCTCTTTTCCGCTCTCTGTTCCTTTCCTCTCTCTCTTCTTTCTCCTCTCCCCTCCTCACCTCTCTCTCTTCCTCTTTCCTCTCCTTCCTTTTTTCCTCCTCCCCTTTCTCTGTTCTCCTCCATCTCTCTTCACTCCTCCCGCTCCTCTTTCCTCATCTCTCCCCTCTCCTCTCGCTCCCCCTCTCCTCTCTCTCCTCTGTGGTGGGTGTTGGTAGTGGTGGTGGTGATGGTGATGGTGGTGATGGTGGTGGTGATGGTGGTGGTGGTGGTGATAATGGTGGTGGTGTTTGTGGTGGTGGTGGTGGTGGTGGTGGTGAGGGTGATGGTGGTGGTGATGTTGGTGGTGGAGGTGGAGGTGGTGGTGGTGGTGGTGGTCCACCCTCACAACCCTGTGGACACAGGCCTGTTCACCCATCCGCGTAACACTCAAATGAATACTAATACAACATAAACTACTTGTATTACTGCTGTAGTTCTACCAACACTGTGTACTCAATGCCGAGTGCGGCTTGTTCCATAAACTACACGGGATTATCACAAATACTACATCTGTTTGAGAAACATGACATGAAATGACTTACAATACACAATACGTGATATTTTACTAGTTAATACATTCTATTTTACTACTTAATCAATACATTCTATTTTACTAGTTCATACATTACATTTGACTAGTTAATCAATACATTATATTTAACAAGTTAATCAATACATTATATTTGACTAGTTAATAAATGATATTTTACTAGTTAATCAATACATTATATTTAACTAGTTAATCAATACATTATATTTGACTAGTTAATCAATACTTTATATTTGACTAGTTAATACATTGTACTTTACTAGTTAATCAATACATTCTGTTTTACTAGTTTTACAATTAACCAAATATAAAATCACAATCAAAGCAATGAAGTTGTTTGTGAAAATCTGATTGGGTAGGGCTTTTATTCCACACAACTTACTATATTATGCTGTTATTATAATTATTATATATGATATTATAATTATTATTATATGATTCACTTTAGCAAAAGCCACAAACAAGCTTCCTCCAACTCCGGTAGCACATAGCTAACCCACGGTAACACACCGCTACGAATACGGCTTCACTCACGGTTAATTTAATAAAAACCTTCAGAGACTCCCTTTCTCTCTGCGGAGCCCATATGTTATCTGTACCGCCGCTGCTAACACACACACACACACACACACACACACACACGCTAACACGCGCTAACAAGCTACAGTGGCGGCTACCTCCCCTCCCCCCTCCTCCCCTCTCCTCAGCGTATCTCTGGCTGGATTACCAGCTCCTCTATCCCCTGGTCCCCGGGGCTCCGGGGTCATTACCATAATAATGGAGCTGTAGTCCCCTGGCGGGTGTTGGGGTCCCTGTGATTGCGTCGGAGACCGCGACGTCTCGGTGCTCCCATCTCCGTCGTGTCGTGGATGTAATTACACCCAGCTTTTGATAAACTAAACAATGTAATTTAGCGCTCGAGTGAGCAGACAGGCCGGCGGTATATCCTCCATCCCCTACATGTGAGGCAGGAGGGTGAGGGGA
>CM051004.1:5347127-5377127 GCA_027704905.1 Muraenolepis orangiensis | reverse complement strand
GGTGAGGGAGGGTGAGGGGAGGGGGTGAGGGGAGGGGGTGATGGCAGGGGAGGGGGTGAGGGTAGGTGTGAGGGAGGGGTGGGGTGAGGGGAGGGGTGAGGGAAGGGGTGAGGGGAGGGGTGGGGTGAGGGGAGGGGTGAGGGTGAGGGTAGGGGGTAAGGGGAGGGGTTAGGGTAGGGTAGGGGCTAAGGGGAGGGTGTGAGGGAGGGGGTGAGGGGAGGAGGTGAGGGAGGAGTGAAGGAGAGGGTGAGAAGGATTGAGGGAGGAGGTGAGGGATAGGTGAGGGAAGAGTGAGGAAGGAGTGAGGGCGGGGGTGAGGGATAGATGAGGGAGGAGTGAGGGAGAGGGTAGGGGGTGAGGGTAGGGGTGAGGGAAGGCGGGCGAGGGAGGGTGAGGGAGGAGTGAGGGAGGGATAGGTGAGGGGGGAGTGAGGGAGGAGTGAGGGGAGGAGGTGAGGGAGGAGTGAAGGAGGGGTGAGGGAGGGATGAGGGAGAGGAGTGAGGGAGGGGGTGAGGGGTGGGGGTGAGAGAAAGGAGTGAGGAAGGAGTGAGGGAGGGGTGAGGAAGGGGTGAGGAAGGGGTGAGGGAGGTCCCCTGGGTTTGGGGGAGACACAACAGAAGCCCCTTCAGTCTTGCTGTCTTCTGAGTGTGTTACCAGGTGTGTATCTTCTGAGTGTGTTACCAGGTGTGTATCTTGTGTTACCAGGTCTGTCTTCTGGGTGTGTTACCAGGTGTGTCTTCTGGGTGTGTTACCAGGTGTGTCTTCTGGGTGTGTTACCAGGTGTGTCTTCTGGGTGTGTTACCAGGTGTGTCTTCTGAGTGTGTTACCAGGTGTGTCTTCTGAGTGTGTTACCAGGTGTGTCTTCTGAGTGTGTTACCAGGTGTGTCTTCTGAGTGTGTTACCAGGTGTGTCTTCTGGGTGTGTTACCAGGTGTGTCTTCTGAGTTTGTTACCAGGTGTGTATCCTGTGTTACCAGGTGTGTATCTTATCACCACTAAGGTGGTGTTTTGGACTAGGGTGGTGTTTTGGACTAGGGTGATGTTTTGGACTAGGGTGGTGTTTTGGACTAGGGTGATGTTTTGGACTAGGGTGGTGTTGTGTTTGCGAAACTCACAACAAAAATAACACAAACAGACAAGACTTGTATTCTGCTTTTGTTCAGTACAGTTCATCTTGACTAAGTGTCTGAACCCACTAACACAGAACTACAAAACACAGAACACAGATAAGAATATGTGTTCTCCGTCATTCTATTATTTTATAGATTTTAGATTTTAATTATTATTTCATGTTCTAAAAAACATAACCCACAACATGAGGGAGTATGTCACTCTAGAATGGTATTATTCTGATATCTACAATACTGTCCTCCAACTTGTTATGGCGTTGTGTATCCAGGAGACAAGATGATGTCAGAGTATCCCCGGACCAGAGAAACACAGTTCAACCACATCACTACCGCCTCAGCGCCGAGGACAAAGCAAAATTGGAGAAAATTAAAAGACTAAATTGCAATGAGACGTATTTAAGCTTCACTTAATCTCCTGGTAAAAGGCCAACGCAGCACTTCTACAGCCCTGACGTGGGGTCAAGGAGAGAGGAGAGGAGAGAGAGGAGAGAAGAGAAGAGAGAGGAGAGAGGAGAGAGGAGAGAGGAGAGAGGGGAGAGGAGAGAAGGGAGAGGAGAGAAGAGAGAGGAGAGAAGACAGAGGAGAGAGGAGAGAGGGGAGGGGAGAGAGGAGAGAGGGGAGGGGAGAGAAGAGAGAGGAGAGGAGAGAGAGGAGAGAGAGTAGAAAGAGGAGAGAGAGAGAGAGAGGAGAGAGGAGAGAAGAGAGAGGAGAGAGGAGAGAGGAGAGAGAGTAGAAGAGGAGAGAGAGAGGAGAGAGAGGAGAGAGAGAGAGAGAGGAGGAGAGAGAGGAGAAAGAGGAGAGAGAGAGAGAGGAGAGAGAGGAGAAAGGATAGATGATAGAGGGAGAGGAGAGGGGAGAGGAGAGAGGAGAGAGAAGAGGAGAGGGGACAGAGTGAAGAGAGAATAGAGAGGAGAGAGGAGAGAGAAAGGAGAGAGGAGAGGAGAAAGGAAAGGAGAGAAGAGAGGAGAGAGAGGAGAGATGACAGGAGAGAGGAGAGGAGAGGAGAGAGGAGAGGCGGGGTGCTGACCAGGCATCGGAGTGATCAGGAGGGGGTCTGAGGAAGGTTAACCACTGTCTTCTTCTTCTTCCAACACGTCCGGAGGAATGACGCATCATCATAATTGCAGCTAACCTGATCCCCCCCTGACCGCCGCTCTCTAAAATATCATCGCAGAATAAAGGCAGACTTTAATGAGGAGGTTCTGACCGCCCCGCGGTGATGGACACTAAAGGTTCCTCCGTCTCCCAGGTAACGCAGAACCAGCCGGGTCCTCCAGACGGAGACGTTAGCCCCGAGGAACCGTGTGTCTAACGCTGATACCATCAAACACCATCGGTGATCTATTAATGAAGCCTGACCAAGCACAAAAACAGTTGGTTTTTATTATTTTATTTTTATGTACGGATGTCCTTAATACGCCACTAAATTACAAATGAAAGCAGCCCACATCATTAAATGTCTGTGATCTTTATAATTACTCCACCTCCAGGTCTGTATGATAATCCAACAGGAGTAATGGGATGTTTAATGCTTGTCTTGTGGCATCAGTATGCACATCACTGTGTGTATTCCTTCTGTGTGAATCCATCCTCCAGTTAGCGGTGCAGAGAGACGCCAGGCTGGGCCTACAGTGGTCCCGCACTGCCCCTTAGTGGAGGACCCGGGTCATAGCAGCTGAATATGGACCAAATCCTGGACACCAGAAGGTTCTTCCTTGAAGCTCTGCTCCCTCTGAACACCAAAAAAATAAACATATTTACCACACGAGTTGTCCATGCAGGGCCGATCCTTTGGAATTGAGATATAGATTTTTATTATTTCCTCAGCTGAATTTTAACCAGAGAGTTTATATTCTGCTGGTTGGCCATACACAAAAAATAAGCTTTAAATAAAACACAGGAATTGATGTTTGAAAAATGAGTCTGGATGAAAAAAAATAAGCAATATCCCCTCGTAGCTCTCCGGTAGCTTCAGAGATGTTTCTGTGGATCGGACGTTGGAAATAGAAACTATAAATGTTGGAAACCTCCGTCCCCAGAGGAGAGGCTCCACTACAAACTATAGGATGGAGCAGGCTCTGCTGCCGAGGGCTGTGGGCTCACTTTACCTTCTCCACCGAGAGGAAACACTCTGGAACACTTAGTCAAACACTAGTGGTGTGTTCTTCTAGTCGTACCGACCGGGGCACCACTCACAAGGTTCTAGATCGCAAGGTTCTAGATCACGGCGTTCTAGATCACGACATTCTAGATCACGGCGTTCTAGATCACAAGGTTCTAGATCATGACAATCTAGATCACATGGTGCTAGATCACCAGGTGCTAGATCACCAGGTGCTAGATCACAGCGTTCTAGATCACAATGCTCTAGATCACAACATTCTAGATCATAATGTTCTAGATCATGACAATCTAGATCGTGATAATCTAGTTCATGACATTGTAGAACACCCCATTCTAGATCACAGCCTCATGGGCGGTGGTAGATCTGTAGTTCTCCAGAACTCTTAAAGAGAGAGGGAGACTATTTGTGGAGCCGTCAGCCGTCTGGGTGAATGTGAAGTCATGTAAGATGAGGTGAGGAGCTACGTCTCCAGGAGGAGAGAGATGCTGCCTGACGGAGGAACCCGGCATCCAATAGCGGAGCTTGTCACTCTGGAGCAGCGCTGACAGGTGGAGCTTTCATTGGAGCGGTAATCAGTTTCCCGGGTGGAGGAACCCGGGAGGAGCGACCTGCACCACAGCCCCTCGGGGAGACGCCAGCGCATTTACTTTATCATTTCTTAGAAAAAAAAAAAACAACATCATATTTTAACCGGCATGTACACACGTAGGCCTACATTAAAAAAAAAATATATATATATATATATATATATATATATATATATACACATGGTGTATAAAATGTGTGTATTTATATCTGTCAGAGAGGAATTATATTTTGCTGAGCACAAATAGTTGGTAGCAGAAAATAGCGGTTTCATTTTGTAAAAGTGACACCGGGTTAAACGACTTGGTTTAATAATACTAAATAAAAAAAACAGCCGTAAAACGTCAACCATATTTCATCAGCCAGAGAGTCTGGAACTTACTGCAGCTCGCTGTGCTCTGAAGCACCTGGTCTCTGAGTCCTGGTCTCTCTGTGTCCTGGTCTCTGAGTCCTGGTCTCTCTGTCCTGGTCTCTGAGTCCTGGTCTCTGTGTCCTGGTCTCTCTCTGTCCTGGTCTCTGTGTCCTGGTCTCTGTATCATTGTCTCTGTCCTGGTCTCTCTCTGTGTCCTGGTCTTCTTCTTTGTCCTGGTCTCTGTGCACTGGTCTCTGTGTCCCGGTCTCTGTGTCCTGTCGCTCTCTGTGTCCTGGTCTCTGTGTCCTGGTCTCCTTCTGTGTCCTGGTCTCTCTCTGTGTCATGGTCTCCTTCTGTGTCCTGGTCTCTCTCTGTGTCCTGGTGTCTCTGTGTCCTGGTCTCTCGCTGTGTCCTGGTGTCCCTCTGTCCTGGTCTCTCTCTGTGTCCTAGTGGCACTCTGTCCTGGTCTCTCTCTGTGTCCTGGTGTCTCTCTGTCCTGGTCTCTCCCTGTGTCCTGGTGTCCCTCTGTCCTGGTCTCTCTGTGTCCTGGTGTCTCTCTGTCCTGGTCTCTCTATGTTTCCTGGTGTCTCTCTGTCCTGGCCAGTCTCTGTGTCCTGGTCTCCCTCTGTCCTGGTCTCTCTCTGTGTCCTGGTGTCTCTCTGTCCTGGTCTCTCTCTGTGTCCTGGTGTTTCTCTGTCCTCTGTTGAGTTCAACTTGATGGAACAACCCGGAGAACCTGACATCGACCCGTTAGTTCCGGCCAATCAAAAGTAATTTAATTGGACCAGAGGCGAACATATGGAGAACATATGTGAAGGACATTTGAACACATGAAGAACATATGAAGATGTGAAGAGCATAATAATCTGTCTGTTCTTCACGCGTAGGTTCTTCACATGTGTAGAACACACAAAGAACCTACAAAGAACATATGTGGAAGTGGGTGTTCTTCACACAGCATGTGAGTGTCTCTAAATGTTGATCTATGAGGACTGAGAGGTTCTCCTGCTTCCAGGAGTTCTCCTGCTTCCTGCTGCCAATACCTTTATGTGTGATGCTGGTCTTCTTGTGGGGACAGTCTGGTCCTCTGGTCCTCTGGTGGGGAAGGTCTGGTCCTCTGGTCCTCTGGTGGGGATGGTCTGGTCCTCTGGTCCTCTGGTGGGGACGGTCTGGTCCTCTGGTCCTCTGGTGGGGACGGTCTCGGCTGCTCCCTTCTTGAGGAGGGAAGAGTGTTTTCATCCACTTTCAGAGGTTTGACTCACCTGTTTAATCCTCCACACACACACACACACACACACACACACACACACACACACACACACACACACACACACACACACACACACACACACACACACACACACACACACACACACACGGCCATGCCCTTCAGCGATGCTGCCTAGACATCACAGACAGCATCATTATGATAACGCTGTGGATACACACATTTCTGGTGACCTGGGCTACACTGAACCCTCTCTGCTGACAAAGCTCTCTCTCTCTCTCTCTCTCTCTCTCTCTCTCTCTCTCTCTCTCTCTCTCTCTCTCTCTCTCTCTCTCTCTCTCTCTCTCTCTCTCTACCCCTCTCTCTCTCTACCCCTCTCTCTCTCTCTCTCTCTCTCTCTCTCTACCTCTCTCTCTCTCTACCCCTCTCTCTCTCTACCCCTCTCTCTCTCTACCCCTCTCTCTCTCTCTCTCTCTCTCTACCCCTCTCTCTCTCTCTACCTCTCTCTCTCTACCCCTCTCTCTCTCTCTACCCCTCTCTCTCTCTCTACCTCTCTCTCTCTGTCTAATATTTTTCTGACCTCAGCAGTTTTTTCCCACTTGCTGTTCCAATTATTTTACGCTGATATGTTTTTATGTATTATGGGTAAGAATTTGTTATTATTAGTCCAATGTATTTAATAAAACTCCTTTCATGCTCATATTAGGGTACTACGGAGCCCGGGAAGGGACATAGAATGTGAAAATTTAAGATGTACTTTTGCGCAAAAATGTAATATAGCTCAACGTAGGCAGTCTACTGCTTCCAGGTCAGTTCAACCACAACAATGGAGGCCACACATCCAACAATGGAGGCCACACATCCGTGGGAGAAGTTTATAGACTTTTATTTTGAGATTGGTCGAAAATATAAAGAAATTAAGTCGGTGCTTAGCAGCAGGCTCGGTTGTCAGATAAGCGAGAGACATGTGAAGAGAATCCTTAGCGCAAGGGGACACTCTGTGGCACAGCGTACTCTGACCTGGAGGTCCTAGTGGAATTCATTAGCAACCAACTGCAGTACTCTGGACAAGTACACGGTTACCGGTGGATGTACTACTACTGTGCTACATCCAGAGAACATGGACTAGGTGTGAGGAAAGAGGATGTACTCTTGGTGTTGAAGGAGCTGGATCCTAGAGGAGTGACGCTAGGCAAGCAAGGCGTCTCAGACGTCGACAAACTACTCAAAAGGGCCGAACTTCATCTGGCACATAGACCCATATGATAAACTGAAGCCTTATGGCATATGTGTCAATGAAAGTATCGATGGCTTTTCAAGGAAAATGATCTGGCTTAACGCCTACACAACAAATAGCGACCGGAAGTTGATCGGAGGGTATTATAAGCTTAGTTGTATTGTATTGTAAGCTTAGATGCAGTTTAGGGGGCTGCCCCAGAGTCGTAAGAGGCGATCTTGGCACCGAAAATGGCCATGTTAGAGGCTTCCAGCGTTTCCTCGTCCCCACTCACCCAGACCCTTGATACTTGGAGGAAGCCAGCCCTGCCAATCAAAGAATTCTGGTTAGGAATTCTGGTTCTGCTTGTTTGCAGACCTGCGAGACAACGGGTTCTTTGATGGAGGGTTTCTGGCCAAAAACATCCTTCAGTTTTGTTGCATGGGGCTCATCCAGGTGAGTTAATATCTTATGTATACAGTGTGTGTATGTGAGGGAGGAGGAGTGGGACTAGAGGGGATTTAAAGAGAGGAGGAGGAGGAGGCAGAGAGAGAGAGGAGAGATATAAAGGAGGAGGGGAGGGAGGCATGTGGATAGTATAATTTAGTGGTCTATTCTCTATTTAAGTTTATGTATGTACTTAAGGACGAGTTGGATGAAACTGCATGTGGAACGCACACACCATCAGGCCATCGAGAAACATGAACGTCTCCAGCGGTGAACTGTGAGGGACAAGAGCCTTTCTTTCTCCAGTGGAAGACGAACATGTTCAACTGTGTAAAGTGAATGTGTCTTTCGCCTGACCACACCGTGCCATCCAGATATTGATGAACTGTGCAATATCATCATGGTGGAGTCCCATCTGACTCCACCAACAGATCCCTATCAGGCTGTGGACGTGTATATGCACCTAAGAGAGGCCATCAGTGCATCTTTGTAAGACAATATTTAGTTGTGTCTTGCAGGGGCCAGTAAGTTGAGCTGCAAAGTGGGCGGAGCTGTTATTATCCTTGCCGTCTGGTCTTTTTATGATTTTGTCAATGCTCATCAACACAGATGCACAGGGGTCTCCTGTAAAATGTATCCACACTATATATATTTATGTTTGTTTACTTTAAATGATCACCTTTTCTATGAAAAACATGTCTGTTAAGCTTGATGGTTGGATCAAAAAATAACACTACTCTTCAGCTGGTGTTGGTTTAGAGATAAAGCCTATCAAAAGCGGAATCAAACCTCAAACTAAAAAGTCAATCAATTTAGTAAATTGTATTTAAGGAACTGGATCTAGTTTTTGATTCAATGTATTTCATTTGGTCAAAAAGGGAGGAACAAACATGCTACCTTGGTTTCTGAATTCCCAATATCTGAATCTGTTGATTTGATTTGAATCAAGTTGCTGTAGACACCAGACGTGTGGAGGTTTCATGAACCTGTGAGATGACTCAAATACTGAGTTGTTGAGCCTTTCTGTGCTTGTACAGCCTGGGCTGCCAAGCAATGGAATGTCATAGAGGGGGTAGAATATAACGGCAGAAGTTCATGATGTTTTTGTTGATACATTTTTATTAACAATTATTAGAATTGTATTGTTTCAGGCCACATATTATATAGCAATTTTAGACCAATCTCAAAATAAAAGTCGATAAACATCTCCCACGGATGTGTGTCCTCCATGGTTGTGGTTGAACTGACCTGACCTGGAAGTAGAGGCCTGCCTACGTTCAGCCCTGTGAAGTTTTTGCCAGATCCCGCAAAAGTAACACAAAACAACACATAAATATATAATACATGTTTTAAATGAAGCGACAAAAAACAACGTTTGAACCGATGTTGACGTGACTGAAACTTTGCTGACCTTTGCGGGATTGTAAAGGTCAGCCGACCTCGTCAGTGGGACTAGGTAGTGGGACTGTAGCAGGACTATGTGTTTGTTATAAGTAATCTTATTCGTAGTTAATCGTTAGTTCAAAATGTTTGACATTTGTATGCATTTGTCTCGCATTAAAGATACAGGAGAAGCGCTGCCATTGGTTCACCGTCCATCTCTGCAGTTAAACAGCTGACCACCAGGTGGCGGAAAAAACGCCATTTTAAAACCTCATTAAAACTCACACTTATTACCGTCCATTACTTCTCGGAGCTCACAAATTGCATTTCGACATGCAAAACGATTTTTAAAGGAATCCCATATGCATGTTTTAATCTTTAATACCGACTAAGTATGGCGTATTAGAAGTTTTAATATTCTAAATGAGAAGATTTCACAGAGACACTCGTGGTGCCTGTGTGCTCTCAGCATGATGAAATATTAATTTGTTCTAAAGTTGCTCTTTTAAGAAGGCTTCTTTGATGCTGACGCGTCAGATGATCAATTAAGTAAATAATCGATCAATCATTCATTGTTCATCGCTCTCGGACCAGGAGGAGGGGCCAGGGAGACTCCGAGGGGGGGGGGGGGTATTGATTTTACCATGCGATTGCCTCAGCAGGGGGAGGCTTGTAGAAACAGATATTTGTGTCTTGTGTAAAAGCTCTGAAAAGAGAGCATTTGAGAACACAAACACAAACGTATTATATTATGATATATTTTATATATATATATTATGATCTGAATAATCATGCAAATTAAGACATACACACAAGAACACGTGGGCCTTCAGCCTTCTGTCTGTACTGCACTTTAAACCAATGTATTGTGCAGCAAAACATGTACCGAAATACTACCAACATCGTAGTTTGAATCCCTGAACCCTGACCTTGATTACTCTTACTTCCCTTAAGTAACACTGAAGCATTACAACACAGTACGTATCCGTTTTAATCTGTTCTAAATATCCTTTTACTCTGTAACTCCCAAAAAAAACCATATCACAAATAAACATTATTAATGGCACCTCCTTTCAGTACAGTAACAAAGCAGAATTGTTGACCAAATAGCGGCCCCTGATGACTGGAGAACGGTGGTGGAGATATTTGATATTTGTGTTATATGCAGATAATAACCATACACGACTGTCTTTACTGAAGGCTTAGTCACAATAGCTTTACGGAAACATGTCGCAACACACAGGTACATGGTAAAGCACAACAGGTCACGTTAGTGGTGTCAGCATACACAACACCCCCCCCCCCCCCCCCTGGGAAAACAACAAACTAACAACAAAGTGAGGTAGGCAGTGAACAGTCTCTTGGAACACAGGGAACTAAACTTAGAAGAGAAGTCAACAGGCTATGTACTCCTATGACAACTCAATGCTAAAATAATACTAAAAGTCAGTTATGTAGTCTTTGAGGTATTGGCGTTGGACCGGGCGGTCGACGGGAGCTGGGGGCTGGGAGGTCCAGATCGTCCGCCCCATAGCCTGGATCGGCGCCAGCCCTCAGGCCTGCTGGGATGCTGGGCGGTGTCACTCTCCGAAGGCGGCTTGCGTGCCACCGCGACCCGTCAGACAGACGGAATGTTGCTGGCCTCAGTTGCTGGGTAACCTGCATGGGCGTAGACCAGAATGACAGCAGCTTGTGGTCCCTGTGAGCCGACGGACTCTGACCCAGTCTAAGGCCTTGATGAGTGGTGTCTTCGTATCTTCATCTTACGTTGGCGGTCGATGACTCTGTCCCGCCCTTGTGCCGGCGGTGCCGGCTCGGTGGTGTCGGTAGCCGATCCGTGGGCAGCTGGATCGCACACCCCATCATGAGGAGTGTTGTGTTGCTCGATAGCGTGTAGCGTGCGGAGCTCGTAGCGCAGTAGCGTGCGGAGCTCGATAGCGCAGTAGCGTGCGGAGCACGTGCTACGTTGAACTGGAACCTGTCGGCCAGGTGGGCTCTGATGCCGTTTTTCAGAGTCTGGTTCATTCTCTCCACAGCCCCGTTGGCCTGGAGGTGGTCCAGAGCTCTGTACCACCCCCGTTGGCCTGGAGGTGGTCCAGAGCTCTGTACCACCCCCATTGGCCTGGAGGTGGTCCAGAGCTCTGTACCACCCCCGTTGGCCTGGAGGTGGTCCAGAGCTCTGTACCACCCCCGTTGGCCTGGAGGTGGTCCAGAGCTGTGCGGATGTGTTTGATGCCCCTTTTTTCCAAGATAGCAAACTCCGCCGAGATGAGCCGTGTGTACACAGGTACATCGTAAAGCATGTGTCACGATAGTTGTGACAGCATACACAACAGAGTGCCATAAATATTGCAATACAGAAGCATTCACGTAATTTGGCTACTAATTGTTGCTTTTTAAATGATTGGAAAAAGATACTTACAGTTTAAGTACAAAACCGTTTGGAGGAACCGTGATTTTTATATTATTCTGTATGTTCTATCTATGTTCTATATACTCTGAGAGAACCCCTTCACTAACCCAGGAGGCACGTTCAGGTGAAACAGCAGCACGAACCTGACAGCAGGTTTGTAGCTGAAAGCCAAAAATGATTGGTCCACCTCTGCTTTCATTTTGTCTGGCATGGTAGTGTGTGTGTGTGTGTGTGTGTGTGTGTGTGTGTGTGTGTGTGTGTGTGTGTGTGTGTGTGTGTGTGTGTGTGTGTGTGTGTGTGTGTGTGTGTGTGTGTGTGTGTGTGTGTGTGTGTGTGTGTGTGTGTGTGTGTGTGTGTAGACCTGAGGCGTGTTTCCCAGACTGATGATTCCATTTGTCTGCTGGAGACTCCGCTGTGCTTTTGGAGTCCGAGTTCAGCTCTGAAATCAACAGAATTCTCTCTGAGTTTCTCCAACATGAGCATTGCCTTCAAAGAGCAGCAACCCTCCTCCCTCCCTCCCTCCTCCCTCCCTCCCCCCTTCCCTCCTCCTCCTCCTCCTCCTCCTCCTCTTCGTCCAATCGTCTCATTCTCTCCTTCCCGCTCCACCCCGGCCTCCTGTGAGCTGAACCGCTCTACAAACAGAATCCACAACGAGGCGACTGGTTTTAACGTAATGGGTTTTCACAAAACAACCAGGGGCCGGTTTAGGGCCCCCGTGTGGCTCGTTAGGTCGTCAGCGGCCCTCCACTCAAACACATGCTAAGTTGGCGGAGGAGTAATCCATCAGAGGAGAGATGCCATCTTAGATTAAACTTCTGTGAGCTTCTCTCTGAAACACGTCTCAGTAACGGGAGGATTGAGGGCCGGTTAGTTTGTTGGTTTGTTAGGTTTCACTCACATCTGATTGAAAGACTAATTGCGAGGCGGCCCCCCAACGCCAGGGGCCGAATCAGAGGGGACACGTTTAATGACCTCTCTGCCAGAAGAGTTAAGAGACCCAGAGATCCGTCTGTCTGTCTCGGTCTGTGTGCGTCTCTCTCTCTTTTCTCTCGCTCTCCGTCTTTGCCTCAGTTTCTCTCTCCCTCTCTTTTCTCTCTCTCCCTGCTCTCTTGAATGGGTCCTTAAAGTGATGAGAAGTGTGGTGGACAGTTGTGTGTATATATGTATATATATATATATATATATATATATATATATATATATAAAGATATATCAATATAGTTACTGGCAGCCCGCTGGCAAACCCTTGTCATTCTCAATATCTCCCGCTGGAACGTCAGACAGAACACTAGACTGTATTCCGTTTGTCACTTGTTGTATTGATAAGTAAATCACACTTTTATGATTTTATAATTGAATAAGTATTGCAAGTGACTAACTCAAATCTGATGAATTCTGGAATGATTCAGACATGTGGCGTTTTAAAGCTGATGAAAGTGTGGATCATAAACAGTTTATAATTATAGTTTATAATAACAATTATAGACAAACATCTGATCTCACAATCATGTGAATTTGGTCAAACCACAGACTGCATGGGACCAACTCAATTTAGAGCTAGGATTAATATTCCGCCTGAAGTTGCCCTTACATTGAACAAGTAATCCTTTAATTTGAACAGTTAATCTGATCATAATTACAGAGGGGAACCCTAGATTGGTACTAAAAAACTACAATTTTAGTAGCAATGGATACTACAAGTATGTGGCTGATGTTAACATTGTTATTGTTTTTTTATAGCAATATAGTAACACTTTAATATCTAACACTAAAACTTTAATATCAGCTTTAAACCAACAGGACATCAACAAAGTCACAAAAAGTCACAACCACAGGAGTTTCATAGGACTTTAGATTACAAAATACATTTTTTGGAACAAATTGCAGATTCAAATCATTCTCAGAACAAAAATCGTGTCCAAACCATTTAAAAAGAATCATGATGTGAAAACAGTCCTGCCTAACCGATTCTAAACCCTAACCCTAAACCCTGACCCCTAAACCCTCTGGAGGGTACGGAAACACTCTCGAGGTGGAACACATTGGAGGGATCCCTCCTTCCATGGTTGGTATGAGTAGAGACCAGTGAAGTTGTGAGGTTAGTTAGTGAAGTTGTGAGGTTAGTGAAGAGACAGCCATGTAGGAAAGGCCCAAAGATTAGTAGTGTGTAAGCACATCTGGGGACAAGAGCCTTTTGAACACAAGGTCCGACACCAAAACAATATCAGTCTGCTCAGACAAAGGTCCAACATGTGGCGACACTCCAGGAGTAGGAGATGAATCCGCCGTCCAGCGACGTTCAGCTGGGATGAGGAGCTGTTCATTGGTTAATAAGCACAATGTTCAGTTTAGGACAATGGATTTAGTAGTGTAATCAATAGGTTATGACAACTGTAGTTGTTAATAAATTACCTGATCGTCAACATTAGCTTCAGACTAGTGACATGGACGTCTGTGATTTCTTCTTGAGGATGACGCTCAGATGAGTCAGGATACAGGTGTGATACAGCTCAGGTGGGTCTGCTCCTGATCAAACATATATATCATATAGCAGTAATATAATATATAGCATTATAGATAATATATATTATATATACTATATATAATATAGCATTCAATTTATAATTACAAGTGGGGGGGTGGAGTGAACAAGACAACATTCAGCTAAGACACCCATCCACCATCCTGCCCTGTACAAGTCCACTATGTTTAGTTTATGCACACTTACAAGGAATACTTGATTCATTACTTGATTGACTCCATCAGCTCTCCTCCACCACAGATTCCTGGTCTGGTATCAAAAACAGCGTAGTTTGGGTCCAATGTCTGGCAAAGTAACACAGCGGTAGTTTGTCTGGCAACGAACAGCAGTAGCAGCAGTTTGCCCTGTAAAAGTTCACTATGTTCAGCTCATGCAAACTTACAAGGAACAACTTACAAGGTTGGCAGGTCTTCCTCCAGAATGACGTCTCCTCCATCAGCTCTCCTCCACCACAGACTCCCGGCCTGTTAACATGTGTGGTAGCAGTTCTCAATGTCCTACAAGAGGCGGTGAGAGTGATGATCACTTTAGTTGGGCTTGATCCTTCTCCAGGGCGGTCCTTCAGCACAGCTCCTCCATCAGCTCCAGTTCACCAGGGACTCCTGGTTTGGTAACAAACAGTTTGACCTCAACATCTGGTAGCAAACCTGGGGATGATTTATCGAGCAACGTATTAACTATCGTCATAGCAGCTCTCCTAACAAAGACCGCTGGTATACATAACCCCAGCTAGGAATTACCTCAAACACAACTTCGGCAAAATTGCACAGAATTCAAATTGAACAAAAAAATAACCCTCTACAATAACTAAGGGCTTTAAGGGTTTCAGATAAGCTTGGTGATGGTTACCCTCTGGTCCCCAGCCTCTGGTCCATCCTGGTGCCTCTGGTCCATCCTGGCGCCCCAGCCTCTGGTCCATCCTGGCGCCTCTGGTCCATCCTGGCACCTCTGGTCCATCCTGGCGCCTCTGGTCCATCCTGGCGCCTCTGGTCCATCCTGGCGCCTCTGGTCCATCCTGGCGCCCCAGCCTCTGGTCCATTCTGGTGCCTCTGGTCCATCCTGCTGTCGCCTGCCTGTAAAGTCAGACCGCCCCTAATAAAAACACATTCATTCAATTTGTCAGTCAGACAGACCTACGCACAGACACTCCCCCCTAAATTCCTTTGTTCAGGGACGGCTTCCCAGTATAAAAAACATGGACATCATACAGTACAGATTGAAGAGAGCAAAGTACTGGAGTTTTTGCAACTGTAAACATACAAATCACATGGTAACACTACAATACCCAGAGACAGGAAGTTACGTGGCCATTTAAACAAAAACAATTATCTTATGAAAGCCTCCTCTGTCCTGTCTTAACACTTAAAAAACTTCCTCCACATTTCCAAGATACAAAAATACCACATTATCTAAACATTATCTGTTTGTAACAGTCACTGCTCTGCATAGCGCTTCATAACATTGCCTCAGTGACAGAAGCAGCAGCAGTTCTATGGTAGCATTTTCCCAACAATAAACTTGACTTGTGAACAGCTATGTCATTTGATTTTGTATTAATAAACAAATACGTTAATATTTAGCACTTATTTTTATTTCTCAAGCCTAGAGGAGACTGCAGAGATAAGACTGACAACAATAAAGAGGCATCCTGTTGAACCCAGAACCAGTTTTCACCCATGCTTTGAAACCGACCTGGAAAGACCTACTGCTGATGCACTAGAGCACTGACCTGTTCTGGAGGACTTCAGACCAGTAGGTGGAGGTATGGAGCTGGGCATGGTGGAGGCAGACCGCTTGTGACAAACTACATGTTACCATTTAACCCTGTACATTTCTATAGTCTCTACTACTGCAACATGTGGGACCTATGTCCATTATTTTAGCTGTTGATTATTAAATAGTGAACATATCACAAAAGCAACATGTTGGACCCATGTCCATTCATTTAGCGGTTGGTTATCAGAACAGGTAACCTTTCGTAAAAGCATGGTGTAAAAATAATAATGAAATGTCATGCCATTTAGAAAAGTTTAACTTATGTGGCAACCACATACCAGATGTTTAGAATGGAGTTAACACCTTATGTAAAATGCGCACTAAGTGACAATGAATATTAAATAGTAAAATGATACTTAGCCATATTCAGGTACTGGACTGTAGAAGTATGGAAATGCCAAATTGTTTCAGCCTCAAAATGTTTTGCAGCCTTCAAATGGTCTTCAAATGCAGCCTTCAAATGGTCTTCGTTAGTGAAAAATGTGCGCGCAAGTAGAACGCTGTTTGGTACGCAGTAAGAATGTCATTATATTAAGTACCGAAAATTTAATTGTGATGACGTTACACATAGCCATTGCTTAACGTACTGCCAGATGCACAGGGTGCTTTGATTAGTGATTGTCCAACTAACTGCCAATTGTGTCCTAAAAACTAACAACTACCATCCTCTGCAGGACACACACACACACACACACAATAGTCCGACTGGAATCCTAAAACTCCAGAAGGAACCAACCCAGCAGTAAGAAACATAACCAGCACCTCACCTTGAGCTGAACGGCGGGAAGATGTTGAAGTCCAGCGATCATCTTCTCATTTTAAAAACACATCCAACAGACTTACCTTGAGGTGATCTGGTAGTTTGTTGCTGTTGGTTTCTATACTATACATTCATTGTGACTTTACACCACAATGGACCCCATGTGTACGTGTCACCACATTAACCACCATGTGGGTCCCACAACTTTAAAACTCTAATTCTTACCTAAACTATTAAAATGTAAAATTGCAAAACCCTGACATTTACAATACACGGAGCAATTATCTAGATGATTCCAGGTACCAACTGTACATATAAAGAAACGCCTAGCTCACAGAACCTTTGGCCGCTCCCTCACTGTGCTGAAAAACGTTGCATCTACTCTACATCTACTGGTTTGTGGTCTGAGGGACCAGATATGCACGCTAGTACAGCGCTGTCTGAAGTCTACAGTTCTGTAGCCGTGCCTCTTCAGAAGAAGCCAAGTGTTCAAGTGACCGTTGTAACATCAGTTGCATGAACGGTGATGTCCTTCAACATGGCAACGTTGATTCCCCAAGGAACAATGTCAAGAGGAAGATGTGTTTCTCCTCTCAGTGACTAGAATACAACTTGGGTCTCAGACCAGAGAACCAAAGAAGACATTGCAATGTTCCTCTCCATAGAACTTGGAAGCCCCAGTGAAGGTTTCTCTACCTCCTCAGCTAAAGAGCACAACTTCAGCTCAAGATTCAAGCCGTGTACAATACAATGGAATGATTACTCCCCATTCCCTCCCGCAGTATTAATTCCCTACAACAATACTGAAAACACTATACTACCTATGAATGCTATACTATAAACACTATACACACACACACGTTATACAATACTTTAACAAACCTGTACACAATAAAAGAACAATAAAGTCATTGATGGATGATATATACATATTGTGTAAAAAGCATTTTAAAATGCCAGTAGTGCAGCAGCATCATGAATACAGCGCAGAACAGTGCAGTAACTGAAATGAGTCCAGCAAAAGTATGACAGTGTAATGTGATATGGATGACAATGTTATGATAGTGGCAGCACTCCTAGCGCTTCAGTAGTCCTCGTAAAGGAGGGGGAGAAGAGATGGTGCTCAGGGTGGTTGCGGTCCTTTATGATGGAGATGGTCTTCTTCTGACATCTGGTCCTACAGATCTCCTCAATGCATGGAAGTGCACACCCCATGATCTATTCCACCATCCTCACGACCCTCTGGATGTGTTGTTAAACCACAGTGACGCCACTCGTCAGGAACTCTTCAGTGCCACGGTAGAAGTTCAGCCACCGTTTGCCTATGGCTTGGAGATGGCGGCGTACAGAACCGTTTGGTCTGTATGCAAACTAGAGAGGGTCCAGGGAGTCAGGGATGGTAAATGACCAGTTTCTCCAGGCACTTCATGGCTATGGGTGTTAAAGCCACTGAACAATAACCATTGCGGCCCGTTAGCCTAGTCTTTTTGGGTAACGGCACAATGGTCGTCTCTTTGAAGCACACTGGGATGACTTTAAGAGGACTCTAGTTGGGATAAGATTGGTCCTCTTAAATCACAAACAATCTTGGAACAATCTTCCAGGTCCAGCTAGCCCTGTAACACAATACAGTTCAGCTGTGCAAGAGTACATAAGATACAGTCCAAAGAGGTCCCCATCCATCTAACCTGTAGGGGGTAGGAAGGGTAGCCTCACTCCAGGTCTAAATCTTAAATATCCATTTACTTTCCTGCAAATTTTCAAACTTTTTGTGGAATGTCATTAGTAGTCCAAGTCGCATCATTTATTTACACTGCAGAACACCGTCTTGGTGCCCAGTGGGTTGTGTGTATTCAATCGGTCCAGGCTATTGATATATACTGGAACGCTTCAGTGTACATGGTGCCATTCGCACTCTTTTAATTGAGTTCACCATTCCATCAAAACACCACAGAAAACACACCCACATGTAGTACCCTATGCCAGGTCAAACCCTAGCCACATGTAGTACCCTATGCCAGGTTGAACCCTAGCCACACCCACATGTTGTACCCTATGCCAGGTCCAACCCTAGCCACATGTAGTACCCTATGCCAGGTCGAACCCTAGCCACACCCACATGTTGTACCCTATGCCAGGTCTAACCCTAGCCACACCCACATGTAGTACCTTAGCTACATGTAGAACCCTATGCCAGGTCGAACCCTAGCCACACCCACATGTAGTACCCTATGCCAGGTCAAACCCTAGCGACACCCACATGTAGTACCCTATGCCAGGTCGAACCCTAGCCACATGTAGTACCCTATGCCAGGTCGAACCCTAGCCACACCCACATGTACCCTATGCCAGGTCCAACCCTAGCCACACCCACATGTAGAACCCTATGCCAGGTCGAACCCTGGCCACACCCACATGTAGAACCCTATGCCAGGTCGAACCCTGGCCACACCCACATGTTGTACCCTATGCCAGGTCGAACACTGGCCACACCCACATGTTGTACCCTATGCCAGGTCTAACCCTAGCCACACCCACATGTTGTACCCTATGCCAGGTCGAACCCTAGCCACACACACATGTAGTACCCTAGATACATGTAGTACCCTACGCAAGGTACATGTAGAACCCTAGCCACACCCACATGTAAAACCCGATGCCAGGTCGAACCCTAGCCACACCCACATGTTGTACCCTATGCCAGGTCGAACCCTAGCCACACACATGTAGTACCTTAGCCACAGCCACATGTAGTACCCTAGATACATGTAGTACCCTAAGCAAGGTACATGTAGAACCCTAGCCATACCCACATGTAGAACCCTATGCCAGATCGAACCCTAGCCACACCCACATGTAGAACCCTATGGCAGGTCGAACCTTGGCCACACACACACACATGTAGTACCTTAGTCACACCCACATGTAGTACCCTATGCCAGGTCGAACCCTAGCCACACCCACATACTACCCTAAACAAACCCTGGGCACACACACATTAAGTATAAGAACAATTATTTTAGAGATTATCTTTGATATTTTTCTGGAATGCGGTTTTTTTTGGTTGATTGTATTTTTATTTCAATGTATTTGTATTATAATATATTACTACACTAAACCAGGTTGAACCTTTGCTGGGGTTCCGCCAAGTATACCACTTGCCAAACCAACCCCCAGGTAAACCCCCATGCCACCCAACTCTGACATCCAGAATAGAACAGAATGTTTAATGTCCGCAAGGATTTAAACGATGTCCGGCATTCTCCAGCGGTGTCCCCCATTGGTAATGGATTAGGTAGACCGTCTCCTAAAAAGGTATTCAAGGTTGACTCTCGTCCCTGAAGTGACGTCTCAGTAGTCCAGTGGTTTCGTGAACGAGTAGACTTGACAGATGCAAACCGTGCAGCTTTGATTAGTAGACAGGACTTGGGGAAAGTGGTGAACAGAAAGTCATCTGTTCAGAAGAACAAGCCCCTGGTGGGGTGGTCGGTCTTGAAGAGCAGGATCAGCAACCTGCAAGCCTTCCCCAGGTTCACCTACACAGTAATGGTCAAGGCCAGCTGGACCTGCAAGATGGGTCTCCTCAAATCCGAAATCTTGGAAAGATCTCAACTAGGACCCATTTTGAACTGAAGTGGTGCTCTCCTCCAGCTGGAAGGTACAGAAACCATCACCAAGGCTTCACAATGTATGGAGGGGAACGTTAAAACGTGTTTGACGGTTCTCTAGTGTCAGACCTAGACTGTGTTTTAGTCGATGAGGGGAAGAGCCCTCACATCTTCCCCCCGGCATTTCACCGTGGGGAATTCACATCACCATCTTGATGACATCCTGGTTCATGTAACTGATGTCACCACAGATGTTTGAACACTCGGTTTCTCCTGAGGAGGCACGACTGCAGAACTGTAGACCTCAGACAGCGCTGTACTAGCATGTGTATCTGGTCCCTCAGACCACACCCTCATCAGTAAGACGGTTGGTGTTGATGGCCGTGTCCGAGAGAGGGTTAAGCTTCTGGGACACTTCTAGTATAATGTCACAGACCTTGCTACAAGACTCACTTAGAACGTAAACAAAAAGTAATTCATATTATTAATTCAGGCTAAATCCATTCATTAGGCCATGCACCAAGAAAACTCCTTCCTATTCCAATGGACCTCCACCTCCTATGGGTAAAGTCATCCTACTAGGAAGCCACAAATAAAGTGGAAATGAATGACTTACAGTTCGCAGTTTCTTCTTCATAGTTCAGCTGTGTGACTAGGAAACAAAGTCGTCTTCATAGTTAATCTGTCAAGTGTAACACACACACACACACACACACTTAAATAAACACCCCTTACTTACTGGAGTCTGTCTCCTTATGTTATGGAGTCTGGGGAAACTAGCTGTACCATACATGTAGCTATGCAGAACTGCACATTCATATGCCATATTACTGGTACTATACATAGAGATATTGCAATTGTTAACCTTAAGACAGACAGTCCAGAGCCAAACCTCCTATCTTACTTCATTTTAATTAGTAGTCGAGTGGTCAGACACAATGTTCTACTCACAGCAGGTCCGGATACGTTGTGCGTTTTTACTTCGAAAAGTCTTCGTCACCTGTGAACCAGAGGAAGAGATTAGAGTATTAGTAATCACTAATAGTAGTAGTCACTACTAGACGACTATTATTAACCATAACATTACACACACTGGTTCTAAGTTGAGTTGTTTGTAATATATCAATAGTAGTAGTACCGTGTCTAGGAGACATTGGACTGAGAACAGTTGGTGTTCGCAGAGAACTGAAGAGAACGAGCGGCGAGCTGCAGCAGGTGACCTTAATTAGCACACCTTAATTAGCGCTGAATGAGTGAAACCAACTGTTGTTCGTAAGAGTGTCGAGATGACTGCTGGATCATTCCGTTGTACTTATGACAGTGACAATAACTTATTATTCAAAGATTCAGAGATTCTCCACAAGATGTATGTATGTATGTACACATTCTGGCAGGACGTCGCTGTTCTAGGGACTGTGTATGTATATGCATCACAAAGTGCCCAAAACGTACAGTTTGTTCTGGACACATCTTTGTTTTTCTTCTTCTTCAGAGAGGTGATCTTCTTAATAGTCGTGGTTTGACGTCATCACGTGACTGAAACCTATGAATTTACCGCAAAGGGAGAAAAACAAATCGTTAAGTTGTAATGGTTTTAACAAATGGGGCTGGAAGTTAACACTTCCACCAGCAGAGGGCGCCAGAGGTTGTGTGTGTGTGTGTGTGTGTGTGTGTGTGTGTGTGTGTGTGTGTGTGTGTGTGTGTGTGTGTGTGTGTGTGTGTGTGTGTGTGTGTGTGTGTGTGTGTGTGTGTGTGTGTGTGTGTGTGTGTGTGTGTGTGTGTGTGTGTGTGTGTGTGTGTGTGTGTGTGTGTGTGTGGAGGGGGGATGTTATATCGAATCTAAATCTAAATCTGGATAATTGAATCCTGTACACACACAGTGAAATGTGTTTCTGTGCATTTAACCCATCCTAGTATTAGGAGCAGTGGACAGCTATTGTATATACAGCCGCCCCGGGAGCAGTGTAGGGGTCTGGTGCCTTGATCAAGGGCACCTCGGCAGTGCCCAGGTGGGGACTTGAACCTGCGACTTGCCAGTTCCCAAGCCAACAGACTGAGCCACTGCCTCCCCATATTATAATGTTATATTCATAGAGCAGTATATATCATAGCTATCATTAAACTCTCTCTCTCTCTCTCTCTCTCTCTCTCTCTCTCTCTCTCTCTCTCTCTCTCTCTCTCTCTCTCTCTCTCTCTCTCTCTCTCTCTCTCTCTCTCTGTAAGTGATGTAACATATCAATGGGACACTCAAGAGGATCTGTGATTGGCTCAGCTCAGTTATTTCCTCTGCAGTATAATCAATACTAAGAAGAGAGCTCATCCTAAACTAACACACACCTGAAGCATTCAGAACTATAATCTATCATTTATAATCTATTATTTATAATCTCTCATTTATAATCGTCTATAACTTAGTCTGCAAGTCTCTGTGAAGCCAGACACTGTCTCGCCTCCTCCTCCTCCTCCTCCTCCTCCTCCTCCTCCTCCTCCTCCTCCAGAACCAACCTTGAGAGACCTCTTCCTTCTCCTCCTCCTCACCCCATCAGTTTCTCCTACTCTCCTCCTCCTCCTCCTTCTCCTCCTCATTCTCCTCCTCCCCCAGAACCACCCTTGAGAGACCTCTTCCTCTATTCTCCTCCTCCTCTCCTCCGCCCAACTACTCCTCCTCCTCCTCACCTCAACCATTTCTCCTACTCTCCTCCTCCTCCCTCTCCTCCTCCTCTCCTCCCCCCAACTTCTCCTCCTCCTCACCTCAACCATTTCTCCTACTCTCCTCCTCCTCTCCACCTCCCCCCAACTCCTCATCCTCTCCTCCTCCTCACCAGCCTGTAACATTCCTCCCCGTCTGACTCAGTATTGCTGTAGCAGCTTCTCCCGCTGATTTACGAGTGTCGACTCGTCTCTGGCTCTGTCGCTCCAGACACACCGAGTAGACATCCTTGATGAATATTCAATAGTGTTGCCTTTGGTTTATATAGGCGTGTCATACCAGATGGTCGTGATCCTGGACGGCCACCAGGGGGCGCCAGAGATGCGGATTTTACTCAAACACAACAACATAATACTGCAGTCATCTCACAGGATCATGCAGTTATCCTCATCATGTGTTTACACAATGTTGAAGTGTAGATTATTGGTCACCGATGAGGTTTTGAAGTGTAAAACTTCACACCAGTTTCGGTTCATCTTCTCAACATCAACACAACAACACTAAAAGAAACATGGAGAAACATGTTCATCCAACATTATTTATGAACAACATTGTGGAATATCATTAGCAGGGAGGGGTTAGAGGTCATTAAAGAGCAGGTAGGGGTTAGAGGTCATTAAGGAGCAGGTAGGGGTTAGAGGTCATTAAGGAGCAGGTAGGGGTTAGAGGTCATTAAGGAGCAGGTAGGGGTTAGAGGTCATTAAAGAGCAGGTAGGGGTTAGAGGTCATTAAAGATTAGGTAGGGGTTAGAGGTCATTAAGGAAGGAGCAGGTAGGGTTAGAGGTCATTAAGGAGCAGGTAGGGGTCAGGGGTCATTAAGGAGCAGGTAGGGGTTAGAGGTCATTAAGGAGCAGGTAGGGGTTAGAGGTCATTAAAGAGCAGGTAGGGGTTAGAGGTCATTAAAGATTAGGTAGGGGTTAGAGGTCATTAAGGAGCAGGTAGGGGTTAGAGGTCATTATGGAGCAGGTAGGGGTCAGGGGTCATTAAGGAGCAGGTAGGGGCATCTTGCTCTAAGATGCTACCGGTAGGTGTTAGGGCAGGGGTTCCCAACCTTTTTTGTGCCACGGACCGGCAGATCAATGAAAAAAATCTCGCGGACCGGTTGTCAATTTTCGCGGACCGGTTGTCATCGCTCCGCATGTACGCGGAGCACCCGTAAAAAAAACCGGCATGTTCGCGGGTGCGAGCCGGCTCCCGTCGTTCACTTAAAAGAGCCGACTCTTTGAGCCGGCTCGTTCGCGACCGACACGTCACTAGCGTGTAGTCTCTTTAGTAGCGCGTGCAACTGAAAGTCTCTCGTTATGCCGCCGATATATATTTAATCTATATATATACATTATACCGCCCATATATACCGCTATATAATCTATATATATAGATAATACTATATATATAATCTCTATATATAGATTATACCGCCCATATATACCGCTATATAATCTATATTTACATTTACATTTACATTTACATTTAGGGCATTTGGCAGACGCTTTTATCCAAAGCGACTTACAAGGTGTACATTAGTTGAAGCAGACAATAGCATAACACTGGGGTACGCAAACATATAAATACAGCAGTTCACAAGTATTCATATTGACAAGATGAATAACACAATTTCGTACTGCTAGGTCACCTGCTTAAGTAGCTGTGATAAGAGCGTGTTAACAACATTAAGGACATACACTTGCTAACATATACAACATGCTAAGAGCTATTAATGTCAGGACTTAAGCAAGTTTAGGGGTTTCACAAAGGAGAGTCCAGGTGGACTCTGAACAGGTGGGTCTTGAGTCTCTTGCGGAAGCTGGCGAGGGACTCTGCCGTCCTGACATGAGACGGGAGTTCATTCCACCACTGTGGGGCCAGAGCCGTGAAGAGCTGGGTTTTGGACGAGCGATGTTTGGTTGACCTTAGTGAAGGTCGAACAAGTCGCCTGGCAGAAGTTGAGCGGAGCGCTCTGGCTGGGATGTAGGGTTTGACCAACGCCTGGAGGTAGGCCGGGGCAGTTCCATTGACTGCCCTAAAGGTCAGCACCAGAATCTTGAATTTGATGCGAGCATTTACCGGAAGCCAGTGGAGTTCGCGGAAGAGAGGGGTCACGTGGGAGAATTTCGGTAGGTTGAATACCAGGCGTGCTGCTGCGTTCTGGATGCGTTGGAGGGGCTTGGTTGCAGAGGCGGGGAGTCCCGCCAGGAGAGAGTTGCAGTAGTCGAGGCGGGTGATGACGAGCGCTTGGACCAGGATCTGGGCCGCTTCACGTGTGAGGAAGGGCCGGATCCTGCGGATGTTGTAGAGGGCAATTCTGCAAGATCGGGCCACCGCGGTGACGTTGGCATTGCAGGACAGCTGGTCATCTACCACCACACCAAGGTCTCTTGTTGTGGTTGAGGGGGAGACTTGGGTGTTCTCGATGGTGACCAGTAGGTCCATCTGAGGGCAGTCTTTCCCCGGTATGAAGAGGAGCTCAGTCTTGTCAAGGTTGAGCTTCAGGTGGTTGGCGGCTGTCCATCTGCTGATGTCGGCCAGGCATTTCGAGATGCGTGTTGCTATTTGGGTTTCTGAGGGGGGAAAGGAGAGAAACAGTTGAGTGTCATCCGCATAGCAGTGATAGGAGAAGCCATGAGATGCGATTACAGAGCCTAGCGATTTAGTGTAAAGAGAAAACAGAAGGGGTCCCAATACTGAGCCTTGAGGAACTCCGGTGTCCAGGGTGCAGGGTTTGGACAGGGAACCGTTCCATGTGACCTGATAAGTCCGATCTGCAAGGTAGGAGGTGAACCAGGATAACGCAGTTCCAGCGATTCCAAGCTCGGCGAGAGTGGAGAGGAGGATCTGGTGGTTCACTGTGTCGAACGCCGCAGACAGGTCGAGAAGGATCAGTACCGATGAGAGGGACGAGCTTCTGGCATCACGAAGAGACTCTGTCACTGCGAGCAGTGCCGTCTCCGTGGAGTGCGCAGCCTTGAAGCCTGACTGGTGAGGGTCGAGGAGGTTGTTCTGGGAGAGATAGGAAGAAAGTTGTGAGGAGACAGCCCGTTCAAGGGTTTTGGACAGGAATGATAGGAGAGATACCGGTCTGTAGTTTTGGACATCAGTGATGTCTAGGGATGTTTTCTTGAGGAGCGGCTTGATTCTGGCAGTCTTGAAGGCTGCCGGAAACACGCCTGCCTCAAGGGAGATGTTGATTTGGGATGTAAGGAAGGGAAGGATATCGCCCGAGATGTCCTGGAGAAGAGAGGAAGGGATTGGGTCGAGGGGGCAGGTGGTAGGGTGGTTAGATGTCACCAGTTTGTTAACTTCATCGGGGGAGAGGGGGTTGAAGCAGGTAAGGTTAGTGGGGGTGGGAGAGGAGGGAGGGAGGAAAGCGGTGGGGGTGAAGGAGGAGGTAATGTCGTTCACCTTCTTCGTAAAGAAGGTGACAAAGTCATCAGCTGAGAGGGAGATATAGATTATACTATATATATCATCTCTATATATAGATTATACCGCCCATATATACCGCTATATAATATATATATATATATAGATTATACTATATATATAATCTCTATATATAGATTATACCGCCCATATATACCGCTATATAATATATATATATATAGATTATACTATATATATAATCTATATATATAGATTATACTATATATATCATCTCTATATATCGATTATACTGCCCATATATACCGCTATATAATATATATATATATATAGATTATACTATATATATAATCTATATATATAGATTATACTATATATATAATCTCTATATATAGATTATACCGCCCGCCGTTCACCTATACTCAAATGATTAGAGTCAAATATGATGATAAACACACGCGCGGCCCGGCAGTAACACCTCCGCGGACCGGTAGGGAACCCCTGGGTTAGGGGACATCTCACTCTAGGATGCTACAGGTAGGGGTTAGGAGACATCTTGCTCTAGGATGCTACAGGTAGGGGTTAGGAGACATCTTGCTCTTGGATGTTACAGGTAGGGGTTAGGAGACAGCTTGCTCTAGGATGCTACAGGTAGAGGTTAGGAGACATCTTGTTCTAGGATGCTACAGGTAGAGGTTAGGAGACATCTTGTTCTAGGATGCTACAGGTAGAGGTTAGGAGACATCTTGTTCTAGGATGCTACAGGTAGACTGAGGATGTTAAACCCAATACCTTCAAGGCTGTGAGTAGAGACCATCCTGACCTCTGGTCCTTTTGTTTAGAACAACATCTGTAGTGTTCTCTATCCAACGGGCCCTCGAGGGCCTCTGAGAGGCGGTCAGAGGCCGGCCGAGGCCCAGCTGGGGAAGGCATTAGCTCCTCCACCTCCACCACCACCACCACCACCTGGCCGGGTGGAGGTGTCGCCAGCCTGCGGAGGAGGAGGCGGAGCTTCGAGCGGAGCTTCTCTTCAAGGTGAATTCTAGCAGTTAAAGCAACACTTCACCCATTTGAAGAAAGTCTCTCTTTAGGTTTATTTGATAAAGTGGTTAAGTGAATATATTAGGTATTACACCAAATATGCAAAAGAGGAGAGGACAGAGGACATAGGACAGATGGTCAGCGGTGTGCGGCGGTGTTGTGATATATGATAAGCAGAATATACCGTATAGACGGTGAAATACGACAGCTGGACGCACGCCACCGCAAGCCCGTCCACGCTAAGCTATGCTACGGCGCTCCAGAGGAGAAACAGATGTTTCACCAGGACACATCTGTCGTGCGATCGCAGACCTGTTTAAGAGCTGGGGTCGAGAGAGAGAGAGAGAGAGAGAGAGAGAGAGAGAGAGAGAGAGAGAGAGAGAGAGAGAGAGAGAGAGAGAGAGAGAGAGAGTCTCCATATATAGTGTTTATGGAACTCCATCACTACTATGATAATCTGGTCCATGCAATCCTGGTCTTGTCTTGTGGGACCAAAGGAATTCCCTTTAAAACAAAACCTTGTCTTCTGTCACCCCACGGAGCAGGGCTCACCTTCTACTACTAGGACTAGGACTCTATAGGAGACACAAGAGATATCTACCTAATGGAGGAGAGCTAAGAGGCTGAGGAGATGTCTGATGGGATGTGGATGGACTCAGACAGACAGAGAGACAGACAGACAGAGAGACAGACAGACAGACAGACAGACAGACAGACAGATAGACAGACAGGCAGAGAGAGAGACAGACAGACAGAAAGAAAGAGAGACAGGGAGAGAGCCAGAGAGAGAGAGACAGAGAGAGAGAGAGAGAGAGAGAGAGAGAGAGAGTCGGTGAAGGTGTTGTTTAGACAGACGGAGAGACTCAGGGAATCCTGGGGAAGGCTCCTGCTAACGCTAAGGTGTTGAGGATCAGACCTCGAGAGACGCTTCCCTTTCTCCTCCAGGGGAAAAGAGTGAAGAGGATGAGGAGGAAGATGAGGGGGAGAAGGGGGGGGGAGGAAGAGGAGATGGAGTCGGGGGAAAGAGACAGAGAAGATGATGGAGGAGGAGGAGGAGGAGCAGGGGCAGGAGGAGAAGGAGAGGGAGAAGGAGGCCACCGCTCAGAACTAAAATGGTCACATTTTCTCTCCCTTATCCGTCGACAACCAGAGTTTGTGCTGCATGTTGTTTTTTTGTTTTCTTTCAATATGTTTCACTTCCACATGATATTTGACTAACCCTCACATGGCTCCGCCCCTCTACGAGCCCCTCGACGGGCCCCTCCATGGGCTCCTCCACAGGCCCCTCCACGGACCCCTCCACGGGCCCCTCCACGGACCCCTCCACAGGCCCCTCCACGGACCCCTCCACGGGCCCCTCCACGGGCCCCTCCTCAGACCTCTCCACGGGCCTCTCCTCAGGCCCCTCCACGGACCCCTCCACGGACCCCTCCACGGGCCCCTACATGGGGCCCCTCCACAGGCCCCTCCATGGGGCCCCTCCACGGGACCGCGGGTGTAAACACGAAGGACCCCCACATCTGTTTTCTACCTGACAGCTTTCACCGATCAGCTGGGGCCCCGCAGTGGACCAATGAGGGCGGGCGTGCTCTGGTAGTGTGGTGACGGGTGGAGGGCAGTCATCTGTTAGTGGTTAAGGTGGACCAGCGTGTTTGGTTTGGGTTGCGCTGCAGGTTTCACTTCCAGGGGCCGGCTTAGCCAAGAGGCTCAGAGCGCTGGATGGAAAAATAGGTTTTTAATGAAGTCTGCAGAGATGCTGGTCCTCGATAATGTCACACACACACGCACATATACACGCACACGCATACACACATACACGCACACGCACATATACACGCACACACGCACACGCACGCATGCACACAAACACACAACACACAAACACATGCATGCACAGGCATGCACACTCACATGAACACACAAGCACACACACACACACACACACACACACACACACACACACACATACACATACACCTGCACATACGCACAATCACATGCACACACACACGCACACAAACACGTGCACACACACATTCACTTATCGCACACACCCACAAGTATGCACAGGTATGCACACTCACATGCAGACACATGCACACACACAAACACACTCACACACACACACACACACATACACGTGCACACCCGCACACTCACATGCACACACACGCGCACACACACGCACACATGCACAAACACAGACACAAATTTACACACATACGCACATACACATGCAAACATGCACACACACACACACACACAGTCACACACATGTGCACACATGCACACACACACACACACACACACACACACCCTTGTAGAGAGTCTCAATGCATTAACGTCACTTTAACTATACCAGGACCCAAACGTAAACACAGAATCAAGTCAGAAGGACTCCAACACAGAACCAACACAGAACCAACACAGAACCAACATAGAACCAACATAGAACCAACACAGAACCAACACAGAACCAACACATCACGGGGACCAAGAGAAGAAGAAAACAATAAAAGCCTTTACTTCCGTGTGTCATAGAATCAGTCTTTATGTTGAAATGTCATTATTGACTATGAGTGTGATTACAGGCTTACAGGCTTACAACGCAATATGGTATAGATCTACCACACTCCCTCCCCCATCCCTCCCTCCCTCCCCCATCCCTCACTCCCTCCCCCATCACTCACTCCCTCCCCCATCCCTCACTCCCTCCCCCATCCCTCACTCCCTCCTAATCTCTCCCCCCTCCCCTCCATCCCTCACTCCCTCTCCAGGGAAGGAACCAAAAACCAAGCTTGTTTTATTTTCCACCCTCATCCCCCTCCTCTTCCTCCTTCTAGATTAGGGTTAGGGTTAGTGTTAGGTATACGTTTGAGGGTGAGGTATGAGGGTGAGGTATCCGCGTGAGGGTGAGGTATACATGTGAGGGTGAGGGTGAGGGTGAGGTATATGTGTGAGGGTGAGGGTTAGGGTTAGGTATCCGCGTGAGGGTGAGGTATACATGTGAGGGTGAGGGTGAGGTATACGTGTGAGGGTGAGGTTTATGTGTGAGGGTGAGGGTTAGGGTTAGGTATCCGCGTGAGGGTGAGGTATACATGTGAGGGTAAGGGTGAGGTATACGTGTGAGGGTGAGGTTTATGTGTGAGGGTGAGGGTTAGGGTTAGGTATCCGCGTGAGGGTGAGGTATACATGTGTGTGTGAGGGTGAGTTGTGAGGGTGAGGTATATGTGTGAGAGTGAGGTATATATGTGAGGGTGAGGTGTGAGGGTGAGGTATACAGGTGAGGGTGAGGTATGCGGTAGAC